>OX579676.1:52192541-52819110 GCA_951230905.1 Cheilosia variabilis
ACTGTCAATCGTATCTATCAGCATTGACAAAGTACAGACTCACTGCTGGGCTGGAAAGAGGGCACTTATGACTCCTTGAGGGTGTTAGAAAGAAAATCACTCACACCTACTGGCAGAATACAATTCATTTGCATTGCTTGTCATAGACAACACTTTGTCATTCGCGAACAAATAGGCCGCCTGCATTCCTTATGGGAATAGATTCAAACGAACTTTTTATTCACACTGCCTACGAGGGATGGCGGGGACCTAATTATTATTTAATATGATATAATCAAACCGACAGACATTCTAATCAAATCAGAAACATACGAGTATCGTATACCTACTAGACTAGGGCGCAATTTACTAAAATGTATTCACCTTCTAGGGCCATTTTCATTTTACTCGAAACTGCACAGCAGACACTTTTTATCCCCTTCAAACGGAAGAAAAGCCAAAGTTCCTCAAGCCATTCGCTCGCTTTAGCGTTTCCTCTTGAATATGAACAGCAAATAGAGCTATACTACACAAGTGCATCATGCTCAAGAGGGATATACTACATGGCCACAGTGAATGGAATGGAGTGAAAGGGTGATCACATGCAAATCTGTTAATTATACGCCATAGACGTTCTACAATGAACAGCAGAGCAAAAAAAAAAAAATATTAAAAATAATAATTCAACAAACTTTAGAGTAGCTCTAGACTACATTGTCCTCCAAACAGAAACAAGAACAAAGAGGAGAGACAAACTAAAAAAAAAAAAACAGGGTGGTTATCCGACAAAGTCGCCTACCAAATCTCTGTACCTTGCATAACGTCGAACTTTTGAAGGATTCTCTCTCTATGCTTGCCGGCATCGGCTGGCAAAATGATTTTAAGGGGCTTTAGCAGAACACCTTCAAAGAAGGATTTACGATATTTCGAGTTCGGGACACTTTGTAAAATGTCACAATCCGATTCGTGTTCCCCGGCCGGATCGGATGTGTCGAAATTCTCTAGAGATTTATTCTTCAAATAGGACGAATCCATTGAAGTGGTCGACAGGGAGAACTCATCGACTAGACGTTCAAACGATTTGGCAATCTTCCTGCTGTTCAATGGCTTGGCAACTAATTTCCCAGTTGCAGCACTAATGTCACCTGCAGATGTACTCTTCATATCGATCTGCATGTCGTCGGAGTAAATCATACAGGTACTGCGAGTTTGGCCCGTGACAACTAGTTCATCATTGGCCAGCCTATAGCTATTGTTACGTTTTAGCGGCCGTTTTTGCTGTTGCAGTTCGTTGCCACCAAGCGCAGTTGAATCTGCAAGTAGTGCTGGCGAATTTAGGTCACCCCTACGAATCGATATGTTAGCAGAAGCCACCCCCTTTTGGGGGACTATTCTAGTAAAATAATGCACTGGCAATATGTTTTCAGTTTTTCGTTCTGTACAATTGTTGTTGTTGTTATTATTATTAATGTTGTCGTTGTTGTTGTTGTTGTTTTGTGTGGAATGTGTTAAGCAATATGTGTTATTTACAATAAAATTGTTACGAACGGTAGATATAATGGGAAAAGCCTTACCTTCGTCTAATACTGTACTGGTTGATGCCGTCGACGATGAGGAGGAAGTGGAGGATGCTGAAGACGTTGAAGTTAACGTAGATGAAGTCGATGACGAAGATGGTGATGGCAGAGACGGTGCCATCATGGCCATCGCTGGTGGCAGTTGTGGTGGCGGAGGCCTGTCCAGACACTTGGTCGTCATATTCACTATTACAGGTGGACGACGCGGCACTACTGGACGCACTGTTGTAACTTTTCGATTGGCACAGCCGCCATTGATTAAGGAAAGAACAGATTTATTTGAACTGGGAAGGGATGGTGTGGTCACTGGGGCTCTGTTGTTGGTACTTTCACTGGTGGAAACGTTGTCCGTCGTTGCTTGCAATAGCAGAGCACTTTCGGTTTCTTTTACGTGCGGTCCAGGTGCGAATGTTGTGTGCGCTCCCTTGCGACGTTTCAGACTATCCGAATCGTAGATGATTTTCCCCTGCGAATTCATCTTGACACGCGCACCCCTATTTGTTGTTGTTGCAGTCAAAGGCGACGACGATGGAGCTGTTGTGCTTTCATCCTCACCAGTGCGATGAGCAGGGGATGCTACTGCCACTTCAGCTGTTGTTGCCTCAGCATTTCCTGATGCTGCGCACTGGCTATCGATTTTTTCATTATCAACTGCTGCTGCCAGAGCAAAGGGATGCGCCCCGTTGCCTGCCAGGCTGCGGCGAATATTGCACGGCAATTCATTCAGGGAAACGTACTCTGTTTCGCGTCTAACATTCCCCGACAGAACGGTGTCTAAATTGCGCCGAACTATGTCATTGGAATAGTATATTCCAAGACTTCCTGATGATTTAATGGTGGCCGAGGTATTCTTGGCGTGCTTGTTGTTGTTGCTGATGTCGGCTATGGTAACGTATTCGCCTGCCGCATCGTAAATGTCGTCTTCCTCCTTTGCCGGTGACTTTCTCTTCGTGGGAAGGACGACTTTTAGTTTGTCGAGCATATTGTGGAGTGGATGTTGCAGGGTGCGCTTCAAGTGGTTCAGATTGTGATCCTTTTTCGTATCAATCATATCCACTGTCGCATAAGGGGTTGCATAGTTAACGATATACTCCTTGCCCGTGTCCGTGGCAGATGTTACTGTGGATTCTTTGAAATTTTCATCGTCACTTGTGGTGGGCGTTATTATGCACATGGACGGTATACGTTTTGCGGTCATGGCAGTCTTCTGTTTGATCCGTTCAATGCGTTCGACGCCCTCCAAGTCAGAGCTCTCCGAGTACTCAACTTCGGAATTTTGGATGGACGACTGCGGCAAGGGTTGTGCTGAGCGATCGGCTATGCGAGTTTCGAAATTGAATTCACTTTCTTGACTCGCAGGCGACGAGTCTGTGTTGGTAGTGGTGCTTTTTTCATCGTAAGCCGATGCGTCCTTTGGCACTGCCAAGACGTTTCTTTTTATTGTGCCAGTGCGCTCTAGAGTACTTCCCACTGTGCTGCTCGAGTAGCTGCGCTCGAGGGTACTTGTGCTGGCGCTGTTGTTGCCTTTGTTCAATTTCGAGAGCGAACTAATGCGCTCGGGTACATCTGGACCATGGTCGTTCACCAGCAAAGTGGTACAAACAGTGCCAGCCGAACTGGTCGTGGTGGATGTTGAGCCTCTGCCAAAAAGTTCGTATTCATTTTCGGCCGTGAGGACAGTTTGATTTGACATACTGCCAAAGGAATAGTTGCTGGGATGGGTAGAGCTTGTCTGCAACGGAGACATGGGTTCTTCTTCTTTCAGTGTGCGCAGGCCGGAGTCCATGTGGAACGAGGTGTAATATCCCTCGGTGTCGCACGAGTACGCCGAGCTTGTCTCGTCGTCAATGTACGGCTCGTTTACCTGCAAATCAGGGGTGGCGGTACCTTCACTGGTCACACTACTAGACGCGGATGTGTTTAGGAACCGTCGTCGACTTATTATCGAACTGGGTGGTCCACTGCCCGGATGGAAGCTGCTCACATTAAGCGACGTATTCGACGCACTTGATTTGGGTTGTATTGTTATTTCACTGCCAATGGATGTGCGTCCTGATTCCGAGCTGGCACTCCAGTTGCCACTGGAAGAATGTGGTTCGTCTTTGTTGTGGCCATTGATACCGTTGCGTCGTTGACGATTCAAGGACGACGTATCCCGCAGTTTAACATTGCCGCTAACAAGAGTCGCCGACTTGACTGGCCCTTGCGACTTACCACCATTGCTGGCCAACGAAACGCTCTTCTCTGACGAGGAATATGAAGGTTTTCGTTCGTGCGAAAATCTGCCTTCCTTTTCGAAAAGTTCACTCTTCTGTTTTGTCAACTCGTGCACTATGCATTCATCATCGATGTCACCCCCACCACCGCTGCCACTGCCAGCACCATCGCTGCTGGACGACTTTGGTGGCGACTTGCTGCCCGTCTTACCACTGCTGGGCGTTAGTAATTTGAAGCGATTCCGACCCCACTGCTTGAGCGAATTCAGTCGGGTCAGAGTACTCTTACCCTTATCGTAGGGCAAGGCAACAGATTCTTTTTTTAAGATGTCACTTGATTTACTTCGACCGAATTGGTTATTTTCGCCATCCTTATCGTCGCTAACTTCCGTGTGGATAGTGTCGTCTCCTGTCGCTGCTAAACTAGTATTCTTACCGCTATCGTGCGTATCCGTCCTGTTACAAGTGGAAATTGTAAAAATATTTGTTTTCTGTTTTTTTTTTTTTTTCAGTTAGATGCTAAATGAGTACAGCAGACTTCAGTATTAGGGTTTTTTGTGAGTATTTTTGAATGCACGGGTGATTGCTGAGCAACCGGAGAGAATGGGGAGTTCTTATCGTAGCTATATGTTAATGAGAAAGGCCATGCAACATTAATTTGTTTGAGGTCCCCCTTTCCGTATTTAAGTGAATGGAAGTAGGCATTGATTGAATCACGCAATCACACAGATTTAGATTGATTTGTGAATTTGGCTGTTAAATTAAGTGTGGCGACTTTTGACGATAGAGAGGTCGATGCCGGTTTAGTATTTTAATGGGACTCGCTGTTGGACTTAATTGTTTTCCATTGGAGATAAGGAAGAGTAAATAAACAAAGCTGATTGGGACAATTGAAACATGACTAAGTAGACATTGATGTTGGGAAGAGTCTAATTGTTTAGTTGTTGTTTTTTAAAGCGAATCACGTTGCTTAAGTAGTGGTTATGCAGTTGCATGCAGTGTCGGGCACATTCGTTTCGTTAGAGGGTCATACATGTACGAATCAAAACAGCACATGTGCCATACAAATGGTTTATGTTTAGAAGCAATAAAGTTAATAAATGCCATTGAAAATTTCTGGGCTCCATACAAAAATGATTGATAACAAAGTCCAAGCATGTAGAAAATCAATTATGCTCCTCCTAGAGTATCTACGAGCAATACAATATTTTTAAACCGAGGGCACAAAAAGTATATAGGCTATTTGAAATAATGTAGGAAATAAAAGCGCAACGAAAAGTAGATAGTTTTGGGGAGAATTAAGAATAGACGTTTAATTCCTACATATAGAAGATGTATGCGGTATGCCAAATGCCCTATGCCACTGGACGGCTATGTTCGCAGATTCCATCTACTAAGTAGGGTGAACAGATGGATGGCAAGAAGTACTTAGACATATTCTTTCTAGATAACTAGGCGCTTGGTTATAGGTATCAATGGCAGATCAATGAAAAAGCAAATTTTTGAATTAAGAAAAAGGCTGACGAATTTCAACTCGAAATACAAATACAATAGGATTTCAAAGTCACATGTCGTTTGAACATTTCAGCCCAAGAGATCGATTTTTTAAGTTTACCCATGTCGTGTGAAAATCGAAATCCAAAGGCAGTACAGTTTTTTAAGTGCTGCTTTTTTTTAAAATTTGTTTAGAAAGAACATTGTAAAGGGTTTTCCAATAAGAGGTGTTATTTTGGTATTCAAAGAAAAATGCGATAAATGATCGGATGTTTATTTCATAATCAAGAGGAAGGTATGCCGATAATAATGAAAAACAACATCAGCCAAATGGCCACCACGAGCACGCATACAGGACCATATCCTTTTCATGAAATTTTCCATAACCAAATCGCAAAGTGGCTGCCCTATGTCCTCGATAGCCTCACGAATCTTTGAGGTCTTGAATCGACGCTGGGCTGTTGGCGTAGACCTTATCTTTCACGTGGCCCCAAAAGGAAGAAGTCGCAAGGTGTTAAATCACAAGATCACGGTGGCCAATTGTGATCACTTCTTCGAGAGATAATACGGTCCGGAAACTTTTCCCGTAAAAGATCAATGGTTTCGTTGCTTGTGTGGCACGTAGCGCCGTCTTGTTGAAAGTAAACGTTGTCCAGATCAATACCATCCAACTCCGACCATAAAAAATCATTAATCTTTGACGACCAAAAAATGCTTTAGTTTTGCGAACTGGGACTGCAAAATTTTCACCATTTTTGTAGTGAATTTTAATAATTTCAATGCGTTGTTGAAGCGTGTATCGTTCCATTTTTAGTAATGGCGTAGTTTCTACTTGTCAAATGTCAAAGAATAAAAGCTTCAAAAGTGACAGCTACCGAAATATCGGGTCATTCACAATAACACCTCTTATTGGAAAACCCTTTATAATCATTTAAATAAAATTAAAAGGAACTAGGTAGATTATGATTTTATAATAATGAACTATATTTTCGGGAGGTCTAGTTTATATGTCTAAGAAAGATAAACTCAAGCGGTCGGGGATACAAAAACTAATAAGATTGGTTCTTGCAGAGAAGGGGATAAAAAAAAACACCAGCGGATCAAGTTTACATTTTTTCTACTATTTTTCTATCAGTTTAAAAATTTCATATTACACTCAAATCTAGTAAGCGGACTCCAGAGTGCAATTTCTAAAAGCCATTCATACGATCAAAACTAAAATGGCTTAGATTCTGCAAGTTCATTAAACCAAATCCGAAGATGCTTCGGAAATTGTACCGAAGGAAATATGTATTAAATGTACAAAAACGTAATTGTTCTTCAAAATAAATAAATAAAAATATGCTCTTTTACTGTTATTTCATTTTTCTAAAACCAAGATTCTGTCAAACTTTTGTATTTGAAAAGTACAACACCAGTAAAATGGAGAAGTCCTAAGTCTCTTCTATTAAAAAGCGTCAGTGGAAGGTAACAAACCCATGCGGACAGAGAAATCCGTTTGTCCGCAGTCAATGCTGTTAAAGGCGAAAGAATGAGATCAGAATTCAGAGATCTAAAGTGTCATGGATGATCTACCCGTAATTAGAGATTTGTAAAACGGAAATTAACACAAGTTCCGGCGACTAGCATTCCTGCAATTACTTGATAATTTTTCCATTACTGATTTAAAACATGTCAAATGATGGTGGTAATTAGTTCGGTAAATTTAAGCAACAATTCATCAACCCATTTGTACGAAATAAACAAATTATTGGCCGCTCATCACTTTGTTTCGTATGAAAGCGAAATTCCCCAACAAATTGCTATAAAAATGTCAACATACTAAACATTCCCATAATACCTACCACGTAAACAAGATGGCCGACCAAAATACGTGTCAAATATTTTTGCGCGTTAGGTAATTCTGTGCCTCTCAGACAGACTGCTGTTTAGTATTGGGCACCCCGCGTGTTAGGAATGTGTGATGTTGTATTGTAACAACTATGAGAAGCATAGTTCCTGTTCCAAAACAGGACTCGATCCTTGCTTACAGCTTTCTATGCAGCCTTCAACAATTTGAAAAGCACCTTCACTGAATGTAGGCATAACTATTTAAGTCGTGTTTAAGACTCACTAACAATTTTTCACGTTTAAATTGGCCCCTGAATGATATATTTATTTAAAAAATATATACTGTGTATGGACTTCAAAGCTTATCCAGAGTAGACACGAATGCCTCTTCAGTCTTTAGTCTCTCAATGCCTTATGGCGAACTTTCAAAATGTAGATAATGCTTTCAAGAGTTAAAGCAATAAAAGAAGGAACAAATCAAATCAATCAAATATCATGAAAGATATTCTCTAACAGTTTAAAATGATACACATAGTGGTCACGAATTTAGCACACATCACACCGTTTTATGTGTTTTCAAATTTTCTGTAGTTTTCTTTTCTCAACCCACTGTAAACTTGTCTTTATCTGTTGATATTCGTCACTCAAACCAAATTCCGTTATTTTGCCGATACCATTCTACTTTAGTTTTGTAAAATACGTTATTTCTGTCACTGCAGTCAGTTTTAAATATTCTGGACACGATTTTAGCACAGTATTAACTCGCTCTTATATTATTTGTTTTTTTTTCTGTAATTAATCGGAATAAATTATCAGGTATTTATGCATTTCAAGTTTATTAAAAAAGTGTTATTAGGTATGGCAAAAAGGCGGTGGTGTTCAGAAGAAAAAAGAGCTCTTATTTTGCAAATGAAAGCTAAAGGCCGAGAGGTTGCAGAAATTTCGGAACTATTGCAGTGGTCAAGGAAGATGGTCTACAATGCTTTATATGATGTTGAAACTTATGGGGTCACTGAAAATGTGAAACAAGGTCCTCGGGCACGGAAAACGACACCAAAGGAAGACCAAATAATTCATCGGACTTCACCTAAAGATCCTTTTAAAAGCTCATTATCATTGTTTCGTCAACTACCATAGGGTGCCGACTTAATGAAAAAAAATTACGTGGATGCATAGCACAACGAAAACCGCTTGTATCAAAAGAAAATTTGAGGGCCAGGAATGACTTCGCTAAACACCACCTTGACAAACCACAAAGTTTTTGAAAAAATGTACTTTGGAGCGATGAATCCAAATTCTGTAGGTTCGGATCAGATGGGAAAAAATATGTATGGCGTCCTCAAAACATGTAGCATCAACCAAAGTACACTCTTAAAACAGTTAAGCATGGTGGTGGAAGTGTGATGGTCTGGGGTGCTTTTTACTGGTATGGTGTTGGTCCAATAATAAAAGTTGATAGCAAAATGGATCAACACATTTATATAGGTAATAGCATCATTATAAATCACATGATACCATATGCAGATGACATGCACGATAATGACCCTAAGCACACTTCTAGACTAGTGAAGAGTACCTTAGAAAATAATAAGATTAACGTGCTGAATTGGCCTGCGCAATCACCCGATCTGAACCCGATCGAAAACCTTTGGAACGATGTTGAACACCATGTGACACAAAAAAAACCGAACAATTTATCCGATTTGTGGAAGTAAATCCAAAGCGCCTGGTATGCCATTCCAAAGAGACGTTGCGAGGATTTGGTAGAAAGCTTGCCTAGAAGATGTACTGCAGCTATAAAAAAAGTATTTCCTACAAAATACTAAATAAATAAAGTAGAAATAAGGGTAAGTTGTTTAAATTAGTTATCATTTTTGTGTATAATCTAGTCATATTCGTAAATGTGCTAAATTCATGTCCAAGGTATATATCTGTGCCTAAAAGTTAAAACATCTTAAGTCGACTTAAGTTGTTTTAGCTGTTTAACGTTATTTGAATTGTGTTCTCCTTACTCTATTTCTTAAGCCAAAGCAGTTGAAAAAATGTCAAATAATGAGGAAGTTATAACTGTTTAAAAATGGATTAAGTCATCAACAGTAGTGCCTTGCATAAGTTTAAAATTGCTCTCCTGAAAAGTGGACAAAATTGACATAAGATGTTTTGCCTTTTAGGCACAGATATTATTTCAATATATAGTATGTTCTTCTTATTTTCCAGGTACAATATATAAACAAATAATTTTTGTTTGTTTTTTTGATAAGATGTGCTAAATTCGTGACCACTACGGTATATCACATGCATCATTCAAATTTCTTTTTAAAATCAATTTTTTTTTTTCTGAAAATTTGTCTTCAATGGGTTTTTGAACAAGTAAAACCATCGTTTCCAAAGTGTGACAAATCCGCAAAAAATTGCAACCACAAAAGTGTACGGCTTGATGAGGTACTTACGCTTGAAATTTATTCAAAAATAAAATATGGTTCCGCAAGGTGGCGATATGTGCCATTCTATCCCATGAAACCATTGACTAAATGAGGACTCAATTCAACAGAAATGCCAAAAAAAAAACTAATATGAGCCTGGATGGCGTTTGGAAACAGCAATTTCGTAACCTAATTGACAAAAACTTTTTTTTGCTTGTTTTTAAATGTGTTTGTTGATTCCAATATGGCCACCACATGAACCATTAAGCAGCAACTGAATTATTTACGTCTTCTTAAGTTCAAATAAATGTCATACACAAATGCTCTACTTAGTTATACGAGCAGTTATAAAGACTATTAACAAACGAGGCTTAAGAGAGGTCACTACCTCGACTAGCAAGTCACTCCATATACTCTCATCTGACAATTGAAAATTAAATCCCGATGCCTATGTAGTAAACGTCCAATCCCCCACATTAGTGAAGCAACTTCCCTTGCTTAGGAAGACGGAGAGAATACACAAAAGCTATAGATCGAAATGAGTTTTCAGTTAAAATGCTCCAGCGAAGGTGTACAAATAGAAAAAAAAAAAACTGTTGACATTGAAAAAATAGTAGCGTAGGAGCATTTAGAGTACAAGTAGATACATTTGCAACAAAGACTTAAGCACAACGACACAGTTCGGAAAGTTAAAAAAAAAAAGTTTAAATCAGTGGTGAGAAACACAAGGTGATAAAACAATACAAAATCTTTAAAGTTTTCGCAATATGTAGGCAGCGGCAAGGTTAGACAAAGGAAAAATTTGCATAAAAACAAAAGACTTGACTATATTGCTCAACACAATTGAAACAGTCAAGTATAATCTAAAAGCAAAAAAAAAAAATACATTTATTATGTAGGTACATGTTAAGTAAACAATTTGTAGTGTCATTTAACCATCAAAGGCTAAACTACAAAAAAAATACCCTTCGTGTCGTCGGTAAATCCTTGGAGACATAAATGCTCTTAAAGCTACCAATTTATAATGATTTATGTAAGCAAGGTGGAGTGGATGGCTGCGTTATTTATTTGCCCTTAATCATGAAAACAAAAATAAAAGTGAAAAGCCAAATTAAAAACACTATGTGTTCTCTTTAAAAACTCAAACATCTGTGTACTGCTTGATACATTTTGTTGCTTATACGAGTAGAAGTACAAACGTGAAGAATGTGTTGGTAATACTGAAGTCTGCTCCTCATATACTTTTGTCAAGAGTATACCTTATTATGTATGATGTTGTTAGGCGTTAATTTGTTATAACTGCGTTATTCGTTCAAATAAACAAAGAGATACAATAAAACAATTAATGTAATTAAAAAGAAAATAATTTTGTGGATCATTCCGTTACTATTTTTGTATTAAAGGGGACATAAACATGCCTCTATTCAAAGAAAAAAAATATCGATTATATTGCCAAAAATCATAAGAAAAACTCTATACATATCTATTAACAACAGCATAACAAACCAGACACAATTATTTGAAAACGACATTCACATCTAGTAGTTATTGTATTGCGTTTTATTATGTTCAGCAATAAATTAACATACCCCTTAGCTGCATCCTGAATCTCCTTTTGATCGGTGCCAGCGATTGTGTTCCTTCGCTTGCCGCGAATTTTTCGTGATCTTGAACGACGGCTTACCGTTTGTACGTCATCGTTCAAGTTGTTGGCCTCGGCAATGCCAAGGGCACAGCCTGTTGTTGATTTTCTGGCCAGGCACATGCGTTCGAATCGTCTTCCAGATGTGTCCACGGAGATTATTTCGGCAGGATATCTAAACATTTTAAAGAAGAGGGTTAAATGATTTATTATGGCGTTTTTAAGGGTTGACGTGACGTATAATGCGAAAAATAACCTCAAACTTAAGATAGCGATATTAAAGTAATTGCAGTAATGATACATCGTTGTTTGACCGGGTTTTTCTTAGAACTGATTTTCATCACAAAACATCCGGTGAATACATTGTTATTTATGCGGGCTTACAATTCCCCATAGAGCACTGAGCGTTTGGATAATAATATGTCTGTGTACACACTACAATGCGTGACAGCAATTAATCAGTCCGGCAACGTATCCAACTGACAGATTGATAGAATACGTATATACGCCCGCTTTTGAAAGGTGAGTCCCAGGCATGTCATATGCCGGATGTCATTGTTGGTTAGGTAAGCTCACTCCTTACTTTTGTGTCCACTGAGGCATTGAACTTGAAACCGTTGACGGTTTTCACAAATTGAGATAAATCACTTTCACTGGTGGAAATGGAAACATTGAGAGAAACTGCCATGACCGTTGTAATTTGTAAAGCACATTTATTGGTTCATTAAATCGCCGATGACAGCTCAATCACAAAATATTATGTAGGGATTATTCTGCAAAATAAAATGTGCAACGGATTTAAAGGCACTGTTTCTATGAAATGTTGAATAAATTTAAACGCTTTCACGTTGACGTATATCCGTCGAACCAACGGAAACGACGAATTCTATGGGTTGGAATTTTCTGTTCTTCTCTCTCCTGGAAGAAATCGAGGTCTAAGTCTTGGCATTGGCGATAAGAGTTTCGATCTACGAACTAATGTTTTTTTTGCATTTTTCCTGCTTTTAAAATGAAACTAGAGCAGTTCGAAAAAATAGAACGAAAATTCCCGATAGGAATGAGTGCGTACACAGAAACTTTTTTAATGTAGACACGTCAAAAAAATGCATTAAAAACGTTTTCAAATCACACATTTTTAAGCTGCTGGCAGCTTTTAGTCTCTTTAACACGCCGCTGACTTTTCAACGTTATAAAAATGGGGAAAACATGTATACGGGCTTAAGCAACGATTTACACTTTAAAGCTTAAAAAGTGCGCTGTTTTTGACACTTTTCCTGTATTTATTCCTACAGCTTGGGCCCTTTTTGACATATTTTCGGTCAAAATACTTTTCAACACAAATTGTAACAATTGTCTTAGTTATGGGAATATTTATAAATTATATATCTAAAATAATATATCTAACACCATTCTTTACGAAACACAATTTTGTTTTTCAATTTTATAAGGAAACCTCAAGTTGAACTGTAGCCGTCAAGCACCCGCTAAATTGGGATTATTACCATACCAACAACTTCTTCAACTATAGGGGCCTGTAACCACAAAACTACAAGTCTTATCCAAAAGCCAAATTTTAATTTGTTTGAGAATAGTTTTTGTACCACAAAACTACAAGTGAATATAATTTTTATTATTGATTTAATTGCGCAATATGATTTCTCTCTCATAATATGTTTACCGCTAGGAGTTTATTTTCTCTCATTTTACATTCCAAGTGAATTTAAAAATTAACAGTTGGGAAATAAAGATCTCCACTTTCATCACCACAAAGCTACAAGTGCGGACAACATTTAACAATGGAAAAAAATTTAACGTCTGAAATTTGTATATTTAAAAAGAGATCTTTTTTATACAGTAAATGTAGTTACTTGTTAGTTTCGCATTTACGTTTGTTAGCCTATGGAATTGTTAAATTGTTGTTTTGTGGTATGGGCCCCTGGTTTTGAAAGAGTCAACAACTACACATTTCACCTTGGAATTTATGTGCTCTCAACTCATATCTAATTGGAACTAAAATCAGAAATATCAAAAGTGTGGAGTTGTGGTTATTGCATGCTGAACATTATACTTTACTTTTAGGCAATGTAGTCGAGGCATTTTGGCTTTTTGGACTAATTCCAGGTCTTGGTAGATTTCGCGGCTGCATCTTGTCCTCCATTCGCCCTTCTCGCACACAGCACCAAAACTCTGTCGCAACATTTTCCTAACAATGGCGAAAAGTGTCACCTCTCCCTTCCTGCTTATCGTTAAGCACTCGGTGCCATAAAATATAACTGACTGTACAAAGGCGCTGTAGAGCCAATTTGGACAATTTTGATTTCGCGTCGTCGGGCAGCGGGCCAAGATAACCGATGTTGTGGGTTGGTGACATACGGTAAAAGGTGCTACCCATCGAGAGAAACAGTGGAGAAATTAAAGGACTAAAACTTTTTTTCTTTGAGGAAACTATAAATATCTGATCTATGCCAATAAACCAGCAGCATTTGCCAACCTGGAAAAAGTAACTCGGATAATTCGTTGTGAGCCTAACCCAACTTATGTAGCCTGGGGTCATCCAAAATTCTACCCTCGGATGATCGTCTTCAGTTGTTGATGTCATATAAACAACTCTTAAACATAACGAATATCGAATGTTGTTAAGTTGAAATAAATAAAACACCCTAAAACCTAAAAAAACAGCTTACCTAAATTCCTTTTCTTGAAAGACAGACGAGCTCGGTATCTATCTGCAGCAGGTAAATAGCCAGCGTCGATTTGATCGTCTGTAAAAGCCTGGCTTTGGAAATCTACAAATAAGTGCTATCCTTATCACCGGATTACAAGCTGCAGCAGAGCGGCATAGACGATAGTCGTTGTGTAGATTCTGTGCTTACCAGTTAATCGACTTTAGCATTGAAGCCGCGGGGCACAATGTTAGGTTATGCCCATTTGACATGCTGTTGAAACCACAAGTCGATTTGTCACGAAAATTGTTCGATTACATCGCCATTATGAAATGTGACTAATAGCTAACAAAACTTTGCGATTTTACTTTAACGACTTGGGCTCAGATTATGACAGTTAATTTTAACAATTTAACATCTGCAAAGTTAGTTATATGTGATCTGATTAAAATCAAACAAAAATAGTCAAATTTAAAATTTTTTTTTTTTATATCCTTAAGATCATTACATTCTTATTCCACCTAAAGAAACCGACGTTTGTCAGCAACACGCCAGACACCTGTCGGGTATAAATACACGCCTATAGTGACTGCTTGCAACCATAAACAAAAAATCCAACAGACAAATTAAAATGATCAATCATCTTCAAACAATTAAGTTACTTTAAAAATTTACGAAGAAATATTGGTTCCATGTGTTTCATAACAGATAGGGGCATAATTGAAGAAAACCTAATCAACGTACAGCAGTGGATGGTATATTTAAGATAATCTAAAATATACGAAGCAATGCGGTTGAAAGGCACCCGGCTATATAGAATTCAGGGCAATCGAATCAGAGCCGACTCACCCACATTGACAATCTCATGATGGATAGGTCAAAACTTGAACACAATGGAGGACTTAAGAACGCCGTAAATATAATACCTTTTTAATTCATAGTGGGCTAGTGCCATTTGTGTTTAGATCTGGTTGCCTCTGTGACGTTTATGATAGAAATTTGAATCTTTATAACTCATTCAAACGATGTGAGAAAGGTGGAAGGCATATGTAAAGAAAAAAATGGCACACCTACGCGAACGACAATTTTGAGATATGGGACGACTTTAACTGCGATTCTAAAAATGAAACATTCAGAGGTAACCAAAGGAAAGTTAAACCGAACTTTTGTTCTGCAGGCACTTTAGTTAACTACGACAAAGGCGGGCGATCTTTCTAAGATGTTTTGAAGGAGGTTAGTGACATCTATTTTCACGTCGAAACAGAGAGCACAATTACTAGTGTCTCACGTAAAAGATGACTTAACCAAATATTACAAAAAAATCTTAAAACTAACTTAAACTAAAGATAGATGAGCGGGAGGAGCGTGTCTAGGCAGTTAGAGGAAAGTAAGATGGTTGTAAGAGGGTTTTTTTCTCATTTAGGATAAACACATCGGCATTTCTGTTACCGTCACGCAAGACACAATATTCAAGATATTGGTTCATAATGAACATAACTGGTGCAGCGGGCTACGACTTACGAGCCGAAACAAGGGAACTGATCTGCGGTTGTTAGGGTTTAGAGTGAGGATTAGGTTATGTTTTGTAACATAGGGTGTGTGATGGAAGAAAACTCACTAAGTCCACTCGGAGCCTAAAATGTCAATTGTGAGTTTTATAAGTGAGGCTGAAAACATGTAACAGACTAAAACCGGCTTGGCAGACTTACAAGATACCGATTGAAGGTTGCATGCACTTTGCATTCGATAAGAATTGTAAAGTACGATTTACTCGCAACTTACTCGTAGTAATAGTACTCTATGATGAAACATGTATCTCAAGATCTTAAAAAAGGTAACCCCAGGGGGTTGAAATATCAGTCGTAAAAGGTTCTTAAAGGTTTTTTTTTTTTTTTTTTAATTTTGATGAGTTAAGTTGTATAAAATTTGGAATTATACATGTTCAGCGTTGCCAGACGGTCAAAATATTTTCCCCCAGATAAATCTGAAAACCCCCAGATTTGTCTATTTTTTTGCAAAAAAAAAACTAACTTTTTGTCGTTATTTTTTTTTTAATGTTTTAAGACTTAGAATTAGATATTTCGAATTTGAAACGCGAACATTTAAGTTTGGTTTTTGAAACCATGAATTTAGACGGCCCTGACGAAATTTTGATGAAATTGTTGTTTGAAATATTTACAGCTAACGTTGGGTCTTAAATCCCGAAAAATATTTAAGGAACTATTACAAAAAACGACCGTTAACTTTTTCCTAATTAAACTGGCATTATAGCTTTTTTTGAAAGTCTTGTCTTGTATGTAAACGAAAATAATTCAAATATATTAGAACAAATAATTTTCACTGGCATATATAGCTTTGGAGGGTCGATCGATTATTTAACATCATTTTAAAATAACACACATATTTATTTCATCCTTGATTGTCATGCTCAATTTTGAATCATTTGGTTGTGCACAGAAACAAATAAAATATAATTTTAAGAAAAACCTTAAGCCCCCCCTAAACAATGCCTCCCCACAGAATTCCCCCGTACATGCTTGATAAAAAAATAAAATGTTTTACATATTTTTAATCTACCCACTAGAACTTTTAAGATGGTTATGGACTACATAGATGGGAAGAGACATTAATTTTAGCTATCTCCAAGAGATGTGAAGACAGCCTTAGCCGGGTAACAAACAATTATGTGAGCATTTGAACACATAATTGAGCATGAACATTTTTTTTACGTCATGTGCAAAATGTCGCCGTTTGGTTTTTTACCCTCCTTTAAAAACCGAAATGGTGAGAAGAGCCTTTTATTGCTTTATATCGTATTACTTTATATATCATGAAAGCTGTATAGTTTAACCCGATAACTATGCTTATATAACGTCAGCCCTCTAGTTTGTACAAGAGGCTTTGAAATGTCTCTTTGATAAAAATGCCAAACTCTTCTCCTAACACAAACGAAAATCGGCTTGCTGTACTCTATTTACCACAGTGAAATCTCACATTGCGGACTTCTACCTTGAGCGGGTGGATCGCTTCGGCGGATACACTTTCCAAACCAATCATTTATGTTCCGCCCGTTTCCGAAAGCGATGTCACAAATTATTTCATTAGGTATTTAATTTCTTAAGACGGTCAAAAAAGACCCACTACGGCTCGACTTCGACCTGAAAGGTTCTTGTTGTCTGTTGCACAAAAAAAAACCTTCTGATCGAATAATAATAATTAACAGAATCTACTCGTAGTTAAAAACGTTTTGAGCCCTGTTTTAATTTTGAGGCTTTTCTGTTTTGTTGTGTATGGCTTTCAAAAAAAGTTTGTAAGAAATGTTTTTTTACGTTTTTTTTTAATAAACAAATTAACATGTTTTTTTTCGCCGACAGCTCAAGAGAGTGTAACATGTAAGTGTCCCTTTCCTGCTATACTAGGTAGCTGTTTCGTTCTTAATCTTATTTGTCGAATGCAAAGTTTTCTTGACATATTTGAATGGATCCGTATTTAAATTGTAGAAAAAATATGTTCCACTTTGCCAACAACTCTAACAAACGTCGCGTATGCGCAATATGAGTGATACTGACCAATCATATGCATTTCACATGATCGCACCGACCAGAAGTTGCTATAATTAGTAACACTTTTCTCACTCCAAAGGACCGATGGCACTCATTCCAGAAAACATTTGTGGGCCAAAACTAAAAATATTTAAATTCAATTTTCGAAAGCCTCTACGCCAACAAGTGTGCCAAATCAACTGGAAGAATTTAATAACGGGGGGCACCTCCTCAAACAAAATCAAAATCATCCTTTAACATGAGCGAGTGTAAATGTCTGCGTTTTCTCAATTAACCCCACTTAACTCTGAATCTCAAGTGAAAAGGCAACCATCCCATTACAACAGTTGAATTGAGCCAATTTCCTCCTCACTTGGTAACCTTACCAGGAAATACAGCCCGCACCTCATCCATCGAAAAAAATAAAATAAAAAACAAGAGATACCACGAACACCAACCAACCGAACTAACCCCCAACATCATTCTCACTTCAGCAAACCAGGAATATTAATGAGTGTTTCGGCTTCGCTTGGTTGTTGCTGCTGACAGCTTTTTACATCAAGGGTTCTTGGAACGAAAATTGAAAATGTTTTCCGTTCATCACGAATTCAAATTAACATAAAACGGTGGGCGGTTGACAGCATTAAAACTAGCTCATCCGTGCGTTGAGTATAACTACTTAACCATGGCACGGCGAGCCGATAAATCAATTAATAGGTACAAATTTAATATAAAACAAAAGACCATGATATACTCACTTTAAAGCTAGCAATTTACATTGTTCTTCTGGTGAAGGCAGTCGATGGTTTAAAGGCACATCTTTGTTAATGTCGTTAGGAATATGCAAATTATCGTTACTATTATTAATGGAATATAGGGCGTCAACAGCATCAGCTGATATAACGGACGGAGACAGTGCTGGCGTAAGGACTCCATAATCGCCGATTATGATCGATGTACTTATGGATGCGTCCACACGGTTCATACAGTCAGGGGTGACGGTCACGTCGCCTAGAGCTTCCGATGACGTCCATTTGCGTAGGTCTTCAATACCGGCAGGCTGTTATGGGGGAAGAAAAACAGGTTAATGTCAGTTTATATTATTTTTATTGAAAACATAAGATGATTGAAAGATATAAAAATAACCCAAACTACAAATGGCGGCTAGGCAGCGCCAGACCCGGCTACAAAATAACTACATGAAAAAGCTGTTAAAGCTAGTGTGTTAGGGTATTAGGTTTTCCGGTGCAGCAAATGTTGGCGTGTCACGCCAAAGGATTCTTTGCAATTAGGGATATGGACTTTCGTTTTTCTGCTTGCCCATAAAACAAACCATCAACTTAATTGCGCAACAATTAAAAAAGAATCTACAACGAACAAGTGAAGGGTAGCGATTAGGGTGGGGTTTAAGTCTCAGCAAGCTTACGTATGTTGACAGACTAATTAAATCCGGTACGAGCTATGGCGCAATGGTGTGATTTATATTATATATAATTTGCGGTTAATTTATGAAGATAGCGTTTGGGAAATGATTCCAGACTGATTGGAAAAATTCTAAAATCAACCATAGAACGGACTTTGTTCCGCATACAAAATTAATTGTCAATAGAAATTGACAAGAATTTCCTAGCTTTGAGGAATAACAGAATTATAGACACACAAATGACACATTTCACATTTGAAGCACTAACGAAGATGTTCAAAAAGATTGGACACATTCCGTTAGACACAATGTCTCCGACAAATGGAAGCATAAAATGTCCACACATGTCAGTACACAGCAGACCACAAATCAAATGGCTATAGATGAAAATAGATGGACCTCCATTACGCTGGATGTTCGAACATTCTGGAGGAAATAATATCGTCTCGGCCCATTAACTTCCTGTAAATAGGGTACGGAAATGAACATCATGCGGGCTGCAGGTTGGCGTGGTGCCGTTGGTAGGTTGGTTGATTGATTATTGATTCGAAGTGAATAACAGAGATATACATACAATACAGCCTTCTCCTTCTCTAAATAAGAGTTGGTTCTTTATATTTTTATATACATAATGAACGCCTTCACAAACAGATCATTCAAGGCTATTGTAAAACCTATAAATAAATCCAATGAAATACGTAGTAAGCTAGGTAAGTATTAAGAATCAACTACGGAGAAAGGCAGTTATGCGTCGGAACACGATTATTACGGGTGGGAAATATCAGCAGAACTCGGTGATTTGGAAATAAGTCATCTATATGGTGAAGGCATTGGACATGATATCGGATTCCCGATATAAATACGTATATCACAACTGTCACAACTGGGGAAGACCGATCACTTTAACACATTTTTGAGAAATTAATGAAAGATCAGGACAGTACGGCGGTAAGTTTCTTGCTGGGACTTGCGTTAACCTAGAAAAGATGGGCACTGATTAGCACACCAACTACTGCAGTTATTGGCGGAGCTGTTTGGCAATAATAGCATCTCCATAAATCAACCAGTCAATTTGGTCGCTAAGGCCATGCCATTTAAAAATACTCGACTATTTCTTATATTAAGTTGGTCGTTTATGTTTAGACCTAAAATGGTACAATGGTTTATGGTACAGACCTAAAATTTAAATCACATACCCAATTGTATTATCCTGTGTGAATGCCAGAAGGTTAGGTAAGGTGGCTGCCTAGAGAGACATAATTAGACCAGATTGATAGGACTTTTGCGATACCACATGAGTGATGGGAAGGAAAGATAACCAGAGGAATTTCTAAACCGGTCACCCTAGTGGAACTCTTTAAAAAAAATTCCACGTAAAAATCTTCTTTAAACATTTAGAAGAAATCGGCTACATTCGGCAGAATATGATAAGATTGATACCTAAATAGTGCTAAATAAGAGAGACCATGTATTTTCAAACCTAGAGAGAAGTATATGACAACACTGCAGCTTTAACAAAGAGTTCTGAAGATAATGCTTCGAGCCTTTCCTAGGTTCATAACTAAAGCCTTATTAAAGGCAAATTGTCGAAGGCAGGTGATCAGTGATTTTGGAAGAAGAAAGGGTCATAAAAAAGGAAAGTGGCATAACTATTCGATTGTCATCTCCAGACCTTGCCTTCCACAAGCTTAGGCAGCTCCTTGTTGCTTTGCCAGCATTTTTACAACTGAGCATCTCTGGGATTAGTATACGGTTTGTCAAACGCATAACGGTTGGAGAGACTCTATAAGTATATTCCTGATAAAAAGACATTTGCCACTTTAGGACTATTTTTTTCGCAGTAGATTCTCTAAAAAAAGCAGTAGATTCAAACAAAACTAAGCTAAATAACATAAAATAGCATAAACAACACAAAACTTATAAAACCAAGTATTTGCCCAGAAAAAGTCATTGATTCACTAATTTTGTTGTTATGCTTTCTGCTACAATGGATACATTTTTTCGATCTAGATGTATTTATATACAAGTGTACTACAAAAACGCAGTAGATTTATTTTCCTGGCAGTATGGGAGAGCGGGGCTAGAAGTGACGGTATCGACTGAATTTGATCCTGCTCCCAAGATTTTGCAAATGAGTCACCCAAACCTATTTTAAAAGAAACAGCAATATTTTAGCTACAAAATTCACCAAAACAGTCCAATAGTCAAAATATCGCCTATAAAAAAAAAAAAAAAGGGGGGTTGTTACTTTTAGCCCCGTCTTCCCCTAGATTTAAATTTCAAAAAAATCAGTAGATCTCAAATAACAAAGGGATATGTTGAGTTACATAACCTAGTCTACTTTTGAAAAAAGATCACAATCACTGGCTCAGAATTGGTGGACTGTCTTTATTTCAATTCAAAGCCCATCACTCCTACAAATACAGCCTAGACGAAGGGACATTTAATTTATTTCCAAAACCTTGCATGGAAAATTATAAAAGACAATATCTAGACATTGTGTTTTTTTTCGGTTTTGGTATTTTACTTCAAATCATCGTTTCAAGTAGGTCAAAAGGGTAAGTGGACTCTCAAGCAACATTAGGAATCATAATGCGGCACCGCGATCTATGCTACAACTAAATACGTTGTTTACGACATTAATAAAATCCACTCACAGGCTTGGATATCCGCTTTCACATATATAGTGGTAGCGTCCAAACTACATTAGGCATAAGCATTGAACTTGTCAATTAGGGATGTCAATGAAAAACAAAAGATTTTAGTATGTTTGTTGGCATTATGTAGGGGAAAGTGCTATCATTTTGATACGCACAAGCAATGTTTACAATACTGTAGGCCTTATTTTTCTAATCAGCCATGTTATACAACCAGTTTCTTGAAAATGTTGGTATGTATACTATAAATGCCAATTGATAGATTCGGTAGCATTCACAAATTGTGGTTAAATTCACCATAACCTATGTACATAGATCCAATTTTATGCTGCATTTCTCTGTCCCTCCCCTGGGTACTATACAGTACACTGGCTATACCTTTAGCGGATGAAAGATATAAATTGTCATTCCACCTAATCAACAACGGATAACCTCTTTAAGTTAACGTTGCAGCAGCATCACAAAAAATTTGTGCAACGAAACCGGCTTTCAAACGTCGTCCAACCACATGTTATAGACATTATACATGAACATGACCAAACTAATAAAGAAGAACCGTATTCCTATACCCATTAGGAGACAGCTATTCCCTGCAAGTAACCAACTTCATCGTGCAGAGTAAAAAAAAGCAATAACCTATCCGCTAAGCATATTTTCAACATCCACATCCCACTGTCGGTCGGTCGATCGGTCGCATCTCGCATGCAACATAAAATGAGCAGAGGGGCTGAAAACCTCGAACAAGCTACCAACAGCAGCAGCAGCCACAGCCACACTTACCAATCTTATTTCAATTTCAGCATCAATTCTAGTTCTCATCTTGCGATTAGCCTTTCCAAAAACAGGCGTACAAACCAGTTCGTCCGCCGCACCTGTGCAGCTGTCGGCGCTGTCATTTTGAGACGCCTGCAACCGGCACTCTGAGATCTTGGCTGCTTCCTCGTATAGCACTTTAACGCTGGTAGGACGAGTTTCGCTAGTAAAGAGCTCTTTATGGAATGCCTTGTCGCAATGGTAATGAGTTTTGCGCTGAGCGAATGTTCCCAGGTCACTCTCAGCTGGAAAAATAAAAAAAATAAACAAATCGATAAGTAAAGGAGAAACAATATATATAGAAGTTTTGTGTTATATAAATAATAGCAAAATGGATGAGTTTTACAAGTGCATTTACTTTATCAAGTCCAAGAACGGGAATGTGGTAACAAAGTCGGTTTCATTCGGAGGTTTTTCATACATCATGTTGCAAGTTACGTATATAGAGTGTCCCAAAATTGACAACAGATTTGAATTAAACAGAAAATAAATACAAAACGATTTTTTTTTTTAATTTAAACATAAAGTTGAAATGATAGGTAAATGACCTCCACGTCTTTGCTTGTCACATCGCATTCTTTTGTCGAAGTTCGCTCATTTTCTAAAAAAATATGTTCAAATGACGCCTCCAGACAAAAATCCGCACCAAACAATAACACTATGTGTGGATGTAGGTTCTCTGAACCCCAATGCGGCAATTTTGATGATCAACGGAGGCTTGATGCCTAAGTGAATCGCTTAGGATGATTGTGCTCGAAAAATCCGCGTTTTGATGTTCAATAATTAATTGAACAAACTTTGTTCTTTCGCTTACTACTCCGTTTCTACTAACCTTAAGCAGTCTGCTGTCGAACTTTTGTGTTTTTTTTATTTTTTTGGTTGCCAACACTTTTTGGAACACCCTCTACATATTATTATGAATACGTATATTCATAATAATATGAAAACCTGCGAGTTTTGAAATACAAAATCGCACTATTCGCAATCGTTACGACAAAGCTACAAAATTTTAAAATTTATATTAAGATCTCAAGGTAAGCTAAGAAAGCTTTTAGTTGTTTCATAAATACTTTGAGCTTCCCAAGGGGCTTGATCGTCAGTGAATTACTGAGTTGGAGTAATTACAAGAAAAAATTACGGGTCAGCCATAAAAGGATTTCGTGAGCTTATTGTCAAATGCTGCTTTATGTTGAGGCACATTTATGTCTAAGAAATTGAAGTTTCAATGTGAAAACGGACTGCTGTATAGCAACACAACCTTCAAAGTCAAATTGTTTTCTGTTGACCCTAATGGATATATATAACTCAATAGAATGTTTTGGGTCACACAAATTTGTTCACCCTATTTTCCACTGTTTAATTTTCAACCCAGGTTTAGGCTACTTGTGGTAAATTCTCGAAAACTTGACGGTAGGACCCTTGGCAAAACGAAAAGTGCTTAATTCAATTGGGTAATACATACATAAGAAAATAAGGACAACAATTTACCCAGCTTTACAACCAGTTATGCTTGCGAGCTATATTTTTGGGAATCTGGGAGTGGAAGGTGTTGAAGTTTAAGTAGCTGCATTGATAAAGTTTTTCATCTCAGGTATTACTCTCAGATTAACACCTATTGATTTTTGTCGAGGGTTGAACTTAGTACCTCTCGGTATTGTCGTGAGGTTGGCTGCGATCTAAAATCAAACAGTTCATTAAAAATTGTAGGTATGTTGAAATGAACTCATGTGCTGTCAAATAAACAACGGTCACCATTTTTAAACGAGGATCGCAGAACAACCCTTAGTGTTGTATCCTGGACCTGTGGCCCTTTGCTTTTAAAATCAAAACAATAAACAAAATGTCACTTGCTCACTAGGTATATTAACTTTATCAAGAAGTTCATTTTTATTGCAATATATGCCCGAATCTTGGGTTTGATCGATCAGATGTGATCAACAGATCGAAATACGAAAAATGTATCAAAAAGCGAACGTTTTATTTCGTTCAAGCAATTTGCAGATTAATCGATTTCGAAAGTTTGGCTGACAGTTTTCGATGGCAACCGAACGAATACAAATGTTTTTGTACTTAAATCAATTTAAATGAATTGAAAAGGGAAGGAACCAGGCACCTAATTAAATTACCACATCAGTTGTGGTAAGTGATTGAGTCTTTAAATGTCGTATTTCCATTTTCTGCGTGTATCCTTCTTAGGGCAAGAAGGTTAAATTGCTATTAAATTTTACATAGTGAATATTATATAAATGGTATCACTTGTCACGGTCGTAAATTTTAATTAATAATAAATTGGTAAGTGGAAGTTTTGTACAACAAGTTTTGTTTTTAATGCGTTCGCTTTACTAGACTTCCACGGACCCTCTAAACGCCATCATTTATGTGGTAATTAGGTCTCTGATTTCAGTGAAATGAATCACAAGTTCCGCCTATTTAAGATTCTCTAACACCGACAAAAAATAATTACATTACTAAAGCTTGAGATCAGTTACAATCAATTTGTGTGATTTATACTCACATTGTGTGATTTATACTAGCATCAAACTCGTATTCCTCTGATCAGCTGCAAGGACTATCTATACTCCACTAAACTGTTGAGTTATCTATGCCTTAATAGGCCAAACCAGTTGCATTTGCTACTGCATTTTGTGCAAACATTCCAGACTGCCAAGTAAAATATTGCCTCAATGCAAAAAATGCCTACACACCGTTAATTCAGGCAGAACAACAGTCCAAAGAATTGCCCATACGCATTTAAATTTCTCAGAACGTACACAATATTAACACGAAAGCCATTGACCCCAATTACTTTGCAGCTCGTATTGATTTGAAAATCACGTAGTAAGCATATTAGTTGCACCATAACGACAGCTAAATCACTCTGCATGTCTAATGACGTTGCACATCGTAACCCCGGCTATCATGCAAATGAACGTCTATGATTCTGATTCACCATAGACAGCAGTAATCTTATTTAACTATGTGCTACTTATATGAATATAAAAATATATAAACAAATGTATGTAAATATAATAATAAACTGCATCGTCAGCCAGACGTGACGGCGCTTAATCCAGAATACGTTTCGCAAGAGTGTTCTAAGCTGGAACGAACAAACGCACACACAATAATCAGACATGGTGCTTCTGTATCTGTAGCATTTTAGCATTAACATGTAACTTGCATAGTGTATGTCAGTCTGTCGGTTGTATTGAATCTGCTTTTTTATTCAAGTGCAAAATACCGTGCATACTCAATGCCAAACACACTTCAGTCAGTCGCACGATGCCAAAAAGATCGTCGCGCAAACAATTCTGTACGCGTGCCATTTGATCTTCCTTGAACTGCAAGAAGGCGAGTGAAATGTTTTTCTCTATCAAGGGCATTGCGATGATTTCAATGTACATATCGCTGTATAAAGTATACAAAGCATTTATACAGGTAATAAACTTGGCGCGTATTCCAGGATCCCCGCATTTTGTATACACATCGTCGAAAATGCAAAGTTTCCGCTTTGTATACAAGAAATTAAACGACTGTCGAACCGATAAATTAAATTTTACCATCTGTTTTGGGTTCTTGAAATTGAGGCCATAATTGCGCTTAAGATGAGCAAAAAAACAAAATTTAATTGATTTATTTTGCGTCAGGTCTGCAATACAGTATTATACACAATGGCGTACAAACAAAAAAGTTAAAAGCTTTTAAGTACCTACCGTAATCAACTAGACAAATAATTAACAAATCAAGGCTAAACTCATATTTCATGGCATCTGCTATGTATCTTTAGCTCTTAATTGGAAAACGTACCGGAAAAGATCAGCAATTAATTATTAAAAAAAATGGTTTAGTCAAGGATATAAAAACATTTTGATGATTTCACGCGGAATGACGATTTTCTGATAAAAGCAAGCCGACAGAAAATAAAAAGGTGCGGTCATCTCCTTTTTTTATAATGAATGCTTAGGAATACGTTAGGTATCGTGATGTATTTGTGTTGAAGTGATTCTACCGCTATAAAATATTTCGTTCAGATTTTTTCAAACACTATACCCAACTGATTATACCTTCTGCCGTATATGATAACAGATCATTACAACGCAACAGCAGAGCGACAAGAAGGAACTACAAAATTGAGTACTCTTATCAAGTACATTGGCAGCTGTGGCATAGTTGTTTAGGGTGTTGAACAGAGCTGAACGAGGGGTCTCAGGTTATGTGCAAATTTCACTTTAAGGGATTTTCCACCGCGCCACGTCTCATGTGCTTCTGACTAACATCAGAAATATGCCCATACCATGGTGTCCTAAAAAAGTTTCTCATTTCAGCTGTTTTGATAACATAAAATTCTAGGTCTTCTAATCTTGCAAGACCTAAAACTATGCACGAATGGTTGAAAAAAGTTACGCTGAGAGTCCTTTATTGACTTAAAATTTATTTTATTTTTATATCGGCAGATAGGTCTACAGGCACATTTACTCGTAAGTCATTCGCGCTTACTGATCGATCGATCGAAGTGAAATTTATCGCATTTATACATACGATCTACACAAGGCGTGTTTTTTTGAGCATGTATCTTAGCAAAGCAAAGTAAAGCAGAATCTTCAACACACAATTGCAACAATTACATCCTACTTGACATTTTGCAGATTCACTCTACGTACTTATGCCAAGTGGAAGTGACTTGACAGCAGCAGCTTATGTTGGAACCATTCTGGCGATGTGGGAGGAAGTCACTAGTAAACTGTGGTCTAAAAGTCGGGACACACAACATTTAATAGCACAAATGTGACTAGAACCGTTTTTGCGAATTCGTGCTACTCTACTATACTTCACTGAGATGGGTGTCCAAAAAAACAATCCTACAGTCAATCCTACTGTTGAGCTCAACAATACAAACACACATTTCATATGGTGGTTTTTGTCACACAACTTAATTTTTCAGCGAAAAAAAAAACTTGCTAATCATAATTATATTAAGTATTCAGGCTAAAATTTACGCACTCACAATGGCGATATTTTCCAGATAAAATTACCCATTGTGAGCTAGAAAATATTTAGTTGAAAATTATGATTATTATTATAATTAACTAAGCGCTAGCTAGCGATGTATAACTCCATTATAGGAACTCCATCCAGTTTCGGCCATAACCAAATTCTATTCCAACGTCCTGTCATAAACTGAACTGTTTACACACCGCCTTCAATGTTCATTGTAGCGTTGTATGAAATACAGATTTATCAATAGTCAATTCAACCGCCTATTTGTAGCCTGAATGTTTACGTAACCTCGTTCTGTCATCTATCTGATTATATTATTGGGTCTGTATAAAGTTTTTCAATTGCACATGCAGTCCAAAAATAAATCCGACTAGACTTGAGAATTAAAATTCTTTCCTGTTTCACTTCTTCTTCTCCTTATAAATAATTTATAAATGCATTTCTACTGAAGAACGTGATCACATTTGTTTTTGGTTTAACGAAAATTTACTGCAGAGGAAAAAGGCTGAAAAACAATGAAACCAAAAACTGTATCATTCTCGTATGCTCGTATAGAAACGCACGTATACATATACTGAATGTGTTTTGCTTTAATCCGTTTTGGTTTGTGCACACACGTTTGAGCTCATTTACGCTATGGTGCATTCTCAGATCTCGCTTGAATTGTTGGTGCAATAGGAGCAGGGAGAAGGAAGTGCTTATGTTACGGTTCGAGTGGAATAAATCAAAGTAATGTTCTTTTAGGGACTATTTTTATCATTTTCGAATGCGGAAGAGGTGACAATGAAACGCCATTTTTAGCCAACTGTTGTGGAAGAATAATTAACAGAAATTGTTCACGATGTTATTTGTTTTAAACTGCAAAAATATCAACTTACTTGCGAACATAAATCGGTTGTTTTGTTGTTTAGTGTTGTAAGTTACTGATAATCTTATGTAAATAGGCGAAGGGAAAAAAGTTAAGAACCACTTTCACTGCCTTTACCACAAGATATTTGGTAGTTTTTTTTTGTTGAGAAGATTGTGCAGAGATGCAATGCTGTTTTTACCAATTAATTGTGTATAAGACATTATTACCACTGGACGAACTGTAGTCATTTTTAAGCTTCAGTGTAAATTTACTGTAGGTATTTCAAACTTCATATTGCCACCAGCCATCTTGCAAATATTCTTCTCAACGTGACGTCACAGAAGGCACGTGTCATTTCACTCGCAAAGTCGGGGTGTTACCATATTTGAATCAAATTTGCATAATTTTTCTTTTCAATATATTTTTTGTGAAACAAATTTAGTATTTTATGTTCAAATATGAACCACATGTACAATATTTTGGTGCTAACGCTTGAGTTTATCTTGGCATATTAAGGTGTGTCCAGACCACCGAAATATTTCAGAAATGTTTATGAAATGTTTCTGAAGCAAATCTGACACTGCGTAAAAGTTATCAACTCGTTACTCAGCAGTTACGTCCAATTTTTGTATGCTATCTGACGTCTACTAGCTAACTTACATTTTGCATATTTGTTTATTAATACGGGGGTAAAGGTTTATGAAATGTTTCAACTTTATCCTGTTTTGGACTAGAAGAAAATAATGTGGTGGAATTATTAGCAACGAGTAAAGTTTTTATTTTTGTAATTTTGGTCTCGGCAATCACGCGACACGCGAATTAATTCAAATAATCGTATTAAATGAATAACTTTCTCATTAGGTATTCAAAGCTGTTCTGGGCATTTTTGTTTTATTTAACAAGAAATAATAATCGAAAAACAGCGCTCACTTCTTGCAAGGATACTTGTAAAACAAAAATTATTTCCCATCATGATTGGGTAACTGTGAAACATTTCATAAATATTTTTTTGCTGTCCAGATCCAAACCAGCAAACCATTTCTAAACATTTCATGAATACATACCTATATAGAACGAAAAAAAGAACATAACTCGGAATACGGACAAATCAATTGATTTTTTTGAGTTCCATTTTTTAGTCTGGCAACGTGATTGTGTGGCTATCGTTTACAGGCACACCAACATTTAAAAATAAAACAAGCCACCTAGTCGGAAATAGTAGAAATAATTTTCAGATCATGATTCGTGATCTCGATGAGAACCAGGATCATGTGCTGTTGTTGTAAATGCATGTAAATCGATGATCTATATGGATCATAGCTCATAATAAAAAAACAGCTATTGGGAGTTACTTGGGCTGCTCTATCAATGAACATATAGCGATAGAGCTGTTCTATAAAAATAATGCGGCCGGAAACTTTTTGTAGACAATGTCAACTCTCAAGAACAGTTTTTTTCATTTTGACTATGAAACAGTGGGGTTAACTACTTAAGTGCTGAGCAAAAACCCAATTAAAAAGCTCACATTCTCCCTAATTGAAAGAAAATAAGGGTTTTCGTTAAAAGTGAATCAGGTGAATCAAAGAACTTAATGTTGCTAAAAATACAAACTAATTAAACATTAACCTCGTAAAATAAGTATTAATGCTTTAATAATTAATTCTATAACTAATATTTAGTTTACTACTTAGTTAATTAATTATATAATAAATAATTTAATACTTAGTTTATGATAGACCTGTGCACTCATACCGTAACTCTGAGAACAATAATCATCCGCGCTATAATAGTCAACGATCTCGTCATATATTTACTTCACGTGACTCTACTACCATAGTGTCGTTCATTGTTTATTTTACACAAAGTTTTTTTGGACTTTCGGCATCACTCAGAAGCTCACAAACTGTAGTTGGAATAAGAACTTGACGTCATAGCTATTATCATTATCATTATCATTATACATTTTTTAAACCATTTCGGTTTTATTTAATCAAATTACAGTCGCCTACATTGTGGTAATGGAAAATGGAAATTACAGTCACCAACAAAATCTTGCTCATTTATTAGAAACTAAATTGATGATTTAAAATGTCGGATACTGTATTTGGAATCATTAAAAGAATTATTACGAAATCAATTTTTCACAATAGAATTAGTGAAAAAAAATTTCAATTGTCTGCAAAATACACAAATCAATGCAAGATGATACCTCTTTAGCTTATCGTGCAAACGCTATCGTCTTAACGATAGTAATCTGTCGATTGTTGAGTTACGTGAAGCAAATGTTGTATCGTGGAAACGATGTCGTCCAGACGATGGTGATTTATGTTACGTGATGCAAAGCTATCGATATCGTTAGGCGATTATTGAGTTACGGAATGAGTCCTGTATGACATGTCACATGGTCTTGGTGAAACCAAATGTCGTCCAAATCCATATCACTTAATTTAGACAGAAAGAACTCGGTTATCATGTCCCGGTTTCGAGCAAAAGTAGCTGTCATTAAATAAACAGTCTCATTTCCGAAAAAAATATGTTAGAAATTTGCGAAATGAAGCAGCCAAACTTTCAATATTTTTGAACTATGCATGTTGTTCTTTAGCGTAGTGCTCCATTTTTACTAACCCTCAGCTGTCAGCTGTTAACTGTTGGCAACTTAAAATCTGGTGAAAATGTTGCTTTTAAATAATTCATGCGATGTCGTCTAACAGACAGCGTTGCCATTTTGACTGCTTTCCAGTCAGATCTGACTGGAGTGATACACATTTTGCTGGAAGATTTTTTTAAATCTAGCCGGCGGTTTTTTAGCTGGATGAGGTTTTTGTTTGACTGTTTTTAAATGTTTCATGTTATTTCTTTTCAATCAGTAGTACCTATACATTTTAAAATTGAAGGTAAGAAAGAAATAAAAATTTAAAGAACAAAATTTGCTTGAATAAATACCGTCTGAAGTTGCAAAAAAAAAATCGTACTACTATTAGTTACAAAAGCATTTAATCTTATTGTAAATATATTCTTCTTATATATTTAGTTTTTAAAATATACTTCACTTTAATATGTGAGAGTAAATGGATCCTGTGCTATTTCTTGTTTGTTTTGAATAAGGTTTATTTATGTTTTTTATACCCTCCACAGGAAGGTATATTCACTTTGTCATTACATTTGTAACGCCAAGAAGGAGTCACCGGAGACCTCATAAAGTATATATATTCTAATCAGGATCACATTCTGAATCGATTTAGCCATGTCCGTCTGTCTGTCTGTTGAAAGCACGATAGCGCCCAAAGGAATTGACATAAGCGAATGAAATTTTGTGAGAGGACTTATTTTTATTGTCGTCAAGTTGATATACAAAATGGGCTATGTCGGTCAAGTAGTTCTGGTGCCCCCCATACAAAACCAATATTAGACCCTGTTCAACGTAATTGCGTACTACCTCACATGCCTAAAATTTTGCATGAGTGGAGGGTATCAAAGCATCGGCCAGTCCGATGATAACCCGTTAACTTGTTTAATTTTTCGTTGTTGTTCGTCGACGTTTTATTTTGGCTGGAACTTTTGATTGCATTTCGTTGACTGTTTCGTTGTTTACTGGAACTAAGTTTTTTGACTGTTTTTTTCTAGTCAAATCTGACTGGAAGCCCGATTTCAAAATGGCAACGCTGCTAACAGATATCTTTTTACATCTTCGTTGACAATACATTCACACTAACGTCGTCAACGCAACGCAAAAATAAATTCCTAGCCGCTGATCAGGAGTCTCACATACCTACATAGTAAGCTGTACTCCCCCGAATTCATCCATGCTTACAAATTTCAACAGTATCTAATATCGTCTTCCCACAAGCACGTATGCTTTACTTTTTCCAACTGAAAACTTTTTCCAGAAATACAATTTGGAGTTGTTCGACGAAGAAGGAAACGAAATTAAAAATTATGATAATGCCTGACATCTTTATGAAGATAAACCCCTGTCACTTGAAGAAAAAAAATAAATAACTGAAGTGATGAAATATTTATATAGACAAAGTTCGTCCTGCAAACCCCGGATATTTGAGCCCACGTTCATATCCCATGAACAAGCATATTCACATATCACATATTAGGCATTATAATCTGCACACACATAGTGAATACACCGCGAAGCGTTGGCGTTAATAGGACAGAAGGTAGACGAAAAATGAATAAAATAAAACGGAAAATATGATTACGTATGGCAAATAGCTCCACATACTCAAATAGAGATGTAGATACACACATGCATGCATGTCTCCACTCCAACTCGAGAGTCGAGACCATGAAATATTAATTTTCATTCTTCTTCAGTTGGCACTTAAAGGCACAATAGGGACCTATTGTGTCTGCTTTAAGAAATTGCTTAAGGTGCTGTATATAAACGTTTTGTAAGGTTGACTTCTCTTCCGTTTGGCGCTGTGCTATGATTTCGAGATGACCTCGAACCGATCGACTTTTCTTGCAGAATGAGAACTGGTTTCATTTTCGTTTTGTGCTGGTTAGTACTTAAGCCGTATCCTATGGTTGCCTGTAGGGATAAGCGAGGCAAGAAGAACAAAATTGTGTGTAATCGAATTCCTCATGTATAGCATATGATTATCGTTCGTTGGAAACAAATCGCTTTACGTATGAATTGTCAGGGACAGGACGCGATAAAAACAGAATGCGGCTTATGTCAATTAAACAAACATTTCATGAGGCCAGTTACCAATTGCACTTAAAATTAAAACAGCATCTACAAGAAATTGCTCTGCCAACTTTAATCCATAGAAATCCAATTAGACCAACAAAAGTCTTTGGTCAGATACATAATTCACTGTCGATTGACGTTTGGTTGTGTAGCAAGTAGATCAAATTATACTGTGTGTTGCTATTCTTCGTCGTTTTATCCATTCTTCAAGTCCAGCATATAAGCTTTGCTTATAAATATTTAAGAGAAACTTATCGGCGGGTGTTTTTTTTTTGAATTCAATTGCAGTGTTAGTACCTACATATTTCAATCTTGTTCTGAGGTGGGGTGAATTGAGATTAATTCCGTTTGGTGTGCGTTGGTAGAGCGTTGGCGTTGGGCTAATCTCTAATCGTGGCCATGATTACAATGCAGTTGCATGGGCGATTTTTTTTTAAGGCAACTTGAATTGCGTGAAGAAAAAATCGTTTATTTAAATTCTACTGGCAGGTTGGCAATTGGAACGTTTTATTCTTGAGCAGCAGTTTCTAAAAGCTAAAATTTATTTTTAAAATTTGTCATTCGTATATTCAACGAAAATGTATATACAGCGACGTGCACCTAAGAAGAAAAGTGAAAAGTATTGGGAACAACGCATCAGAAGGACGAATCTTTGAGTCCACCTCTAACGAAGCTAAAAGAAAACCTCCGGAAGCGCGTACATTCGGAGTGTGACCAGAACCAACATGGCGTGCGTAACTGGAGCTATACACTGAGCTGGCCGAAGAATCTTACTTAAGCAAGTAAGTAAGATGATTGCAGATGATCCTTTAAAACCTTTTGACACTGCAGTTCACTCACCGGCTAGAATTTTGTTTGAATAGGCCTAGATATTTATACGAGGCGATCTTTCAAAATGATGTAGTCACGTCAATAAACATCGGCAACGGTGTACGCGAGGATAAAGTTTGAAAGATTTAAGGGAAACACTCATTTGCACTGAAACAATTATCCATAGAAAAGAAGCAGGAGGCTATGTAATCCGTTCAATTATGGCGGAACTGTAAATAATTAAAGAAATGCCTGAACTAACAACCGAAAGAGGTTGGAGCAGGGGTTCTACCATAAAATATGTCAAAAACAATCATTATTAATGATTGCCCCCAATAGAATGCAATTAATGACCCTTAGCTTCTCCAAATCAACCTTGAGACTCGAATGCATGCAATAAACGCATATTTAATTAAGGGTTTCGCCGAACTGCTTTCATCCTTCTTGATGAAATGATGATGATCATCGGAACACATAAATTCCATCGTCGAGTGCCGTCGAAAACGAAGGGAAGCCCCCGCTGGTGCAGTGTGCAGTCATCCTCCAAGCGGGGCACAACGCAGGCAGACTTATTGCACACAATCCAATAAAACGTTGATTGCGCCTCTTAAGCTGTTCCCAACTGCGAGTGCAAAAGAGATGATAAGCATCATCAATACAATTAACATGGAATAAATTATTTTGTCTTGTATACGGTATACCGTTATAATCCATCTCAAATGACCCACAGAGAGAAACCAAACCAAATGTTTGCTTAAGCGAATACTTTTCTTTTAGGAACGAGTACGACGTTGCACGGCCACATCGTCACCCGGCCGGCAGATTTGTGCGGTTGCACTCCTCTGCCGGAATAATGAAACATTGCTCGTGTGTGATTGCAGTTTCTACTGAAAGAGTGTGCTAATGACTTTGAAACCACCGCAAGCGCAACGACAAAATTCGCAAATTGAAAGATAGCCGCATATACACCTAACTACGTATATTGGCAATGTGTGGCATCGCATATTTACAGCACACACAGACAGTCTCTGGAGAAAAGTTTCTATATTTATATACATCAGAGATGCGGATCTGCATCCCGAAACAGAAATATGCAGCAGCTTGTGTGACGGTTTCTCTTGATTGCAGCAAAGATGTGTCAGAATGATATGACCACCATTGCTGGTGTTATGCATTGCGGAAAATTTAAGATGATTTATGGATTTTCGCCGGCACCCGGCACCAGCATGGTGTTCCTTCTGGAAAACGGGCATTTCTTGTATAGTCGTCGCATGCACACCGCATATTCAAGGCAACCTCCTCGCCATCGCCATGTGAGAATGTCAGCATGCAGCGCACAAAAGGTGAATCTCGTGCCAAAATTAATGCACTGGGAGCTAGCTAATTTTGGGTGTTCGGCGTCCTCATCTGATGGTGGCTCAGCGGAGTGGACACGACATTTTTGGTCAACTGGGTGAAATCTTTCAGCCTGAGGGACATGACCAAGATAATTTTGCTGCAGTGGTGTTTTTGCTCGTCGCTGGACTCTGGGCAAGTGTTATTACATGCACGAACTGTAGTTTTCTTTCCGGGTATGCGTTAGCACGAAGGAATTACGGCCGCAAATAGCAACGCAGGAAGCCATTTGCCTGCAAAAGAAAGGTGATGGGAGAGAAATGACTGTGTTTCATTTGTTTTTATTTCATCTTTTACTTTGTTGCTAGTTACTTCTTGAGCTCTTGAGGCTCGTCAAATAATCAACATTAACTTATAATCTATAGTGGAAGTTGAGTTAAGAACCGAGGCAAGGGTTCTGGAACTCAGGAGGAAGAAGAACGATTCCGCTCTGGGACCAAATGCTATCTGCAAAATGTGTACAAATGTAAATTCGATGACACACTTGTGTGCTCTTTCAGATTTAAAATTTCCAGTGGACTAGACAACTCTCAGGTTAAATAAGTACTTCCGGCTGATAAAGAATGGATCACTAGATCAGAGGTTCCCAATTTTTTTCGGCCACGGAACTCTAAATGATCAAATTTTATTTGTTTTTATTTGTTCACATATTTACTTAAAATATCCTTAAAATTAGGCCTAATGTCCGACAACTGAATGGGAAGGTCTTTGGCTGCGTCCAGTCTGTTTCTGTATTTGTTTTTTGTGTAAGTGTAAGCCGAAAACCCAGCCTCGCATCGGTAAGATAGAGGCTCACATAGTCGTCTTCTCAGCCAAAAATACCAGGCATTAGAAAAATGTTATTCTTCGTTTAATTTCTGATGAAATCTTATTTTCCATCAGTCCTTCACTAGCTCAAAGTTGTAGCTAACAATTTTACAATTTTGACGATTTGACACATTCGTCTATATTGGGTCTCTCCTTTTTGTTGATAGCTAAAGCAAGTCCTTTTCCCTCGTTTTCTCTCAAACCCATTTCAAGCACGATGTTTAAAATTTAAATCCCATTTGGCCACTTTTTACACCTCAAGGCCTCCGGCGACGACTTTTCAATAATTCTCTATTTTCGCCCCTTTTTACAACATTGGCGACTCTCGGTACACTTTTTCCATGAAAAATACTCAAAACTGTTGAACAACTCCTATTGCCCATACAAAGTTGAAACATTCTCTGTGTGTAAATATTCTCTGTGTCCTTAATTAGGGTTTTGCTTCATTCCAATGCGAAGTATTCCGTGTCCTCGTTATCCCATTGCATTTCTGTCTTTCATATATAATATTCATTTTATTTATAATCTGTGTTTGGCTTTGTTATCTGTTTTCATTTGTATTAGGCCACTTTTTAAAACTCTCGACCATTTTTTTGGCGATATTATCATTTTGGCCATCGGTAACGCTGCATCGGCGGCTTAAAATGAAGATTTTTTGATCCATCTTACAAATTTGCATGCTCATAGTGAAAAATAGGCTCCAACCGAGTGCGATTTTTGGTCGGTTAACAAAATGGGTCAAACTCAACCAAGTCTCCGTGGAAAAAAAAAAACTTTTATTCGTTGTTAAAAACTATCAAGATGAAAAGGTTTAATGCATACTGTTTAAAAAAAAACACTTCATCAGTTGTTATCAACCAAGTTTCTAGATTAATACCAACCAGTTGGTTACATTTTCCAGAGTTAGTAAGTTTACGACCGGGAAAATTTAGATGAAATTTTTAAATCTGTTATTTGTAGCCGAGTTTCCTTAACAAAGTTGACTCGGTTATTTTTAATCAATTAACTCTGTAAAATGGTATAAACAGTCTCTCTTGCCAGTTCTTAACCGATAGTTGATTGATTTATAATAAGTGATCACGGATTTTGTGAAATTATTTCCCACCTACAATTTGAGAATTTGTCGACTCTAACTTGAAAACAAAACAAAATCGAATAACTTATAAGGACAACAACTTTGCATTCACTCAACCTTGCACCTGCTCCCACCTCAAAACACAGACCCTGAGTAGGCATGCCCCTCCCCCCTCTACTGAATTGTGCGGCCTTCCAATTACAGAAATTATTTCCCACAAAAAAATTAAGTTATTTATACTTTACATAAAACAAGTGAGTTTATTTCCCACTCCAGGTTTTTTCCCATGTGAAGTTATTGCCGGTGAAGTTATTTCCCTGCACCGATTTTTCTGGCGTGACCTGATATGCTTCACATTTTCCAAAACATCCGAAATTAAAAAAAAAGTTTTGACTGCTATAAAATTTGTATTTCTAAAGATAAATAAATTCTTTTACAAAATTATAGTGATTGGCTTAAGCCAACCAGAAGAAAATCTGTACCCAATTGGTTTGTAAATTGTATTAAGAAGCTTTCCTATTTCATAAAAAAAGACGTAAAGTAAACAAATGCTCCCTTAAAATAGCGTCAATTGAAAAGTGGCAGCATTGGCTGTGACTCTTACCTGCAATTATATTAATAACGCCCATTGTTCTATTTAATCGCTCAAAAATTACACCAGCTCTCTACAGCTGCTGCCCAATGATATGCAACTTTTTACCTCCATTAATCAAGACACCGAAATTAAATTTCCAGTCAATATACACCTAATGAACTTACCTCCCTAAGCCGCATTTCCGGACAACAAAAGATCTAATATTACCAAGCAAACAAAGCAATGCATTGAAATGCGTTCCTGAGCTGGTAAACAAACTAAACATAAGCGGAAACCAAATAAAGTGCAACAACTGCTCACATATCTGTCAACATCACGAATCTGTCGTTTATGCTGAGAACAAAAAAAAAAAAAAAACAGGAAAAGAAATAAACGACCAAAAATAAACAGAAAAAAAATGAAGAAACGTCAAGACAAATTGAGGAAGAAAAAAGATGAAGTAAAATAATTACAGAAGAACCCCGAAAAAATGTAACAAAATATTTTGGAAATTGTATTTTCGGTATACGTAAGTACTTAAAGCCCGAACAAATGTATTAATTACAATTCCAGCCATCATCGGCAATCGAATAGCCGAACTCCTGAGAGGGCATTAATTCCCTCACCGTTGGCGGTGCCTCCATGTGATAAAACTAACGCCTGCTTACCATCAATGCGCTGCCGTCATCCGCCATTCAATTCGAATTTATCGCTCTATGTTGAGCCCTTAGGTCCCGGGTACAAAATTACCGCCGACTTCTCAACAGATTACAATGCTAAGGATGCTGGGGCCACGATGACGACGACGACGATGCGGATCCCTTCCCGTTTGTTTATAAATGTTTCGGGGGGCCCCATAACATTATATTTGGGTGCACGACGAATTACATTTTGTTTTAATTAGGTGCAGGGAGCGTGTGTGTGTGTTTATTTAGTGGCAGCCCCCAAGCAAGAGACAAACTCCAAGGTGTGTGCGTTCTTAAGTGCACTATTTAAGAAAGCAGCGTGTGCCGCAACATCAGAAGCACACGCATCGCATATGAGTGGTTGTATTTTTAGATAAGGACACCCTGATAGAGAGCTAGAAATTTGAGGAATCCCAAAGCGACACCAACTGATAGTCGCTCGGTCTGAAAGTGTAATAAAAATGAAATTCCACTGAACATAAATATTGCTGGGTTCTGAGTGTGTGTTCGCATGGAAATTCGTCCTGAAACACTATATGCAGACAGAACAAAGTGTTTTAAAGGTAGGGCTTCCTTCAAGACACACGGGAATCCGTACAATTGAGAGGGCAAAATATAATTCCTTTTGGGGGTAATATTGTCCTAAATGGTGGATAATAAAAATCCACCCGACAGGATATAGTGCGAGCATATGTATATGGTCTGTACTGATGTGAGACGTTGTCATTATCCTTTCAGCAATATTAAGGTGTTTTCACAAGTAATTCCTTGCGGCAATGTGTTTCTTTGAACAAAAAAAGGAGTTCAACCCCATTCCGTTTAAAACATTCCGAAAGTAAAGAGTGCCTCAAGACGGTATTTCTTCTGGGATATGATTAACTCAACTCTTTTTTTTCAGCAGCTATCATTTTTCATATTACTTGTATATATGCTAATGTTTTATTTCACGAGCAAGTCGTTAGTGTGTTATGTAGTACGTGCGCCTTTGGCCTGTGCAGTGCACATCATGCTGGGTAACATGATCTGTTGAAATATATGCTCAACTGCATTGGTATGACATTTATGATTAAATTGCCATTTTGCATTTCTGCGATCTTATGTACGGCTAAAGGTATACATATGGCATTGGGTAACCATACGTGCATTTTGTGATATGAATGCAAATAAAATTTACGATACCATACTAAGTGGGTTCTCATGGACAATTGGTATTTGAAGAGGTGTGTTTATAAAAGTGATCAAATAGAGGGGAAAGGCTATACGGAGCCTTGTACTGGGGGATTCTGTAGAGATGTAAAACGGCTGGCATTTGTTTAAAAGATCATTTACTAAAATAGGTACAGATAAATTCCTACGGGATAAAATTAAGCAATTGAGTAAATTCCCGCCATCTGTTTGTACGTATTTATTTGCTGCCGAAACATTAAACGTCCACGAAAAACGGGAAGTAAAAACCCTGGTTTGGGATGCATTTTATCAAAATGTGGTGGAAGAAAATGAATTGAGAAATCCGGCTTAAAAATCATACACTCTCCCGCACAAAATGGAATCTATATAAGTGTACAAATATAATTATATAGTATTTAATTAGTGTGTGGGACTGAGCTATGGTTCTCACTTCAAAGTTCAAACTCCGAAAAAAAATCGCATTATATCTATTACATACATGTAATAATTGTATTGACCTCACATGAGAATCAAAACCAGTTCTTAGATAATTAAAAAAGAATGAATAACAACATTGTGCATATGCATACTCGTTGAAAATCAAGTACAAACTCCGAGGAACAAAAGAAATAATCGTCTGAAGAGAGAACGAATGAAGTGGTACCCAGCAAAACACGTGATTTCCATTTAAGTTCCCCGCAGCAGGAGATTTTGTTCGCCGGCAAGTTCATCTGAGAATCCCAGGCGATACATGTATCGTGTATAATAGTTTACGAAGCGGCCAATGTCGACGGAAGAATCGCTTAGGGTCACTACAGACCTGTTGCGCCAACTATTTATTTATTTATTTATGGCTTTATTAGTAAGAGCAAATATTCCCATTAATTATGGAATACGACGTCGTTCAAGTGGCTGCCTCGGCTGGCTCCCCAGTAGCGCATTGGAGTGCCAAGCGAATAATCCGAGATCTTTGTGCAGAATTCTCCTCAGGCACTAGTGAAATGTTGAGCTGTTGAGATCGATGGCGAGTTTATGTTCGTGAATTGAGTCTCACACTCTCGGCTACAGCAGCCACATTCTCGTCTGTGCGCACCATACGACGACGGGGACCATGAATGTTGTCGACTAGCATACCAGTCTAACGAACTTTCTGCACAAACTTGCGTACAGCGGCCGCTGTGTGTGCTTCATTTCTGCCAAAACTTCTTTTCAAAAAACACCCTTTTTGCGAACAACAGCACTCACTTTGGAAATAAGTTTTCAATATTTTCCCACGTTGTGCAAGCGCTAAGCAAATCATTTCGTTCGGCGGAGGTATGATACTGACTTTCTGTCAAGATTTCGAGCTGGAAACAGCTGTCAGTGTCAAAATAAGCTATGATTTAACAAGAAACCACTAGATGGCCCACCCTTTATATATGTGTTTTTTTAAATTGGAAGTAACTATCTTCTTTTAATTGAATAATCACTCCTCAGTTACACATTCAAATGTCAGTCATAACAATGCCACTAAATGATAAAATTATGTAGTTGTACATCTTTTCGCTTGTTACATCATATGTTATTCCAAGTTAGTTAAAGAATGGAGTCAAACGTCACTTTCTATTTGCAAATAAAATGTAGCAACATACGCGATTTATCTAGGTTTTCACGCGGCTTTGCTCATTGTCATAAAATGTTCGGCCCATTTTCGGAAAGTACTTTCTTTCGGCAATTAAAATGTTCTAAAATTTACAACGTAAGCACCCATCAATGCCGAGAAATAGCGTATGCTTTTTTGTATAAATGGTGTCACACCCCTTTGTCCAATCCCGCCCACGTTATGTTAAATGTGTAACAGCTGCCAACGCCCCCAAATATTCCAATTTTTAAGGCTACAGCTGCAACAATGACCAGATATAGTATTTTTAATAACTTTGTTGTGTGGGAGGTACCACGGCCATTTTTCCGATTTTGACCACACTTCACAGGAACACTGAATACTGAGGAGTGCCTGCAAATTTGAGCTCAATCGATTTGGAAGGGACGGACTGTACTTTGAAGCAGATAGAGTAAAGATCTCTGGATTATCACTAATTTTTGTCAAATACATATTTTGGCTTTAGGTATTACATCCGTTTTCATAAAAGGCTATAGTTGTATTAATTTATTTCTTAAAAAAATAACAAATTCGCCGAACACACGACTCTGTGCCATCTGTACAAACGTAAATACAAAAATATCCTTTCTGCTTTTACTTCTTCTTGGACACACCGACAGTGCGACCACGACGACCAGTTGTCTTGGTGTGTTGACCACGGACATCGATGATCTCCTTTTGTTTGTTGAGGAACCAGTTTGGAATCTTGTAATGCTTTGGGTTTTGGATGATGGTGACAATTTTGTCGACCTCCTCATCGGTGCACTCTCCAGCGAGCTTGGTTAGATCGATTCTTTTTGGGGACAATGTTGGCGTAACGACGATCAACACCCTTGATGGCGGTCATAGCGATGGTTACCTTGCGTTTACCATCGACATTCGTATTCATGATACGAAGAATGTGCTGAAACTTTTCTGGGATTACGAGAGACATTTTGCCTTTCAGAGTTCACCGAATTCAAGTGAAAAAAAAAATCGCATCTTATGTTGCGGTCTGATATAACTGCACGTTTTCAGTTTCACGTCTGTCAGTGTACCATTCTTGCAAGCCTACAAGTTTCTGGCCAGCTTGCTCTTTTTTTACACTTGCAAATCGTAAATAAACCTCTCAAGAGATGTTATGTGATATCCTTAAAGTATTTATGAAAACGATATCTTAAATGCAAATCGCTGATATCATTGAAAAGTTGTTATGAAAATAATTCCAGAAACAGCAGATTTTAGGCGCAGGATCATAAGTCCACAAGACATAAAGTCTATAATGGACTTTTGAACCACTTGAGTGAGCTATTAGTCCACCAATCAATTATAAACTTATAGTCCACCCAGCTGAGTCAAAAATCCACAACATATCGAGCCATAGTCTCACAATCTTAGAAATGAAGTAGACCAGAAGTCCACAATTATTCGCATGACTTACAAATAATGTATTAAAACAAAGCGAAAAGTATTGGAATGTTTGTCAATTTAATTGTGTGGTTAAGTATAAGTATCTACAAATTGATATGATACATAATATAGTTATACAGACTGAACAATGTACACAAGAACGTACGAAAGAATTTACAAAAGTTTTGTATTATTGCCACAATTTGCCCACAGAAAGGACATAAAATCTCACTCCTCTTTCGCTGGGCCTACTCTACTAATTTTTTTAAAACAGACACTGCAAATTTTGTTTAAAGAGTAAAGTTTATAAAGTTATTAATTGGAACAAATTTTCAAAAACTTAATATCTTTATCTTAAATAGTTTGATTCATTATTTAAATATTTAGATTTATATTTATATTTGAGTCAGTCAAAAGTATTATGGACTTTTGGCTTGTGGACCCTGGGCTCAGATTTCAATGCTTGTTTTACAAACCACTATACACTGTTTATGGTTAGCCTATTCAAGCCTTGTTAGACCCCTGTAAGATCTAATTTGCCACTCGGTTCTGGTGTGAAAATTTAAGCGGGTGCTTTGCGGAGTTGTAATTATTTTGTCATGATGAGTATTCCAGCACCAGCACCTTCCTCTATTGCCTTAATAGTTTCTTCTACTACATTTTTATACATTTTATAGATGGCATCTGTCAATTGTTTAACTTTATGAATTACCTATTAAAATCGGAGGACTTTCTATTACCCTTATCTATGCGTAATCTCGGCGAATCCGATTTTTATAACATCATGCCGCCCTCATTTTTCAGGTGTAAACGCCACTTACTCACTCACAATCCTCACAAATTCGTTCAACGGACGAAACTCATTTACGAGTGATAAATTAAACTCACTGCGATAAATAAAATGATTCGACCATAATCAGCCGAGTGTCACGTCTCGCGTTAGGGAGGATGTTTTATTACCAGCAAAATCAATCTAATGTCTGACGTTTATGGGCTCAGCAGGAGCTTAATTTTTCGAACGTGTTCTCCTAATCAATATCCGAGCAGAGAGTTTGTGCTTTGTGACCCATAAACAGGGGTTCAATGAACAAGGTTCCCTTAGCAAATGTGGTATAAAGCATAAATTACTCCACATCACTTACATCGCCGCAAAGCTTTTCTACAACCACAACTTAACCTTGCTTCACATCAACTCAGACAACTGCGGGTTGATTTATAATCATTACAATCCTTGACTTTTATTTTTATTTTTGCGTGTAAACAAAAAAATTCGCAACCAAAATTAGGGAGCAGTCGTTTGTTTTCATCCGGATCGGATATGAGAATCATACTAATTGGCAAACGACATTATACCTACTGCTATAAATTGCAATGTTGGGTTTTGTGTGTCTTGTCTGGTTTGGTTTCTCCATTATCGTCGTCGGTCGTCTACAACTATGGCTTGGTATAGTAATCACGTGCTGGGAACGCTCGATTGGGTCTGATTTATGTCATCATCATTATATTTCGCTTCAATCGCCGCAAGCTATGCTTAAATGTGATTAATAATAAATCAAACCCATTTGCAACACCATCACCATAAGGGTTGGCGTAAATGTTATGTTTGCGCGATGGGAATTATGGAAATGGTGTCCGATCCGAGGCGCCAACGACATGTGTGTTTTACTATATTATATCGTGATTCATCATTTCATTTATTTGATTATTCAATTTATAGTGATGTGCCGCGAGCGATATGAAACTCACTCGATACATACTTGGATATAGATAGGTTATGGTTGCATGCAATAGCCACTTGTTTTAATTGAATTAATTGCTGAGTGTTCCTCCTTGAGAAACGATTGTAGGTACATATACTCTGCGCTCTGCCCTTTGTACTGAATTTCAATTCTAAGTAATGACCAGTTGCTAGAGATTGGACCTTGGAGATTATTTTTGTATAGTAAAAGTGAAGATGCAAAAATGAGCAACCTCTAATTGGACATCCGTTGGTGTAATCATTCTAAATTGACCGAAGAGGGGAGGGATATGCATTTTCTTATGACATAATTGTCGACATCATGTTCTGTTGTTGCTTTATGTGTATACAACTATATTTAGCTTAAGCAGCGCACACGTTCTACATTAAGGGTTAAGAGTTCACACTCATAAAACACGAAACACACACCCAATTGATTTACAAAAGATACCTACACTAACTACGCGAAGGCATACCCCAAAGTATGTCACAGTACTTAAAATGCTAAATACCACTGTTTAGCTTCAGTTCCGTGTACTGTGCATACAGGCGACAGAGACTCATTATGCGCTGCTTGTTTTGGAGGCCACAATAGTAAGCTGAAAATTCATTAAAATTCATTCCATGTCTAGTCGTCTTCGTCACTCGGATGTATCCTCCCCTCTTTCGGTGATCCAACGATATGGTGCCTCAGAAACTCATTTATGTACCAGTTATGATCTAAATGAATCCTCACGACAATTGTTGTAATGAAAACAAAATGACAGGGAAACGCTAGAAATTATTGTTTTGACACACCGCGCCGCTGATCACGTTTGCATATAGTACGTACTTTAGTGTTCGCCGCGATGCATAAATTTCACTGGCTTAATTGATAAATATTATTGGTAATTGCGGTGGAATTCAAAGCTTTTCGAAGGAGATTTTATTTTTTTACTATAGTGGGTGGCAGACCCTAGTAATGGGCTAATCACATCAATATACAGTTTGAAATCATGATTTCTAGTCATGAACTGTAGGCTGAAGAGCAGTACTATGTCATTAGGCAAAGTAGTGGAGTCGTCTCGTGTGTACACGTACAGGATAAGGTTATATTTATTAAGTGAAATTAGTGTTTGGTAATTTAAAGTTTGATAAACCATCGAATAAAAATATCTAAGGCTGTCTTGGAGCGTGTTAATTGGTTCTCCGATGTATTCAAAGATGTGTTTCTAATTTAAATTTGCATGTATGTGTATATGGGCCAACGTTGAATTAACGTCTTATATGAGAACAATTTATAGGAGTGCGAGTCTGATGGGTGAAGCGAAGAGAAATAAAACTAATAAACAATAATTAAATAAAATTCATACATCAGAAAAATGGAACTGCTTTCGCAATCAACGACTAGAGGTGAGTCATTTGATATTCTCATACTCAAAGAACTCTTTCTAAATATATCAGGGGATCAAATGGAAACGATTTTTTATGAAAAAAAAAAAAATAAGGACGTACCATTTTTCTAATATTATATTCAACCACTCTTTTGCAGAGTTGTGGTGCGAACCCATATTTGGGTTGAAAAGATTGAAAAAAAAAACTTAAAAAAGACTGACTGGGATACGTATAAACACCTACAAAAGAAACTTATACTGATAGAAGACTACCGGACTATCTACGAAATATTCTGATGGACTAGTGCATAAACGTACTACTAGGTGGCATTCCCCAAGAGTCTGTACTAGGACCACAACTTTAAAACCTGATACACGATGACGCCCATAGACTCCGAATTGGTTAGCTTAAGTGGGTATCTATACAGACACACTTTGGACGAATTTCTAGATTGGTTATACTTCAGAGCCTTGTTGCTGATCAGAGTAACGGAATGATAACAAATAACTCATTTAATATTTTTAGCTATCAATCAGCTTTGCGCTTCATCCAGAAGCTTAGCTGAGCTACAGACCAAAATCAGACATGATCAAATTAATTTTATTTTATCCAAACGAACTGTCAAAATTCGCTATAACGATAATACTTTGAGGGTCTCAAGTATGGTTCGAACATGACGAAAATTCGTTCTGTGTTACCTGCAGATAAACAATAGAAGATGTGTCCCATTGCACCCGGTTTGAAAAACAACGACACCTAGAACTTGAAAAATTAGCCCCAGATGGAGTTGTGATTATAAATATTCTAAAAATGCTGTGCACAGCAATCAGTGTTTTTAGATTGTGCCCAAAGTTCGGTAACATTTTTCTGCTGCTTTTTACAATTGGCATTGCAACTGCCTATATGTTTTGCTTAAGGACAAGTTCTAGGAATATAAATAGAGGTTGTAAATATATGGTTAATTCATATGCTATTGGTTCGCGTACAATTTGCAGAATGTATGAATGTCAACGATATCACTCACTGGCCTTCCGATCGGCTCTGATTTCTATGCTTTTAAATTGGTTGTCGCTGGAAAAATGTTTGCCAATTCGAAAAACCAACCTCTAAGAAGAAAACACCCTTTAAAAGGTAGACTGTATCATCCTCTCACAATATCCACCTCAGCAAATCGAAGTCCTACTGAAAATAGACACAGAAAAAAGAAGGAACACTTTCCAGCCAAAAACGCCATCTAAACATTCAAATATAGCATATAAGGAAACGATGAAGCATTCATAAATAATTTTCATGTGCCATAGGTGGGTTTTCCCTAGTCAACGGACACGACGCTCAATTTAGTCGCGCAGGTATTTTTAGAACAGCAACACCATATTGCGGATGAGTGAGAATTTTCATTTTTCCTTGTCAAATAGGTAATCCCAAGAGCAGAACTTATTTCACACATTAAATTAAACACTGTAGCGAGCAATAAAGAACCCAACAGCAGTCATAAATTTTAATCACACAAACGAATTTTTAAGTCTTTTACTGGCATAAAGATCACAGGAAAACAGGAAGTAATTTCCGCCTGGTCCTCTAAATTTTACAGTTTCTCGAATGAAGACGGACGGTGTGCACTTGTTTCCACACTGTAATACAATCGGCCCGCATGTTTTTCCCCATATACGATTAAGATTAATGGTAATTTTTATTATTCAATTTTGGGGACTCTTCTGAACGTGCAGTGATTTGCGGGTTGGAACTTAAAAAAAAGACACTCCAATTTTTATAAAAAATTTAAGACATCCCATCGGTCTAATTATGTTAATGAAAAACACATTAAAATGCATGTTCTATTACATGTAAGGCACTTTACAAAACTCCCCTCATGCGTAATTGATTTTTTTTTTTTGTAGTTTTTTTTGTAATTTCACACTAAATGAAATGTTCTTCTACGAAACCATAAAGTACGTACATGATGTGTGCTGCGGGAGCTTATGTGTTGGAATGTTTCCCATATCTTTTTGATTTCCGACAAAGAGACGGTTTCATTTTCTTTTTCTTTTTTCTGAAAATGTTCCTTTAATTGCGTGGAAACCCTTTCGATGTAGACTTTTCTTAGTCATGTACAACACGCATTTGGAATATTTTAAGGGCAATATTTCCGCAGAATCTGGAGTAAATTTCAATCGATTCCCATATCAAAATGTTGATTTATGACATCGGGATGCTTGTTGCGCTTGTGCGGCATGCGACTGCTTTGATAACGATGAACAACGCCTGTGATTTGATGAGCAGAAATGAATAGCCGCGGTACGGATCTATGAACAATTCAAACGTGCAATGACATAGGGGGAGTTACGCTGTCAATGTATGCTATTGAACAATTAAATCAATTGCGTTGCCAGCATTTTCAGAAGATAAAAAATGATTGATTAAGTGTTTGTTTTTTACAAAAACTCATTTCAAGTAGGTAAGTACTCGTCTTCGTTGTGGCTGGGCTGTGTCTGGCTCTACGACTATAAAACAGTTACATCGTAAAAGCAATTTTTTTCATGTAGGTAGTCCATTTGGAGAAGTGGTGGCGTATGAAATATTATTGTTGCTACTTTAAATGCAGCCATTATGAACGGAAAATCTCAGCAAATATACATTTGTCGCTTGTTATTCGAAAGTTATGTGAAGTGAATTTTCAAAAAAAAAATATATACCTAAGTAGAAATGAAATCGGACAGAGGTAGTGCTCTTAGAAGATCAAGAAATAAGTGGTAGGATAACTGTCGTGGTTTTAGGCTACGGGACTGGACACTTTATCATAGGCAAGTGTGCAATAATACTTGACATCCGTTTTAGCTACTTTACAGAAGCTGCATGTGCTTATGCTGAATTCGAAGCTGTTTTCGTGTAGACTAACGTTGCTTTGCATTAAGAGACTATATTCTGGAGTGAAAAAGTACAGTCGACAGTTAAATCTACTACAAATTATAAACTGACAAAAACGATTGAAAATGTCTCCCGTAAATTTCCATATCGTTTCCCAAATCGCCTTGTATTTCTTTAGATTTGTGGAATCGCCTAAGATTCTTCCATTGACATTTCCCGCAACGTCAACCATCAGTCACGATAAATGTGTCGTCTGGAATTTTAAGATGAGCTCGCCGGCGAATAAAATCTCTGCTGGCGGGAACCCGAAGCAAATGAAATGCGATTCGTCTGGTTTGCTGCGTTTCAAATTTGATGGTCGTCCAAGGAAATCTTTAAGCTTTAAAATTTATATTAAAAAAACAGCATAAGAAGAAGTTTCATTAAACGAAGTCAACCAAAAACTTGTGGGCCAAAAAAAACGATGAAGAGCTGCCTAAAACCGTCCATATAGACTCAAGCTTATAGTTGTTCACAACTATTCGTTTGCTTGAGTTATTTTTTGTTTAATTTGTTGGACAAATGGATGGGACTTGTATGCCGAGCCCGAATGTCTTGGCTAAATTGACATCTGCCCAATTAAATTTAAATACGATTGATATTTCTATACAAAAATTTGTTTCTTTCCATCCCACATTAGAGACTGCCACTAATAAATCCTCAGCACGCTTACATAGATTTCCAAAGACGCACTTAACGGTGCAACAAAGTCTTGTCTAAAAATATACAGTTATTTTAAATATCTTACACTTAAAGACGAAACTAAAAATGAGGATGAGTGAGGGCCACTGGGAAGTTTTCCGAATAATAGAAGTAGCCCATAGTTGTAACTTTTAAGGCACTCCCAATGGAAAATTCTTAGTGAATAGCCAGATCCTTCGTTTCAAAGCATGGATTACTACAATTTTGTTTGGTTTTCCTACTAAAAATAAAAAAAATAACAGCACATGATGAACTTCTAAATACAAGGCGGTGAAAAAGTTGTCACCCGATGTTATTTTTTTTATGAATCAAACACATTGGGCACATTCAAGAATCTAGTTATCTTAAGTCGACTAGATTGGTCTGGATGAGATGTAACCTGAACGCAAAAACTAGACTGGTCGGGAACGTCACTTTTTCTACGTCAGCCACATATGAGAACTGTCAACTTAGTACTCAGTCACGAATTTCTGGACTAGATTCGTCGGCTACCCCTCCATAAACGTCAACTGAAACATCTGCTCTCACGACCGATTTCCCCCAATCAGAGCCGAGTTTCATCTAGTGAGAGAGCTGTCAGACTTACTAAACTAGATACTTGAACGTCCCCATTGGTTCTGCTTTTTCATGATGTTCATTTAACGTTTCACGTGTTGCATTTTTTTCGATTAAATCGAGAAAATGATTTCGGCTAAGTGGCCGCCGCCAGAATTGATGATCATTTGGGCTCAATTAATGACATTATCCATGGCCAGAACTTCCGGGGATATGTGAACGCATTTTTGACGGATATTCCTTTTGAGGGCTAGAAGAGTTTAAGGCTATAGAGTTAAGACTCGAGACTTAAAAAAAACCGACAAAAAGAAGTCTGGACCGTTTAATCAGTCGATCTGGCCAGCCAGTGCAAATCGATAAAACGAGAAATTAGGCTTTAGCGTAGGTTAAACGAGTTTGGCGGTCAACAGCTAAAAGCTGATGCACTGTCTGTACTCTGTAAGTGAACATCTTCCACAGCCACAGCTCCGATATTCTCAGCAGAACGGCTACTCCGGGTCTACATGTTGTAGTGTTTGCCCAGTTGGTGTCGGAGGACCGCGAAATCTGCGCCGAAATTGACTCTGCGCCGCAAAAAAAAAAAACAATTATTTCACGTTCTTTACGAGTATAGCGCTACATGTCTTATTGACGTGTATTTTATATCTGTTTACTTCACAAATGTCAAAGTAGAATTGACATTCGCCGCCATTTGCAAAAATTAAGGCATAGGTATTGCGATAGTGTTACGACTTTTGCGCTACCTTGTAAGTGACTTTGAAATTAAATGTTTATTCTGGTCAACAGCATATTTTTGCAAGATGACATAAATTGAACAAGTGGCGAGTGGAGGCTTGACGGCTTTTTAATGGGGGCTCCAAATTAGCCAAAGTAGCAAAGGGTGTGGCAGCACATCACATTTTCAAAAGAAATCTCACGTCAGACAAGTTGTGTGTGAACAAATATTTTCTGTGTAGGTGTACTTACTCTTTTTTTTTGTATTTACTTTTGCGCCGATTGATCGTCCACCCTTTCCAGATAATGTATAAAAAACTTGTACTTTTTTTTAGTTGTCGTCTACATTTCTTTAGTTGTCATTGGAAATTGTCAGCACCACAAATGCGAAATGTTTGAGTGTTTTGAAAAGTTTTAACGAGGGAAAAAAGGATTACTTAAAAATCGGCTAACTTAGTGCTGAGAGTCGAAGGTAAATTTGAATTCAAATAGAGGCAGATATTTTCGTCACGAGCAAGGGAGTGATTGCAGACTTTCACCATATTCAGTCAATAATATATGTATTCAATCTCAGCGTGATAAAAAAAAAGGCGGCCCACCAAATTTCCCGTAGAAGACATTGCTTATAGTATAATGTAAAAGCCAGAATCCCCAAATAGACTGGCGCACAGTTAAACCAATTTCTATGCACCATCTCTGCGTTATTAACGCATTTCACATCTATACCCAACAACGGCTCTCTTAATTAACGCTAACTGCTTTCCAAATAGTTTCATAATTTACATAAGATGCACATTTTGAGTGCAGACGAACATAGTCCGTTCAAAATGTTCTGAATTGACCGCATTTCCGACAGATACATAGCGCCACATATCTAATTGGAAAGAAGAGAAACATTTCTCACTTGTTTCCGAAACGATTCCCGATTGTTTACTCTTCAAAGTGATGGTATTTATGCTTGTCTTTGAACCTCAAAGAGCTCTACACGCTCTTTGATTTCTAATTAACTTCAGTACTAGAAAATAATTAGAAATCCAATCGGCAAGCATTGAATAACCAACAAAGACAAGGAAAAGAAGCAAAACCAAAACCATATCAGATTTCAGACAATAATTGTAATCCGAACCAACTTACAACTTCACACCGTATGCCGGTACACCGCGCTGTGCGGATGGTGGTGAATTTCTCTACGGTTTTGATTTCCTTCTGGTGATGGTGTTGGGCTAAACCATACTAAAATAGTTAATTATCTCTGAGACAAGGAAAAACCCACAACCCACAAGAAAGAAATAAAAAACCTCAAGGAGAAAAGAAAACCAACCTGGAAATCTCTTGGATGCATATTGACTGGCACGACATTCAAACCGGAATGTAAACTGTGGCTTTTTGCAACAACTAATGATGGTGCGGTGATGTTGTTACAGTGGTTTAGTTCGCTTAAGTGAACCTATAGTGCAGCATAAGTAAATTTAAGAAAGAAAGATGCATAAACATCAAATAGCTAATGAAAGAGATCACAATCAAAGTCAAATGCCATCGCGGTTGATCCATATACATTTATATATATATATATAAGTATCTGCTGGAGTCTTTTGTTATCTAGATCTCGTATGCAAATGGATGCTGCAGATAGGAATTTGATTTGAGAGATTGAATAAGGAGGCCATTCAGACTCCTACTTGCTGTGAACCTTGAGACGCTCCGACAATACCACACCACCTACGCAAGTAAATAAATCTGGATGACAGGAAGTTCCGCTTTTTCGTTTTTGTTTATTCTTCATTATTCCGTTATCGCTGTAGTCGATCGCAGAGTACATTCCAATGGAAGTGGAATGCCGTGAATTGTCGTTAAGTGCACTAATGCTTAGTCGACAATTTTCGTCTTTTAGGATACAAAAATTTACTAAAGCGTTACTAGGCACTTTGTTTCCATTAGAGTTTAGTATATGTACATATACACTTTGGACGGCATCAATTGAAAAGCCACTAGTACGCCTTAAGTGTATAGGAGACACTAAGTATATGGTTGAGCAACTTAATGCGAGTTGAGATTCGTTTGGCGCAGCCGCAACTCGAATAGTGATGCATGGTGCCGCAGCCATTAATTTAGACTGGAATTACAGTCATGCATACGAGAGGTGTCTAGCTATTGGAAAAATTTTATATGTACTGCGATTAAGTGCCGTAATAAGATAAGTGTTGAATTGCCCATAAAAATTGCAGTTTTAAGCAAATGTTAACATTGATGCGAAGAGTTGCATATTGTAGTCTTCCCTTACAACCTGAAAAATTTTTAGTTGCCAACTTTAGCTAGACGTTATGTTACCTATTTAGAGCTGCTTATAAAAGATCTTATCTGGCCGTGTTGTGTGAAAGACTGGATCCTTTCGTAAGCAGCATGATCGGTTTATATCAGCGTGGCTTCAGGCCAGGAAAGTCCACCATCGACCAAACATTCACACTGCGGCAGATCTTGGAGAAAATCTAGGAACTTCAAATCGATACGCACCACCTTTTCATCGATTTTAAGGCCGCTTATGACAGAATTTATAGGGACAAGCTATACAGTGTCTAGTTTTAACATCCCTGCCAAACATGTCCGTTTGTGCAGTATGACGATGGGGAATGCACGGTGCTCCATTGAAGGTCGGTAACGAACTCACCGAGACCTTTGATGTAAAAAAGGATTTAGACGAGACAATGCGCTGTCATGTAACTTCTTCGACATCGTTTTAGAAAGAATAGTGCAAAACTCAAACGCCAACACCAGAGGCATAATCGGCAGAAGACAGAGTGATATTAATATCAATAGCGCGTTGGTATGCTTTCCACAAGTTGTAAGAAAAATTCAGTTAACAGGTCCCAAGTCTCGAATATTAATTGCTTCCATAAATATATAAAGCTTGGTCCCAAAATATCTTTGACAGCATAGGTACACTGATAAACAGTTCGCCTGATAGGAGATCCTGCACCAACATAAAGACTTTAAACACTTGCTAGTTTGGAACTTTGGCAAATGTTCTGAGGAACTTGACGCAAATAAATGACCGAGAAAACATTGAAACTCCTTGCTCTTCCTAGGTATAAATTTCTTCGAACTACAAATTAAAATACTAATATCTACATCTGAGATTATTTAAAAGTGTTATAGGTTCTTATTTTCCCTTAGAATGATCCTAAGAAATGAAGAGAGCTTTTTTTTTTGTTCTGACTCGCCGTTTCGATAAGAGGCACGTCGACCTGAGAAGATCTATTGTGCCGTAGGATCAGAAAAATTTGTTTAGGCTATAAGAGTTTCAACTTTCCTAATGCAGCTGATGATGCTTCCACCAGGGGAGATCTTTACTTCTTCTGGACTTATTATTTCACTGAAGAAGATATGATATGCTCAGTTGTTTCGTCTTCTTCAAGACATAGGCGGCACTCCGAAGAGTCGGCTACATGTATTTTGTTAAGGTGATATCACGAGCCATGGTGCCCTCTGTTGGTAGCCAACTAGATTTTTTATATCGTGCCAGCGTAGATTTAGAATCTTTTTAGCTGAGCTGCATATTGCCACTTTTTTGATATAAATGTGGTCGAAATCTTTAGTCAGGTAAACTAAAGAAAACCAAATTTCTAAAAATTCCTTTTTCCATTGTACGATAATGTAGAGAAAAATTGAGTTTTCTATTATTCTTTTCTTATTTAGAAGCTATTTCATGTAGAGACGACTGAGCTATCATGCGCACACCGACGGTCCCGCCAGCGTCGCAGTTCGCAGCTCTACAAACCAAATCTGCAAAAACCACAGCGTTGTATGTGTGTAAGTATAATGCTTTGGATGTGAGCCCAGAACCCAAATCAGATTGATCTGTTTTATATCTTTTGTAGCTGAGCCGCTGAAGCGAGCAGAAAGATGAGTGATAGCTCGAAATATGCGTCACAAAAGTATTGCTGAAAAACAGTTTTAGCTTTGTATTTTGTAAGATTTATGAATTTTATGGCAAGTTCGATGAAGTCGAGTTACCATAAAAATATATTTTACTTAAAATACCCAAGAAATTTTTAAATAGTCCATATGTATAATTAGAATTACTAGATAGTAACACACCATAAATAAATCTTTCATCTTAATAAAATAGCGTAGATGTAGCCTGTAGTTAAGTTTAATTTTAATTCGAAGATTTGCTTAAAACTTTTAGTTAAAGTGCACCAAAAACAAAAACAAAACTGTAGCTGTTGCTTCTAGGCAACAAGCATCACTCAAGAAGAAATATGTAGGTAGATGTCAATTTTCCAAGTATGCTTCATAGTAGCAGAAAACAGGGAAGAAAATAAAAATTTTCTGCAATGAAAAGGATTGTAAATCATAGAATTAAAATTAAGCAATTGACTTTTCGTTTTTTCTTTCTTCAACGACGAAGTATTTTTGAGGTTTAAATTTATTCGATTTTAGGTCAGTCTCAGACTCTCTCTCTCCCAGACTTACTATAGCCTCTTCAGACCCAGACGAGTAAAAGAAGCGAAATGTTGGATTTTAGTGGATTTTTAATCTTATGTAAGATCAAATAAGAGATTTGCATTTAAAAAAAAAAATATTTTTATTAACTTAATGGTGAAAATCCTGGTGCACATATGTGTACCTCAGGTCTATCATAGCATAAAACATCATAAATTAACTTTATTAAAACGTGATACAGTTCGAAAAAGTCAAACTGTCAACTCTTCACCGACGATAAACTATCACAAAGAGATAGTTGTCTTGAACATTGTTTACTTTACTACTGTTGCATTCAATATCTAAGAAGTAAACATCTTGGCATCGTCGTTACATTTATCAACAGACATTTTTTATAAAAACAAATTGCATCCAACTTGTGGAGTGGACCAATTTACTGAAACAAAATAAAAACCAACAACTAGGCGTAGGCATATGAAAAAGATGATGAAAAATAATCCCCAAGAACACAGTATTCTGTGTTTACACGAAGATAACAATCAAAAATGATGTCAGTTCGCAGGAGAATTTCCCATAAAGACGACTGACTGACTAGTTCCAGGTGTTGTTTGCTTGCTCATTTCACTTTTCCACATTCCTCCTTTTCGGTTTTATTTCAATTTACTTTTGAGACTGATTTCTTTGGCAGTATATTCGTTTCGTGGGATTTCTCTTTGCCATCCGCCAACAACACACAGAGCCCTACACCTACAGTGCCACAGAAACAAAATACATCACAACTACATAGCTATACTAGGGTACAGCGATGCCCGAGTGCAGAGTGCAAAGGTATGACAATATCCGCCTTCTGTTGGGTATTATATTTCTTCTCGGGGACTACTAAATTGCACATTTCAAGGGAACTGTCATGAGAAACGTATGCCATTCCCGAAAATTAAATAATTCCGGTTTCCATAAAGCGAAATTGTAGAACGAAAGAAAATTGAAAATTTATTCAAATTATATTTAAGGGCTTTACTTATTTATAAACTTAACAGCTATAGAATCGTTCTGATTATAATTCATGAACGTCTTTTGTGTAAATGGGTTAAGATCTATTCAAATCTTTATAGAAATTTCGATCTTAGTGACGGGAACCAGATCTCCAAATTGGAAAAAAATTAATATGCGACGAAAAGAATAATCATTTCCCATCGCTTAAGTGCCCATTACGTGCTGCGTCACTATTTACATACTCATCTGAAGTTGCAGGCATCCATATAAGTTTGGGATGCCGAGTTCTATACCAGAGAATATAGACGCATACATGTATTTATGTAAATACATGTGTGGCTTAAGCAAGTGTTCTTCAATTAAAAGTGTGGAAGAAGAGGTAAGAAAAGTGAACCCTATCCCGCTTGTTCGGCGCTGATCAGGGTTAGGTACATTGTCACAGGATATTGTAGGCGATAATGGCTGCATGCCTTCGCAATTGCTTTTGCAAGCAGTCAAGGGACCAACGCAGAAAACACCCAAACAGTGTATGCGCACACAGTTTATATTGAATTTTTCTAGAATTTAACATCTCTTAGGCACGGCGGGTACTCGTAGGTTTACACGTTGGCAGCACCTGAGGTTTTTTCTTCTCTCTTTTCTAAGAATATTTGTTCACGGTTTAATGTGGTCTTCAGACAGGCTGGCACTGGATCCTACTCATTTAAATCCGTTTATAGGGAGTCTTTAGAAATGGTGATTGTGGATTGTGGTTGCTTCAACCACACGACACGTAGAAGTTTTATGTCTTGGCCCACGTTGCAATTCATTCACTTCAATTCGGATCTCTTTCAATTCGAACGGAGAAACAGAGGGAACAAACTATTGCACCTGTCTATATAATTATACAGAAACAATTCTATTGACAATTTAATTGTCCACGGGAAGGGTCATTGGAACAGATGGTTTTATCTTGACAAAAGGTATTTCATTCTGCGTGTTTGTCATGCAAATTGGAAGGTAAAATATGAGGGCACTTTGGGAATGTTATCTTGCGCCGGCATCGCAATGAATTTAATGAATGTAGCGAGTATCAATGTTTAGAAAGAACTGAAAAAGATAAGTTATTAGACACCTTTGTTTTTTGTTCTGCTAATTTTGTTTGTTTGTGGGAATTTGCATTTCAAATGAAGAAATTCTTAATGGCGGGAGGTGTTATAAAATACTGACACTCAGCAGTGTTCCTACATCGTTGTACTTTTACCCTTTTGTCGGAATTCCGATGACCGAAAACCCTTCCGTGGAAAGTCAGGAATCGAACAAATAAAAATTCAAGCTATCAATTTTTGGTATAATTTCATCTGAACATCTATACGTTTTATCATGATTATCAACACACATTTTAATAGCCTTTTAGCAACATTTTCTAGTAGGAGAAAATAATCATTATAATTTTAACAAACAGCGATTTTTATACTGAAGGTTAATTTAATTTGATTTTCTTTCCAAATATTTCCAATTTTTTTTTTTTAAAGTAAGATTTTTTCGTAAAAAGATAGAGGGAATTTGAGTTCGGCCGGAAAAGGGAAATAGTTGCACGATTCGTGGGAAAAATAAAGGGAGAGTGCTGAAAGCACTGACTGAGAGTATTCTTTTTAGTGAGTTTCTCTCAGCTGATGAGATGAGTTCCCAAATGTTTAAATTAGTTGCTTTATTTCACCACGAAAACATGTATGTTGCAAAATGTTTAATAAATAAACATAATAAACTGTGAAATATTCATTGGTAGAAATAAAACAAGATAGTTTTTTTTTACCAAAATTATTGTTTCGGTTTTCGTTTATTGTTTTAGGCGAAAAATCATTTCACCGGCGAATGTCGACAGAAAAACGGCAACCAATATAAAGATAAGAATTGATTAAGAAATTGCAAAGTTAGTATCGACTTTAAATTTACGAAAGTTCACAATTTCGAAATTTGTATGGAAAATATAACCACTGCGAACTACTCGTACTTAAAATTAGAGTCGAAAATAAAATTGTTTTTTGGTAAGGCTAGATCTTTTCATGAAGATTCCGTTTATTAATGGAAAACAAAAAAAAAAAAATTTATTAGAAAAATTGAAACAATTGACATAATTAATGAAATTACATCTGAAACCAATTGCGTCAGCCACATCATCATCATCATATAAATAAAATTGGTGTAGTTCTGTTCGACTAAGATTGAATTTTTTTCGTTTCGTTTCGCTTTTTTCTTTGTCACGCTTTCCGTTCGAAAATACTGGGAGCTTTTAAATATAGTAAACACCAGCTTATAGAGGACATCTGCGGTTACATATTAGGATATCCAGTAACTCGATAACTTAAAAGGTTTTTAAATAAATAGGCAAAATTTGAAACATTTCTACGATTTTCACCTGGGTGAGTGGATATGCACTTCATTCTCAAATCAAACACACTAACCGCGCAATATATTGACATCTCTTTTAACTTTATTTCATTCCTCTGGCGGAGAGGGAGACAGACAAGGGCAGTATGCTGTTTGGTTTGCTAAGAAAAAAAAAACCATAAAAGCAATGTCAAACAGGTATAGCTATCAGTGATCCCAGATCGTGGGTAATTACCCATTTTTGGGCATTTTGCCTTTCAAAAAAAGCTAAAAGAACGCAGAAGGGCATTTTTTAACTCGGAACACAAAAAAAATGAAGTGCACGGATGGGTCGAACGAATCTTTCCCGTTAATCAAAAGTTTGGTTGGTTCTTTTCTTATTTTATTAAGTAGGTAGGTAAAGATCTGAGAACAAGCTATGGTTAAAGAGTTAAAAGCGTCTACAGTACTATTTTATAAGATCTTACACTTAACAAGATTTGTGAGTACAAGGCAAAGTGTAGCAGGATTTTCTGTTTTCTGATGTTTTTATTTTTGACTGGAATATATTAGTAACGCTGGTGTCTATAATTGGAAGTAGGGTACGTTAGACCGATATCTTTACATAGATATACAATATACATATATGTAAGTTTTCAGAGATTTGTTTTTGAGTTTGCATTAGGAGTTATAAACGGAATATGCCTATGGACGTGTGTGGGTGTGCAATAACCTGGGAGTTTCTGATTGTGTAAGGAAGTGGTTGAAATTATTTTATCATCATATAAATAAAATTGGTGTAGTTCTGTTCGACTAAGATTGAATTTGAATATATTCTGATGCATTTTTATCAGTCCTATAGAGGATAAATAGGCCCACAATATCCACTTTGTTTCAACTCTATATCGCTATAAATTCCGGAAAAAAATTGACAAGAGTAATTTATTTTATCGTTTGGTTTCGCTTTTTTTTTGTCACGCTTTCTGTTCGAAAATACTGGGAGCATTTAAATATAGTAAACACCAGCTTATAGAGGACATCTGCGATTACATATCCATGATTAGGATATCCATGAATTCGATGACTTAAAAAGTTTTTAAATAAATAGGCAAAATTTGAAACATTTCTACTTTTTTCACCTGGGTGAGTGGATATGCATTTTATTCTCAAATCAAACACACTAACCGCGCAATATATTCACATCTCTTTTAACCTTATTATTCCTGTGGCGGAGAGGGAGACAGACAGAGGCAGTATGCTGTGTGGTTTGCTAAGAAAAAAAAACCCATAAAAGAAATGTCAAATATGTAGGAAAAATTTGTTTACCTCTGTTTTGCTTACAAAAAAAGAAAAATTCTATGAAAGAAATATCAGATAGGTATACCTTTCAGTGATACCAGATCGTGGGTAATTACCCATTTCGTTTTTTATAGAGTAGAGTTTTTAAATAGCGTTTTTAACAGCCCATGGCCTCAATGCTCATAAAATGGTATTAAAAGTTGGAGTTCCCATAACATAAGCAACATAATGCTTGACATGAGTCTTTAATTTTAACTGGGTGTGGTAAAAGAGATGCGGTGTTTATACCAAGAATACAAATAATTCACAGTAATTATTCATTTCAGTTTAAACCGATTCGATTGCCTATTAATGTTTGTTTTGAAATGACAATCCATAAGTAACAGGATCAAACTTTAAGAAATGCGGGAGTTGATTTAAGCAAGAATTGCTGCAAGCACGGGCAGTTATATGTAAAGTGCTCCAGGGTAAGTAATGCAGCAAATATCACTATCTTAGTCGATAGAAACAAAACAGCCAAAAAAATTTGTCCCCAACAAGACAGAAAATTTCTTAATTTTGTTTCCATCAACTGTTCTGAAACCACATTTTACACGGGCGAAGCCGGGTGGGTACAGCTAGTATATCGATAAGACGACACTTCGATAGGTAAACGAGCAAAAAAATAAAACCTGTTAACCCAAGATGGAAGAACAGTGCATCGACGAAAAAATACATGGCACAGAAGGCATGGAAACCGCATACGATGGTGCTTACGAGTAGTAGAGGTCCCAGGAGCCACAGGAGAAAAAAAGACTTTAGTAAGTAAGGTAAAGGAATAGAAACTACTTTATCGATACATCCAAAACAGAAGCGAAATACAAAAAATCATATGCTCAATCGAATCACCGGTTTCTGATGTTTTCCGATGACTTCTTTTGTCTTTATGCATAAAAGACCCATACGTTGAAAAAGTCCAGGGCATGCAGCGTCTTCTGAAAAAGTAACTATCGATGCAAGAGTCCAATGACTGCAGCAGATACAAATTCTAAGTTAAAATAGTCATCGATAAACCAGTGAAACGAATTTTGACTCAACCAATATTACAATCTTCAGACAATCAACCAGCGAACTAGATACTAACCCCCGTATTAATAAACACTGCGTTAAAGTTATCAACTTGTTACTCAGCATTTATTTTATAGTTATTTTATCACAGGCAGTTGTTGCAGTAAAGACTTGATCGATATATGCGATATTTTCAGGGTTCCAGGACAAAGTTTGTTAATGTGAAGTAGGAAGTTGATACAGAAGAAGTTATTACCTACCTTAATATAGGCATCGCAATCCACAAGAAAGGAGATGCTCTGAAGTGCGCCAATTACAGAGGAAGAAGTCTCCTGAATGTCGCATATAAGATCTTGTAGGCTATTTTAAGCCTTTCGCCAACAACCTGGGCACACATTCCGTAATTTTCCAGACGGTTATCGTCGAAACGATATACCTCCAAAAGCAGCAACATATAACACAAGTACGAGTTTAAGACCTTAATCCACTTCATTTTCCACAAATGTAATGAAAGGTGACGATAGCAAAACAAATTCGGGCAGAATATAACTTCCTATGGTCAGCAAAGTTACAAAAACGATATCGTCCCGACGATTATTGTTATACGGAATATGCCCCCTAATCGGCCAATATCTGTGCGGGTTTAGGCCATTGACCAAATTTTCACACTCCGACAGAAAAAAACTAAAGAATTTCAAGTATTGAAACGAAGCGGCTACGATGAGTATAGCTGTAAATGAGGACAATCCGCAGTATATGCTGTCAACGAGAAATGTGTCTCAGCGTCGACGATTTGAGCAAAACGTCACGATAGTAAGATACAACTTCGAAGCTTTGTCTTCCTGGGCTCCACTATCAACTCGCAAAATTACATCAGAGCAGAGATCAAAGCAAAATCACTCTTGCCAATCGTTGTTTTTTCGGGGTAAGTAGGCCTCTAAAAGGTAAAGCCCTCTTTCATAAAATTAGTGAGATATTGTGGCCAGCAACGCACCAGCACGACAAGTCTAAGAGTCCACCCAATACAGAGAAGACCCCGCCTTTGGTGGCGCGAATTAAAACACTTGGTTCTTACTTTTAAAATTAAACAATATTTATTTGGAACTATGTCCTTTATTATTGAAATACTTTTTACTAATTCTAAAAGGAGCTTAAGGCTACTATGTAGTTACAATAAGACTAACGATAAATTCATCATACAGTCGTATTTATATACTTTTCTTATCTATCTACAAGGAGACCCAAGCGTACAATCGTCTTGCTTGATAATGAAGAAGAGATAATATTCCAACATTGTATACAAACGATATTATCTCTTTTACATATGTTATCATTGTAGCGTTGTGTGCAAGACTGTACTAGAGACTAAAGATATCATTGAATACAAATAATGTTATCTTTTTTCTCAATATGCTTTGCTATGGATACTTAACTCCCCCCCTTGTTAAACGAAATCGTCCCGATTTTTCGACGCTATTTTTAACATCTCTCTTTCATAAGTTTTGTTATATGCGTCAATCTTTTTTTGTTTTTGACGATCTGTTATACATTGTATAGTTTTTATCATTACGTACGTAAATGCTAAAATAACAATCAGTGTTACAATTGTGTATATAGTTGATAATATCGGTTTTTCTTCAAAAGGAATAATTAGTTTTTTTAAAGTATCTATGTTATCGAATTTGTATATTGTATCTTCTTTAATTATTTGGTCGATGTAAGACTCTGAATTATGATTTCTTAATATAACTTCTTTAATTTGCTTATGCATGTTTTTGTATATTTTATCATCTAGATTTATAGTATTTTCATAAGTAACTAAGTTTATACCATTAATTGTTTGATTATTTAGCTTATGCTTACCGCTTAATAACATAACACCGGATTCAATTTCTAAGTCGTAATCGTATTCTTGTTTAATGTTGCATTTTGAAGTTATATTCTTTAAAAGTGGAATAAGACAATTTTCTTCTTCAAAGTTAATTTCACAAATGTTTTTACTTAGATGATTTTGACAATTTCTTGTTCTTAAATAAGTTTGGTTACATAAGGCAATTGTTTTATCTGTAATGATTTTTCCATGTTTTGAATTTAAGGGTGTTACTTTATACAATTTACATGATTTAATTAGAACTGGATATTTATATATTGTGATGAAGAATTCATCAGTTCTAGCTAATAATATTTTAGAGTACTCAAGTATATTTATTATGGGTACTTGAATTATTTCATGTTGAATAATATTTTTAATGTCATCTAAGTCTAGGCTTTCTGATAAATATTCATTATTTTTTGCTGCATTAATTGTTCTGGTCAATAATAATAATTGTTCGTACACTTGTTCTATTACTAAATGTTCTTTAAGGCTCTGACCTTCGAATTGTTGCAAAATTTGTTCGAATCTAGAATTTATAGTTTTTTGTTTATTATTGTTTTCTATGAGATTATTTATACTCGTTTCTATGTTAACTAAGTCATAATGGTCAGGATTACCAAACACATATTTGAAAGCTGTTCCTAAAAAGTTAATTGATCTAGTATGCCTAGTATGTTCTTGTAATTGGTCTGCTAAATTCTTAATTTTACTTAACCAAATTTTTTCTTCTTGTGTAGGTTGATAGTTACTAGTTACGATATTTACGTAAGGTTGAAATATCGAAGTCAGGTTGGTGGCATGTAACAAATAAGTTTGTTCTTTGAATAAATACACGTCATCTGTTTGCGTAAGTATAAACTTCTTGTTTAGTAACTCAGTTATTTGAACGTTTCCTTGCCCTTCTTGACTCTGTACAATTCCTAGTAATGTTAGGAATATTAATATTTTCGTCATCTAAAAAATGATAATTCTTTATGTTATCCTTGTGAATTTTTATTCCCTCTTTAGAGATTACAGTGTCTCCTTTTTCTTCTTCTACTATTCTTGTTATGTATCTGGCGTTAGATTTCTTTCTAAGACCTGTGATTCTTACCATTATCTTATCTCCTTTTTTATATTCTCTGTGTCGAGTTCCTTTATTTAGACGTTCGATCACTTTTTTGGATGCTGAGTTTAGTTTATTTATTATAATTTCACTATTGCTATATTTATTTTGATTAAAGAAAATGTCTCTAGGTTTCAAACCGGTAACTGAGTGTATGGAATTATTTAATTCACGCACTGTTCTAAATATTTCTTCGATAAGTCTTGTTTTATTCTGAATTGTGAATATTCTAGACAGTTCAGTTATTGTACCGTTTACACGTTCTACCTGACCGTTCGCTGTCGATCTGTATACTGGAGTTTCTACTTTAGTTATGTTGTATTTCAAACACATTTGGTTCACCATTTCTGTTTTGAATCCCTTCTCGTTATCTGTCATGAGTCGTTCACATTTTGGGAAATAATTAGATAAGACCTCTTCCATAACGTCGTACAGTCTGTTTCGAGTTTCGATTTCCCGAAGGATTGTATATTTAGAATACTTATCTACTGTTACAAGGAAAGTATACTTGTCGTTGAAGTATATGTCCATATGAATGTGTGTTCCCACATGTGTTGGTATTTCTGAATTATTCAGGGGTTCTCTGATAGGTTTTCTTTCATATTTTCCAAATAGACATGCTATGCATTTTTTGTTGAAACTCTTTGCTTGTTTATTTAGATCGGGCCAGTAATATTTCTCTGAGATTTCTTGTATATTGTTACGTAACCCTCGGTGTGCTCTTTCGTGAGTTACCCTTACAAGTTTTAGTTGTTCCTCCAAATTTGTCACGTCTTGAAGTTTTCTTGGTGTGAATATAAATCTTACTAGTGGGAATTCTTTTTTTATGTTTTCACCATATTTGTATATGTTTTCAAATTTCGTATGCAAAGCTACAATCTTTTGGGGTTGTATAACTTCTTTCATCTGCCTTAGTAAAGAGTCTTTGTCCTTAAACTTTATTATGAGTCTTATTTTGTTACCAAAATAGATTTGTGTTTCGATATTATTTGTTATATCTTCAATAAGTTCGAACTGTGCAGTGTATGCATTAAAAGGCTGATTCACAGTTTTTATTATATCATTAGAAGAACTTTCAGCTGAATGTGCTGTTTCTATGGTAGAAGTATTTATGCGTTGACGTGATAATGCGTCAGCTACAAGATTTAGGTTTCCTGGTTTATAAACTAATTTTGCTCCAAAGTCTTCAATGATTCCCTTCCAACGTTTCAGCTTTGTGTTGGGATTTTTTTCTGATACCGAATATATAAGGCTCTGGTGATCGGTATATATGGTTAAGTCTGCTATACCATATATGTAGTTTCTGAGTTTTTGTAAGGACCATATGATCGCTAATAGCTCTTTCTCGTTTGTGCTATAGTTCTCTTCTGTCTTACTCAGTGTTCTTGACAAGAAGTGTATAGGTTGCTTATTCTGACTTAGTACGGCTCCAATAGCTATGTTGGATGCATCTGTAGTAAGCTCGAATGGTTTACTATAATCCGGTTGAAAAAGTTCGACTTGTTCTTTCAAATAATTTTTTAAAATTCTAATCGCTTCTAATGCTGAATCATTCAGATTTAACTTAATATTTTTACTTTGTTTTTTGTTTACTTTACCGTTATCTCCTCGTAAATATAATGTCAGGGGCTTGGCTATGCTTGCGTATCCTTTTATAAACTTACGATAGTAACCTGTAAGACCTAAAAATCCTCTCAAATCCTTTACCGTTTGTGGGACTGGAAAATTTTCTATAGCTGCTATTTTCTCAGGGTTCGTAGTGATTCTACCATGTCTGATTATGTGACCTAAGTATTCTACTTCTTCTTGAAAAAACTTACTTTTCTCATCAGATATTTTTAATGTGGCTTTATTGAGTACGTCGAATACTTGACTTATGTGCTGTATATGTTCTTCCTCAGATGAAGAATATATCAATACGTCATCAATGTAAACGTGTACGAATTTACCTACAAAGTCTCTCAAAATGTCGTCCACGCATCTCTGAAATATGCTTGGTGCATTTTTGAGCCCGAAAGGCATTCGTTTAAAATGATATTTTGCGCCATTTATAGCAAAAGCTGTTTTTTCTTTATCATCTGTTTTGATTTTAATTTGGTGGAAACCTGACTCCAAATCTAACGTTGTAAAGTACTTGGCTTTACCTAAATTTTGAATTGTCATGTTGACATCCGGAATGGGGTATCTGTCTGTTACAGTGTGAGCGTTAAGTTTTTGGAAATCAACAACCATGCGCCGTTTTGGTTTTCCTTTTTCGTCCAAACCTTTTTTAGGTACTGTCCATATGGGACTGTTATAAGGACTATGGCTTTTTTCTATTATATTGTCATGTAAGAGTTTCTGTATTTCTTTGTTTACGAATTCGTTATCTGCTATGGGATATGGATATTGTTTAACATAAACCGGATTATCATTGGTCGTCCTAATGCTTGCTTCTATAGTATCTGTAAAGGGTAACGGTCCTATGCTGTTATTAATCTTCATCAGTCTATCTATGTCTGCTTTATAAATATTATTTTCCCCAATTATGTAATTAATTTTCTGAATAGATTCGACACTGCTTATGGTAGTTAGAGTCATATTACTGAAATTTATTTCCGCGTTTAGAACTTTAAGTCCTTCATATCCTAATATCATATCAAAAGACTGAATATCCTCTAATTCAAAAAATGTTATATTTTTCTTTAATATCCTAACTACTTTCTTTGTATCTACCATAGAATAACCATGCATTGTTTTTATTTTTATAGGTTTAATTTTAATTTTTTCGCTAGAATCGCATTTTCTATTAATGTAATTATGGGTTGCACCAGTATCAATAAGAATTTTATAAATTTTCTTAGAAATAGTACTAGTTAAATTTAAGCAGGGCAACCCGTCTACTAGTTTAAATGATCTATTCTTATGTTATTATTTACCATACATTCCGTTTCATCTGCTTCTGCATATGTACTGCTGACATCGTCTCTGCGTTGTTGTCGGGAGTTATTTACTCTCTGCTGCTTGAAGTTCTGCTGATAAGATCGTTGCGGTCTGTTGTGTGTGTTGAAACTCCCGCTGTGTTCACGTTTCGCTGGTGGATTATATACATCGGGTTTGTATTGATTCCAATTTTGTCGCTGTGCATGTACAATTTGTCTCGAGTTTATCTCCATCGGCTGTGGTCCGTCATTTCTCTTGGAAGGGTTTAGGCGTGGTCCTTGATTGTGTTGCTGCATATTATCGTATTGCTTCTGGGGTTGATAATTCGTTGTTTGGCTCGAATAGTTTGGTCTTCTTTCGTTTCTGTGTTCATGTGGCATATTTTTGTGGTGCTTATCTTGAGTGAGATGTAAATGCCTGTGCACATTATCATGTTCTATTCTGCGAGCAATTGCGAATGCGTGTTCTAGATCATTTATTGTAGCTGAATATAATGATCCTCTTGTAAAGTTGTCACTCATACCATCAATGAATATACGAACTGCGTCGTCGTTAGCATTTTTAATTAGTCTGTCGATTATATTCGGCGGATCACCTGACATAGTGATTTTTGATATTATTAAATTGAGATTTTTATTTATCTCGTCGTGGTATTCAGACAGTGTGCTTCTTTTTTGCGTGATGGCTTTCATCATGTCTTGTAGCACGTATAGAGGTTCTTGATTAGAGTACGTATAATCTAATCTGTTACGTATCGCCTCAAAATTAAAAATTGTGTTATAATTAGTTAACACATTCGCGGCTGCTCCCTGTATTTTACTTTTCACTATAGTCAATGCTGCTGCGTACTTACTGTGTGTTTTGAGGTTTTTAATGCTGTCCATTAATCTGGATGCTTCTTCGCGCCACGACCGATAATTTGATTGATCGCCGTTGAAAATAGGTAGGCTTTTAAATGCGTCTAACTGTATTTCACTACCATCTGTATATGTGGTTCTTATTTCCTCTAGCACAGGTATGTTTGGTACTATGCCTAATCCAGATTTTACTTCATTTAGTTTTGTTTCTAAATTAGTGTTTATTTGATTTTGGTTAGTTATTATTGCTGCTAACCTTGCATTCTCTGTGCGTGTGTGCTCTAGGGTTTGTGTTACTGTGTTGCACCTGGTTTCTAAAGCTTCTAATCTTGCCATTAATACTGCGAGTTGTTCCATTTTGAACTCGTGTCTGTTGTCGTCGAATTTGTGTGTTTTTTTTTTTTTCCACATATACACTTTCACTGAATTGCTTTGCTGCTTCGTACGAAGGAGCTATATTTGTACCTGCTATGCTAGGTAATTCTTGTAACCGGTAACGCGAGTGTTCTGTTTATACTAGATTTCACTACTTGTTCCCGAGGTCCGCTCGATTGAAGTTAAAAAGTATATTTAACCTCCTGGCAGGATCGCCAATTAAAACACTTGGTTCTTACTTTTAAAATTAAACAATATTTATTTGGAACTATGTCCTTTATTATTGAAATACTTTTTACTAATTCTAAAAGGAGCTTAAGGCTACTATGTAGTTACAATAAGACTAACGATAAATTCATCATACAGTCGTATTTATATACTTTTCTTATCTATCTACAAGGAGACCCAAGCGTACAATCGTCTTGCTTGATAATGAAGAAGAGATAATATTCCAACATTGTATACAAACGATATTATCTCTTTTACATATGTTATCATTGTAGCGTTGTGTGCAAGACTGTACTAGAGACTAAAGATATCATTGAATACAAATAATGTTATCTTTTTTCTCAATATGCTTTGCTATGGATACTTAACTCGCGCACAGTTGTAGGTCGACCTCATCCAACTTGGTGTATTAAACTGTAGGCAGCTAGCTAGGGACCAAACTGGCTTATGGGGATTGTTGCTTACGGCCGTGGCCCATCCCGGAGTGTAAGCGCCCCCGAAAATTAGTAAAATGCGTTACAACTATTGGTTTTAAAGAATATGGACATAAAGGGTTTTCCAACAGGGACGCTACAAAAGTAGAGCGACAGGGACAGCAAGAGACGCCGAATTTCTTGCCGCTCTTTTGACATTTCTCTTCAGTATGGAAATTCCATGATGGAAAGATATACGAACCAACAACGAGTCGAAATTATTCAAATTTACTACCGAAATTCGGCGTCAGTGGCCTCAACGTTAAGAGCGCTACGTCCAATTTATGGTCGTCATAATCGTCCTAACAGATCAACAACTGAGCGTCTAGTGGAAAAATTTGAATCCACAGGCACAGTACAAAATGTTCCCGTGCCAGTGAGACAAAAAAGTGCTCGTAGTGTCGAGAATATTGCTGCCGCTGAGGCTTCAGTTGAAGAAAGCCCAAATGTGTCTCTCACACGTCGTTCTCAAGCGTTGGGCATCTCTGTGACGTCGTTGTGGCGAATTTTGCGAAAAGATCTTGAATTGGGCTGAGCAACAACTTGAAAATGATTCGGATTTTCATCGAAAAATCATCTTCAGCGATGAGGCTTATTTCTGGCTGAATATGGCTTCGTCAATAAACAAAATATGCGGTATTGGTCAGGCAGCAATCCACACGTACTCTATGAGTCATCATTGCATCCCGAAAAAATTACGGTTTGGGGTGGTTTATGGACGGCGGCGTCATTGGGCCGTACTTCTTCCGTGATGATCAAGACCGGCACGTTACTGTGAATGGGAATCGCTACCGTTCAATGATAACCGAATATTTTTGGCCCCAATTGGATGATATGGACTAGGAGGACATGTGGTTCCAACAGGACGGCGCCACAAGCCACACAGCGAATGTCACAATCAATTTATTGGAAACCAAGTTTGGAGAACGTGTTATATCACGAAATGGTCCAGTCGCTTGGCCGGCTCGGTCGTGCGATTTGACGCCGTTAGACTATTTCCTGTGGGGCTACGTCAAGTCTATGGTCTATGCCAACAAGCCAGCGACGATTGATGAACTTCGTACGAATATTGAACGTGAAATTGCAGCAGTATCGGCCGATTTATGCTTGAAAACCGTCGAAAATTGGGTTCAGCGTCTGAACTTCTGCAAGCGTGCCCGTGGTGGCCATGCAAAAGAAATCGAGTTCCATACATAATGGCATCGAACGTACTTTCACAGGAATAAAGAATTTCATTGATATCCAAAACCGTTTTTGTTTTATTTAAAAAAACTTTTGTAGCGCTATGACAAAGAATCAGATCTTAAAACTACATGTTCCAGACATTAGAATTCTTAGCCCTCAATATTAATTCGAAGCAACGAAAACCCTTATAAATTAACCCACAGCACAACATCTTTTGACTATCATGCCACAAAGCTACTACCAGTAGCTCCCGTACTGGGAACGGCCTTGACACATTTCTCTAAGGTCAACGCAGACAGGGACCTACACCCAAATCTATATAATGTTATCGGCACAATTTGTCACAGTTGCAATTGCATTTCGAAACTAATTAAATACGCACTTAGGCGAAGAACGCAAATATATATACCTACATAAGCGCTTATCGCAACTAACGCTATCAGTATGAAGACAATTATCGCAGCAAGCACTTACGCAAATCAAGATTAAAAAGATTAATGCTGATGTTTAACGTAACCATACATAACGGCAGCAGCACACACACAACTGCGAAAGTAAATCAGAGTTCCATGGATTTATTCGACAACAATGGTGTTTGTGTACACAATGGATCACCACATTGAAAATCTATTTAAAATGCGGCACACACGAATTCACTTAAATTTAAAGTATCCACACCAACCCTCTGTGTACACAATTATGGTGCGAGTGAAATACTTCCCGTCCCCCACAATCTCCACCGCACCGATTCTATTTGCAATCATAAAAGTAATCAAATGTTTGTGTCACAATACAAACACTGATAAGACGACAAGTTAAGTGTGCGTATACTTGTGCAAAAAAAAAAGTAGAGCGCGACAACTTACAGAGCACTATTGCGAGTACCTGTTGCTCGAGTATCGTACTTTTGAAAAATTTGATTTCAGCTGCTCTATTGAATGCAACATATTTCTGAGGCATTCCCCAGCAAGACATCCATGTCTGTCTGCAATCCAAAAACATCACTTGAAACTGTTATTCAATTCTCACGCGGGGAAAAAATAGAAAAGAAAAGAAATGTGCCTTTTGGAAAATGTAGGGTGTGCTCTAGGAAACATGTGGCATTCTATGTGACTGCACATCTGTCGTTGAAGGGAAACAAAAATTGAAAAATAATTACTTTTATTCTTCGTCTCAAATGAAAGTATAATGCAGCTCAAGTCGAGTAAATTGTATGCAGTTCTATTCAAGACAGACCGAGAGTGAAAGTTTACACTATTTGTGATGTGATTTCTATCTCAGACAAGGAGTTCATTTGACTTTTTGTTTATTCTCAGAACTGAATAAACTTTTAATGAGTAGCGAAAAAAAACTTCATTTCACTCATTAAGCAAAGTCTTTTCAAGAAAAATAAAAAACAAAAAATTACACAATTTCAGTAACGAGCTGGAGTAGTTAAAAAGGGATTTGCAGATTGTATAATATAATCAGTGAAGTGAAAAGCATTTTTTCCTTCGATGCACAACTTTTCGTTGTACAGCGCGCAATTCCGAAACTGTCTGCCCGTCAGTGTGTACTTTGTTCAAAATTGAATGCAGTGTGGTAAACACCGCAGCTTTGTTTACAGTGATCTAAAAATAATTACTTTATGCTGGAAGTTCGTGCAAATTTGTAATCGAATGTCTACGAGGCTTTTCGATCCGCGAGCCGCGACTATTTGCAAATTCCTGATATTGTGGGCATTTTTAAACAATAACGAAAGTAAAAATATCTGACAGAATTTGTAAATGACGCATAAGTGAGAAAGGAATCAATGACGGAAGACGTATGGGCATGCCAATTTTTAGCTTTCATCTGAAGAATATTAAGTGTTTTATTTGGCAGGACTTGATATTCAGCGTATGATGTTTCCTTTAATAAGCACTTCCTGCCGGAAAGAATAATCCGTGAAAAGGTGTTCTTGACGTTGGCATTTAGGTATTTGCATAAGGTAACTTACCGTCGATGAGAAAGAAACGGAATTTAAGTAACTTCCGAGATAAGCAGTGGATCAAAAGGATGCGATGTCAGCACTTCTATTTGGAGTATGTCACAAGGTGTATAGGTCAATAGAATATGGAAACATAATTGCGCTATAATTCCGGTGACCATATTTTAGAATTCCAAATAATGAACCATAAAAAAATGAATCAACTTTTCGGTTATTCAATTATTTTGTATATTTGATAGTTAAGTACTTTATATAAAAGTACCTTTGCCAACCGTTTCTCCCCCAATCTCTCAATAACCAAAACCTGCAAGGACGAACAAGGAAATATTGTAGAAGAGTCGCAGTTGGTGCTTATATTTAAATCTAGCGACTACTAAACAGCGATGACGGTCAAGATTCCACCGTCAGGTTGGTGATGAAGTCCGTCAATCTGACCAAAATGAAGTGAAAGGTAGCCATATCGAACAAAAAGGGTCATAGACAAGCTGACCTGTTTCTTTGACATCTTACTTATAAAAGTTCTATGAAGATAACTCAGGAGGTATACAAATCTTCAAAAGTCTGTGCAGATCGCCGAATACGACGACTGACAATTTTCAAAGAACTAGACGAGATGTCAGTAGAATATTTGTTGGTTACTAAGGCAGAAGCGTTAAATACGGGATAGGCTATAAATGGATGGAAATATTTAACGTGACAAGACCATGCAAGTATGGACCTAGTCGTTCGGAAAAGTAGTTGCTCAACATTGAGTACCTCACGATTACATAAATTTCTTATGTGCTCTCCCTCCTCATCCTCACAAAAACTAAAGCTATAACTAACAATCGGTCTCATTAAAAATCAATTTAACAAGAATTTTACTCCGTTCCTTCCTCAATGTACTGTAATGCAAATATTTATGATTAAACCTCAAGCGAATTAAGAGCCAGTCCGATACGTCCCGCATACAACATCAAATGACCGACAGAAGGATTTGCTTGTGTAAATAAAAGCAAAAATTCAATATTTACATTTGAAAAAGTCACAGATCGTTTAAACGATATTGCAGTCAGTGTGAATGTTAAACATTGGTCCCATTCAATACATAATATTGACATAATACATTAACACATTCAACAGATTAAGGGATACGTTCTTTGTTTAGTCTATATAATTTCATCGAGAATGTCACAATAAGAGAGAGAACTCAAGTCAATGCAATTATGCAACGGCTATAGCCAGACTGATGTCAACAGCACGGAAAAAAATGCTTACGACGTCGGTCGTCCGTCTTTAATAGGATTTCCTTATGGTATTGAATCGAGTTTATCGGGACGTTTTTTCTTCAATAGTTCATTTGTCACGTCCTAGATTAATATGGAAATATATGTAAAATATAACAGTAGCAATTTTATATATGAACGCATAGCTGTATATAATTGTTTTCGTATAATATAATTATTAAAAAATGTGACATAAAATCAGTAGAAAACTGTATTTTTGTGTTTGATTTTGTTTGGCCGCCATTTCGGTTCGGATGACATTTGAAAATCGCAGAGAGTTTTCGATAACGGAGCAGATAGCGCCGCTACAATGTGTTGGTATTATTAAAACATTTTCTATAAATATTTGCTGTAACAATTGTTTAAATTAAAAAGTAAAAATAAATAAATATCATTTGCCCCCCATCAATGCTCGCAGAATTGCATAAAAACTGCAAATTACGTAGTAAAAAATTGTGAAACAAACAAAGTAAAGTGCAGGACTGGGTCGAACGAAACTTTCTCGATAATCAAAAGTTTGGTTGGTTGTTTTCCTATTCTTTTAAGTAGGTAAGTAAAAATCTCAGAACCGATGCTAGATAAAAGAAACGGTGCATAGAATAGGAAAAGGAATATGTAGTGTTAAATACAATTCACTTTTGGGTTATTCATCTGCTAAGCAGTACATAAATAAATAACAATGTGAGTTTTTATAAGTTGAAGCTATCAGTAACAGGCAATTGTTGTTGTTACATACTTAAAAGCGTCTACAATACTATTTTACATATAAGCTCTTACACTTTACAAGACTTTTGGGAACAAGGCAAAGTGTAGCAGGAGTTTGTTTTCTGATGTTTTTATTTTTGACTGGAATATTTTAGTAACGCTGGTTTAAGGTATCTATGATTGGAAGTAAGGTACGTGTTAGACCGATATCTTTGCATAGATGTGTAAGTTTTCAGAGATTTCTTTTTGAGTTTGCATTAGCAGAAAAAAAACTGAGTTTGTCATTAAGTTAGAAATGACCATATTACCTTAGAAATACATTTTTTTAACAATCGTATGGACCGTTTTCGAGATATGTCAAAATTTCAAAAGTACCGTTATTCGATTTTTTAGCGAAAAACTGAGTACCTATGCAGTTATGTTAACCTCACCTACTTAAGCTTAAAATCAATTTTGGTTGAAGTCGTTAGAGCCGTTTTCGAACAAATCAAATTGGTATGAAAATTTTATACAGGTCACCGTGCAGAAGAAAAACGGCCCCGAACTGTAAGTCCCCAAATTCCAAATCCGAAGTTTGAACGAAATCCGGGTAGCCGTTTAGGCTGTAGGCCTCGGGACCAGCGTTGCCACTTTGCTGCAATAGCAGTAGATCTACTGCACTTTTTGCACAAACAAATCTACTGCCACTAAATCCAATCTACTGCACTTTTTTTGTTTGATAAACATTCTCGAACAGCTGTACAAAAACCAGACAACAAATAATCCCTGTAAAGAACCTCTGAACGAAGGCAACTTATTGTGAGCTTATTGTATAAAAAAACATTAAAGTGATGATTAATATAGTTTTAAGCAATTGATCTTTGTTTTTTTTTTTTTGTATAACAATAGCCTGCGGAAAGATCGAATCTACTGCATTTTTTTTAATGATCTACTGCGCTCCTCTTTTATTGAAGTGGCAACGCTGCTCGGGACATACAGACAGACAGATGGACAGAATTTTGCGACCCACTTTTTTGAGTTCCTCTATCATCGTAATGTCATCTCGAGTTCGAAATTTTGTACGAATTCAATACTTTATAGAGAGCTCTTCCATCTCACCAACAAGATAAAAGCCACGAACCCTACAGGGACAGACTAAGAAAAATTTTATATTTTTGCGTAAAAATAAAAAGGAATCTGCAATTAAAGTAAGATGTCCGAGTACAGTTCATTTTAATATGTAAATTTTATATACAGAAATAAATTCTTTAAATTTGTTAGCTGATTTTGTTAGTTTATCGAAATCTGGTTGCATTAATGACGTTGAACTATTTAATTATAATATTCCTGGCTACCAATGGTATGGCGATTGAAATAATTTTGTCCCTGCAGGTGGTGTGAAGCAGTATTTTTAAGAGTACCAGACAAATGTGAAGAAGTTGTAGTGTCGTAAAAATGTTCTGTATTTATCGCTTTAAAGAACGTACTCATAAAATCGGAGATATAAATAGTTATATTTTAAGCGATAGCAAAGACTCTGACAAATATTTATTTTTAATGTCACCTTATACTTAAAACGTTAAATTGACTTGTCAATAAACTGTGGAGTATAAAGTTCGAAATAAATACAAACATACAATACAATACAATCGTTACTCAGCAGTTACGTCAAAGTTTTATATGCTATCTGACGTCCACTAGCTAACTTACATGTGCATATTTGTTTATTAATACGGTGGTAACTAAATAAGAGATTTATAATAAATTAAAAAAAAATTTTACAAAAAAATTACAAACAAAAGTTTAACAAAGAAAATTATGCAGGATGTTTAAAAAGAATACTATGCTTCTTTCAATCTCTTGCTTGTGTTATTCTAGTTTCTCAATTAATGTCGGATCTGAGCGTCTGAAATGAGAAGTTTTCTCATGGCAGTTACCTATAATTTTGGATGTTTTGCATATCATAGCTCATGCTTCCATAAGAGGTGGGACAGTGGAAAACACTAAAATCGTGAAATTTTCTAATTTTTCTGTGGCTGAATCTAGAACTCGCACACTTAACTTGCTTTGAATAAAAAGCAAGAACATTGTCACTGTTTGTTTAGAAATAAAAAACACTTTTATCGATAGCAACGTAATCTATACTCATCAAAAAATGAGAAATATTTAAACAAATATCTGAGCATAATCTATTGACGCAAAGAAGATGTTAAAGGGACATATGACACTCATTCTGAAATCCAATGGAATAAGAAAACTGCTTCCGGTCGGCTTCCAACTCGCTTGTATAAAATACATAAAATGCACTTGATAAAGTGGACCAAGGGTTAAGGAAGGGTATTCGGACTTGAAATTTAGAAACGAAATTCTCATCTCGGAATCAGCAGTAGAGCTTATTTCGTGTGCCGATTGAACGGTTTTAAGACTGAAGCCCTGCTTCCAGGACGAGTAGGTCAGTCACTTTGTAAGTTATGCTTTCGCTAATCACTGAAGCTCCAGATGGGTTCGTTTTGTGCTGCCTCATTTGTGATCTTTTAATTTAAATATGTTCGCATCGAAGGACAAAAGAAAAATAACCTTGAAATAAAACCCACCCCTTAAATGGCATTAAATGTAAAACCACGAAAAGTACATTTTATCCTGCTCTAAGGTTGGTACTAGTTGTAGGTAGGTTAAAAGCTTTTATAATTTACTAAATATAAAGTTAGGCACCAGTTTTGAAGTTAGAGTGCTGTTACTTCTTATCTACTACACGATGACTGTAATTTTGCTCCAATGTGATTTACTTATGGAATAAGGACCGAACAAATTAAGATTTATCTATGCTTAGTGTACCAAACAGCCAGCGTTCTAGCTCATTAAATATGAGAACAATTCTACTTTAGTCTTTGTAAGGTTACTTTTGCAAGCGCTCGGTCTCCCCTAAGCCGACGTTTAATGGGTATATTTGTAGTCGGTACAATGAAAGGCACGTCCATCACACTAACGCCATTCTCCCGGCTAATATTTAATCAAACATAAAACACTCTTTATGACCGGAAACGTTACCTCAAATGTATTCATTCATGCACTGTTAATACTGAATTGACTTGGCGCGGCCACCCCACCATTTTACGCACAAGAGACCGGCGAATAACAAGTTTTGTTTTTAGCATGCTACACACAGTTAACTACGAACTATAGTGAACTTTAACAGTCGTCCAACTTTCTCTCGATCATCACCGGAGGCAAATCAAGAACAGCACTGTAACTATCAAACAAACAAACAAAAAAAAAGTTAACGCGTGGGACAATCCGGTTAGGTTTGGCTAAATGGGAAACTATGGTCCAGAAATCATGAGACCATGCAACAGGTAAAGTGTGGCACAGAACACATTACCAATAGATACATAGATGGATGTGGTAAAAATGTTAGACGCCTCTATCCTACGAATGTTCAATGAAAAGTTCCGCCGACAGGTTTGTGTGCACAGACGCACACACCAACACAAACACTTGGGCATTCTTAGGTGCGGTTTCCTGGGCTCTGTGAAATTCTTTGTATCCCTTCCTTAATGCGCCTATGCATGTGAAGTTGAATGGTAAACGGACAACCTTTCAACAACCCTAATCTCAGTCAAAAGATCCTGCTGCATATGCCATCCGTATTAGAGGAACTTATTTAGAGAGGCTCGTGACATTATTATTATAAAATCAGTGTTACCACAAATAATGCGATCACAATAGATATTGCCCGACGACAGCTGCGTTCCGATTTTGTTCACTTGTCATGTAGGGTGGGTTACTCTAAGAAGACCGCACCAAAACTGCCGATAGCTACACAGCGCTACATATTTAGAGGTTTAAATACAGATTCGGATATCGTATGCCATTGCATCTTAAAATGGAATTAATTCCTTAAATCTTTAGGCGAATTTAAACGCTTTGTGTGCGTCTATGGCCAATTATGCATCCTTTGCTATTATACCTACCAGCAAAACAGGGTCACGGGACGGCTTCAAGTTTTTGTTTGTTTTCCGAGTTTCAAGGGGACGTTCAGACTATAGGGTTGCGTGTATCCCATTTTAAAACGGAGGAATAATTTTCACAGTTGTTTCCGTTTTTTTCCGGTTGAGTGACATAGAGTGAGCGGAGAGCCTCTGTTTAAAGAGTACGTGTGTGTGAGTGGGTAACCCCTGCCCTAAATTTCTCCTTGTTACAGATTTCAACGTAACATATGCCACTCGAGAGGATGAGAGTTTTATGGCAAAGGGAAGTCGGAATAAATGATTTCAGGTTCCGGTTGACAGGGACATCCTGGAGATCTATTTATCGATATGCAGTTCGACAAAGTTATAGCTTGGTGCACTTTGGGTTGGTAGGACATTTGTGTATTTGTAACAACAGATCGTGATGCGACTCGGCGACATAAAGGGTTTGTTTCATTTCGGAAAAGTTGCCCACGCCCAAGCAATAATAAAAATCTGTGCGCTTCAGGCAAGGCTATGCCCACAGCCTAGAATAACAAAAACAGAGATTCAACTTCAATGCATATAGTATACGGAGAAATAACTAAGAAACCATTTTCTTTACTGCTCTGTGCTTCGACGGAGTTTAAGATCTGTGTGTCGTCAACGTCGGCCGTCCCGCAATCGTGATCGTAGCGCCCACCCAGAAATCTTTCATCATGTCACATCGTGGATTTATTTTGGAGCACTTGCGGTTGGAATTGGGTTTTTATTTATTCCAATTGTTTTGATAGTCAAGAGAAGTAAATTCCGAGAAGCATTCTCCATCGAGAGAGATAGTACCCTCGTATTTACTCTGCAGTCCGTCGATACCGAGCTGATGACAGGATTGATGGCGTTCTGTGTGAAGCAGCACAAATCACCACTCATTCACAGGTTTAGCCATCGCACACCGCTTATATACCAAACAATGTCTATTAATTCCGGAAATGGGAGAGCTAAATGCTGGCATATCCGTGGTACATATGGTTGGGTGGAATATCTACTTACACACCCGCAGCTAACACAGCGTGTCTGCGAGAGGAAATGAGTTGTATAACTGAATAGTTACGGTTGAAAAACAATTTCAGTGCTCAACAAGTCGCATCACAGCTTGTAAAAGCAAAGGAAATTTACAAACTTGCTGCAAGCATATAAGATTACATAAAGCAACTCATAACACGGAGGTTAATTATGACCAAGGGTATAACGTGTTACTCTATTTAATTACTTAACACGAAGAATCACCGATATGGAGATGTTCCCTCGTTGGGCTCGAAATGAATGACGGATTGCAAGTTCTCCGGAAACCAATAGTTAGAGGTGGAGCGTGGTTTGTGTTGCTACTTCGATCTATCTGGATCATCGGTTTGGGGGCAATATTTATACATCTTTGAATGTGTATTTGTATTTCTAAGTGCTTAACACTTTTGCCTACAACCAACAGAAATATAAATTTAAATTAGGTACCTAACCTAGCTTAGCAGCTGCCAGAAGCTTAACTTTCTTATCTCCAGGTGTTCCTTTTACCTACACCTATGTTTCTCTTTCCCTTTTTTCTCCTTTTTTTTTTGTTTAATATCCTCTGATTGCATGGTTCATCCGCGACCCCTTTTGTTTTCTCACTGTATACAATACGGGCAATTTTTTTGGGATGGTAATTAGTTATGGTGGTTGCAATTAATTACAAACGGTACTCGGAATAAATTTATGCTGTTTACATGTTAACTCATAAATCTTTGATCATACGAAATATATAATTTCGACTTGTTGTGTGAGTGCCCAATTTCAGCTCGTGCAAGATATACAATTGGAAAAAAACTGCCACGCAAAATGAGAAGAACCTAAAACAAGAAGCGCGCTTCAGGCTAGCCTCGGATTCTATTTCGGATGTAAGTTGTACAATTGAAACCAAAGTTAAAAAAAAAACAAAAAACGTTTTTTTTTTATTTAAAACTCTAAATAATTCACAATAGAAACGTTTGCTAGACATTTTTTGAAAAAGGGACAAAAAATAGTGCGCCTCTGTGGGAGTAGTTACGTCTCAGTAGCCTCTTGTGGATTTGCCTCGATCTTTCCTTGTTCAAAAACTCATTAAACCAAGTCTTGCCATAAAAAAAATTCATTAATGGAGCAGTAAAAATTTGCAACATTTCAGTGGAACGATTGGTTCCATTTTTCTAAATCGACTGACATACGAACAGAAAAAGTTATTTTAAATCTTTTAAATTCGAGTGCAAAACTTTTTTTCTTTGTTTACTGGGGCCTGATCGCAGAAAGTCATCGATTATATTTTTTTGTAAACATGGAGTAAATTATATTGCCAAATCGGACGTTCAAGAATCTACTTTAGTAAGTCTGACAGCTGGCTGACTTGATGTGGTTCAGTTTTAAGTAGCCTAGATCAGTCAAATGAACTGTGACTGAGTACTAAGTTGACATATTTGTTGCTGATAGATAAGTGACGCTAACGAAAAATCTACTTTTTGCGTTTAGACCAGAGTACATCTAAGGGGTTTTTCAATAAGAACGAGTAAAAGTTTGAAATGGAATAAAACAAGCTGTGTGTGAGGTATACAATTTTGTTGTACTTGAAAGGCTGACTCTGACGCATAGATCCGGCTGAATATGAGCGTATCAGCTATCGGTCAATTGCGGCTTATTGACACGGATCAATTTAAAACTCTTGTCGCATTTCCGCAAAGTTTTAATAAAAAAACAAAATGGCGAGGGAATTTAAATATCATACAGACAGAAGAACACCAAATTTGACAGTAAATATATGTATAACCGATATTATAGTTATTTACATTAGTTATGATTGGGATTGGGCGGCGCATTATGGTGCCTTTTTTGTGAGGCCCTCATGTACCATGTTTAATCTGACCTATGGCTCATTGTTTTCTTTTATACAGTTTGCACAAATCACACCAAAGAGGAAATAAACAAAAATGACAAACAAAATGCGAACAAATAATTTTATTTTACCTCATTTAGTTACTTAAACGTAATGTCTGCGGAAGCTGTCAATTATCGCTCTTCTTCTTATACTCACATGTTAAAAGATCTTTTACAACGAAAACGTTTTCTTTATGGTTCTCCTTTTCTTTTAAGTTTATTCATACACGATCGTCTAGAAGAGGTTTGCTTGAGAAAAACAATCATATTAACTACAAAGCCATGTCTACTTCGGAATGTTGATGTGTGAAATTGTTCATCAACTAAATAAAAATAATCTCTCTAACAAATTAGCACCCTAGTGTTCATGATTCCAAGATTCAATTTAACAAAACAGAAAGGAAGAAGATCCCCAAAACAATAAATTGCTTCTATTCACACAATGCATGTTTATATCATAAAATGCAATTAAATGCATGAAGTTAAGTTGAGAACAAATTCAAATTATGGAACTAAGAAAAATTAATTTAGAAACCTGCAAATGAAAAAAAAACCAATGGTTCAGAAAGGCACCTAGACCTAGCAAAACCCGTTTTAGCGAAACTATAGTCGTATTCTGTAAGTACCACGGTGGAGGCGCACTGTAAGCAAGCTGGCTACATATATTATTATGTGAATTTGGCAGAAGATATAGGTAGTCAATAATAGTGTAATAAAGAAAATGATTATCAGAGATGATTAGAGATAGAAAATGAACAAATGTCAACGTTGTATGTCAAAGTCATTGATTATCAAAATAAAAAACAACGTACCTAACTGGCTACATTGAGGTACTACAGAATAAACTTAAATGGTAAAATGGCACCCATGGATCTAAATAGAACATTGAATTATCGGTCTTCAAAGCAGCCCAACTAAAAATGAAGAGCCAAAGTTTATAAAAAATCTTGTCCAATTTTTTGCTAATATAGAAGCCAATGGCATCAACTTCTCACAGCAATAGAGCTTAGCATTGGTTCAGTTTACAGATTTCTTGCTTAAGACCTTTTTTTGAAAGGATTTATTCGAGTACTTTCAGGTTATGGGAAAGCTGGAAGAGAGCTAGGTAGTTTGCTTTACACTATGATGGGCAGACCATTCAAAATGTTTCCATAAAGATTTTCTAAGATTGGTGCTAGAGTTTCAATCACTTCTTGCAGCGTTTTCCATCACTCTTGTGAGCATCTCAGTCAGTATAGCGATAATTTTGGGCACGAGTAATTTCCTTGAACTCGTCAATGGTCTATAATAAATAAATAACCCCACAAAAAGGTTGACCCCTGGAGATCTGTGCCTATGTTCTGTAATTATCGCATCGATATATCTATCACTTAAACGATATGAATTGAAACAAAGTGCCATGTAACTGTGTGAATCGAAAACTATTCACATGATATATATTCAGGTTCTGTAACTATCAAGAGCGATAAAATATTCACCTCAACTGCCGAATTTTATCACGAAACTCAAAGCTCGCGGTTATAAAGTATTAAAACAAAAAATTCATTTCATAGCGCTGTTCTAATAGTGCGATTATTTGTGATGCTTCCCACACGTATGCATCATGAGCAGCTCCACCAAACCTTGCAAATCCTCCTTAAATCTTTAGATTGTAATGAACCATAATTTTCATTGTTAAATTATCAGAAATGTCACATTACAATTACCAATAGTACATTCTTTGAATGTTACCATTCACGGTTTAAAGTAGCAATTTTTTACGTCTTGCTTAGGTCTGTTAATCCGAACGTGGGTACAATCTACTGCTCCAATAATCCCTGGGAGTCCAGTCATTTCATTAGATCTAATTGAATTTCGTGAACAATTGATTGATGAAAGATGTAAGCGTGTACTAACTTTTGGTTTATCTCACTGTATTCATAGTGTAGGCGCAGTGGCTTAGTGGTTAGTGTGTTGGACTACTAAGCGAGGGGTCCCAGGATCGTGTCCCGAAAACAACAAAATTCCAACTTATGGTTTTTTTCCGCTGCGCCACCTCTCGCGAACGTCTGACAAACATCCGAGAGTATAGCTGTCATGAAGGAGCTTCTCAATTAGCCGTTTGGACCCGATATGAAATTGTAGATCCCTTCCATTCGTCCCAAAAATGAGAAACTCACACAAACGAATGGTTGTGAGCAGCTAGGGTCCCTACGTTGCGCCAACTATTTATTTTTTTTTTATTGTATTCCTGAGGGGTTGGAAACTTGATGTATTTGGACATAATTTTGTTTTGAAAAACATCAGCCACTTCCGAAACCACTCGAGAAACCATAGTCCTACTAATAGCCGCAGAAAAATAATGGTCCATATCTCTCTTAAAGGACCCAGTTGCCAAAAAAATGTAATGCAGCACAGACCCGAATAGGGATTGGAATAAATGTATTCCTTTGCCCTTTGCACAAATGTGGACTTAGCTCGTCAATAAGTATCGGAGCTGTACCACGGGAAAAACGATACAACTCCCGAAATCTTGCTTCCGGCATTTCAAAAGGGTTTGTGCTATCTCTTAGTACATGCCTTTGAATCCGTAACATGTTACGCCTATCGTATTCTTCGTCCAAAATTAGTGAAAAGCTAAACATTTTTAAAAACAACGATACTGAAAATCCCTGTGAAATAATTTTCAATTTTTATTGTTTTGTTTTGCAGTATTTTGAAAGCTTTGGGAAATCTTTCCAAAATTTACATGAAATTAAAAGTTACTACAGAATACTTTTCGCATAGAGTTAGAAAACTCCAATAGTTTCCAGATGCGATAAACAGCGGAATGTTTTGTTTTCGATGCGAAAAGTTATCGCATGAGTTACAGAACATGGGCACTGGGCTCTAATTGCGTAATTTATGAAACGATCATCGGCGATTGAACTAAACGAAATTGTTTTTAATTTGCTTCATATAACATTATCGTCGCATCGTTCGATCGAATCGTTGATCGTTCTCCTTTTCAACAGTTTGTTAAAAAACTTTGACAACTAAAAAATCAAAAAATTCATGAAATTTGTTTTTAATTTTTTACTGTTGTGGAATTGGGCATTTATTGCAAAAATGGTAGGTAGTTTAGAAGTAGGCCTCTACTGGTATCAAGATTAAAGTAAACACTTTATCAAGGAAGTCGAACACAGCTAGTAGTGTGATGAAGCCATATTCAACCAACAAGGAAGTGAAATGTTTAGTGAAAGTGTACATAGTTATTAAACACATACCCAACAGGGTGCAGGAACGGACCAAAAGTCCAATTGATTTCGTGGAACAGATGTTTACGGAAATAAACCATCATAAAGCATCACATTTTCAATAAATGCAATTTTATAATTGCATTACTGTATTATAAAACAAATTAATAATATTCATTTAATATTCAAAAAAAGTGCAATATTTTTTGCAAGGAATGCATTTTTTACAACTACGATAAGAGCGAGTCTCCTCCAACGAAAAAATAAGAGCGAGTCTTCCTTTAAATATTTTTTTTATACTCCCTTAGACCTAATTAAAACTGAAGAAATGCACCAAAAACGATTAAACGATTGCAAAATAGCCCTCGTTCAATCGAATCGTTTCGACGAGTGTATTTGACGTTTGAATTAGTAACGTGAAGCAACAAAAAACGATGATCGTCCACTCGTTTCGACGATTATCGTTTTTTGGTTGCTACCCGAACTATAAGCATCGTCGAGACGATGTCGTTCGATCGTTTTGTGCTTACGTGATTAGACATTAGACCCCTGGGTGGACAGTCAATGTCGCCATTTTTGACAGCACACGTTAAAGGAATTTTCACATGTGTGTTCTCGACAACACTCTCTCTAATCGCTTCAACCAGTTCATTGGAAAGTTTTGGGCGTTGATGAACGGCATGTGGACGATCTCCCAGCAAGGAAGCTGCTAACCTAAAAATTCCTATAAGCCACTGTCATTAGAAAAAAAATGAGAAATGGTTTTGGCAACATTCAGCAAATAGCAAGTGGGATCGCCTATTTTCAACACACTTTCGATCATATGCAATGTACATATATCAGGCCAATTACACAATTAAATTTAGCGCTCTTTTCGATTTCGAAAATCAGTTGTGCCTACTTTAACATTATTCGAGTGAATATTAAATATACACAAAACAGCAACTGCCGTTTAGAACTATTTGCCGTCTGTAGGTAGTGACATTTTGTCGAAATGATCTAGGCAAACAAAATAATTCAATTGCATGCAATTCAAAATTAAAAAAAAAATAAACAATTTAACAATTTAAAAATGTATATTTGTAATCGTAGTTTAATTTTTACAGTTAAATCTCTTGAATTTTTGACGAGATACAAAGGTCAACCGTGTCGATCCGGAACGAAGTAATTACAGAAATAATTGATAAGCAGTTCGCAGGATGTCATGAAGGCAGATTTGCAGGAAAATTTGCGTGTGTTTCCTGTTCAGTGCAAGAGATAGATAGCTAGATACAACCAAACTACAGACCTCGCTGAAGTTGAGTTGAACTAAATAAATGAATTATGTTTATGAGTAAACGAACTAGTTTAAGAACGAGAATTGAACTAAATCGACCGCCCTGCTTAACGAATTACAACGCGAGGGGCACCTTTTAACGCTTTCCATAAACACGTAAAAAGTACTTCCAACTTAAGTTTAAAATACAAATCACAACCGAAAGATTACTTCGACAGTAAATATATTTTGTAAGAATGAGTTGCAAAATCTGCGGATGTTCGTTCCGTCACTAACTATAGCCCTCAACTGCCTAAGGTTGTTAACAAATTAATTTTTGTTAATGAACCAGAACAACTGACATTTTGTAAATATACCTTAATCAGATATGAATAACTGTTTTGTATCCTACATTTAAAGTAGCTTTTTTATTATAGCACAATAAATAGTCATTCAACATTAATTTTCAAAAGTTATAGAAGGACTACAATTTTTCGTTCATTAAAAAAATTAAATCGGATGTGTATAATTAGTTTCTCAAGTTGAAAATGAATAGAATAAAATGAAAAATGGAAAAATTAAACGATTAATCATCACCAAAAGAAAAGAAAGAGCCGCTTGTTCGAGCCATTCTAAAAGAAAAGTGCAAAGTAATTCCAGAAAATTTGAATTTTAGGTTTTTCTTTATTGCCGACCCATATGGGCTCTTTTCAATTAATTTAAGTCTAGAGCTCTAAACTGCAGGCACGGGATAGATGATTCCCTAGCAAAACAACTCGCACTGTAAACAAATTTGCACAAACTGGTTAAAAACATTTTGGTAACAGTTATAAATTCTTTGGCCATAGTGTCAACGATCTATTCGATTTTTAACAGATTCACTGGGTCAAGCCCACATGAAAAGAGGAATAAGCCAAAATGCGCCCCATTTTTTCAAAATATGATGTTTCTTTATTTAACCGTTTTCTATTATTATATGTTTTTTAGTTACATTGATACATTTGTTTAACAAATTATTAAACATTCCAATAAAGTACTATCCGCCATAAAAAATATACACTTGAAGGGTTTTTATAATAAATATTCAATGTACATTAGAGTGAAACGAAGTTTGGTTGGAAGTATTGGATCGTTGGCTCGGACCGGCGTTCAACCAAGTGTAACTCAAAACTCATAGTCATCACAATTACTAAAACAAAAAAACGAACACAAGACTTTACCACACTCTAGTGGTTTTGTTCATCATAAAACACAGTAGGATCGAAAGACCCAGGAGTTGCTCATAAAAATACAGCCTTCGTTTTTTGTTCCCCCAATATGTTGTTCACGATTCCATGCTCAACCATCACCAATTACTACAAACATAATGTGGTTAATAAAAAAAAAAACCTACCCAAAAATAGGTATATGTATTGTATTTGTATGCACAAGTACATAAACAGGTTGCTGAGCGGAGGATATCTTCACCTGAGCATCGGATGAAAAATAACTAACTTGCCACCGACGAAGATTGGAAAGAAACATCAAATAACCAGACATTCTATAGGCGGCCAATTAAGTAACAAATCTGAGGAAATAAATTCGTTCACATTGAATTTTGATAAACAAACAACTTGAGGAATCCAAGAAATATTGCCCACCAACCAGCCGGGTCTGGTCAAGTGCTGCTCGATTTATCAAAAACAAATAAACCAAAGACAACATGATACGGAATGAATTATTGAAGATACATTTTCTTCAAGACACATAAAGCCCTGCATATAGTGTGTGTATCTTCGTTCTAAGAATTTTGAACTTAAAGTTTTTTTTTTCATTTTTTCTCCCGTTGACGATAAAAGCCAGACAGGCTCTTCAGTCACAAGAAAATGCTGTAGAATAAGAAATACAACATAGGTATATATGGGAAGGCAAACATTAACCACGAACATAAACACGCAACATTCTAACTCGCGTGTGTAGAACACGATCTGATTGGAATGGATCTTCTGCATACAGTTGTGGCGAGAAATGTTCAGACTATTTTTTTTTTAAGTGGGATTGGTAAAAATGAGTTCTCTTTTTCTTCTCTAACATTTTTCAACGTTAATATTATGATCCTGTAAATTATAGAAATGTTTGCAACAGAAAAAAATGTAAAACGAAAAGTTTAAAAATGTTAGTACATGCAAAGCAGTACAACAACATAGGTATTTAAACTAAAATTGTGCAATGATTTTAGTACAGTACCCTGGAGTCTTTGAAGATCTAGGGCTACGATTACACATGCCACTTTTCATGTCAAACTTTGACATGCCGACATGTCACAACTTGTGATCGCCTGTCAACCGTCTGGTCACGCGGGCTGTCCCAACGCACTCTCACGAAAGCACACGAGTGACCACCGAATGGCCGCGAGAAATGACACGTTTAACCTAGTTTAAAGAAAACTCTGCGTTCACAACAAAAATAATAGTCTTTTCCCGTATTTTTCTCAGTTGAATACGTAAAATATTAAATATAATGGCAAAGTGAAAGAAAAAATTGATAAAACCAATTCCCTTACGCCAAATAATAATTGTTGCTAACTTAGGCAGCAAATATATTTACGTAGTCAATTCGGTATTTGAGATTGACTTTCCGACAAATCAAGTGAAAATTACTAAACGATCCTACTTCCATTTCATGTCTTTGGACTATAGTTAAGCAAACAGCTCCTTTTTTTATGTGTGGCGCCAAGAAAACTATAGAGTTGCCTCGACTGTTAAGTTTGGTTAGGAACTCCATACCTTTCAAAAATGTACCTTCCAATATACATACTAGTTGCATAATCACAAACAAAAATAAAACTAATTTGAGCAGCTCATGGCAAAAACAAATAGCACTATTCCTAGTATGACTAAGGCCGCACGCTTTTATACCTTAAACAGCCATTGATATTGTATCTCTGACAAATAAGTGTCGAACTGGATTGCCGACCATAGAATAGTAACATTTCCACCAGTTACCGAGTAGATATATCTACTACCAAATCAGGACATTAAATTAAGTAAAAATGGGTATGGTATGCATTAGTCACCGTGCGGCAATCTCAACACATGTCACTAAATTGAGAAACCTGCTGAGCTCAGTCAGATCACACATTGAAGATTTAACCTTTCATAGGAATAGCTGCTTATGGATCATTACACATCGAAGTGACAGAAAGTACTGTTTGCTCTACTCTATCAGCTTCATGAGCAAATATACCCTCTCAGCTCTCACCCTCTGAGCAATTGAAAAATCATTTACATTCAACCTGAAGTGCTTTTAAAATGTATGCTCTGCATTTGGCATTCGCATCAGAATCGAGATCTCTTTTAAAATTAACCACTTAACACAAAAAAAAAATACATACGTATACACGTTTAATGTTATTTAAGGATCCCATGCTTCATGAACATTTTAATAAATAACGAGCAAATTCAAAAAAAGAGAAAAGCAAAAAACACTCTTTTCAGGCTTTTAAGGATGTGACTGTATTCAGGGATTTAAATTACGTAACACAAAAAAAGTTTGGAGAGCAATTTAGTTCAATATACCCCAAAATCACGTAATTGTTGGACTTGTGTTCGCCACAAAAGTATGCTTACACAACATTTATGTGGAAAGTTTTAAAAGTTGGTATAGTGTATAACGAGTGTGGTTGCTTTTCAACGATTTTCATTATATAAAATATCCGCCTCAGAGTCTATTGGCCATTGAAAAATCAACAGTTATGTATTTCATTACAATTATAGACCGTAGTCAATGAAAATATCTTAAAAAAACCAAATCATCTCCGAGAATGTGAAAAGGTTTTAAATAAAAAAGTTAAAATATTCCCTAACATCTATATTCCGAATCGTTTGGCTCTATCAAATCTCTCTCTCTCTCTCGCTGTGAATCAATTCTTACAATCTATTTTAAAAATTTAAAGTTAAATTTTATGTTTGAGTTTTAAGGTTAAAATTCATGACAATTGCAGTTGGTTTGGCATACGTATAGGAAAAGAATGAATTTTTTTTAAATAACGAGCAACGAGTAGTTTTACGAAGTGTTGAATTTGCTTAACGTACAATTTTGACACATATCCAATACAACCAAAATATGAGCAAAATAACGAGCACATTAAAACAAGTAAATCTTATTTTGCCACCGCCAAAGTGACCAGCTAAACATCAAACTTATGTCAAATCCCACATTTGGCATGTTTGTGGCTTCGACATGGGCATTAAAATTTGAATTTGATAGATTGTATATCGTTACTTTAAAAAATGTAACGTATATCGTTACTTAAAAAATGTAACGAATAAATATATAAGTTTTCTCAAAAACGTATTTGTTAAAAACTAACACATGCAACGCATATCAGCTATGCATATTTATAACTAGGAGCTAGCAGCTAGCATGTTTCACTGGTGGCTATCACCTAAACACAAACTGGTTTTTGTTTCGCGAAAACCTACCCCGAATTTATGCACTTTTATATTACAAAATCAGCTACTATTTGGATGTATTGAATAATTGAACAAATCGTTGAAAATAAGACAAATAAGCGGTTGACAAATGATTTTGTTTAAATTTGAGCATACATTTGGGTAGATTCATGACTATTACATTGCTTACAAGTTACAACGATTTGGTTAAGAGACTATAGTCATATATACATATACGTTTGCGGTGTAACACAGATGTTGCTTTGCGTTCAAGTTTACGAGCACGCGAACGGTCTTAATATTTATTGAATTGAAAAGTGGCGTATAGGTATGATTATTAGTGATTTCAGAAATCCACATGTAAAAAAGTTAAGTTACTGTCAGTTTTTTTAAGGTGGTACTGGAGGCGTTATTAGTTGGCAACTGCGGTAGCGGTAGCTAAAAGGCATCATTGCTGAGTTGATAAAAATTTGTTTTGAACACAAGAGCCATAGACCAAAGTCGATACGAAGTGACCAACGCTTATACTTTCAATTTATAATTAACACTTCCTAAAACCGTTTAAAGGGTAAAACGAAAAATAAAAAATAAATCATAATTACCTAATGTCAGTTAACTTGTTTCTTTAATAAACTTAATGACTTAAATAAGGACATTGTAATAGACTTAGATTTTAACATTGATTGGCTTTCCCCTAATAATCTCTATAAAAGAGATGTCGAGAAAATTATAAAAGATAACGCTTGCCTTCAAATCTTAGATGAACCGACTAGAATTACTAGAAATGCAAGTACTTTAATAAACTACGTTATTTCAAACAGCAATCACTTAATACGGGCAAAAACGGTAAAAGAACTTAAACTAAGTGATCACGAAATGATTATAATTGAAATAAAATGTGGTATAAATACGAGACAAGAGAAGGTGTTTCCTTATTTTAAATACAGAAAACATTTGTTTGGACAAGTTTTAGAAACGAATTTATTAAATTTAGGTAATGACACAAATTATTTAGCTGATGATCTTTTTAAAAAGAGTGAATGAAAGTGTCGCTGTATTTATGTCTAATAAAGTAATAAAATCTGGTGGAAATGAGTGGTTCAACAATTCTTCCCCTGCAAGGTCGGGGTTAGAATAGCCTTGGGGCACCCAAGGCAGCCAGGTTATAGTTGAAGGGTAAAACCGACGGCAAACCCAAATCCAAGAGCGTCTGGCCTATAGTAGGCGGCTTCCTGGTCTGCGTCTGATCCTAGAAGGACGGCAGTGTTAAAACCTGGTAGAAGGTATAAAATACAACAACGAAAAAATGCAATGGAAGAAACACATGGAATTATTACCCCTGGTGGCAGACCAGTTACACTGGAAAATCCACCCTCTACGGAGGTCGGTCCCTCGGATTCTGGGGAGGACCAACTATTGCTTCTAAGAGACCCTTTCAGAGCGAAAAATAGTATGCTAAGATCACCACCGATAGCATCAAGGACAACTTCAACAATATTGCCTATAGATCCCTCTGAAAAAAGAAAGAAGATATATCGATCTCAGCAACGGAATATTTCACGGACGAAGAAGAACTTGCCCGCGAAACCAATCCGGCTGTTAAAAAACGACCTAACGTAAAGCGTAAGGCTGTAATCTCACCCGAAGTCTTACAGGAAAAATATAAGGCCGCTGTAACAAACAAGACAAAAACTCAAGCGAAACCTCGCCCTCCATCCGCAATAAATGTCGTCGGGATAGAGGAAGTACAATATAATCTCACGCCGAAACAACGTGTGGAAAATCAACGTAGAGGATTCTGATTCTTACCGAGCACTGTCTCTCAAATTAAACACAGATAATATCCAATGGTTTACTTATGAAAATATGTACGAAAAACCGATGCGAGTCATCGTTAGGGGACTCCACCCGACCTGCATAAAAGAAGATATTATAGAAGACGTGCAACACAAGGCCTAAAAATTATTGACGCCGTGAATATTATCAAAAAGGAAAAGCAATGCACGGAAGGAGACAAAGATATCGTTATCAAACGCGGCCTTCCACTATTTATGCTCACCTTTGATAGGAGTGAGAATGTGGAGGATATTTTCAAAATCAAGACAATCCTAAACATAAAGGTCAAAATCGAGCCAATGCGTAAGGGAAGGAGAACGGTACCTCAATGCAAACGTTGCCAAGGTTTCAACCACACGAAGGCATACTGCTAGAAAGAACCACGGTGCGTTAAATGTGCCGGTAAACATCTCTCGGAAGAGTGCGAAAAAACCAAGCAGGTCCCAGCCGTCTGCGCAAATTGTACGAAAAACCACCCAGCGAATTATAGAGGTTGCGAAATCGCGAAAGAACTACAAAAAAGACGCGACACTCTCAAGAAACCGATACACCCAGACCCAAGCTTAAATTATCATAAAACCGATAATCCAAAAACCGCTAGGGCAGTCAAAAGGACGAAACCGATACAGGAAAATAAAGAAATTGCACAACAGAATGTCGCTAGACCAAGTACAAAGCAAAATCCGGCGTTGGCCGATGCTAGATCATACGCGCAAGTCGCGATACATGGAGACCAGTCAAGATCAGATACAACAGATCCGATCCGCCAATTATAAACTGTGATATTAGAAAAACTTGAGCAGCAAAGCAAGATTAATCAGGTTATATTTGACAAATTGAGCAAGCCCGAGTTCAAACCTGGCAAGACTAATAACAAAACATGAATATGATAGAGTTTCTTAAAATACTGACATGGAACGCAAACGGCCTCCTAAACAAAATTAACGAACTAGAAATATTTCTACGGAAAAACAATATTGATATGTGCTTGATATCGGAAACCCACTTAAAAAAGGGACATGGACCCAAAATAAAAGGTTACAGATTATCACGCGCATCATCCTTCGGAAAATGCCAGAGGCGGATCCTCTCTTCACATCAAAGATTGTATTAAGCACTCAACAGACATAAAAATAGAACTTCATTCTATGCAAATAAGTTCAGTCTCCGTAAAAGTAAACCATTTAGACTATCTTATCAGACCTTGCTACTTCCCACCAGGATATAGACTGGCAGACGACGACCTTGACGGCGCAGGGACATAAGTCCCCGGGACATAAGTCCCAATTTTTTCTTTTGGGACTTATGTCCCACTTAAGTGAGACATAAGTCCCAAATCGATTTTGGGAGTTATGTCCCACGTAGGTGGGACATAAGTTCCAAAAGAAAAAGTTGGGACTTATGTCTCACCAAATATAATTTTTTTTTTAAACTTAGAGAATTTTCAATGAAGAGCACGAAACAAGAATGTATAGCCAGTCAAACCGGTTTTTTGCTCTGTTGTCTTGGTTTTTTTGTAAGCATTACTTACAATTACAACAAAAATACGGTTACTAACAATTTGCGGAAAACAATGCAAGCATGTCAGTAATTGAGATCTTAGTTAGTCCAGTTTTTGATCGTGCTAGCTAGTGTCGTAAAATGGAAATTGAGATTGTAAATACTGATAATAATTTTGAGTTCATTCCAGGGCTCAGAAAAAATAGTTCCGTGTTATATGTTAAAAATGAAAAACAATTATATTTACAAAAAAGTGTGTATAAAAATACAATTAAGCATTATACATGCTACATAAAATCGTGTAAAGCTCGAATTAAGTTCGATAGTGCTTTAAATGAAATTGTAAAAACAAGCGATGCCATACATCCACACGCCGACCAGGAGGATATGATGAACAAAATGAAATTTGTGGATTCTGTTAAAAGCGATTGTTCCGTTTCGAACAAAAGAAAAACAACGGCCAAACAAATTTTCGACGCAAAACGTTTGAAAATGACAGATGCAGCCCACTTAGTGCCATATTCTTCTATTAAGCGGCACATGAATAGATTGAAAAGTGAAGTTATACCAAAACCTCCAAGAAGTCTTTTGGAAATAAAGGAAGCATTTGGAAATGAAAATGTTTTGTCAAACTATGGCATGTCTAGGTATGACAAACAGAAATCCTTTTATAAGCACACGATTTTAGAAAGCCAATTTGGGTACACCATATTTATGGCACCTAAAATCGTGGAGTTAATTGAAACATTGCCTCAATCAGAACGACATTTTTTAATTGATGGCACATTTAATGTTCTTCCATCCTGTGGATGCAGGCAACTATTAATTGTGTATATAGCCCATGCGGAACATGTAAGTATCTACTTTTTAGTTTTATTAAAAATAAAAAAATAAAATTTAAAAATCGCAATGTTGCTAATTTTTTTGGATTTTTTTTTTGTTAAATATTTGGTTAGATTATATTGAAATGTTTTGTTTGTTCTGTTTTCGTTATATGAAATAATAAATAATGATTATTATTGTATTATCTCTTATTGTGTGGGTTTAATTTTCAAAATTATTTTGAACAATTGCAGGTATAGCGGAAAATGGGTTGGATGGAAATTCACAATGTCTTGCTGTATATTATTATCTCTCCGAAAATTTGGGACTTATGTCCCATCTTCGACAAAATCGATTTGGAACTTATGTCCCACTTACGTGAGACATTAGTCCCAAATCGATTTTGGGACTTATGTCTCACTTAAGTGGGACATAAGTCCCAAAAGAAAAAATTGGGACTTATGTCCCGGGGACTTATGTCCCTGCGCCGACCTTGACCACCTCTTTGACTCATCTGGGTCTTATTTTATTATCGGTGGGGACTTTAATGCCAAACACACTTTTTGGGGTTCAATATGCAACTCAACGAAAGGCAGACTACTGTACAAAGCCAGTATGAAGCGTGGTGTGGACTTTTATTCGACGGGAAAGCCAACATATTGGCCAACTGACAAAAATAAAATCCCTGACCTCGTCGACTTCTTCATTGCAAAAGGGCTAAACAAAACTCTGACGGAAGTCGAAGAATGCTACGATCTATGCTCAGACCACTCCGCAGTCACCCTGAAAATGGGTGGAAGCGTAGCAACAAATGTAGGACCGCCCAGGTTAAGTAGTAACAAAACCAACTGGGACGTTTTCCGAAAAGAGTGCAAAGAAAGTGTCGCTTTAAATGTGTCACTAAAGACACCGCTCGAAATAGAAGATGAAGTTGACAGTCTTGTGGAGGCCATTCAGAGCGCAGCGTGGAAAAACACTCCCTTCCGGAAGACAGCTACACGGAACAATAAAGTCAAGTAAATACATGCCTGAAATAGAAGACCTCATACGAGAAAAGAGGAGAGCGCGTAAGCTGGCAACAATCCCATGGCACCCCCTGATAAAACTTATCTGAACGATCATTGCAACAAACTTAAAAATGAGCTACAGGATCTAAGAAATCTCGAAACTTCAACTTACCTAGAAGGCTTGACTGCTGAAAAGAGCTCAAACTACTCACTTTGGAAAGCCTTGAAGTCCACAAGGAAACCAAAAATGCACTCGCCACCAATAAGAAAAGATAACGGCGAATGGGCAAAAGGAGACAAAGAGAAAGCGGATTTATTTGCCGAGCATCTAGAAGAAACATTCAGGCCGTTCGATGGACGACCCTTAAACGAAGAACCGATTGATAATACGCGATCCGACAACTATAAAGTAAAAGCCGTTTCTCTGTCCGAGCTTCGAATGACAATAAGAAAGTTGAAAAATAACAAAGCTCCAGGATACGATCTAATCACTGGAGAAGTTCTGAAGGAGCTACCCAAAAGAGCACTTGTTAAGCTGCTGTACATTATAAATGCTTCTCTGAGACTTTCGTATGTTCCAAGACAATGGAAAGTAGCCGAAGTCATTATGGTTCCGAAGCCAGGGAAGAATACAAATGATAAGAAATCATATAGACCTATTTCGCTACTGCCGATAATTATCTAAGGTTTATGAGAAACTTCTGCTAAAACGATTAAAACCAGTAATTGAAGAAAGACGTTTGATACCAGACCATCAATTTGGCTTTCGGGTCAAACATTCCACAATCGATCAGGTCTATCGAATAACAAATTAAATTGAAAAAGCTCTAGAATGCAAAAAGATTTGCTCTAGCGCAAGCCTTCGACAAGGTATGGCATGAAGGCCTAATGTATAAGCTAAGGACAATCCTACCGGAAAAATTATACAAAATATTGAAATCCTACCTTGAAAACAGACTCTTTCGTGTAAGACATGAGACTGAATTCTCGGAATTCAAGGAAATCCACGCCGGTGTTCCGCAAGGAAGCGTTCTCGGCCCAATATTATTCCTGCTCTACACAAGAGACATACCACAAGATGAAGGGACCATCGTAGCAACATTCGCAGACGATACGGCTATCCTCGCAATTGATGAGTCAGTCGAATCATCAACTGGAAAACTCCAACGGGCTCTTAATAAAGTATGCGAGTGGACAAAGACCTGGCGAATTGCCCTTAACGAGACCAAGTCGACGCATGTCAATTTCACGTACGGAAGGATAAACAACTTACCTGTTTTTATTAACTCTGTACAAATACCATATGCAAACGAGGCGAAGTATCGAGGAATGACCCTAGACGCAAAACTTAAGTGGAAGCCACACATTAAGAAAAAGTCAGACTTAGAGAAATGTATTGGCTACTCGGAAGATATTCGAAGACAAGCGTATACAACAAACTGCTCCTGTATAAGCAAGTGCTAAAACCTTCTTGGACATACGGTATACAACTTTGGGGTTGTACCAAACCAAGCAATATGGCTATGAAACGCTAAGAGCAATCGTGAATGCTCCATGGTATATAAGGAATAGTGATATTCACAGAGATCTAGGAATTGCTACCGTGAGTAACGAAGTAACAAATTTTGCTCGCAAACTTCGTACTCGCGTTCATGGTCACTGCAATAATGAAATAATTCATACTCTGGACGTGACATACCTTGAGCGCCGACTACAAAGAACAAGACCGTTCGACCTAGCGCCATAAGGAAAAACCGCATGTAATGACGGTATTAGTAGGTGCGTTCGCTGGAAAGCTACCTACCAAACGCGATTAACACTACAGAAGCGTAAACTACTTGTTAAGGTAACTTAGTCGTAGTCATCAATAAAATGAAAAAATGAGAGGAACAAATTTCTTACTACTATGAGCGCGCGCGACCGGATCTCATAGTGCCTCTCTGAGGGGTGAGGTTTAGCCCGTAGGCAGACTAGATATATCTGAATCGGGCATACCCAATGGTACGGGCCATTGGTATCTTCTGAAGATTACTCACCTCCAGGCGCAACAAAAAAAAAAAAAAAACAATTCTTTGATTAATCTGAAGAGACAGAACATTTTCCAGTATTCGAAAGCGTTTTATTAAGTGGTTTGAAATAAATATAAAAATGACATTTTTAAACGAAAGCGTGAATATGTGATGTCAAAAATATCTATTTCCTGTGATCAAAAAACAATGTGGCAAAATATAAAAAAATTTGTTCTGAAAAATGAAAAAAGTGAAATTAAAAGTGTTAAATTTGGTACGGAGACTTCAATAAATTTGTTGCTAAAAGTGTAGAAGACATAATAAATGCGTTTCCGTCGGCTCCATTCCTTAACCATGTTGAAGAAGTGGAAGGTGTGTCCAGATTTAAAAATGTTATATTAGCTGATTTGAAAAAAACAATAAAAAATATAAAAAAAACAAACGCGATTATCAATTCATTAGCCCTGGTATCTACTTGGATCATTTCGAAACCTTTGGCCCAATTCTTTGCAAAATAATTTATGGTTCACTATCTTCAAGCAAATTTCCACCTGGAAAGAACCCAATCGAAAAAATATCAAATACGGTGAAATGTGAGGAGTTTAGACCTGTGAACGCTAACCATTGTGTGAAAAGTGGTATTTCAACAATTGTATAATTACTTTGAATGCCACAATTTGATAATAGACTTGCAATCTGTTTTTCATAAGGGCTACTCATGTGAGACTGCTATAAATGTAGTTGTTACGTCGTGGAAGGAGGAACGAGCGAAAAAAAGAAGTGTTTATTGTGTGTTTTTGGACTTCAAACGAAATTTTAATAATGAAAATGAAAAAATCCGGTGTTAAAGACAAAGAATTGCTGTGGTTTGAATCATATCTAAAAAATAGAACACAAAGGGTAAGACTCAATGGAGAAGTGTCTGAAGCAATTTAAGTTAACTTTGGGGTGACACAAGGGTCTGTCTTAGGGACTCTCCTGTTTACGATTTACATAAACGATCTCAATTGTGTTTTAAAATATTGTAAACTGGCATTGTTTGCGGACGACGCAGTTGTCCACATCTCCGGTAATAATAGCGTAGACAGTAAAGCCAAATTGCAAGAAGATCTGGACTCTATAAATCAGTGGCTTGTTGAAAATAAACTTAAACCGAATACGGGAAAAACAAAGTTGATGGTGCTGAATGAGAGGAGTGATGACACCGATATTATGATAGGCAGAGTATCTATAGAAAAAATAAATGAAATAAAATATCTGGGTGTAGTTTTAGACCAAAAGTTACTCTTCGGTTACCACATTGATTATAATTGTAAAAAAAAATAGCGAAAAAAGTTGGATTTATGAAACGAATCAGAAATCAAATTTCGACTATCAGTGCAATAATTATATGTAATGTCATTGTAAAACCACATTTTGAGTTCTGTTCCACTGTTTTGTTTTTATGTAAGGAAAGTAAAATTGTAAGACTGCAAAAATTACAAAGGTTAAGATTAAGGTGCAATAGTGGCTATCTGTGAAGCAAAGAGTATTTATGAATGTTCTAGTGTTTGTATATAAGATAATTAACAATTTAATGTCAAATTATTTACTTGATTTTGTTAATTTTATTGGAGATCTACAACCTTATGCACTAAGAAATATAAATGACCTAAGACTTCCCAATTTTTTAAATATATAATGGCTTAACCAGTGAAATAAAAAATCAAACCAACCTAAATGTATTCAAAAGAAATGTAATAGAATTTGTCAAAGCGAAATTTTAACTTTAAAAATAAATAAATAATTAAATTAAACTAAATAAAATAATACTATACAATACACTACAATTTCAAAAACTTACGTACGAAATTAAGATAATTCTTAGCAAAAATGCGGAACATTGACATTGTATTGATATGCATATGAGGAAGCGTTGGTAAAACAACAAATTTAAATTTCTTTTATAACATATTGAATTATTATACATAGGTATACGTATAATACCTTTTTCGATCCTTTATAGCTCTCCGCGTCCGCATACTCTCACAGACCTACATTTTAAATTAATTTCATAGCTCTAACTAATATTTTGAAAAATGTATATAAACTCTTACTAGATTCTTACAGTTCTGTTGAGTGGAAATGACTGAGTATGTAGGTAGGTATCAATTTAAATTTGTTTCAGCGGAAAGGAGTTTTTTTTTTTTTTACCTACATGCCAGTTTCGATGGAATGATATTAACGGTGGACAAATATGTCGCTCTATAATGTTTAGGACTGTACTGTGTCGCAATGACAAATGTTTTGAAAATAAACTAGAATGCTAACATAAACATAATTTCCTATTACAGGAAACTAACAAAACAAAAAATGTTGACTAAAAACATCAAGAAGACTGAATTTTTCTGGCCGTCGCTGTACAGATGGTATGTGTGCGTTGTGGCTATGGGATGAAGCTAGAAAAGAATGCACCATAAATCAGTACCGGAGACGAAACTGAAGTGGAAGAATAAGCCGACGACTATCGAACGAACGAACGAAGAACAACTCCTGCTTGAATGTCATTGAACTTCTGAAGACTTTTTCGTTTGCTTCATTTATTGAAAAGCAATTAGGTACCTACCTACAGAAAATCTAACTTGATCGTACCTACTGCCTACACTACACTGCGGTGAGGATCAGAAAAAAAAAGTATCTCTACCTAGTTCCCAACCATTTTGCTGAAACATAAAATCAATTTCATACTTAGTATAAATAAATAAGTAAAATCTGAAATACGAGTTGGGTAGGTACTTACGGACTGTGACCAACTTAGGATCAAAAGCACTGACTTTCCTGTCCAGTGAGTCGATTTTTGCCTTTATGCCTCTCGTTCGGTCGCCGACATTTTGCAGCTCCTTATTGAGGTTATGAAAAATGTCACTCGCAATTATTACCAAAGACGCCAACTGCCGCAGTGCATTGCTCAAAGTTATGTTGCTGATCGATTCCAGCTCATAGCCAGTTACTATTGGCGGTGTAACAGTGGCAGCAACATCATCATCATCATCCACAACGTTGGCCTGCAAGCTATTGCTCCCGCCATTGCAAGACGAATAACAATAATCACCGCCATTGCCATAACCGGATCTGCTCGCAAGGAATTCCTTAGATTCGTCGTTCTTCTCTTCTCGTCCTCTTTCATCACTATCTACCGACACTCCTCTGCATCTGGGATGTCTGCCGCCACCACTGCTGGTCGCCGCAGTGGAGTCGACTTCATCGTCAACCACGTCAATATCGATGTCTGCTGTGGAGTAGCTGAAGCTGCTTAGCGAATTCGTTTGGCCATTGCAGCAGCTTCCAATTATGCCCTTGCTGGTGCCGATTTTGCTGCTGTTGTTGTTGTTATTGTTATTATTTCCAACACCACCGTTGCAACATTGTTGCTTCGGACTGCAGCAGCAACTTGTGGATGTTTTCGCAGCCAATGGCGATGCCTTTAGGGTGGAAGAGGAATCCTCTTCAGAATATGCTTGCGCAGCATTGCTACTAACAGATGGTCGTGACGGTTCGACACTTGCAACGGAATGCACAAGAACTTTCGTTGTTTTGGCACACAATTGGGTGGATTTTTGCCGGCTAGCCGCACCCGTTCGGGCAATCGTCCTTGCGGGTCGGTTGCAAATGCGAGACCCATGAGACCGCGACACAAATGTTGGTTGCACAACGCGTTGGACGAATGGCATTTTTTTTTATCAACTCATTATATTCAAAGTAAGAACAATAAATTATGTATATAGGCACAGGTTAGAGATTGTTCAAACTTGAATCTTTTTATTTTTCATAAATATGGACGATAACGAGCGAATGCACGATTCTGATTCTTCTGATTCAGATCACTAACGAACTTTTTTTTGTTTGAAACACCACCAGCACCACCGAACCCCGATTGGTTTCGCAGCAGCACCTTTTTCACTTCACTACTAGAAAACGAGGAGGGAAACATATAAGCGGACGAGAAACAACAAAACCCGAACAAAAAACTGGAATTACAACTTTTTCCTTCTTCTCCTCTTGACTGTCGGCATCTGCTGTGTGAATTATAATTAAAGGGCTCTAGATTCGGTTACGTTTGCACGAATGACCAAAGGTATTGCATGCCACCTAATTTGAAACTGTGTGCATACTACTACGCGCAATGGTTGTGCAGAAATTCCCTTTTAACTTTTAACGTAATCACTTTCCAACTGCATCTTACGACTTACGATACGAGTAGCCCAACCCAACGAACCGCGGTATTAAGGAAAACTCACAGAACTTCATGTCGGCGGGGATTAAAAACAAAAAAATAAATAAACAAGACAGTGACGACGACGCGCGTACGGTCGGCAACGGGCGATTGATGAATGAAATGGAATAAACGCGCAGCCGGCAGCATAGCGAAGACGAAGAGTGAACATGAAAATGATTTTTACTTTGCCTCGAATTTGCGAGAGACACTCTCCGCTCAGTGGAACATATTCAGCTTTGCAATTGTTTTTGGATTTTTCTCTCACCTGAATCAGTGATTCAAGACTTTAGAAGCAGGTTATCCCACGGCTATACCCAAATATTCCCTTTTATCCCTCGCAAAAATTTAAAAAATCCCACATTTATCCCACGAAATAATAAATTAAAAAAGAACATGTATTTCAATAAATTCAGTCTTTTTTATTATAAACAAATATAAGTTGCATTATACATTAAATATGCAAGTTAACGAAAATAAATACATACATATTAAAATACGTTTGTATATATGTATTACAAAAATAGAAATAGACGACACGTGTCAAATTTTTGTTTTCTTTAGAAATTTCATCTCAATAGTATGTGTGCGATGAGTTGAGATTTTCAACACAGATATGTCGGCTTATGAAACAGTTTAAGGAAATAAAAAAAAAGAAAGAAAGAATATAAATTCAGATATTTTGAATGACTTTTTTCTAAACATGAAAATATTTAATTGGATCGTAGGTTGACTAATTTTTTTTTTTGTTCTTAAGGAAATTAGCAATTAGGAACCAAAATTGACCAAAAAGTAAAATTCTTCTTTTTTGTACTACGAAGTTTGAAAAATTTAGCTTATTTTAAGTGAGAAAATCCCGCAAAAAGGGATAAATCCCCCGATCTGGAATCACTGACCTGAATACGGAACGGCGGTACTCCCTTAAAGGCCTGCACAGATGGAGCATCGGTACCAATGGTCTTGTTCAGCTATATTTATTTATTTTATATTTTTTGTTCTAAAATAAAATAAAATACACCTTTTATGCCATTCATTCTTTTTTTTTCGATTGGAAAAAAATAGCAAATTTGTTGAGGATGAAAAGCTATTTTACTAGCTGCTCGAAATTTAAATTAGGTGTAAAGTTTTTGAGTTTGGCAATAACTATTTGTATACGTTTTCATGTAATTTTTCATCAGTATCGAAACAATGCATTTTTTTTTTTTTTTGTTTGTTAATTATTAACTGACAAAAGTTTGTCAATCGATTCGGGTGCGCAGTTCAAATAATCAGATACAAAATTGTATGTAATATTAAATTTAAAAATATTAAAATAAGTACCGGCAGCTTCACATAATTCTATTGAAGATCCATTTGCGAGAGGTGGCGCAGCGGAAAAAACCATATGTTGGAATTTTGGGTTTTTTTCGGGATTCGAAACTCGGACCCCTCGCTTAGTAGTCCAACACACTAACCTCTAAGCCACTGCGCCTACTCCAAATGTGACTGCCAACTGTTTTATCGTATACTTATAACTCTACTTTGCTAGAGAAGACGTTGGGGACGTTCAAGTATCTAGTTTAGTAAGTCTGACAGCTCTCTCACTAGATGAAACTCGGCTCTGATTGGGGGAAATCGGTCGTGAGATCAGATGTTTCAGTTGACGTTTATGGAGGGGTAGCCGACGAATCTAGTCGAGAAATTCGTGACTGAGTACTAAGTTGACAGTTCTTATATGTGGCTGACGTAGAAAAAGTGACGTTCCCGACCAGTCTAGTTTTTGCGTTCAGGTTAATCTCATCCAGACCAATCTAGTCGACTTAAGCTAACTAGATCCCTGAATGTGGCCATAGATTCTTATCCGCATGGAAACACAGACTTGCAATTGTAAATTTCAGATTTTGGCATAAAATTGAAGAATTGTCCAGGATTAACATTTTCTGCATGAGTTTTTGACGACGACATTAGGCGTCTCGAAGTGTCAAGTAGAGCGTAGTCGTGTAATTGCATGATGAAAATTCTTCTTTACTTTGCTTTGCTGAGATCGAAGCTAAAAAAAAAAACACGGCTATCGACGTTATTTCGTGCGACATCAACCATGTCATACTTTGTAAGTTTCACCAGGGATTTCAGATGAACTCATCGATGAACGAAATCTTTTTCCAAGGAACACGATGTGAAATGCGAATGGACTGACTTCAAAATAGGTGCCTGAACGAGTACATTTTTGCGACCGTTGCTTATTACGCAACATACCTCGATGAAAAATTATAGTGGGGGAAGTGTCATCTACGAAATATCAAATGAGCATTGTCAAACTAGCTTGTTTTTTTCTTGTAGGCTATAGCTTTTTTTTAGCGGTTGGCAAAATAATATATTAAAATAAATATTTGTAATCATTTGAAGTAGCGATAAAATTTGCCTAAAATGCCTAAATACTACTGTGACTATTGCGACACTTATCTGACTCACGACTCTCCCAGCGTTCGCAAAACTCACTGCACCGGCCGTAAACATCGTGACAATGTTAAGTTCTACTATCAAAAATGGATGGAGGAACAAGCACAGCACTTGATCGATGCCACAACTGCAGCATTTAAAGCTGGAAAGATCTCGCAAAATCCGTTCGCAACGGCTCCACCAAAGCCAGGCGTTGCGATTCCACCACCCACAAATATTGGTCCTCCACCGCGTCCAGGAATGATGCCTCCAGGCATGCCACCAGGTGGTCCGGGAATGCCGCCAATGATGATGGGTGCTCATGGGCCTCTGCCACCTCCAATGATGGGTATGCGTCCACCTCCGATGATGGGTCCAATGGGTATGATGGGTCCACCGCCCCCAATCGGAATGGGTGGAATGGGTCGACCACCGCTAGTAAATGGACCGCCCCCTAAATAATTTGAAAGAATGACGTATTTTAAATAAATTTATTGAAAACACATAAACACTTGTTTATTTAAGATTTCGTACAAACGATTGCAAAGTTGTAAGCAAATGGTTAGCGAGCGTTACGCCATTGTAATCCCAATGAATCTTATTATTTAAATGGCAAGGAGAGTGACTAGATGTGTGTCAAACTTTTTGTCCAACTCAATCCGGATGTTCTTCTGTCGATTGATCTGTACGGAGGTGCATCAAAGAACGGCTTGCCCTGTGGTCGATATCATATTTTAGCTGAAGCAGTTCACAAATAAAATTGAATAATGTTTCAATCCCATTTGCAGCCCGTAGCATACGTCATTATGGGGACTTGCAAACTTGGCAGCATCAGTTCCTCTTGGCTACTGACACGTACTAATGACACAATTCGTTTAACTTGTCTGTGTAAGTGCAAGATATCTCACTTCAATTATCCTAGAGCTCTAGCGAGGCATAAAAAAAGACTGCAGTGATATGCAAAGTACAGACCCACATCTTGCCAATTTGATGCTCAGTAGAAACAGATTATCAAAATAAAAAGGTTCCGAAAGTTAAAAAAAATTATTAGTTTCCTCTCAACATTTAAATTATCGCACCAACGATTTTTTTTTCCAACGCTACAGTAAAGTATCTGAACCTCATAATTCCTATCATTTGCTTATGTGCTACCTTTTTTAGCGGAAACTTTAGGACAGGTGTCAAAAGGAAGATTCCGTATATTTGTCACGTTCTCATCTCAAAGGTGAGCAGGGTTACCTCACAACTATCAAATAAAATAGGTGTAATTCAGTTTTGGAGCCGATTGAAAAAGGTCAACTTGTTAGCCCACGTTCCAGATTTGTAGAATTATTTTGTTTTTTTTTCTGCCATATTAAAGCACATATTTGATTTATTTCCCATAGTGTACGAACAACATCAATGGTAAAATAAAGTACATATCCACAGACAATACACAAGCAAGATTGATATACGAATAGTAAAATTTAATAAATACAAGTTATTATCTAACAATAATATTGCAGTCGCAATCCATGGGCGTTAAGGTATCGTCGTAATTAAAGTAAGTAAATTGTTCTAACTGTACAAATGCTGAACATAATAAAAAAACAAATAGTTATGCGACATTAGTCAAAGATATAAAATAATAAAATAGGTCAATGTGGTGTAACGTTAAATTATATAGAAAGTGAGAACAAAATATAGATTATGAGACTAGTTTTCCATTAACTGGACAGCCGACATCTCTTACTAGGTGATGCTAAAATTGCCTGCCTCTCGGCGGTTGCGAAATTTATAATCTTCTCCTCGGATCTCTTGTACTCGCTGCTAATGTGCTCCAAGTCGAGGTCTGCATTTAAAACTAAGACCTGTAAGGGAAAAATAGTTAACAACATGTATGGTTAGTGTTCTGTTGCACGTACAGGTACTTTGGGTTCCATTTGATGATTCATCAGCCAATTCTCATGAAGTTGATGTAGCTCTTGCAGATATTGGAGTGGAACACAACTCTCTTCAGTTCGAGCACGTAGTTTCATTCTCTCGTATACAGTCTCTGGTGATGTTCTCAGGTAAACTGCAAAAAACAACGTAAGCCGGGCCTTTTTTATGCATTGATTTTCACTTACCAATAAGATCAGCTTGAATGTGAATTGATTTCTCAATAAATGAATACCATTCCTTAAGTATTTGGTACATGCCATCTTCGATTGTTTTATTCTTGTACAAGTTCTCTACAAAACAATGCCTGGAAGCAAGAAACTTGTCAGCAGTATTTTATGGATGGATGGACTTATTAAATTTTTACCTGGCACTGAAAATTGAGCGCTCCATTAGTTTAACTTTCTTGTCGGTGGTCATAGTGTGACTTTGTAACATCGTCAGAGTGACATAAGTCTGGAATGGCATTGCCCAGAGGTGTGGTTGCTTGTACATGAGCTCCTAAAACAATTAACATTATACGTTGCAATGCACATACGAGTAAGTCAACTCACTAAGAGATTGACCCCATTACAGTCCCTCCATTTCTCTACTGGTTCTGTGATCAAGCACACATCATCTTGGAACTGTTTAAAGTGGTTAAGGTATGTAGTCTTTCCGCTGCCGATGTTGCCTTCGATCAGGACTGTAAATGGCTGGCTTCCAGCTGCGTACTTGGTTAGAGATTTTGTCGACATTGAAGACATGTGTCGTCCTGGGAATATGTTTTTATTCTTTTAATTTAATTAAATACAATAAAAAGTTGTTCCGTGCAAATGTTTTCGTCTAAACGGGATCTTTATTGAAAATTTGTATCGAATCGTTATCACTGCCTTTAGTGATTTAAACTGTTGAAGCAATTTTAAGTAGTTGAACAGCTGAAAATGGATAATCTTTTCTCGCGCCAAAGAAAGAAATTCTAAAAAAGCGGGAACAAATTTCTGTTTTTGTGATTTAAACGCTGTCTCCATTCAACGTCTCCCTCCAACTTGAAGATTTTTTTTTAGATATGTTTGATTTGGAAGTCCCAACCGAACATGTTTTTTTTTGTTTAAGTAGGTAGGTACCTACAGGCAGGAATCGTTTTCTATTGGGAATTGGGCAAGCAAAAATCTTTTTGAAATAAAAATTAGTTCTTATGTAATGTGGCTCGATTCTCTGACTTAAGTTTTCGAGTGTCCAATCGAAAAAAAAAAAAACACGATTTGCAGACTTTTTTTCGTGCGATTGGAATATGTATGAGTTGCATTCACCATTTATCTACCTGGTTTCCATTCACAGGCTACATTTTATATTTTTTGATTTGAAATTAGCGCCCAGATTGATTTCTAAACATTTGTACATACCTAAAGGACTTGGATGAGAGCGAATTGCGTACATTCACATTTTTGGTGGCAGCTACCCACGTATCAGTTTAATTTTAATTTTCATTCGTGTGTTTGTGTATCGCGATTGTAACATACACGTGGATAGAGTGTTTCGCGAAGCCCATCCTTTCACAGCTGGGCTATCTTTTTGGTTCAACGTCAAAAAAACTTGTAGGATAACAAAGCCATTTTGTAATGGCCAGAGTAGTGCATAGACAAACCATACTGAGACCCCCAACTCACAATCCTCTTGCCGCTGGGCCCCTCAATTTTTTTTCAAATTCGCCATTTTGTATTCCTATCGGTGTTATGTCAAAAAAGAATCAGTGTGACATGCAAAAACACACAAAAACTACAAAAATAAATGCTGCCAACCGCGGCAACCGTGGGGAAATGTAACAGAATTCGGGAATTCAACATTTTTACATAACTGAATGCCATTGGTTAGTTATTATTAATTGTTAAAAGGCGAATAATTTGATTTGTTTGGTTATTAAAACTATCTAAAGTTGATGTTCTATATACTAGAAACATATTAGGACAAACATGGTTGTGTATTTTCCGCTTTTGGATATCATTAACTTCGATTTTGTGTGTAAATTTTTCTTAAATAATGAAGAAAATTTGCTCAAAATGTTTTCATTTTGTTAATTTTTCATGAACACTTTAAGCAAATGTGCACTTATTCCCAAAAAAAAATATTATCCACACGTAACGAACAATTTCAAATTTAACGGATAAAACTCTATGAACTCTGCCAGCAACTTTGCCCACAGCGGAAGTGTCTCATATCTGCTGGGAGTGTGTTGGTGAGCCGGAATTTTTGAAGTTTCGTGACATTTGTCAATACGATTTTCTATGTAACAATACTAGCGCACCAGATGTGTACACTCCATAAAAAATATAGCTTGTAGGCTAAGTAACGGGATATCGGCCGGAGTTGGTGGTCTCAGTATTGTCTCTGGAGTAGTGTTTTGTTCAAATATTGCCAAAAAGCGCACATTTCCCATTACTTTAACCTCTTTTCTTTTACCTAATAAATACATGTGATAAACATCAGTTTTTATTCTGTTTTGGACTTTATTATAAACTTTTTAGTATTTTTTTAACAAAATCATGCTACAGCCATATAAATTCTGTTTTGTTTTCCTACAAGTGTCACTTGATTTTTTCTTCTTCATATTTGAGACTGACGTTGTCGCGAACTACCCTATTGTGAATAAAGTGACAGTTCGCGGCAGTAATTTTATATTTGCGGGGAAATTGCTTTAATTGTAAATTTCGCTAACAATTGGGACCCATATTTCTTTTTTAGATTAGATTAATTAAATATATTGCAAGTAGCGATTTTCAATTCATACATTTTTTTGTTCGCAATTCGCCTATTCGCTATTCGCGCTCATGTGAATAGTCCTTAACAAATTACTAAAAATAGATCCACTTGATGGAAAATGCAGTTGAAAATTTCCAGAAAAAAACTCAACTAATTATCAAACTCAAACGCACTTGCTTTCGGTATAACCCGATACCTAGGTACCTAGTACCACCTATTTGCATTAACGACTGCGTGCTCAACTTCATACCGAAACTGTTCCCTTTTTCACCAAAATCAAACATACCCATTTTCTTTAACCGCATCGCACTAGGCTAGGCACTACGCACCGGCACCATAGACAAACCATACTTTATGACAGAGATGAATGAATAATTTCCATTATCTTTGCTATTTGCTTTATGATTTGCCTCTGGTACGCACTACACCACAACCACACTTTTATTATTTCGAATTTTGATAGGTACCCATTCTAGATACTACGTATATTGCTCATCTTCTCACAGAATCTATCGATGACAAATTGAACTGAACTTTGTTCAGCCTATGAAGAAGAAAATGCATAAACTAATTGTGCATTTTAATAAGAGAGGCAGGCAGAGATACCTTCAATTGGGTTAAAACAATTTAGCAATTAGATGTGTCATCACCATTTTGAAGCAATGCAGCACTCCACTTGATGAATGTAAACCCAATAAGTTATGGTAAAGTGAGTTTGATAAGAGACCTTGAACTTCCCCACACTAATCAATTATCTAGTTGCATGTAGGTATAAATGCAAATGCATTTTTAAAGCATCATGGTATTTGTACCCCTAATTTGATCTTAATGAAATATAATAAATACAGAACTTACGGATTGTCCTTAAGAGCATTACAAGGTTCTTTTAGTTGGACTGTCACTGATTAATAGTAATTTTGCCGTAGGTGTAGTTTTTAAGGAAAATGTTGGTATTTCACAATTTACACTTGATTGCAAATGTAAACAATCGATTGCCCCCTTTTTCAGCATTCCATGCACTCAAACGTCAATTTACCAGCTGGTTTTGGTTCTGCGTTCAGCCGGTAAAGATTATGTATGGCTTTTGGCTTAGATCTGTTCGATAGTACTTTTAGGAGTTTAGCGAAAAACATAAATGACACCATACATAGGTAAGCAATTATTGTTTGAAATTCGAAAGTGGTCAATAGTCCGTTTGACGGTACACATTTTTCAAGAATTTGGCTGTTCGTTTCATTATGGATTTCCATTCCGTAACGGGCACTAACATCAAATAGGTAGGTAGGTTAGGTTAGGTACGTGGGTTGGCGTGGAGTGCTCCGTGCCACACTCAGGTCAATACTGACCCATTGTGATGCCCATTGGGGGAAGAGGTTGTCCCTTACCCATAATAACCCTAAGACTCACTGTGCTATTGCATACAAACCATCCTGTGGATTTGATGAAGCCCATTATCTTGTCTATATGTGTGCTGGAAAGCTCCTCTAGGTCGTGGAAGATGTGTCTCCCTAGGAATCTGTGCCTGTAGTGTTGGAGACCTGGGCAGTGACATAGGAAGTGGGTTGTGTCCTCAAGAGCTTCCTCATCACCGCAGCCCCTACACAGTTCTTCTTCAGTCAAGCGTAGTTTGTTCATGTGATACCGTAGAGTATTGTGCCCCGTTATAATTCCTACGAGGGTGGAAAGAGATTTTCTATCCTTTCGCATGAGACTCTCGGTTCTGGCTTCATTGAAAGTTGGCCATAGCATTTTTGTGGTATGACAAGTTTCTAGTGCAGTCCATCTAGCGTTCGCCTCTCTTGTGGCTTTCCTTCCTGCTTCAAGCTTGAGTGCGCAAGGCGGGATTTTCACAGAGGGGTCAGCTTGTTCTGATACAGCTGCCGAACCTAGTCTTGCTAATTCGTCAGCTTTCTCGTTGCCTGGAATGCCTTCATGTCCCGGAACCCAGCAGAGCAATATCTTATTCTGAGTGCCAAGAACCCTGAGTTCTTCGCGACAGCATTTCACAAGCTTTGATTTTATTTCTATCGCAGTTAATGCTTTTATTGCTGCCTGGCTGTCGATAAAAAATGTAATACCTTCAGGTGGTATTGCCCTTACCAGTTACCACAGACTCACGGGCTGCTGTTGTCACTGCCATGACCTCTGCTTGGAAGACACTGCTATGGTCGGAAAGGCGAATCGATTTTGACGACTCGGAGGAGACGCCAGAACCTACCCCGGTTTCCATTTTTGAACCGTCTTTCTTCCCTGCTGGGATAGGCGCTCGGGAAAGGTCTTGTGAACTCTAGGTATGGCGTAATGTAGTCCGTGTTGGGTACATAGCCAAAATATTTCTTTAGGATCGAGGAGTGACCCGTTGCATTCGTTCTCCAGCTTACTGTCTGGCTTATCTTCAAGGCACTAATTGCGGCTGAAGATTGTATAAAGATGTCTAGCGGCAGCAGGTTCCCTCAAGACCTGCAGTAGGAGCTGTCCTCATCGCACTTGTGGTGCCAATACACGCTAGTCTTTGTACTTTCGTAATGGCCTTTAGGTAGGTGGTTTTGCAGGTTGCCGGCAAAAATAGGTAGGTAGGTCTCTACCTAATTAAATGTTTCTAAACAGTTCAAAGTGAAGTTGACTGTAATTTAAATATATAAAAGGAGTTCATATATTTTTAAAAATTTAGTATATTTATGAGCATTATTTGTGGTTTTCGAATTTTTGTGTCATTGCGAAACATTGGTTTGGAAATTTAGTGACATATCATGTATCCGTATGAGAATATAAAGAGATCAGGAGACATGTGGGACTTGATCTAACCATCATATTGGGCTTACTTAGAATATGCCTGCACGGATTCCATAGCACGTCTAGGGGACATGCATACATAAACAGACCACCGAAATATGGACGTCTATGTCCGCCTGCTCGAAATTGAGTCCCTCGTTTCTTGTTGTGTTCTTTATTATTCTTTCGGTCAGTGCCTATATCTCATGATCGTAAGAAATAGCTTGTTCATTGAATAAATGCAGATTTGAACTTGAAATTTTAGACAAATCCTTTTTGTAAATCGCCCTTTATGTTGTTACAACGTTAATATGAACCACTTCGGTCGAAAATTTCCCGAAAACGGTACTCTTTTGTGTCCACAAGAGTTTGTAATTACTGTTTGTTAATTTACAAGACCTGGCAATAGGGAATAAGTCAAATATATACAAACACTTTATTACAACTTGTGAGTTGTTCGCTCAAAATTTTTAGTACCTACCTATCTACACCTACTGAATTTCAATTTTCAACTCCTGTTGCACTCTTATCCCTTATCAACTCATAGATGTCACTCTGCGCAATTGGTAATTCCCCACACAGGAATACGCTTGTCAAAAAACGGGAAAGAGGAAAAAACAAAAAATGCAAAACTTTGATTATTGATCTTATTGATTGTTTTGTGTTGAAGGAGACAAAGTTACATTTTTGTTCGGCAAATTTTGTGTATATTTCTAACAACATTTTGTTTTAGGTGTTCATAATTGTCTGGGCATCGGTCATTTCACGATAAGTTAAACAGTACGAATTGCGACTACGCAAGAATATTTAAAAGTAAAGGTAAAAGAAAATTTGTATATTTTTTTTCTTGTGAAAAAATGTCTACAACTGAATGCAGAAGAAGAGGGCTGAAGAAGAAAGCGAATGCATTTCGGTACTTAACATCTTTTATTGTTTTTTTTTTTTTTTACAGATGACCAATCTCCAGGAGCAACATGAGGTTGTTAAGAAAAGCCTTATCCAATTTGTCAGTGCACATATTCCAGAAGCTGACTTTAGTGTTGTAGACGAAATTGTACTTTCCTATATTATATCGATCCTCGAGGAAGCGTCCCAGGATCCTTGCTTTGATGTCGAAGGTTTTACTGAAATGATGAGTGCTTATTTCTCGGAGTTTTCGCAAATTGATTCAGGCGTCATTTGCAACTGGATTTTCAAACTGGAAAATGAGCTTTCTGATATGGAAAAGAGCCGTGGCAGTGAGACTACAGCTAATATATCGCTTCAGTAAGAACACAAGGGACGTGGCTAGGCATTAGTCTGATTTGGTGTATTTACAGCTCATTGAGTCTTTCTGATATTATACCGGAGGCGAAACTTCGTGCTCGTCCACCATCTATCTCAGAAAAGGAAGAGTGCTCTGGGCTTGGCAATGGCAAGCGTGCCCAACATCTATCGGAAACTAGTGATTGTGGCTCCACTGATAGTTCAGGTTGTGATTATTTCCTTGATGAGTGTGAGGTCCTGCAAGAAATGTTCCCGGAGACATCATATGTTGAGGTAAGAAATTACCAATAGTTATTTGCGTGCAAAAGAACTAAACCAAAAGTTTGCGCAGGTAAAACATTGCATTGCTATCGCTAAAGGAGACATTGATAGCGCCACGCAAATTCTTTTACATCGTCAGGAGACTGGACAATCCTTGACTGATAAGTCTAACAGCTTGCAAGGCCGTAAGAACACCGTTGTTGACGATGTCGAACTGAAGAATCGTATCATAGCTAGGTAAACATTTTTATTTTGTTTAATCTTGCCGTTGCCGTAATACAGAAAAGAGGTACCATACATGCAAAATCATTTGAAACCAGCCCTAAAGCAGAGAAGTAGTCAAACAAGAACAAGTATGGGGGCGTGTGCGCAGTAGATAAGTGTTATAAATTGGTGCGGTCATGTAGGGAGAACAAAAATCCTGTTGCGTACGAATCTGCAATCTTTATTTAATCTACATAGTAATTATCTGTTCAGATAAAGGTGAACCTAGTAACATTAATGTAGAAATTGTCGGCCTATATGTACTCCCACACTGAAAAAGATATGTAGGTACTACATAAAGCAAAGTATGTCCAGTTTTTTTTTTTCTGAAATAAATGCTTTGGTGCCCAGCAATGTTAACATGTTTGTTACAAAAGTTTGAAGTGAAACAGTCGCAAACATAAAAATGCTATCTAAAGCTTTCGGGTAGTAAAAAAATGTACGATGTATATGTCTCGTCAAGATCCCAAATTTATTAAGTCCTTTTTTTTACATTCAGAAATCGACTCGGATATGAAATCTAGCCTATTCATTTATACGTGACGGACCACTAAGAGTATATATTTCTGTGACCTTGTATTTGTGCTTTGTTTATCAGTAGTTTCGAAGATGTGTCTTTGAAAACTGAAAATATAGATTTTTAGAAAACTGGAAAAGAAGCACACGTAGAAAGTTTCTCAAAGCAATTGCGTATGTACGATACAGTTGGGCTGACAATAGCCTCTGTTCTTTATTGTGTCGGTCTCCTTCAATATAACATTATTTTGTTTAACTATAGCTTATTTTACAGGTCAGCAAGAACTGTAAATTTGATAAAAGTTTTCCATCTAAGCCGATTCGCAAACATAATAGGCTTCAACTTGAACGTTAGGTTCGAACTTAAGTCGAAGCAATAGCACTAAGTACACTCTTTTTGGCACTTCCGAGATTCAATGTATTTATCCCAATAATAGATTTGACTTCTGAGCTGCTACATTCTGCGCGACTCTTTGCTGGTACGATATGTTCATAATACTTCATGTAAACTTATTTTAGAGTTTTTTATTTTGTCATCCAGTGGGTACTAGAGGAAGTTTCTCAGTTTCTCAAGTCGTACATCATATACAGTTCATATAACATACAATTTCCTGTTTCTCGGAGCATTAATTTGGAAAAGGCTAATCAAAGCAGCAGAGAAGCTGTGTTAGCATTAAGAAACTGTACGCATTGTTTAATACAAATAGCATTTAAATTGCATTCAAGTTGTAAGATTCCGAACTCGTAGAGCGGACAAAAAATAATGACATTACACCATTTCAAAACAGGGCAATATATCGATTGGTGGTTTGATGATTTTTTCACAAAAAAGTGAAACCAATCTCCATCTTTCTGGAAAAAAGTAAATTGCTAGGCTAAGTATTTTATAGGCATTTGAAAGAGTTTGGCATAATGCTTGCTTATTGGATCAATGCGTCTCTTATTCAATGCATAAGAAACATCATTCGGACCGTTCAATTCAGGGGGCAGATCACCAAAATAAGTCATATTCTGAATTTTATTTTGCCAAACGTCAGATTTCATATATATATGAAATATTTTATATTTATTTATATATATTTTTGGAAAATGAACCGGATTAAGCTCTCAAACTTGTAATTTTAGGAATTAATTTACAGGCATAAAACCGATAGCTTTGGCAAAAAATTGTTAATGGTTTCAGAACCCGTTGTCATGCTCTTCCGTAGTTTACCAAATTTTTATTAAAAAACATTGGTACTTTCTACGACAGTAAGTGGCAATTGGACAAGGTCAACAAACACTGTGAAAAAGCACCTATTCCGTAGACCCAAAGTGGAAGTGTTGGAAGTGTCTATACGACTTCCGGATACAAGCAGTCTTTTTCAATCAGGGTTCTGCTGATGAGATCTATATATAAAAATCAAAAAATAATGAAAGCCGACCGGAGGTGGTCGAAAATCACTTCTCAAAACAATTAGTGAGTTTTCCATTTTTGGGACGAATGGAGGGGATCTACATTTTATGCCGAGTCCAAATGGCCACTTGAGAAGCTCTTTCATGGCAATTATACCTGGGACCCCTCGCTTAGTAGTTCAACGCACTAACCACAAATCCACTGCAACTGGAACTGCAATCGGTTCCCTAGGGTTCACCATGGGCCTAGTGCCTAGTGCCGTGTAAGACATCACTGTTTCATACCACTTTTTACCTTTCCTAACCATATGGTACTGCTCATTGACCTCTTCTGGAACGGTCTTTTGTATCCTCTTACTAAACAATAGCTTATTGCACGTGTCGTACGTGCAACCCAATCGCCAATTTGGCCAATTATTTCCGCGTATATTTAAATTGTTTAATGAAATTCTTACAAAATCGTGTCAATTGCAGTAATTTATATTTTTGTTTCTTAACTTTCTCCCAGGTACTCGTATGTTGACAAGAATGCTGCAACTCGCGAATACAAGCCATTCGTACCAAAAGTCGAACCGAAAAAACTTGTGCGCTATCGCGATAATAAAATTGTATCGCTCAAAGGCGAACGCTACACAGAAATTAAACGTGACGAAGATGCTGAATTGAAAAAACCCAAAAAGCAGATTAATCCGTAACTAAAATTGATCAAGATCTACTACAAATATTTCATCAAAAAGAACCTACAAATATCCCCAATAACCATATTACTCGTACCACTAAATCTAATCATCATCAGTAATTTATTCAATGTATCAAAATACATATTAGTACTAGTGACATTAGCCGCATCAGCTGCAGCATTAGCAACCAAATTAGTAACTAGAGCTATTCATGTTGGCTTGCTGCACTCGCAGTCCCCCAGTGTTGTTGTATCAAATTATAATACTAGATGTATCGACAGCCTCGAATGTTATTTTTTAGGTAAGAAATTGAAAAACATGATATCACTTTATAAATTCGGTAAATTATTATTATTAGTTGAAAGGTTTATTATTTATAGGAGATATTTATTGTCGCCATGTTTATGAAACAATTTAAATTTTTATCGTAGTCTGTATTGCGTTGTTCACACGACCTCATTTGTTTGTTAATTATGGCTGTGTTCATTTGGCGCTGGATGGGACGCAATCCACACACGTCCTTCAGATGAACACACAAAACATTTAAAATAGCTCAAATCCTATGGACTTTAAGGAACTAAATTTATGTTTTTATTTTTTCCTTTTTTTATACATATACAAACTGATTTTGTAGACGAGGCATTTCGCATTTATTTTGCGAGAGGCATATGCCTCCGCTCCATCCGCACGCGGATGGGGTTTTTGTAAACGATTTTGCTATGATATATTGAAGTAAAAGCATCTAAAATGCATATTATCTATGTTTTTAAAATGGTAACTATATAAACAAAACGAAATGTATCATTTAAATTAGACTACCTACTATCTGTAATTAAGTTAGACCACTATATGTGGAAGCATTAAATGTGCGAACATTGAGGTATTAGATAAACAATCCAATTATTAAATAAGTCGATTCGACTATTATAGGACTCTATTCTTAAGTTAAAAATGATTACAATTCGCCTATCAACTCTTATTGAAAGTTTGTTTGAAATATTATCCCTGTTGAGCTTTGGTTGGCGTTAACGCCAAAATTTGTAGAGCGCCTAGATCGATGTGGAATTAAAAATATGTACTCTCAGTAGCGTTACCTTTAAGTTTTTAAGTTTCTTGAATTTATATTGCGTAAAAATGTAAGAGTTCATAACATAGTTTTAAGCTGAATCGATGAGTTGTGTTGTACTCTGGATATACATAGCTTATCTCCCCATCAGACTTTGTAGCATTAAAGCTTTCGATTAAGCATTCGACGCCGCATTACATATAGCGCGTTTGTTTATTGTTTTCAATAAAGAAGACCAAAAGCATAACAAACAAAAAATGTATGTGCATAACAGAGTGTTAAGATGGAAACACCTATATTTATAATAATGTATATCAAAATGTATTTTATTTTTGTGGCGATTTATTTATCTATCAATTATTATTGATGGTTTATATATTTACACTGTATCTTACAATTTTTAGTTGATATTTGTTTGTGATACTAGAATAAATTCTCGAATGAAATGATACACATAGTTGAAATGTTTAATTTGTTGCTGATTTCATGTTTTGTTGTTTTGCAAGTATTTAAAGAACGAATAAGCGACAAGGCACAAGTTGTGAAATATAATCAGATGGCCATCAAAAAGAATTGCAAATACCAAATGCCACTTTTTCCAGGAGCAATTGGAGGAAAATTATACTTTAAGACAGAAATTGTCAGTGTCAGGACACGTCTTTTTTATGAGTTTGTATGAAGTACTCATTTTGGATTGTGAGGTGGTACAATGTCTCACCTCAAATGAGTTGCAATGCTGTATTTCACCTCATATGAGGTGTGTGGCTGCAATAATAGATTGTACCATGGTAAGAGAGAACGAGGCATGAGGGTGTGAAATGTTACAATACTCCTTCTTGATATATCATAGATGTTAATCACTATGCCTGATGAAACTTAAAAATCACATAAGGACACGTTAATTTTATGCATTCTTTATGTAATGCATAGCATATAATAAAAAAGTCTCCATCGTATCTATTTATCTAATTTACCGATAAATATATTTTCAAAAGTAAAAAAGAAAAAATGAAATGAGGAATGAGGTAAGGTAATGAAAATGAGGTATTTCTTTACTCTTAACTCACAACACACAAAGTCATTCATTTGAACTTTGAAGTGCATGGCTGTGTTGTCTTAAGTGAACTCTCAATGTCCCAATCTCAACTCAAATATCCAAATGAGCAGCATGCTCTCCTCAATTGAGATGTTATGGATAATATGGAAATGGAACTAATGGTTAAGTTGGCTTTGCATTCTCCTCAAAAGTTATTCAGTTCACAGTTCACACCACCCCATATTTCTTACAGAGAAGTTCATTCGAATACGAGTGTATAGGCTTACATTTCAATTCCGTTCTATCTCTTTCACCTAAACAAAACACAAGATCAAGATGTGCTCGAAATCGCTGTATGGTGAATAATGTGAAGGTAAAGTACGTAGTCGGGTGGTGGAAATGAGTTATTTTCAGTTCACTACATAAGAGATAAGAGGTGCTTGGGTTGTATATTGTATTATTTTGAAATTGTGTTTTGTGCTCTTCGCCGTGACATATTTGAGAGGTGGTACAAATATTCACTTTGAGGTATTGGGACATTTTGATCGGTTGTATGGGACATTTGTATTGCCTCATTTATGAGTAACCCAACGCTAGTATCTTAACCGTTCACGAATTAGGGAAGACATTGCCATTAGATACGATCAAGGTGTTACCAACACAGCGGAGGTGAGTCCTTATTTAAGAACCTATATCTACTAAGTAAAATCTAGTTGAATAAAGTAGTTTTCTAATTAATACAGACCAATAGTCGACAGTCCAGATACTTACTTACTTACTTACTTACATAACAAGCTCTCGACCCGAAAAGAATCTCTGTTGCCTTACATCCTCTACGGTCCCAGGCTCTCTGCTCCCAGTTATCCAAGCGCTCTGGCATCCGCGACAGGCTTGGTCCTTCAAATGAAAGTTCGGTTTTCCTTGTCTTCTCGAACCTGGGGGCCAAGATTCGGAGCGTTATGGAGCGAATGGACAGCTCCAATGTAGTCGATGTATTTTGGCATTTTAGACTACATCCACATATTGGTACAGCTCATAGAGTATAAAATAAATAAAGAATAATTGAGTGGGAATTGAATCCTAATTGGAAGCACATCTGTCTAAAATCTGTCTAAAATTTTGCGTTAGCTCTTTCTCTCCCTCTCTTTACACGCCTGGGATCCATGTGTCTCAGCAAAAGATCATTCCACATTATTAAAACTTCAGAAAGCACGTATGTATCAAACAGGCATGTCCTGTTCAAACCTGTACCACAAAAAAATCGACTGCTCCATGTTTGCTAAATGTTTCACAAAATATAAATTCCTTAACGTTTTGCTCGTTAGCGGATAGCGCCTTTGACACATGTTTAATCCATATACTACAGTTTGTCAACTAACTAAAACTAGCCGAGTTCAAATATATCCATTTACATTATGGAAAGCCTTAAGTTAACTAAGTCATTACCTGTGAGTATTGAACCTTTTGGTTTTAAGTGGTGACTGATGAGCATTCGTAAATTAGTTGGCGAAGCGATTCTATTTTTCCAATGCTTCTGCAACTTTTGTCATTGTCCTTATGCAGCATTCCCAACACTGCGTTGCAGTCGTGAACCTCCTTTCTAGGACGAGGGGGTGGTTGTATGTAGAAAGTATGTAATCATTATTTGTGACTGAATCGAGGGCTTGAATTGAATAACCAATGTACAGACTTTTAGGGAAAAAAATAACACTTGAATGAACAAATAAAAACTTACTTTTCTTTAATAGGCCTTTTTTATTATGCTCACATGATCTATATAGATCATTGATTTACACGGTTTACAACAATAGTACGAGATCCAACTTTTGTTGTAAACTATCATGTGAGCATAATAAAAAAGGCCTAATGACTTCATTGGTTTGAGGTTAGACAAATGTTTTTCGTGTCTAAGTACAAAAAATAACGTATTTGCTTTCAATCCAAAATGGCTGGCTCTTATGTATGTACCTACCTTTAATGTGGGAGTGCGTCAGAACTTGATCAGGATTGTGTTACGCAAGTAAAGCTGATCTGAAAAAAACAGAAATTCGTTCAGTTTAGGTAACGCTCTTGACGCAGCCAAGACTCACTCAGGGGTTGCCTAAAAGACTAGAACGAATATACGGGTGAAAGCCCTAGGTACCCACATGTGTAAGTAATGCCTAAAAACATGCTAGATCTAAATATGCTAAGTTTCTCACAACCCTTCGTTTCCCTAATATGGTATTCGATTGGACACCCTCATAGCACTTTTTTTTATTCTACGTCGGGACTTGCTCGGGACTTACGAATACAAGTCCATTTGAGTTTGACAACTAGTGGCGCTTTTAGGAAATGTTACAAGTGCTAATTGCATCGGGTGAATCTTTTTGTTGTTAATTTTTATGTACAAATGGAAAACGCGTAGGCTGAACATATTCCAATTGCAAGAATATCAAAAAAAAAAAAAATAACAAGACGTTTTTATGTTCGATTAGACACACGAAATCTGAAATCTGAGAGCGAATCTGAAGAAGCCCAATCGAATACCACCTAAGAAGAAAAATAACATATAAACTAGATGCCAAGTCCGATCAGCTAAATAGAGGAGCCTTTTCAAGACAGCTATGCTAGGATGTTTGCAAAAGGTGGCGCAATGGACAAAAAAAGCACTCCTTACCAGATCCTACAAATTCGGTCAAAAAATAGTATGTTTTTGGTTTATGCAACATTCATGGGATTTGTCTGATATATGGCTTTGATAAAAGCAACCCCAAATACATAACAAAACTAGTCATTTAAAGTAAATGAATGAATTAATTGCGTTTAAAGTGCACACAATGGTATAGCCTTTAATTTTCACGATTTATGTTTCAGTAAAATATCTACGTATTGATTTAATTCAACTTGGGCGCCCCTTTTTTCCAGGCCCATGGATAGATCCGCCAGTGAGTGTTACTTGCCCCTCCAATTTGAATGCACATAACATTGCACAAACTTAAAGAAACACCGAACTAAAGGGTGATTTTTTAAGAGGTTTAGAACTTTGTTTAAAAAAAAAACACAAAAAATTCGAAAAAATGAATGAAATATTTATTTGAATCGATAGTTTGAACCTTGCAATTTAATGTTTAAAGATAATTTCATGTAAATGTTGACCGCGGCTGCGTCTCAGGTAGCCCATCCGCTGAGTCCAATTTTGGCATACTCTTTCACACATATCGGCCGGTATCTCACGAATGAATGCATGGATGTTGGCTTCCAGTGCGTCAATCGAAGCGGGCTTGTCCCTATACACATTAGCCTTGGCATACCCCCACAAAAAATAATCTAATGGTGTCAAATCGCACGATCTAGGCGGCCAATTGACCGGCCCGAAACGTGAAATTAACTGTTCACCAAACTCGCCTCGCAATTGCGCCTTTGTTTCGCGTGCTGTGTGGCATGTGGCACCGTCTTGTTGAAACCACATATCATGCAAGTCAAGAACTTCCATTTCGGGCAAAAAAAAGTTTGTTATCATCGCTCGGTAGCGTTCACCATTGACAGTAACGCTGCGATTCGCATCATCTTTAAAGAAATATGGCCCAATAATGCCGCCGGCCCATAAACCGCACCAAACAGTGGCTTTTTCGGGATGCATTGGTAGCTGTTGCAATGCTTCTGGCTGATCTTCACTCCAAATGCGGCAATTTTGCTTATTTACGTACCCATTCAACCAAAAATGAGCCTCATCGCTGAACACAATTTTTCGATAAAAAAGCGGATCCTCGGCCAGCTTTCCAAGAGCCCATTCACCAAAAATTCGGCGTTGTGGTAGGTCGGCTGGCTTTAGTTCTTGCACCAGCTGTATCTTAAAAGGCTTTACGCCCAAATCCTTCCGCAAAATTTTCCACGTAGTGCTGTAACAAAGGCCTAACTGCTGGGAACGGCGCCGAATCGACATTTCGCGGTCTTCTGTCACACTAGCTGATACGGCCGCAATATTTTCTTCACTACGCACAGTACGTTAACGTGTTGGTGGTTTAATGTCCAACAAAGTAAATTTGGTGCGAAATTTGGTCACAATCTTCCGAATAGACTGCTCAGAAGGTCGAGAATGCCGATCATAAAATGGAAGCAGCGCGCGATGAACATGTCGAACCGAGCACGAATTTTGATAGTAAAATTCAATAATTTGCAAGCGTTGTTCATTTGTAAGACGATCCATGGTTAAATTGCAAACCAAACTGAAGCTGTTTGACAGTGACACAAGGTACTAAACACACGTCAGCTGTCAAAACCAGTGTTGCCAAAACCAAACCAGCTAAAAAATCACCCTTTAATTATTTTTCGACTACCAGTTATCAAAGTTGGGCAGATGTCATAAGGTTATTAGTACAACATTTGAGTACATTAAGATGTGTGGACGAGTACCTACATACGAAAGTCGCCAGTACTGAAAAAGGGTCCATCGCAATCACAAAGCCATCCCAGTACCCAATACTACATTCTGTTTATATAGCTCTGACGTTTAGAAATGCATAGAGATGAGAAGATGGGGCGATTTTTCAATCCACAAAAATCGAATTCCCTCTTGAATAAGTTTCACTCAAGAGCGCTTGAGCATAAACAACGCATACACACATACCTCAAAACAGCTCACAGTTGCCTTGTCAGTTGACTCGTCTTGTCGAACAAATGGATTCAGCTTGGGAACGGAGCCAACAGTCTGGCAGACGTCTACTTTCCTCCAACGGGAGAACGCGACAAGTGAATTTTCGTCTTCACACACAAAAAAAAGAACAAAAAACAAATTGGAAAAGTGCTAAGTGTGTTACTTTTTAGTTTTCCCGTTTCTTCAATTCTTTGCATTAAAGGGTAAGTACCCAAAACCCTAACCATAGCAAATGCCACCCTAAATCAACTATTTGGTAACAAAAACAAAAATACTACAGAAAATAACAGCGGTTATTTTTAGAAAATTTCACACAAGAATCATTTTCTTCTTGGCAATAATTTGTATGTGCTCTTGTTTTGCTGCTTGTATTGACTAATTTATTCCCCTTTGGAGGCAGAGGGTCAACAGTCGGTCAATGAATTTTAGGATAGAGCTGAAAACCTTTTTCGGGTGAAAACTCCTTTGAATTGCCATACTCAAAATGAGCACGTGACCCAGGATTTTCGCCAGGCGATCGGGTCACAAGACCTCAAATTAAACTGCTACCTGCTGCTGTGCAAAGGTGTGTGAAGTGCGATCTGTCTGATGCATTAATGTGTGTATGTGTGTTTCAGGGCAAACGAGCTTGTGAGTTCTTGTATAATGGCCAGGTACTTACTTTCGTATTTAAACTAACAAACAAGTCAACTGTGAAGTTATTTTGTTGTTTACTCAATTCTGACATTCCGAAGAATAATTATGATCAATTAGGCGACCATGTGATGTGCTATCGCACCGGACAGCCAATGAGTTCAGTACAAAAAAAGTGGCGCCTTACATAATATTCGAGTGAACCATCGAAATCAAATATCCAACTATAATTACAATCATGCGTTAAACGATTAATCATGCGAAATTTGCACACAGTTCGACCGATAGCTTTAGCTGATAAGTGCCTGCTACTGACTGACGACTGGACCGATACGACAAAAAAAAAGTGTGCAAGGTCCCATGATTGTGAACTTTTCTATATCTACATTCGCTCGTCTATCAAACGCGTCAGCAGAAACCGAATGGAACATTATTCTCAATCTCAATTGAAAAGTTAATGAATTTTAATTGAGCTACATACTTATATAAAGGAATGTAGATTTGAGTTTGACTTTCAGTATGCGTATGCTACTCTTAAGAGTTTGCCTGATCTAAGTCGTCGTCGTAGGGTGCGTAGATAGTCTTGGATTTGAAAATCAACACGAAAGTGAAAGCTGGGTGGCGGGTGGGTAATAATGATTGCCTAGATATGCCTCGTATATGCTCTTAGAGGGACTAGGGACTAGGCACTGCAAAATTGCGTGATTGACTTAGTGAAATATCAGATCATGTGATCTCTATTAAAAATGATGATTAATTAATAATTTTTGTATAAAGTCATGCACGTACCCTCGAATGTAATAAATAAAATAAAATGGAATAGTCACATGATGCGAGTCGCATGCTACCGATCTGAACTGAGACGCATCAATTCAGCTGTCAGACTTACTGAACTACATACTTGAAAGTCCCCATTTACGGTTTTTTATGTACATAATATTGCCTACTAATTTTGCACTTTATAACTACTACAAACTAGATAGGTATGTGCACCTAAAAGTTTTGTTTTCATTGCCCCAACAGAAGATAGACTTATAAAATATGGGCTGCCATCTGGCAGTTGTCAACTTAACGTCAATTTGTTCCAAAACAATAGAGGCGCTAATGCTTTTGTTTGGATGAGTCAAAACAATTTCGTCAGCAACAACAACTAACGCGTGTCTTTGAAGCTTTTTATCGTCCCGAATGTAGATAGGTCAGTTTTCTATCAGCCTCTTTTGAAATCTAATCTCTTCTACATCAAATAAAAGCCAATTGCTTTACCTCCTTAAAACTTTGATTGCTTACTGTTTTCTAAACGTAAGTGCAGGTACTTATAAGTAAGCGGAGATAGTGTCAGACTGTCAGCGTAATTTTTCCTTCACTTTTGCGTATTTGTCTTATCTGATTTACAGCTTAAACTTCAAGCTAGATCGTAAAATATTGCTGCAAAATAAAAACTGAATAAAAAAAAAAAAAATGTAGTAGTTTTTTGAGATCATACATACAACAGACCTTATTTTAATTCAAGAACTTTTGGTAGCCTTTCAGTTTTTGGCTCTACAAAAAAGGATAAGTTTGCATTAACAGCAAATGAAATCATTGAAAAGAAATTAAACTCCAAAAAATGTTTCGGGTTTCAAAAAATCGTTGACGCATCAAAATGACGGTCAGGAATTTGTAGATTTATCAACTATATCAATTTGTCAACGTCATTTGAAACCTGGTTACGTGCTCAATATAGCCCAACCGAAAGAAATAGATACAAAAAATGTCAGACAGTCATACCAGCGTCGCCATTATGTCGAGGGAACTTAGTTTTTCGTTGATTTCTGCATTTTTGCCCATACCCGCACAAAATAAACGTAGGTACATCGAATTTATTAGTGTGACCCAATCGAATGACAATAAGAGACTTTAAGAATTCACTGAAAAAAAGGACAAAAAACTCTTATGCAAATTGCTTATTTTCGTTTCTAAATCCCTCCCTCATTGAGTATTGAGTATTGGCAGTATTATCAGTTTCCTTTTTTATATACATACCTACCTGCCTATACCTCAAACTCCATTCTATATAAATAAATTAATAAAAGTATTAAATACCAATCCGAACAAACACGAATCGGCCACTCAACGGGGATTGTATTACTCTAAAAAGACAATTTTGTTCCCACGGAAATCTGATTGAAGTTAGTATGAAAATATCGGATTTCTTATGACTTTTGCTTTGTTACATATATGTGATTGTAATCGTAACTGTGTGTATGATTTTCGGAAGAAACATTAAGGACAAGTATCTAGTTTAGTAAGTCTGACAGCTGGTTGACTTGACGTATCTCAGTTTTGATTGACGTAAATCGGTCACATGCACATCGTTTTCAGTTGACGTTTACGAAGAGTATCTGACGAATCTAGTCAAGAATTTCATGACTGAGTACTAATGTCGTTTTACATTGGGACAAAAAATCAATCTTTTTTTTGATCTAAATCACTTTTCATGTTCCATTGGGAAAAAAAATCAATCTTTTTTTCGATTCGGATCACTTTATGCAGATCTCGATATTTTTTCAGATTTACACATACTACCACAAATACCAATACGTCACACACAGCTGTTTTGCGTCATCTTAAGAAGTTTGCTTTCAAAACAAATGCGCAAAGTTTCGTGAAAAGTAAAATAAAGATAAACAAATAAGCAATGGATATAATTTTGTAGGAATTATTATCTTCTATCTACTATTGCCTTCCTCATCATCTGGAAACTATGAATCACCGAAACTATATCCATTTTTATCTACAACAGGAGAAACATTCTTCAAGTCGATATCCATAGTTAATTTTTCGAAAAACGAATGCAATTTGAACAGCTGATATTGCTGTCAAATAACGCACTAATCCATTCACAAAAGCAGATCAATTTCGTTGGATGTTCCATGAGCCGCGTTAAATCTGAGATCTAAAAAAGATTTTTGGTGGTCCCAATGGAAAACGACATAAGTTGACAGTTCGTATATATGGCTGATACAAGAAAACTGACGTTACCGACCAATCTACTATTCGCGTTCAGGTTACATCTTATCCAGACCAATCTAGTCGACTTAAGATACCTAACTAGCTTCTTAAATGTTCCCATCCTTATTAAAAAAAACCGACATCTCTTCTACTACTACAAAAGACTTCAACCGAATTTCAGTAAAAAGATTAATTATAAATCTTGATTAGGTATATAGATTTTTAACAATCACACAATAATTTATAAATATTTATTGTGAAATTGTATCGACAATGGCCGAAGTGAAATGTATTTCGAACATAAACTACCAAAAACGTTTTACACGATCATCGGGAAATTATGATATCTTTGTCGTTCTAATGAAAATTTTATATTTCTTTCGCATTTTCTCCAAAAGAAGGTAATGACGGTAATTAATACATAATTAAAACTGGGTATTTGTATACAAAACTTAGATTAAAAAATGTTATCTCTCAATATTTTGATCAACAGCAAAATGTGAAACATATTAGGAACCATTTGGTTTTATATAGTTAACGTTTTGCAAATTCGTGGTTGGTCCTGCTTCTATTTTTTAGTTTAGTGCGGTGAGAGAACTCTCTCGCACTGAGATGAATGTGACATTTCCCAAATATTGTCCCAGGAATTATGGGAACGGACCCAGTATCGTCCATTTAGAAGTAATGGCTATTAGAAAGGGATGTCCTCCTATATAAATACATATCCTAGCATTACCACAGGGTAACCGCTGCTAAATTCGCAAGAAATAGGGCCAATAAGAAAAAAAGTGTTAAAATTGCAAAAAATTGCGGCAGGCTCTCGAAAAAAGTGCCAAATTGCAACTTTAGTCGCACAACGATCTCGTTGATGGATGTGTGTAAGCTATTCGAGGACGAAGCACGGTCCGGTTTTAGCCTACGGTCCAAGGTCATTCTCATTGTGAAGAAAACCGGTTTGAGTATACCATATCAGGGGGAAGTGCAGAGCATGTGAAATTGTCGGTAAACTGACGGATTGGACCACTAAACAGCTAAAACTAGATATTGCCCATTTGGTAAGCAATTCTTCTTCGACTTTTCGGTCATCTCCTGCACTAATTTCAATAACATCACAGAATTTTGCGGCCAATGGCTGTTTGAATCTCTACTCCCATTTTCTTGCATTCAAGCTGAGCTATCTTAGCGCCGTATACACATAAACCAACCAAGCAACTTCTTTCGCGTGATCAAATCGGACATTGATATAATATTTTTCTACTTTTATTGACGTGACTATAAATCATGCCCGAAAGTGTAAGTCTAAGGCCTAACAAAATTATTTCGATTTGCTTTTCCAAGAAACGTGCCGACTTGAGGGTCATTGAACCCGTTTTTCTTACGTTGATCATGCTGATCAGACGTCAATAGAATCATATGATCGCTATTTTTCAACACTTGTAGACTCTTAATTACTTATGAGAGGATGTTCCCACATACACACTCATGTTTGTACACAGCAGTACCTTCTGCTCACCAAGCACCACCTGTATCTTGTCCGAAATTCCAGAAATATGCATTATGAAAACTGCTTCCCGACCTGTTGCACTGCGGAGAATCACTTAGCGCTCAGTTTCTTGGTAGAAGATAATAATGTACTCAATGATTTTGGTCGCCAAAGCGGAATGGGGTGGGTATATTTATAATGTATTGTATATGAAGGCATCATATACAATACATTATAAATTTAAAATAGCCTGAATTTTCTTCTTCTGTATCTCAGGTGTTTCTCAAGTGAGCGTCCTTCAGATTCAGAATTTTGTTAAAGTAGAAATTCATCGAACCGCAACAGAAACAGATGCCTTTGTGTTTGTGGTTTATTTACAATGTTCTCTACAAAATAAACAATCGTAAATTGTTTCGCACTAGGCAGATGCAGCAAAGATATTTCAAAGCAAAAACGTTTTTGTTTAGACAATTTTCGAATAAACTTGTTAATTTCACCTTGAAGAAATGATTACCAAACAAAAAAAATAAAAATCACCGAACCAGGTTATGTACATAAATAGGTCCCATCCCAACTCCCCATCCCCAGGCGCGTTTTGACCAATTAAAAAATAAATTCTGTGTTAAATTTGTTGGTTGACAAACAGATAAGAAGTCACAAAACCAAATTAAAATTAGATACAAGTCTGTATATGAACAGGTATACAACGAGTTTCGTGTGCAGCGAAGATAAAGATTCTAAAATTTGCACGACACGATTTTTTGTTACTGCAAAACAGTGCGATTCATATAGCTAGCTTCCTATACGAATGTTACAAGGTTTTCCTTATAAATTTATCGCTAAGTCATATTTTAATCAACAGCAAGGCAAGTACTTGAATACTTACTTATATGTGTAGGTATTTCGTGTGATAAATAAAACCAACATAATCATAATGTATCCGAAACTCTGACCTGTGAATGCACTCATATTTCAAGCTTTCAGGGGAAGCGAGATATTCAGGCTTCAGGGCTGTAGCACATTTACGTGAAATGAATGGCAATTATTTTTTCTTTGTGTAATTGTATAGTTAATTTATATAACAATAGATTGACTTGGCTTTATAGCGCTCGCAGTAGCTGTGGTGGTGATTTCTATTTTTGTATACTGTTTGCATATTGATAAAATGAAATTTATGTAATTTTACTAATTGAATCGCTTTGTGATTTCTTGGTTTGCAGGGCAAGAATAAGTCTTCATCATCATGGGTGACATGTTCCGCAGCGAGGAAATGGCTTTATGCCAAATGTTTATACAGCCCGAAGCCGCATACACGTCGGTCTCGGAACTGGGAGAAACTGGATGTGTCCAATTTCGTGATGTAAGTAAATTTTGTTTTCATCAAGCAACAGCGAACAACGTTTGTGAGGAATTTGTCTCTTAACTTAACACTTCATACACTACTCGACCAGACAGATACTGTCATCATAATTTTTGTTATTTTCCAACAAAATATGTGAGGCACAGTCGAGACTTTTGTTTCTATATTTCTTTCTTTTTGATGTTTCTTTTATGGGGTCAGACAAATGTTTTTCAAAGGCGTGTTATATACAGGGTGGTGAGTGAAGAAGGGTGAAGACGATTTTTTTTTTTTATTATTTAGGCGTGTATAATTTTCTGCAGGCAATTATAGCATCTCTATTTGACATTTCTGATTTTCAAACAAGGTATTAAGTATTTACATAAGGTTTGTTCCTCTACTTTTGTAGTAAGAATGGAAAAGACTGTCAAAATGGCAGTGGTTTTTTATAGATAGACACTTACGAAAAAGTTAGGGAACGTTTTTGTAGTAATCTAATACATAATTGAAGGATTTAAAAAAGAGGTACGAAAAGTCGTTAAAATGTCTGATAAACTCAAAGAATTTGCTAATTCATTAATAATATTAGTTGAATTAATTAAACTTCTTTGGATGAATTCGGAAGATTAAAGGGATGCTAAATACTAAATAGCCGCGTGACTGAAAGGGACATCATCACCTAACACGCAAAAAAACCTTACACGTTTTTTGGTCGGCCATCTTGTTTACGTGGTAGGAATTATGGGAAAGCTATGCATATTATGCATGTTGATATTTTTGTAGCGATTAGTGATGCGCGATATATATCGAATCACTCGATTCATCGATATTTTCGTAAAAAAAAAATCGATATTTTCCATCGATAATTTATTATCGATATTATCGATACATCGATGATTTACCACCAATTTTTTTGCACTCAAACACCACAGCGACGTGACGACGCAAAAACATTTTCACACTCCACCAATTCCTTTATACGTCGCAGCTCCCCGTCGTTGCCTGATGGATTTGTGTGTAGGTATGTATTATATTTTCATAGAGTCCTGCATGTTACGCACTGCAGCGCACATGCAGGACAAGTTCAACAAAAACCATAATTGTGGAAGTATGTTATTCTGCCTACATTCGGTACGTACGTACGTACATACATACACTGTATATTAGGGGTGTTTTTTTGAGCTTCGATCTCAGCAAAGCAAAGTAAAATAGGATTTTCAGTAGTTACGCAATTTTTATGTTTTATTTCGAGGCCATTGGCTTATTTCATATAGCTCAACATAACAACAGTTTATACTTTTCGCTATAAATTCTTGCAATTTCATGCAGATGGTGCCTTCTTATACTACCTACAACGATACGAATTGATTAAAGTTATCTATATCTAAATCTCTAGTCGTATAACCCCTTTGCAAGTGCAATTATCTATCTTAATAAGAAGGAAAATCTAAATTATACACAAAAATATAAATTATTCATAAAAAACGATATTATCGATTTCTTCGGGCCGATTTTTTTTTTTGCATCGATATTTTCAGTTCGATATTAAAGTATCGATGTATCGATATGATCTGGGATTATCGCGCATTACTATTAGCGATAGCTTACGAAATTTCGCTTACCTATGAAACAATACGCCTTCCGGAAGTGATGAACGGTCATTATTTATTTTGTATAACTGATTGATGCATTTTTGGTTTAATTTACTGAAACTTAAAACCGCTCTGCTCTCATTTTACATGTTTTAAATCAGAGATAGAAATGATTGCAATTGATTACAGAAATGTTGGTCATCACATCCATGACACTATAGGCGTCTGATTTGTTATCTCATTCTTACTTCTTTATAAGCATTGACTGCGGAAAACGTATCTCTCTGTTCCGTCTCGTGCAAAAATGCGCGTGCGTGATGGTGTAACAATTCGTAAGATTCTCAGTGGCAGCAGTGTTGCCATAAAGTATCTGGACAAATCGCAATTCGATGGAAAAATCGTACTTAACATTATTTTTTTTATTTAAGTAACAATAACAAAAAACCAAGAACTGAATACGAAAATGATAGTATACAGCGAAAGCAGGAGTGGACAAAAAATTTAAATTATCTTTTAAAAATAACTGTATTGTTGCGAATGCAGACAATATCTGAAGCGCAGATATTTTGTTGTTAAAAGTCTACAGGTAGTCTAAGCTGCACAATGCATACAAATCTGCCCTTATGGTAGCGCTGAGCAGAAGGGTAATATCTTGCTTTCTCAACACCGCTCTCTCTTACGAGTTAATTAACGGCGTTGATTGATATTCACATGTACGATGTACCTATAGTCTTATTGCTGGTTAAACTCAAATACCAACTTCTTTTTCCATCTGTCAAAATTTCGTTTTAGAAACTGTGCCGGGCTTTTATTCAAGAACAAAATAAATGGAACGAAGCCACCTTTTTGAAATATGTATCTACTCAAAATCCATGCCAAAAACCATCAAGAGTTTGCAATTTTTTCACCAGTTTTGAAATATTTAAATATGTCAGTATTTAAAAGCTTTTACAAGCTATGATATAGGGCTGAACAATGCACACCTGTGCAAGTGTGCGACACCTGAATAAGGCTAAGGCCACGCACTGAGCGGCAAGCGGCAAAAAGCTGAGCGGCAAAAAAAATGTAAAACATATGAAATTATATGGTTGTGTTGTGGCCACGCGGTCGCTGAGCGGCAAGCGACGTTTCTGAGCGGCAGAGCGAAGTCGCTCAGCATTCAATTCTGTTCTATTATTTTAGTGTAGTGCTCAGCGACAAGAAATCATCATGGCAAAGTTTATTATACCTTTTATGGAAAAATTTAATGAAATCGAAAAACTCGAGCTCAGAGGAGAGTTTCAGAAAATGATTTTAAACAAACTAAAAGCAAAGGAGCAATAAATAATCAAAAAAAAAAACGTGTTTTTCATTAAGTTTTGTAATTTTGGTACGAAATTTTTTAAGCAGCAAATCAAAAGATTGTATTGACATAAGTAGATATTGCCTGAATCGGTCTTCATGTTGTCGAAGATTGTTATACAAATGGTGGAATTCGCCATAACCTAATCTTTTTCGGTTTACTGGGTGAACACCAAATCTTCTTTTTTTAAACTTAAAATAATTCTGTAAATGTTGAAAAGACTTTCTTGTAAAAGACTGCGGCGGTAGCGACATTTTCAAAACTAATCGCTCAAGAATTGCCGCTTAATAAATGGCCACTTGCCGCTCAGTGCTTGGCCTTAGCCTAATGTTGGCTAGCTTTAAGTAAATTAGTTAAATGTGAGATGTTATACTTTTTTGTTTCAAACCCTTAAATATCTGGCCAACTTATAAATATAAGCTTCCATAGAACGAACAATAGACGCTCAAAATATATTCCCCAAGGAGCAGTGTTTTGAAAGAAACTCTAAAACTAAACATTTTGACAGAGAGCCTTAAACTGGTCGTCCGCCTTTATGCATCAGATTTGGTTCAACTCCTCAGTTTTATTTGTAGGTTAATTAAAAAAAAAGATTTAAGGAACGAATATTTGCTATTATTTCCAACGTTATGGCATAGCGATGTTGATAAATAAATAAATCATTTTAAAACCCTAATTCTCGACACCTGTTTGGCCCAATTAAGAACCACTAGTGTAGGTTCGTTCAGGTACTGCAAGCATTAACTTACTAGAACTTTTTTTAAGAACGAGTGCTGAAGCGGTTGGAAATCGATGGATATGGAATGGATAGTATGCAAAATAAATATGATATTAAGAGCAGCTTAAGTTTAAAGTCAGCAAAAGCATTTCCACTTCCACCTTGAAAAAGAGCCAACCTATATTAAGCTATCTAAATCTAATAAACCGGAACTGAGCTTATGTCTCCGGAAACAAAAGTTCTTGTTGGTAATCGTTTCCGTAATACGTTTACCTGGAATTTGAGAACGAAGTTGCGTCTTCATATCTGCACTTGCCAATTCCCCACTTAACTAAATACTGTCAAAATCATACCTATTTTTTAGTTTGTCAAACCATCCTTGTCTAGCCCTAAAGTTAAACTGTTCATTCAGGAAGATGGGTTATTTAAACAAATCTCTGCCTTATAGCGCTCCTCTATAAAACTTTAAAATTTTAGTCAATTCTCGGTTGAGGCGATGATCAATGTAATATGTAATGTTTGTTGGTGTTAAATTCCACGAGTTACATATGTATAAGAACAAATGGTCACAAGTTGTTAACTGTATTGAACTATTGAGCGAGAGGTTTCCAAATCAATGATCCAGCAGCCTTTTATTTGGTATTACATTTCTTGCACAAGAATCTAAAAATGTTCTTTCTTACGTTTCAGTTAAACAACGGTGTCAATGCGTTTCAACGGAAATTCGTCACCGAAGTGCGTCGTTGCGATGAATTGGAAAGGAAGATTCGCTACGTTGAGACGGAAATAAAGAAGGACGGCATTGTTCTTGCTGAAATAATAGATGACATTCCGAGAGCACCAAATCCAAGGGAGATTATCGACCTGGAAGCTCATTTAGAGAAGACCGAAAATGAGATCCTCGAGCTGTCCCAAAACGAGGTCAATTTAAAGTCCAATTACTTGGAATTGACCGAACTGCGTCAAGTGTTGGAGAACACACAAGGATTTTTCTCGGACCAAGAGGTGTTGAATCTTGACTCGATGCGCATGAATATGCCAACCGATGACCATACTGTCAACCAGAATCGTGGTCGTCTGGGCTTCGTCGCTGGTGTTATAAATCGGGAACGCGTTTTCGCTTTCGAACGTATGCTGTGGCGTATCTCGCGCGGTAACGTCTTTCTTAAGCGTTCCGATTTAGATGAACCCTTGAAAGATCCAGCTTCAGGTCATCCAATCTATAAGACGGTGTTCGTAGCCTTCTTCCAAGGTGAACAACTAAAGAATCGCATCAAGAAGGTGTGCACTGGCTTCCACGCCTCGATGTACCCATGTCCAAGCTCGCACACTGAGCGCGATGAAATGGTTAAGGGCGTTCGTACTCGTTTGGAAGATTTGAAGTTGGTTCTGAGCCAGACTGAAGACCATCGCAGCAGGGTGTTGGCTACGGTCTCAAAGAATTTGCCCACCTGGAGTATTATGGTGAAGAAAATGAAGGCCATCTACCATACACTGAACTTGTTCAACATGGATGTGACCAAGAAATGCTTAATTGGTGAGTGCTGGGTGCCCACCAAAGACTTACCAGTTGTCCAGAAGGCATTGTCAGATGGCTCGGCAGCAGTTGGCAGTACTATTCCGTCTTTCTTGAACGTGATCGACACCAATGAACCGCCACCGACTTACAATCGTACAAACAAGTTTACTCGCGGATTCCAAGCCCTAATTGATGCGTATGGTGTTGCTTCTTACCGTGAAGCTAATCCAGCACTGTACACTTGTATTACTTTCCCATTCTTGTTTGCCGTGATGTTCGGTGATTTGGGACACGGCTTCATTTTGTTCCTGTTTGGCGGATGGATGTGCATTGGCGAGAGAAAATTGGGCAGGAAACGCGGTGGTGAAATTTGGAATATCTTCTTTGGCGGTCGCTACATCATTATGCTCATGGGACTGTTCTCTATGTACACTGGGTTCATGTACAACGACGTGTTCTCCAAATCGATAAATGTTTTTGGTTCCACATGGAGGATCAACTACAATACGTCAACAGTGCAGAACAATGCAGAGCTTCAGCTGAATCCCACGTTTGCATACGATGGTGTCTACCCCATAGGTATGGATCCGATCTGGCAGTTGGCCGAGAACAAGATTATTTTCTTAAATACGTACAAGATGAAGCTTTCCATCATCTTTGGCGTTACGCACATGTTGTTCGGTGTGTGCATGAGTGTCGTGAACTTCAATCACTTCCATAGGCGCCTCAACATCCTATTGGAGTTCGTGCCACAAGTATTGTTCCTGGTACTTCTGTTCGGCTACATGGTGTTTATGATGTTCTTCAAATGGGTCAAGTACTCACCAAAGTCAACCATTCAAGCAGATAGCCCTGGATGTGCTCCTTCTGTGCTCATTATGTTCATCAACATGATGCTTTTCAAATCAACTCCGCCGCTGGATGGTTGCAGTGAATACATGTTTGAGTCACAGCATAAAGTCCAGATGGCGTTCGTCTTAACAGCTCTTTTGTGTATTCCATGGATGCTGTTGGCGAAGCCACTCTACATTAAATACACCAGAAAGCACCAGGAGGGTCCTGTAAGTTCTTAGCCTTACGACTCAGTTAAAGTTGGTGTTGACTTGTTCCTTTTGTTTTAGCTCAAACACAATGGTGACGTGAACCAGGGCATGGAGTTGACTCCAGAAACCGATAGCCCACTGCCACTTGCGGATGAAGGTCAAGAAGGAGGCCACAGTCACGAAGATGAACCAATGAGTGAGATTTTCATTCACCAGGCCATCCACACCATTGAATATGTTCTCAGTACCGTGTCCCACACAGCGTCCTACCTTCGTTTGTGGGCTTTGTCATTGGCTCATGCGCGTAAGTAGTCAATACCTTATTTAGTTGTCATCTCTTATCAAGTCCCTTATTATTGTAGAATTGTCTGAGGTACTTTGGACCATGGTCTTGTCGATGGGCTTGCAGAGCAGCTCATATAGCGGCTGCATACTGTTGTACTTCATTTTCGGTGCCTGGACGTTGTTTACTATCGCCATTCTGGTAATGATGGAAGGTTTATCAGCCTTCTTGCACACTTTGCGTTTGCATTGGTAAGTTTGAGTGGATCTTGAAGTCTAAAAACATTGTAACATATCTTTCCTTTTTGTTTTTAATAGGGTCGAGTTCATGAGCAAATTCTACGAAGGCATGGGATACGCCTTCCAGCCCTTCAGTTTCAAGATAATTCTTGAGACAGAAGAGGAGGAATAAATTCATTGGAATCTTATTCCACGAAATATATTGCAGTATTTTGTTTGTCCTGGAGACTTCGTAATTGTTTTACATGTTTTATTTTAAATAAAAACAACGATAGTGATGTGAAAACTGTGGCGGAGATAACGCTCTTCGAAATGTTATACCCAGTTTGACTATAGAAATACATTTTAAAGAGCTTATTTAATTTGAAGTTTTGCGTTTAGTTATTATATACTTTGAACAAAGCTGTTGCTCCCAATGCAGGAACAATATGTAACAACAATAGCAATGTTATTCTGTGAAGTAAACATAGCGACGAAACATACTGCATGTATTAGGCGATTCAAGTGACTTAAAGGTATAGTAGAGCTTTAGGAAGCGATTCTTTTTTCCGTAGAAGCTGGGAAAACCGGTCTATTCTTATTTAGTCGAGGTTTACAGTGCATTTGTTATAATAAGCTTAATACAAGCTAAGAATAACTAACAAAGGTTCAAAACTTAAAATTAAACCAAAGGATGGTTGATTAATTTAAAAGAAGGAAGTCTAAATTCAGTAACGCATCACTGGCATCATGATGCTCATGATGCTTTGCAAAATGTTCATTAATGCAACTATTGGCATCACCTTCATCGTCAAGTGTTCGTTATTGCAAATTTGATTAAACTGATGCGCAAGCATAACGAAAAAAAGCATCACAGAAATACCTGATGCGCTGTTGATTCGCCGGCAAAAAAGGAAGAAAAATTTCGAAAGAAAATAAAGTTAATTAACATTTTTATCAATAGATACATATGCTTTTGACAGAAAAATTTCTAAATTTTAATTTTTCTAACAAACATTCATTTTTTTACATTGAGTATTTCAGCGCATTGGAGGTAAAGCTTTTAATAGCGACAAGACTAAGGCATGAAAATAAATGTATCGTCTTTACGATCATAGTAATCAACTAAAACTTTAATTAGCAAAACTTCTATCTTGATTCTTCACATCAAAATGTTTGATGTAAACAATGCGTTCTAAAACTCAAGCTTCATATTCAATCAGCATAAACTGCGCATCGCATCAGCATCGCAAATAAGCAGTGATGCCGCATCACTGCGCAAATGTTTAACGTTTATGAATTTACACGAATGCTGCGGTTAGAGTCGAAAACCCTACTAGGTGCGATGGATGGATTGATAGAAGGTACGGTGCCAACGTTTAGTGCTAAATAATTAAGCGAAGCAAAGAAAACCGCCTAAAATGAGCCGGTAAGATAAAAGACTGCTTGCAGCTGCAATCGGTTTTTTTTTTCTTAAGAAATTTATGAAGATTGATATGGTCTCGATTACGGTAAGATTGAAGGACCATGAACTTACTCGAGTAGAGAATGAACAAAATGAATGCATTGTGATGTTGTTTCCTAAGGATTTGGGGAATTCTGTGGACCTTTTTATAACGAAGTCAGATGATGAATAAGCTTTGAAAACTATTTCCTCAATATCTGAACGGATATTGCTAGCCTTGTCACATGATAAAGGTACCAAATTCTCGAAGAGATTGAACCAGGGATAAAGGTTTTCGATGGAGAACGGAAATAGGGGAAAGGAACTTGTTGTAAAAAGGTAATAGATTTGACGTTGTACTCTGAGAAGGTTTTGAAACACCAGGTAGGAAAACTGTATAGTCAATACATGAAGACTAGAGTTTGAAAATCTTGACATCGTCAGGGTTGTGAGAATGGACAGTGTTTAATAATAATAAGCCTCCCAAGATCGGTAATTGCTAAAATGAACAAATATTGGCATAGATGAGTTGTCAAAGCCGATGGCAAGCAATTTGCAAAAAAATTATTATAATGTATACTTAGTATCTTATCAATAGCGTTACTCAAATCAATTTTAATAACATCGAATTCTTCATCTACTGTTCTTTTTAATACCATTTTCTTTTCTTTTCCCTTTTGAGAAATCTTCCAAATCTGAAAAAGAAAAATATCTAATAATAAGGAAACAAACATATACCAAACAGGATTCCGGAACAAGAGTGAATAACATATACAGGCTTCTTCCAGTAGTCAAACACACTTTCAGCCTTATTTATTAAAATTTGATAAGCGCTCCGTAACGCCTGTTTAGTTATGCAGTGTACCTATAAGTATTTATGCAGTCTATATACATAGCATACACCCTTCAAAAATTTATATTTACAAAATTATCATTATTATTGTGTTATGTATTTCCCATTCATATTAATTATTCAGGGCTGCGTCAAAAAAGCCACTTAAAAGTAGAAATCTATTTCATTTATCTGTCCGAAGTAATATGCAAATTCAAATACAAACAGGAAATAAAAAAAATGGAAAAATTAAAGAAAAAAATTGGAAGATTTGGGTCTACATACTATGAAACGGTAATATTATGTAGTTATGTAAATTTAAACAAATATATAAAACAATTTAAAATATGCCATATCTGCAGATATTTCTAAGGCAACTTTTTTTAGGATAGTTTTAAGATCGTGAAAATTGAAGATAAAAACCAGAGACAATACTGAGACCACCAACTCCGGCCGATTTCCCGTTACTTAGCCTACAAGCTATATTTTTTATGGAGTGTACACATCTGGTGCGCTAGTATTGTTACATAGAAAATCGTATTGACAAATGTCACGAAACTTCAAAAATTCCGGCTCACCAATACACTCCCAGCAGATATGAGACACTTCCGCTGTGGGCAAAGTTGCTGGCAGAGTTCATAGAGTTTTATCCGTTAAATTTGAAATTGTTCGTTACGTGTGGATAATATTTTTTTTTAGGAATAAGTGCACATTTGCTCAAAATGTTCATGAAAAATTAACAATGTAGATTGGTTGAGGGAAAATGAAAACATTTTGAGCAAATTTTCTTCATTATTTAAGAAATGAATGATATCCAAAAGCGGAAAATACACAACCATGTTTGTCCTAATATGTTTCTAGTATATAGGACATCAACTTTAGATAGTTTTACTAACCAAACAAATCAAATTATTCGCCTTTTAACAATTTATAATAACTAACCAATGGCGTTCAGTAATGAAAAAAAGTGGTATTTTCGAACTCTTTCACATTTCCCCACGGTTGCCGAGGTTGGCTGCATTTATTTTTGCATTTTTTGTATGTTTTTGCATGTCACACGGATTCTTTTTTGACATAACACCGATAGGAAAACAAAATGGCGAATTTGAAAAAAAACTGAGGGGGCCAGCGGCAAGAGGATTGTGAGTTGGGGGGTCTCAGTATGGTTTGTCTATGATAAAAACGTCGATACAAATTTATCCAATTTGTTTTAATTTTAAATAAAATGTAAAAGATTTTTTTAAGTCGAAATGACATTTATATACTATTCCAACCTGCAAAAGCGTTTATCTTATACAAGCTCTATAAACCGTTTTAAATTATTTTTTTTCGTTTACAGGCATATTAAAGAGTGCACATATAGGTACATAATAATATACATAATAATACGTTTACAAATAAGGCTGTCCATATAATAGGTTTATAAATAAGGCTGAAACAGTCAGTCATTAACTCAATTTTGTTTCGTTGTCTTCTCAACAACAAACCAGTGCTCGTATGCCATTGAGATGGTTTTTTCCTCCGACAATTAATTTTTACCCCATTTTTCCCTTCCGCATCTAGTCCAAATTCCCACAATTTTCCCATTTCGGTAATTTTGAAGAAAAAAAAACACACACCTTATTTCCAATGGGCCTTAGCAATAAACATTTTTAGTCTCGACGGCAATACAGTGAACTACGAAAATTAAGAGTCGATAGTAAAAATGTTTATTGCTAAGGCCCAATATTTTTATGAACAAGAAATAATGTTCGATATTTGGCAGTTTAATAGAAAATAGCAAAAATTCAGTAACAAAACAAAAGCAGCAACGCAGTTGAAAACCAAAACAATGCGCCTTACTAATAACAAATTTTAGTCTTGACTTTAAATTTACGGAAACTCGCAATTGCGAAATTTGTATGGAAAATATAGCCACTGTGAACTACTAAAATTGGTTATTGGTGAGCTTCCGTAAATTTTAAGTTGACACTGAAATTTGTTATTAATACGGCGCAATGAAAAAACCGGTTAAAGTAAGAAGGAGAATATCAAAATGCGTTTGTATATGAAGGAGGAAACAGAAATGTGGCATTACTTGTACGTGTTTTTTGTAGATTCGCCTTATATGGTGCACACAAGAAGAACCGGGTTTAAGGTTAAGCAAAAAGTCAAACATGGTTTTCAGGGAGAAATACTCACCTAGAGGACCCAGCGAATCGTCACAGTAAAAAACCTAAGCAAAATCGTCTCAACATTCAATTTACAGAATTTAAGTACCCATGGTCTCAATCTCAATATTGTTTGACGAACTAACCTGTTCTAAGTTATTAAAGAAGTACCTGCCGAGGTGCTTCCTTCTACTCCGGGTGATTGTTTGACATTCGCAGAAAAGGTGAGAAATGTCTACCGCGACTTGTATGTCCACACAGTACCAGTACCGGCATAAATCCGTATTAGTTAAACCTAGTTTCATGGCATGCTTCCTCAGGTAGTGTTCATGGTAGTGAAAAAAAAAATAATATTAACTCTATATAACATCAATTATTTATTTTAATTGGCAATAACAGCCGTAATAAAAGCGAAATGTTTAAAGCAATAAAATAATAATAAATTCTTTAAAAATAAATAATAAGAAACGACCTTCATATTTTTTTCCTAAATCTTAAAATGTATATACCTACCCAAATCTTTTTATTTCTTAAATTATTATTGTTTAAGTTTTGTTTATTAGCTGTGCTTTTTGACAATAGGAAAGGTGCGAGCTTATGATGCGTTCTCGATTTTGTCCTTTTAGCTGCCAATAAAGAGTCTTTCATTAGCGACTTGACAACTCAAAACTTTCAGTGTGAACGCACCGTTAAGCCGAATACCGAACTGTCAATGTGCAAAATATTCAGTGAAATCGACATTTTCATCAGAGTGAAGTACACGAAGGAACAACGTTTACAAATAATTAAAACTTACTACCAATTTTTATTGCAAAATTATCTTCAGCCACGATTTGGTTACACGGCTTCGTCAATAAGCAAAATATGTGTTACTGTACAGGTAAGAACCCTTTTCATTCAAATAATCCTACGGTGGATGTGTTATGGATCAGGAAAAAACGCATAAGTCATCTTCCAAAATCTGAAGCCAAACTTTTAACCTGCGCTCCTGAAAAGTGGCTCAAAATGACTTTTGCTATTTTTCCTTGTTGTCACCGGTATAAATAGGGGAAGGCAATAAGTTAAGAACCACTTCATTTGGTTTCCAATATGTTATGTATAAGCCAGGTCGAATTTTTACCACTGTGCTAACTGTAGTCTTAATAAATCATCAAAACTGTACTGAAATGAATATATCTAAACTGCGTACTTAAGGGAAAAAATGGTTCGCTTTTGTCCGTCCGAACCCACTAGACCAATTTTTTTTATAAAATTCTTTTAATTTATATTTCCTTTTCCATTGGGATTTTCAGATTTTGCTCTCAGAATCATTTTTATACATTTATGTTGGTGCAAGTCAGCTGTTCTTAAATTTTAATTTGTGTTTATAAAAATCCATTCATTTATGTTAATATCCATTTCAGCGGCCAAATGTAATTTTATTTCTAAAAACGTAAATTATTACTCACTTCAAAGTCCCAAATTGCTCTGACTCTGACTGAACATGCAAAATGAGAACAGCTGACTTCTAGAGCAGAAAAACTGTCCCAATGGAAACATACACCAGCAGATCAGCTCTAAGGCACTGCCAACTTTACATGCGATCAAAAACGAAGAATCAAAACTGCCAACTTTGCAATGATAGGTATTGCCGTCAGAAAACATTTAATTTAAGTTAAACTCGACGTTTTTTTATCCCTTGATCTTAAGCTCAACTGATTTTCATTTGTTTTTCGTTCAATACTTGCGATTTGCATTTCATTTGCTTGGAGTTCTCCCAAAAAAATATTTCGCTTACTGGGCGGGTTCATCTGAAAGTCCCAGGAGATACATGTATGAATTGATCGAAGTCTCGGTGAATGTATTACAGTATGTACCTAATGCAAGGATCACTTAATGCTTCATTTTCATTTATAATGACGTTAGAAATAATATTCGCCTAGCAGAACGCATTCCCCCAGTAGTTTGGGGGTTATTGGCGAACGAAAACGAAGCGCCCTGTATACTTACTTTTGAAAATGTAAGAGAAGTCAATCAAGTTCTCTTAAGTTTAAGCACATTATTCACAAAATAACAATGTCAATGTCACATTACCAATTCTCTATACCTATTCATTGCCCATGATCGGAGCGGCAGATAAAACGTATATAGGAATTTGAAGAAACAGTGATGATAAAGTTCAGTCGATCGGGCGTTTTCCTATCCAAGTGTTTTAACTCATTTAATTGAGTAATTTGAGGAGATGCTCATTCCATCAACTTGTTCCGCAAACAACATAGCAAATTATACAAGATATCGGATATCATCAGATCAATCCGGTTCAAGTTGTTTTAAAGTCCGCTCCGATGAGCGTTGATGATACTCACGATGATGATGACAGTCAGTATCACGAAATCCGCTTAAACGCTAGATCACATGTTAGTTCTGTTTACAGAACTATTGTTTAGCATTGCACATTGCGTATTTTACAGTTGTAATTGACACATCTGTCCAAAGTTCGGTTCTATATCAAATAGAGTTTTTTATTCTCAAGTGTCTTTTCGTGTAAAAAATTCTAAACGTTGTTTTAAGCCAGTTCGTGTTATTGTTTTAATTGCATTTATTATAAATTGTAAGCTGATGTCGGTATCACCATACATCCAAGAAAAGATAATGTTTTAATTGTGTGTTATGTGTATGTGGTAATCATCAGAACAGCATCATACTATTTAAACTCAAGGTCGCAAGTGTTCGCAAGTAAACTAAATTTTTTTATTTGATAAAATAATATAATTCTCCTTAGTATTCCACATTTATTTTGTATTTTTTGTGCCTTTTTTATATGTGGTATTCCATTGAACACCATTTTTCAACATTTTTCGTGTTAAATGGAATCTGTTTTTATAATTGTGGGTATTGTTGATGACAGATTTATTGTATCTTCTTCTTTACATTTGCCATGTAGCTCTCTCCTTTGTGATTGAAAGTTTGTGTAATGAGTAATGATTAATGAATAATGTTCCATTGTTCTTGGGATTCTGGGACGAGAATTTCGCTTTCCGATTTCAAGCCCGATTTCACCCACTAGCTTAAAAAAGTGGATTTTTCTATAAGCCGACTGCAAGCACTTACTTGTGGACAGGGCGCACTACTGCTTTTTGGGTTATTCTTAAACAATATAAAACCTTGGGTGGGAAAAATTTGATTCGTGTAACATCTTTCGTGTATTCGCCTTCCAAACGTCTTTCAACCCAAAGTAGCCATGAGCAGCATCTTCATATTGAAGACAGGTAGCTATTGTAAACCTTTACAACAACTGTAGACATTATTAAAAAAATGAAAACTGTCGTTGTTTTCCTTTCAAGCAATGGTAAAATCGTTTCGTTTTCGAAATTACACGTGCAAGCGAAAATGATTGAACATCTTACAGAATCTCACGCCTGTTGTGGTGGGCACTGGGGCGCTTTAATTAGGTTAGTTGTGAACAAAAATAAAAATTAAAATCTCAGACAAAACGAATGGTTGTGAGGAGTTAGGTCTAGGGTATACGAACCTGTTGCGTCAACTATTTTTAGCTACCTAAATCTCTGTTCTGTTTTCTTCATTTTTTCTGACTCGAAAAAAAGCTGAAACAAAAAAACAGAAACCTATAAGGTAGAAGCTACAGCTATTAACTGACCATTCCTGTTGTTTGGCAAGATACACAGAAATAAGTATCTTTAGACAAGTATTGTAGACTTGTTTCTGTTCTGGCGTCAGACGTCAGTTTGTGTTGGTAATTTGTGTTAGGTACTGAAAAAAAAAACAAATGTTCTTTCATTTATTCTGTATGTCACTAGACATTTTAGAATTTCTGAGTATACGCCAATTATCATTCAATGGTGTCAAACCTGGCGACTGTCACTTCCAAAAACAAATAACTATGTAGTTCGCCGAATTATAATTATTCGAATACGATATTTAATGAAAGGTAGGTACCTTTACTTATAAAGCTTTTGATAAAGCCCGTATGACACCCGTATACATTTTCCCCTCATGTTTTCCTCATTTTTTTCAGTTGAAAAGTCAGCGGTGTGTTTAAGAGACTAAAGGTGTATAATTGTTAAGCCCGTATGACACTATATTTTTTCCTCATTTTTATAATGTTGAAAAGTCAGCGGTGTGTAAAAGAGACTAATGCCGCATTTACACGGTCACACATTCCTAACACGGAAGATTAAAGGGAATCTAAACACTAAATAGCCGTGTGACTGAAAGGGACGGCATTACCTAAACGTGTCACGTTTTTTGGTCGGCCATCTTGTTTAAGTGTTAGGAATTATGGGAAAGCTATATGCATGTTGATATTTTTATAGCGATGGCTTACGATATTTCGCTTTCCTATAAAACAATATGGCTTCCGGAAGTGATGAGCGGACAATTATTTATTTATTTCGTATAACTGATTGATGAATTGTTGGTTTAATTTACTGAAGCTAATAACCACTCTTATTTCACATGTTTTAAATCAGAAATAGAAATGTTTTCAAGTGATTGTAGAGATGTTGTTCGCCGGAAATTGTGTTTCTTTCCGTCTTACGTATCTATAATAATTATGGGTAGAACATCCATGACACTTTAGGCGTCTGATTTGTGATCTCATTTTTACGCCTTTATTAGCATTGACTGCGGACAAACGGATCTCTCTGTCCCGTATCGCGCAAAAATACGCGTGCGTGAGGGTGTAAATGCAACATAAAAGTGTATTACGAAAGGGGTAGCAATTGTTTGCAAAGCAACCGCAAATTTTCAATAGAATTTATTTTCAAATAATCTTGAAATGTCAAAAAAAAAAGCTGCCAGCAGCTGGAAAATGTGATTTGAATACATTTTTAATGCATTTTTTTGACGTGTCTACATAAATAAAGTTGGTGTGTACGCACTCACTCCTATTGGAAATTTTTGTTCTAATTTTTCGTACTGCTCTAGTTTCATTTTAAAAGCAGAAAGAATGCAAAAAAATATAGTGTCATACGGGTAGCAAAGCAATCACAAATTTTTAAACGAATTTATTTTCAAATAATCTTGAAATGTAAAAAAAGATCTGTCAGCTGATGAAGTAGAATTTTGTTTAATGTGTCTGCATTAATAAATAAAAGAAGTGAAAATGCAAAAAAAAATGTAGTGTCATACGGGTTTAGGAAAATTAAACTTCTGTTGTGAAATTAATTAATTTTTACAGGAAAATCGTGAATTAAAAGAAAAAAAGCTTATAAAATTCTCTTTGTAAATTTTTGTGCGGTTTCGCTTTATGATTTATGATGCTGCCATTCGGAATAACATTAAACAGATTGTAAACGAATTTTGTTTTACCAATTTTATGTACATGTTTGTATTCAGATGTACAAAATTAATACAGTGGGGACGTTCAAGTATCTAGTTTAGTAAGTCTGACAGCTCTCTCACTAAATGAAACTCGGCTCTGATTGGGGGAAATCGTTAGTGAGAGCAGCTGTTTCAGTTGACGTTTATGGAGGGGTAGCCGACGAGTCTAGTCGATAAATTCGTGACTGAGTACTAAGTTGACAGTTCTCATATGTGGCTGATGTAGAAAACGTGACGTTCCCGACCAATCTAGTTTCTTCATTCAGGTTACATCTCATCCAGACCAATCTAGTCGACTTAAGATGACTAGATTCTTGAATGTGGCCAGTGTCTACGCGAGTGAACGAAGCGCCTAAGAATGTGCTATATAAAGTTACATTAATCAACTATAATTTGTTCACATTTAAAGCCTAGTACCCTGCGCCGAAACGAAAAACCCCAAACAAAAGTGATAGGTACAACATGTTTCGTGTGAAATTGTAATAGATTACTACGTATAAGTCTCCAATTTCTTTTCGCCCACAAGTCACCGGGATTGCGAAATAAAGTAAACAAATTTATTATCTTCTGTATTTGTTCTATTGATGACTCGACGTGGCACAAATACTGGAAAACTGTAGAGCTGATTAGGAATATGTATAACTAACCTTTTGTGCGTCATCTAGAAGGGTTTTGTGTGAACATTTGAAAATGGTTCGGGAATAGTTAATAGTCAAAACAATTCATTAAGCCTAGGACGGACCTGTTCCGGAACGAAATTTTATGGTGGTCTCCAAATGGACAGCGAAACGTCTGCGAAAATGCAGCGGAAAATAATTTGTGGAGAGTTCCATCAGCTGATACACAAGTAGCAGTGTGACCAGCACTGGCTATTTATATAGATTTGGCTACTCGAACTTTTCACTGGCTCCTTAAAATTGTCATTTGAGTTTTTTCCTAATTTAAATGCATACTTCTTTTGCGAACGCTTTTTAGATTTTGATCTGAGATTTCTGCTGCCAAATCGAACATTAAATTTTGTTGGTTCTTATTGCGGCTTTGGATTGAGTTGGCCGCAAACAATTTTTTTTTTCACTTGCACATTGAAAAATGAAAACTAGGAAAGTCTCTAAAATATGAGTGTGTTGTGTTTTTTTTATTTTAATTAAATATTGCCGTCTTTGAAAACAATGTAATCAGAATAAGTAAACCCCAAAAATTGCAAAAAAATTCGCACTTTGGATCTTTATATTTGAGCTTGTCTGCTTTTGGCTCCAAGATTTTTCAAAAAAGCGGGTAACACTGCAGTGCAAATGTCAAATTTTCGCAAGCAAATAATGTCCCGAACAATAAACATGTGCAAGAGTAGAGAATTGTACCAAGAGATCTACTTCTTCGTTCCGGAACAGCTGCGTACCGACTTAAAACAGGTACAAAATTTTCCAAGCTACTTATAGACTCATGGTTATTTCTTAATTTTAACATTTCCATCTGTATGCTATTGTATTTAACATATTTAAAAGAAAATAACAATCTACTGTGATATAACATGATTTACTTACTGATCCCAAATAATGCTAGGTTAATAAAATGGCTCTTGTATTTTATTACAGCTAATTGAACACTCCATTAATATTTATGCGTAACAAAGCTTCAGCATAGCAAACAATCTCCAAAAATCATTTACGAAGTGGTACATTCATTAAATAACTATTAAAACTGTTCACCTGTATTTTTTTGAAGCAAAGAAAAAAGTCTGCTGTCTTTTTGCTGTCGATTTGGAGACTGTAATGGGGCAGATAACGTATAACAATGATTTATCGTCTGGATGATATCGTTTTTGAAATTAGCCCCATTTTTTTTTGTTATTATCAGCTTTCATTATATTGTGGATAACAAACTGAATAAAGCTCTCAAACTTGTATTTTTTCCTTAGTTTATAGTTTTCAAGGTAAAATTGTCTCGAAGATAATCGTCTGAAAAATTAATTGATTAGGACCCAGGAAATTTTGTTCTGCAAAAGCAGCATACTAGATGTACAAATCGTACAAGGCCTTAAGAAACAAAACAAAAATAACGATAACGATTATATTGTACTTAATAGTATGTACTTACTTTTAAAAAGAGAAACAACAGTAAGCGATGCATAATAAATATACGACTAAAGGAACAGAACTACACACTACCTAATACGCAAAAATACATGACACGTATTTTAGTTAGCTATCTTCTTTACGACGGTAGAAATTATAGGAAAGTTCTGCATGCTGACATTTTAAACTACGGAATTTAGCTTTCCTACATTACAAAATGGCTTCCGGAATTATAATTTAGAAAGTTATTTCATTTAATTTATTAACTTATGAGTGGTTGAACTTATTGAAACAACTCGTAGTTACCACTCTCAGGTGACATGTATTAAATCAGTTATGCAACCGTTTTTAAGTGAGTGCCGAAATATTCTTCGCCGGAACTTTTGTTGGCTTCCTATAATAATAATACGAATGCAAAACGGAAGTAAAAACCAGAGACTAATCATACTGAGACCCCTAATTCACAAAATCCTCTTGCCGCTGGCCCCCTCAATTTTTTTTCAAATTCGCCATTTTGTTTTCCTATCGGCGTTATGTCAATTAAGAATCAGTGTGACATGCAAAAACATACAAAAAATACAAAAATTAATGCTGCCAACCGCGGCAACCTTGCGAAAATGTTAAAGAGTTCGGAAATACCTCATTTTTACATTACTGAATACCATTGGTTAGTTATTATAAATTGTTAAAAGGCGAATAATTTGATGTTTTTGGTTAATAAAACTATCTAAATATATGGTTTATATACTAGAAACATATTAGGACAAACATGGTTGTGTATTTTCCGCTTTTGGATACCATTAACTTCGATTTTTCTTAAATAATGAAGAAAATTTGTTCAAAATGTTTTTATTTTCCCTCAACCAATCTGCATTGTTAACGAACAATTTCAAATTAAACGGCTAAAATTCTATGAACGCTGTCAGCAGCTTTGCCCGAAGCGGAAGTGGCATATGCAAGGTGGTAGTGTGTGTTTTTGAAGTGACGTGACATTTGTCAATACGAATTTTTATGTTACAATGCTAGCGCACTTAGCATTTGCCACCCCATAAAAATAAATCTTGTAGACAAGTAACAGGAAATCGGCCGAAGTTGGTGATCTCAGTATTGTCTCTGGTAAAAACCAGTTTAAATTGTTATGGGTTGAATGTCCATGACACTTTAAGCGTCTGATTTGTGATCCCTGGCTCCTTCTTAAGGTTCCGTACCCAAAGGGAAAAAACGGAACCTTATTAGTTTCGCTTTTGTCCGTCCGACCCCACTAGACCAATTTTGTTATCATTGGCTGCGGAATGCGGACATACGGGTACCTATATCTCTTCGAGCTATGCATGTCGGAAAATGTAAGTGCAGTAGGAAGCTACTAACCATTCAAATCATTAGTACCTATTTATTTATTTTTTTCAAATCAGAAATGATTGTGACGTGCACAATCGCAAATGGGATTGATATATTATGATGCATAGATAATTAATTTATGAGTGAAGATGTGTAGATACATCTTGAGAAAAAAATTAAAAAACAATTTTAGTTACAGTCGGATTTCTAAATGGGATATTTATTTCTTTTTAAGTGTGCAATTAACATTTCAGTTTGTTCCATTGCTTGAAAAATGTACCCATTATTTATATAATAACTTCTTGGAAAGCCTAACTATCTTCTTAACTTAAAAATATTTATATCAATGTCTAATATGTACAATTGTAAATCAGCATAAATATTTTGCACAATAGCAGCATAGCATTAGGTGAATTAAATTTAATGGATGTCTGGAACTCCGAGCTTTATATTTTGGTGAATTGCCAAGTAATAAAACCTCTACTATAATTATCCGCATTACATTTTTTTAGTTGATTTAAGTCGTAAATTGTTATCGTAAAAATCTGCTCTACTCTGCTCGTAATCAGTTAAACTAAAGGTGTATCTATGTAAAGCTCACTTCAAAAATCGTTTTAGAAATTAACTAAATTGATCGTAGCTCCACGACTTTTACCCGATATATCGGACAAACGGTCGACTGTGCGGCAAACACTATAGTGAGAATATAAAAGCTGCAAAAAGCACCATATCTGAGCGGTTTGAACCGAAGCTTTCAGTGGCTACTTTTATAGAGACGACTAGCTCTATAATTGCTTTGCCATGTAAAAAGGGAAAATGTGACTTATCTGGCATTCCCCTACCTCTTTTTTATCTTTGGATCTTAAGTATTTAACATCACATGCATTAAAATTATCAGGAAAAACATTTCTTACAGCTTTGAATATAGCTTCAAAATAAAGATTGCCTTACTCAGCAGGCAGTTGGTTTCGGTTTAAAGAACAGAGTAGAGTGATTAGGTGTTGGCGCACCACGTACAGCGAAACAGATTGTTTAAATAGGTGGGTTTTGCTTATTTTTCATATTTTCTTAGACTCAAAAGTGGATAACCTAAAAAACAAGTGCGATTCGTTTGGAACTCCAACAATAAAACTTCCAAACAAATCATGTTAAAACAAATACATTAAATGGGGAAAGTAACTTTTCATCGGCTTACATTTTCTTGTGGAATTTGTGTACTTTAGGCTGTTTCCAAAGTGTTACATAAGTTCGTACAGAGGAAAAAAGCATCTTCATGTTAGACACTGGTTTCCAAAATAGCTTGTCCTGTAAGTGCATCTTTCTTGAACCAGAAGGAGAAACTACTAATAGATCACATGCAAGGCAATTTAAAATCAATTCCCTCGTGACACTGTTAACGTCAAATACGTCAACCAATAAAACGAGAAAGATAAGATAAAAAAAATAACTTGATAAAAGTCAGCTTTTCAAAGTATAATTCAAACAAATTGTAGATAAGGATTAACGAAATCCGTAGGAAGACAAGTACTACATGACTTTTCGCTTAAAAGGTATAACAAAAGGTATATGAAAATCAGTAACGCAGAGTACTCTTTGCAGTACGGCCGATAAGTTGACAATTTCAAAGTCTTTCCGAGGAACTGGATATACCTCAGGCTTGTAGAAAAAAACAGTAATAAAAAAATATAACATTAGTCTTGTGTCAAAGTCTCACTGTTTTCTTTTGTTTTGTGATTTTATTTGCAGAATAAACTAAATTCCTCACCATGGGGGACATGTTCCGTAGTGAGGAAATGGCTTTATGCCAATTATTCATACAGCCTGAAGCAGCATACACGTCCGTGTCGGAACTGGGCGAAGCTGGGTGTGTTCAATTTCGTGATGTAAGTTAATGTTCGAGTTTTATTGAAGTTCATTAAAATGTGATATGGAAAATATTTCTAAAGACTAAATGCCTCTGTTTGAGTTTTTTCTTCGTGTGCTTTTATTATATGTATTTTTATTCGTCTGTCAAGTTTTTTTAGAGACCCAATCATTTTATAGTCCTAAGTTAGCTTTCCGTTGTTATATCATTTTGCACAAGACACACTACTTAATTAGGTACTCACGCATCAATCTTTAGTCGAAATCAGATATTTTCAATTTGTCACGCTGTAAGCAGAGCACATTATTGTAATCTTAGCAGTTTAAAATTTTTTAATATTTAAATCTTGTGACCTTTTCAAAAATGTTTTAGTAGAAATGTCAGCTTGACGTACGTGACGTACATTTTCTTAATCCTACTCAATCAATATGTGCAAGACAGTTCACCATAATCAACGCTTTTATAGTTCTGTAGTGAGGTCAATTTAAAGTTCCGCTGAATAAAATTCAAATCCATCAAAATCAAAACAATTTTCTAGCAATACACATTTCAGTTGAAAAGGTTTTTTCAACCACATGATCGATAGTGTGCAGAAACACATGTTCCACAAATTAATTAACTTATTTAACACTTTTGTCAATAGAGATAGCTTTATCTGGCATGAATGTCAATTTATTTGAGAAATTTCCAGTTTTTTACTGAGTCAATGTTAATTAATATTTTCTACTCGATCGATCAGACGAAGAAACACATGCCCTATTAATCAATAATAAAACCGAATTAACTGTTCAATTCAAGAATATCGCCTTTCTTACAAATAGCTGCAGTTGTGTCCAAGTTTACTTAAATTTATCAATGAGTTCTTAGGCATTAAGGATTGGGTAATCGATTGAGCTGTTGGAAACTGCTGTTTTACAAAGTGATCGAAGAACTCTCAAGGTCTTACTTGCTCTGTCGTTTCTCCTTTTTTACAACATTTTCGTGTAAGTTTACGATTTAGTAGTAGTTTTAACGTGATGCGTATAAAAAATGTTAATTTCTCTTAAAATAAGAAAAACTTACTATTTGGCGCAACATGACCTTAGTGAATCCTAAGCTTCCCGCGATTGTTTGTTTTGCGCGAGTTTTTAATTTTTGGGACAAATAGAAGGTACCTACAATTTAAAACCGAATTCAATCTGATAAATTTGAGATTTTTCAGAAAAACCGTCCTTTTGGATGTAATCAGACGTTGGCGAGAGTTATTAGAGCCGTGTAGAAAACATTAAGATGTAATTTGTTGTTTCTTTCCGTTGATCGAACCTATCACATCTTACTAAATTGTATAGCATGCTAAGCCACTGCCACTATATGTTCCTTTTGATTTATTAAATTGAGCCTTTTTTTCATATCGTTGTAGAAGACTCCTAATTCACCATTAACTGGACTAAATTTTACAATTTTTGGTGTTTTTTTTTCACTTTTATGGTTACAATCTGAGATTTTCGTACATTTGACGTTTAATTTCTGACATCAGCTTAACAAAATAATTTTTGTTGAGTAGCTTCAACTTAACAATTGTTTTTAACTTAAGAAATAAAAGTCAATCTGAATTAATAAATTTATACCTTTAAGTTGAAACTATGAAAAACATACCGACTTCTTTGCTAGGCATTTAAATGCACGAATACATTTTTTTTGTAAAGGAAAAAGCTGTATTTTTAAAAGCCTGCACATATTTATTTCGATCATTTAAAAAACAAAAAGTTTCTTAATCATTGCAATAGTACTTTAGTACGATTTTTGCGGCATATCATTTTTTATTTCAAGAAACATATTTTACCTACTATTCCTGAAAAAAACATTTCTCATTTTATCACTTCCCCCTTCGACTACTTTCACTTCGTAAAAATAAAAAAATCCATTCGCTAAATGGCGTGCTAAATTGTATACATGTGCGTTACAGGTTATTTTGTTCTTGCCCGTTGGTACAAGCACGTACTTTTTTACAAATCTTGTGATGTTTATCATCAAGAAAATCTTTTCTCCATAATATTCTCCTTGCTACTTCCAATTTATAAAGGCTATACTTTTCGTAACCCTTTTTAAAATACCTATTTGAGGAAAATTTAAATTCATGCAAACAGCACACGAGGGCGTATACGTAACTTGTTCATCAATTTTCATTTAAAAGTGCCATAGACTTTATTTTCCTCAGTTCCTCCCTCACTTTCAGGATTTCAAATTGATTTACGAGTATGTAAGTTGTGATTAGTGATGCCCAAGGTGTACTAGGAAAACAATTTTTTTCCGTTTTCCAGGTAGTATTTTTTAAGTCCGCATGACGGAGAGGGAATTATTGAAAGTCTTAGTTAGTTATTTGATATATAATAAATGTTTGTACCTACATCCGAGTATGTAGTACACCGATTTTAAACAGACCGAAACTTTCAAGTTCTACATTGACTCGTATGATCGGCTTTCGCGACTTTCTTATCAAACATGGCACGGGTGATAAGATAACTGCATTTGACTTATCTTTCATAACGTGTTGTTGAAAACAGAGTATTACAACTTTATTAACGTAGGTCACATGATCACAAATAAATTGTGCAAATTACGTCACAACTCTTCAAGACTCTTCATATAAGCCATAATGTTCTTCAATATATTTTTGAAGATATCTCCGGCAAAAACTGGTAGAAAGCAGGCATTTTGGAAAAGTAAAATAAGTGTTCTGCGGTAGAAGCTGCGTCACAGAAAAGTTAAACGTGAAACAAAAAAAAAGTTTACATAAAATCAAGGTTATTGAAAAATGTAGGTATTCTTTTCACCATGAATGAAGGGTGTCGCTATCACCGAGTTTCTGTTGACAGAAATTCCTTACTGTCGATTTCTCATTGACAGAAAGTAGTACGAAATTTGTGGAACAGCTTGAAGCAGCAATTAACTAGGTAACTTTTAGTCCATTAAATTTAGTTGAAATATTGAAGGTAGATTCCTGTTATGAATGCGGACAAATATTTAATTTATTTCCTAAATTTGCTTGCAAACTATGTTAATTGAGAAACTGTTTTCTATTTATGTTTAGTTAAATGAAGGCGTGAATTTGTTCCAAAGAAAGTTCGTTACAGAAGTTCGACGCTGCGATGAATTGGAACGAAAAATCCGCTACATTGAGACAGAGCTGAAGAAGGATGGCATTATTCTGCCCGAAATCATTGATGACATCCCAAGAGCACCCAATCCACGAGAGATTATCGATCTGGAAGCTCACTTGGAGAAGACCGAAAACGAAATTCTCGAGCTGGCCCAGAACGAGGTTAACCTGAAGTCAAACTTTTTGGAATTGACCGAGTTGCGTCAAGTACTGGAGAATACACAGGGATTTTTCTCTGATCAGGAAGTAATCAATCTTGATTCGAGCCGCATGAATATATCAGCAGATGATCAAATCGTCAGCCAGAACCGTGGACGCCTGGCTTTTGTGGCTGGTGTCATAAATCGCGAACGTATTTTCGGTTTCGAGCGCATGCTGTGGCGTATCTCGCGTGGTAATGTTTTTCTCAAGCGCTCCGATTTGGATCAGCCCCTTAAGGATCCGGCTACGGGACATCCAATCTACAAAACAGTTTTCGTTGCTTTCTTCCAAGGTGAGCAATTGAAGAACCGCATCAAGAAGGTGTGCACCGGCTTCCATGCCTCGATGTACCCATGCCCAAGTTCGCATAAGGAGCGCGATGAGATGGTTAAGGGTGTGCGTACTCGTTTGGAAGATTTAAAATTGGTTTTAAGCCAAACCGAAGATCACCGTAGCCGAGTGCTGGCTACGGTTTCAAAGAACTTGCCCACCTGGAGCATTATGGTGAAGAAAATGAAGGCAATCTATCATACGCTGAATTTGTTCAATATGGATGTCTCCAAGAAATGCCTCATCGGTGAGTGCTGGGTGCCTTTAAAGGACCTGTCCGTCGTTCAGAACGCACTGTCGGATGGATCGGCAGCAGTTGGAAGTACAATTCCGTCATTTTTGAATGTAATCAACACCAATGAACAGCCACCGACATTCAACCGAACCAACAAGTTTACCCAGGGCTTCCAAAACCTAATCGATTCGTATGGAATTGCATCGTACCGTGAAGTTAATCCGGCACTCTACACAATCATCACGTTCCCATTTCTGTTCGCTATTATGTTTGGTGATGTGGGACATGGCCTGATAATGTTCATGTTCGGCGCATGGATGTGTATTTGGGAGAAGAAATTGGGAAGATCACGCGGCAGTGAGGTGTGGAACATTTTCTTCGGCGGCCGTTACATCATTCTGCTTATGGGCATCTTTTCTCTGTATACCGGCTTCATATACAACGACGTGTTCTCAAAGTCAATGAATATATTCGGTTCGAGGTGGACCATCAACTATAATACAACGACAGTCGATACAAACCCTCATCTACAGCTAAATCCCACCTACGCAGTTGAGGGAATCTATCCAATCGGATTGGATCCCATCTGGCAGTTGGGCGAGAATAAGATCATTTTCTTGAACACCTATAAAATGAAACTGTCCATCATCTTTGGCGTCACTCACATGTTTTTCGGCGTCGTTATGAGTGTAGTGAACTACAACCACTTCCGTAACCGTCTCAGTATCCTAATGGAATTCTTGCCACAAGTTCTGTTTTTGTTACTCTTGTTCGGCTACATGGTGTTTATGATGTTCTTCAAATTTGTGAAGTACGACGCGAAATCTTTAATTACGGCCAATCAACCTGGGTGCGCCCCCTCGGTGCTCATTATGTTCATCAACATGATGCTGTTCAAATCGACTCCACCGCTGCCTGGGTGCAAGGAGCACATGTTTGAAGCGCAACCGCAGATACAGATGGTATTCGTCGCTATTGCCCTTATATGCATTCCCTGGATGTTGCTGGCAAAGCCCTTGTATATCAAGTTCACCCGAAAGAACCACCCTCATGTGAGTACATTTTCTGCTGAGCATCTTGGATGAGCATTCTATTTTCAATACTCCTTCTTTTCAAGGTGAAGCAAAACGGTAGTCTGGAGTTATCGTCGGAAAGCGAGAGTTCTATTCCTGTTGCCACCGATAGCCATGCAGGTGGTGGTAATAGCCACGACGATGAACCGATGAGTGAGATTTTCATTCACCAGTCCATCCACACCATTGAGTACGTGCTTAGTACAATCTCACATACAGCATCATACCTGCGTTTGTGGGCTTTGTCTCTGGCTCATGCTCGTAAGTGCTTCCACATTTGCTTCGCTCGGACAATGTTCTGATATTTCGTTTGCTTATAGAATTGTCTGAGGTGCTTTGGAGTATGGTGCTATCGATGGCCTTTGGGAATTCGTACGTTAATGCCATAGTAATGTATTTCATATTTGGCATGTGGGCAGTATTCACCATCGGCATTTTAGTCATGATGGAAGGACTGTCGGCTTTCCTTCATACTTTGCGTTTGCATTGGTAAGTTGAAATTTAGTTTCAGTTGGCACAATAACTGATATTGGTTTTTCTTTCTTAGGGTCGAGTTCATGAGCAAATTCTACCAAGGCTTGGGATATGCATTTGCGCCGTTCAGCTTCAAGGTCATCCTCGAAGCAGAAGAGGAAGAATAAATTCATCAAGCTTGTATCAGATGATTGTCTGTATCAACTTTACTGCAATAAATGTTAAAGTGTTATTAAAAAGGTGCATTTCTTCAAATTTTGTATGCATAGGAAATTTGAAATCATCTAGGATCTAGGTGAACAAAATAGGAGAATTAAAAAATGAATAATATACAAAATTCGATGAGTCATAGATGCCAATGGTTTCCCTGGATTTAAGTAAGTCAGCAGACAGATCGAATGCTAAGAATTTCATGCACATACGCTTTCCAATTAGTATAGGAGGTGCTACGCCCTTTGTTCAATACGGATTATATTTTGCAAAGTGCCTTGCACAGTCATTGTAAATCTATGCACAAAGAATTGCAACTCTGGCCTTATTTTTGTATCAGGATTAGCGCTGTTGGATAACGTATGTCACACCGAAATGTCAATCCGAAACCCAACTTCTAGCAACACACTCAGAAGTCCCGCGAACGATATGTGCATTCTTGACTCTTGAAAACTTAAAAACAAGTTCTTGTTATCAAAAATAAAAGTTAAAGCAAGAAGCTTACAATTTTTTTTTAAATCTCACAGTTCTTCGATGAACAATTGAACAATCTTCTTTTTCTGAGTGTATAAGAATACTAGCTGAATGCCAGGCATAGCTCGGGAACAAAACTCATAAACTGTTCTACTGTATAACTAACCCTACCGTTCGGAACGGAATTTTCTCCTATTTGAACGAAATCAAAGAGATATTCCATTCGAGATATCCGTTGCGATACAACTTTCGAAAAAAATGACCTGTAGCATTGCGTGGAACTTCCAAATCTTACGAGGAATTCTTTAAACAAAAAACTATATATACCTATTCTAATTCATTGATTTTCATTAGTTTTTAAGTCGTATGTACTGAAACGAACATACCTACTTAAATTATTTTTTTACACACATTTTTTCAAGCAGAAGACGCCTTGATTTGTTTTTGACATGAGATCAATAACCTTATCTGATTCCACATTAATATCCGAATGAACAGATGTCATTAGCAAGTGAGCTTAATCTGGCATTCTCCATAACGCTTCGGGACACTGTTTTTATCCTTTTCATAGCTGAAAAGTTTCTTTCAATACTAGCTGTGGTCACTGGAAGCGTGGCCAAAACCGTAAGCAAGACGTTTATACCTCTAAAGTGAGTCTTGTCACATATATCAAGCAATTTCCAAACTTCGGTGGAAGGATAACTCGACGATATTTTTTCGCACCAAAGAATGTACTCAGCTTTCACAGCTGACAACGAAACTACTTCAGCCGAAGCAACGGATTTCCGAACGGATACCTCGATAGGGGTGAATAAGAACCAATGACTCATATTTTAGCAGTCCTATTTATGAAATTAAGAAAGTGGATTCGAAAGAAATACATGTGAAATGAAGAGTAAACAAAGTACTTACGTAAGATTTACCTTCTTTCCAAGTTGCTTCATAAGACCAAATAGTCTTCGAAAAATTGCAGGGAATTGCTTACAGGAAACAATCTGTTTTAAATGATAAAAACAAATTTTTATTTGTATATCAACGTCTTATGTTGTATAATAATACGACTTACAGTTTTAAATTGTTAAAAATTTAAAAAAAAATCTTTGCCACGACGTTTCATTATTAGCATTGTAGACTATAAATTTCAATTAAGTAAAACCAAAAAATAAAAATAAAATTTAAATGTTGGCCGCCATGAAGCAGGTTACAGTTTACGACGAAAATAAGAAACCTTTAAAATACAAAAACAAAGTTTTTTTTTTTTATCGAGTTGTTCTTATATGCGAACACATACATAAGAAATAAAGTGGCACGGTGTTGCCACATGCGTTTTTTTAGAAGCGTTTCTTCTTATACGAGTGTTTTTTATATACGTCTTGGACTTTATTGTGTTTTTTTAAGTCAAAAATCTCCTATTTTCAATATTTCCAATGATGAATTGCACATGATTGTGATTGTTGGTAAGAAATCTATAGACCTTAAGATAAGTACATACTTTTAATATTTTGCCCCTTGAAAGTAAGTGAAGGGGTAATTTTGATAAACGACAAGGTACCCATTTAATAGTTTTCACTTCAAGTTTACCCGACTAACTAAGGGGCTCATATCCATTTTCCTTATCCGTTTTTTTTTGGTAAAATTAATAAAAAAAGATGAGTTAAAAAATAAAATAAAAATGGCATAGTTCCCATTGCGATTTTTAGATTTTGCTTTCAAATTTCAGATTTTTCGTGGCCAATGAAACACAAATGCATAAAACTAGTAATGAAATTTTGTGTATGTGATTTAACAGCCAGCTGTTTTTAAATTGTAATTTGTGCTTATAAAATACCATTTATTCAAGTTATGATAGCCATTGTTGCGGACACATGCAAATATTTCACTATTTTCCACAGAATCGTTTTCTATAAATGTAAATACATAATAGCAAACTTCAATGATTGACAATTGTCAGATGTTTTGGGGTTAGTGAATGTAGGTGTAAATCCCGCTTAGAAGTTGAGTTCTCTGACGTCGAAAAAGGATTGTTTTTTTTTGCTGCGAATGTTACTTGAAAATTGACAACAGCTGAGATCTAGAGCAGAAATAAGCTTAATTAATATTTTGTTGAATTTACTTAAACTAAACCGCCGGTTATAACGTACTTATTTCGTCGGTCCCTTCACCGTCGTTATAACTGACTTCTACTGAACCACTCTTATTTGTTTTAAATCAGTAATGAGAGCCATAGGCAAATCGCGATGGAAATGTTTTCAGCTGATTGCAGAAATGCTGGTCTCCGGAACTTGTGCCTATTTCCGTTTTAAATATCTATACTTATGTGCTAGCCCATATTCCATCCATGACACTTCAGGGGTTTGATTTGTGATCTTTGACTGATGCATTGACTGCGGACAAACGGATTTCTCTGTTTCATCACGTCCAAAATATTGCGTGGGTGATAATGTAAATGCAGTTTATTGAAATTTGGCGATGAAATTGATGGAATGTTAAGCTAATAATAAGGCCATGATTCCGGTGCAAGCGAATTTCACTTGAGCGAGTTCGTAAAATTCGCTAAACTCATTCAAAAGTACCTACGCATTTCCGAAGTTGTGATTCGGGTGAGCAAAATTTACTCGCGCCAAATTTCCGATGGATTCATTTCTATTTTAATCGCGTGAAATAAGCGAATATAAGTTGTTTTTTTTATACCCTCCACAGGAAGGTATATTCACTTTGTCATTACATTTGTAACGCCAAGAAGGAGTCACCGGAGACCTCATAAAGTATATATATTCTGAATCAGGATCACATTCTGAATCGATTTAGCCATGTCCGTCTGTCTGTCTGTCTGAAAGCACGAAAGCGCCCAAAGGAATTGACATAGGCGAATGAAATTTGGTGAAAGGACTTCTTTTTATCGTCGTCAGGTTGGTATTAAAAATGGGCTATGTCGGTCAAGTATAGTTCTGGTACCTCCCATACCAAACCAATATTAGACCCATGTGTCTCTCTGTCTGTTGTTCAATGTAATTACGTACTAGCTCACATGCCTAAAACTTTGCATGACTTGTATGCAGTGAAGGGTATCAAAGCATCGGCCAGGCCGATGATAACACTTTTACTTGTTTTAGTTTAAAAGGGTTTGTGCTTAGTTGCGTACTGATCTTGGTGCAAAATGGATTCAGGTAAGCTAATTTATCAAGTAAAAATCGAGCAGCGTTATGAGACATGAACACGAAAGACTTATAAAAAAAATGTTTAATGCAAAGGCTGTGGTAATGAGATTTGTATCTCAAAATGCTATTTTCCAACAAATTTGTTTCCACAAAACGACAACGACCTGATTAAACCCTTCCAAAGTACATCATTTCAAAACGCGGCTGCTTAGTACTACTTCATATGCAATTCGAATACCTTACCTGCGCAAAAGTCGCATGCACCGAAACCATATTTGGGCGAATACGCTTAAGTTCTATTCGCTGCGCTCGCGCGAGTTAAATTCGCTTGCATCGGCTGATTATTCTTATCGAATCACAATTGTCTAATCAAACCAAGGCTTCGCCATTCAGAAGCTGACAATCAAACTATTACATAGTAGCGAAAAACTATTGTATGCTTATCGCAAATAATGAAAAGCAAAGGTCTGTCTTGCATTATCTAAACCGCATGCTGAAAACTGTGGTAGATAAAAAAATTGTAAATAAATGAAATTATGTTTAAAATATTGTTTTAAATCATTTTGTGGAAATAGTTAATCCGGCGCCGGTCAGTGGAACAACGATGAGTTCTGTTGCGTTATACTGTGTTGTAAAGAAACACCGTATTTATGATCTTCAATCTGTGGATTCTAATAAAAATCAAATTTACGAGCAGCTGTGCTCAGCTATATCAACGAAAGATCTCCAAAAAGTTCGTATCGAGAGAGAAATGTAGATACAAATATTTTTTATTTGTTTTGTTTAAATATAGGTTCGACATCTACTTAAATCAGTGAATATAACATACGGGTTGTTGAATTTACCGATTTTTACCTGTGACATTGCATGTTGCTTTACAAATTGCATTGCATTGAATTTGTGCCATTTTGCGGTCTTTAACGACAGCAAGGAGATTCTCACCGAACTGCTAAAGCATGGGGGAGATTTAAGCAAGAAGACATTTGGTAAGTAGGCAGTATTTGGTAACTAAACGAAAATTGATGTGAGCTGAGGCCGAATATTATTATTTTTTGTTTGAATCCTTGGTTTACAAAATGAGTGTTCTCGAATGCGAGAGATCATTTTTGAGCTCCTATAACAAAGGACTGGTAGTCCATACTTTCTAAACCTGATAGGGGTGTAAGCTGGCTATCAAATCGTAACGTGTGAATGTGTTTGCATGCAATTTATTGCGGTTTTATTTACTTGAAGTTTGCATTAGGGGTACACTCGTAAAACTGTATAGAACTATGACAAAGACAATCTCTTTTAAATGTGCTCCAGCTCTATTTCTGTTATAATAAAAAGAAAAGCTCAATGATGACATTAAAACATTGTTTGCTTCATACTTAGATATATAGTGGGTATATATTTATTGCGTCTGACCCGGGCGGTGCTAGGTTCGAGACCTCCCGGGGGACAGCAATAACCTGCAACCTAACATAAAAGTAAAACGAATAATATAAAGGTTTTTTTTTCACCGTTGCTCCAAAAAAGATGTTTCTGCTTAGAGTCCAACGGAAAAGGATTGCTCTGGGTTTTTGGAATCTCATTTTAAAAGAAAAGAATAATGATAATATTCATAAGACAGAGCCAAAAGAACCCACATACAATATTTTGTTAAATTCATTGTAAGTTTTTCTTAGCCTTGCTCAAGATCTGCAGTATCCAAAAAAAAATTGTATACACATTTTAAGCGGAACACTTTGTTTTTAAATCGAGAAACTATTTCTACCCAAATAAGCAAACATGTATAAATGTCACGATTACTTAGCGACTAATACCAGTCGAGGCAAATCCCGATTCATTAAGGTCAACAATTATTGTTAAATACGAGTCTTAAATATTTACGAAAATCCACTAAAGAGCAATCAAAGTTCTAATGAATCCCATTACAATCGCGACATGAACATCGCACTATCGTAGTCCAGTTAAAGCCACAGCAAGCACAGAATACTGTTATGTCTGACAGCTGTTTGACTAGACGTATCTCCGTTTTGATTGGATGAAATCGGTCATATGAGAAGCTGTTTGAGTTGTCGTTTATGGAGAGGAAGCCGACGAATCTAGTCAGAAATTTGTGACTGAGTACCTACTAAGTTCAGCTCGAATATGTGGCTGACGTAGAAAAAGTGACGCTCCCGACCAATCTAGTTTTTGAGTTCAAGTTACATCTTATCCAGACCAATCTAATCGACTCAAGCTAACTAGATGCTTGAATTTGCCCAATACAAAAAGATCAGGTAGATCCAAAAAGCACCGCTTATTGGGTAATCAAACAATATTTTGTAAAGACCGCTCAATTTTCCTTTCTTTTTATTTTGCCAGAAGTTACATTATCGGAAATCGAGAGGAGTTTTGTCGAAAAGGATTCACTTGTAGATCTGATTGTAAGACACTTTACCGAACCTGTTAAATATTTGCAACACCTCTTTGATGGATACATTGAGACGTCAGACCGTGGCAGTACTTATGAATTTAAATTTGGTGAGTGCTTCTTCAACATTCTGATGCTGTCTGCATGAATTACAACGAGTTCCTTACAGATTTCTCAGTTCTGTATCCGTCTGCGCAAATGGAAAGTCAAACTCCAAAAACTGAACGTCAGATGTGTGTCCTAAATGAAATTGTAAATTCATCTTCGGATATTTACAGTGAGGAATTTGGCTTGCTCCAGCATCCCTTGATCGGTATTTCACAATAGGCCTGTTGGCAGTTGATGTTTTAAAGCGAACGCACCTATAAATAAACTCCCGTTTATTTTTAGATTGTCAACTGCCGACTTTGGTAAAAAAAAATCACATATATACATTATATCTAATACCTCAACTATGAGCTAAGTATTATTGGTTTAATCCCCAGAGGTATATTTGACGTGCAAATGGAGCCACTACCGACGATTTTTCTACATATTGGTGGCGATGCATACTTTGTTCGTTGCATGCCTGTCAACAATTGCGTTGCTGATTGTGGGAAATTTCAAGACTTTCTCGCATTTTCAAAACAGTACTGCTGAACCTGAGCTTTACACAATCGATGCCACTTTGACTACATTGCAGACGTTAAACTACCTCCTGTTTGTGTTTGGTTCTTTACTCCTTAGTCATGCATTGATACAGGTGGTTTGATCAACGAGTCTTTTTTTAAAGTCGAATTCAATAATTGTTTATTTTGGCAGGCATTTTTCATACCACTGCGGAAACTCTTGTATGAGTTTGAAATAATTCTGAATCTTTTCACTTCAGTGTGTGCTCTGTTGAACTGCGCCTATGGGATTGTTCAACCGTTGCAATGGCAACTGAGGTATCACTTCAAACTAATATACACACTAAATAGTTTGATTATTTTGCCAGCCTGGATCAATTTGATGTTAATTATCGGACGTATTCCAAGCCTTGGATGCTATAGTCTTATGTTTACTACAGTTATGAAGAACTTCCTAAAGGTAAGAGTTTGTGTATTTTTTTTAATTTTCTTAATTTATTGGCAAATGTTATGTTAGTAGTCAGCATTTGTGTCACTTTCACAAAGCGTCATAGGGCCAATTTGGCTTTATTTCATTTCCTATTTTTATTTATGAATAACTAAAAGTAGAACCACGCGATATGTCGATTATGTATATGGGGGCACAAGCATGCTGTATTAAAAAATACCGCGTATACGTATGTTGTATGTACCCATATAACTATATTCCAGAAACTTGTTGAATATCAATGCTTGCTGTTCAATTAAGTAAACATTGTAGGTAATTATCGATTTTGGAAAAAAAAAACTTTGCGTGTGTAGAATTCTTTGTCATATTAAAACAATAGCAAATATGTACTTTTATGACAAAACAATTTACGTATATACTGCGTGTGCGTATAGGAAAAAAGAGAGCGTGCTTGTCATACAACAGTAGAGAAACTTCTCTCGCTATATGTGAGTATATATTTTGTATGTTTATTTGAGTTGTGTTACAATTGGATTGTATTAAGAAATTTTATCAAATCTTTATATGTAATCTAACAATTTTAATACAGCGCAGTAGAAGTGTATATTCATTCCATTAAACGCAATCCAATCCGCTTAAAATTGATTAAATTACTAACATCCGCTTTGAAAGTTTAACCTCTCTATTGAACGAATGAAACTTCTTTGGAATTAAATTGAGTTCAATGCATAGTTACGACTTCACAGATTTCCGGGTCGGCTGCTTGATCGTTTTTTTTTTGCGCTAATGATTGAATCGAGTCAATCAACAAAGTTTGTGATCCCGGTGGCTGAGTGGTTAGTATGCTGGACTACTTGAGCAAGTGGTCAAATTGTAAAAATGATAGTACGTATTTATAACGAAAACAATGTACCTCTCCCTCTTTATGCGCCGTACGGCCTATGCACACATAGGCCACATTACATATTTTTTAATGCTAACGATTTGCTCCCACACCCCAGAGCAGATCATAAAGGGAACTATCGGGCCAACTATACCCATCCACAAAATTTCATTGAAATTGGTTGAGTGGTTTTGGAGATCGACAGCAGCGCCAACTAGCGGGTCCAAAACTATTATATCTTCCCAGCTGGAAGCAACCATACCCATCCACAAAATGTCATTGAAATCGGCTGAGAGGTTTTGGTGATCGACAACTGCGCCGCATTCGAAGAAGATCGACAACAGCACCACCTATCGGGTGCAAAACTATCCTATCTTTCAAGCTACAAATACCGATACACATCCACAAAATTTTATTGAAATTGGTTGAGTGGTTTTGAAGATCGACAACACCATATACGCACAAAATCAGGTATGTTCACTAAAATGCCTATAACTTATGAACCATTTCACTTACAAAGACCGTTATATACAGGGTCATTCATTTCGTGGTTTCAAGTTGGTAGCGCTGGCATTTGACACCTGTCAAACTCAGCTGTCATTGGAAGTGTCATAATATTAGTTGAATGTTTGCCATTTACGACAATGGATCGCTTAACAATCGAACAACGCGTTAAAATTAATTAAACTTAGTAAAAAAGTGACGATTCAAACGTAAATGGTAAAATTGTGAAGAAATTTGAAGAGAGTGGAAGCATTCTGATGTCGTAAGGCCTGTGCATCATCGTAATGCACGCTCAGTCGAAAATATTGCTGCTGCAAGTGCAAGTGTTGCTGATGATCCGATTTTATCGATTTCCCGGAGTTCGCTGTAATTGAACGTGTCGTACACCTCACTATGGCGTATTTTGCATTTGAATTTGCATCTCCATCCTTATTAAGTTGAAATTACGCAAAATTTGAAGCCTGCTGAGGGTAGAAGGCCAGAGTAATAAACTAGACCGGACATGCTAATGGGTTCGTTGTTGCTGCGTAATACTTATGGCGATTTGCCTACGGCTATAAACCTCCTCGACGGGACGGCAACGGGGTGGTTTATCCTCGGACGACCCTGATTGGACGATATGTCTTCAAATATACGAGGGGTGACCGAAACAGTGTACCCTTCGTTTATGATCCTCCGACATCTCGTCCGAAGTGGCGTATACCGGTTGTGTCAGTATCTGTGATTAGTAGATCGCCGCTTTCTTTGCGAGGCCTTACTAGACGTTTAGTAAGGTTGGTCAAGGAGGAGGTGACCGGGCGACAGTTAGCCTTCGGATAGGCGGGTGGTAACCGCAACGGTTGGACCCTCGCCTGTATCCTCTGGTAACTTATCGGATAGGTCAGATAAAGCGATGCGTAGTAGTAGCGGTGATTGGATCAATCGTTCTGATTACTGTGCAAATTGTGAAGTGTCTCAAATTGGTCAAAATGTGGGTCTGACCGAGTGATGGTTTGTTAATGTTCGGATAAAAACGAAGGGGTAACTGACACAGTTTCCACTCTATTGCAATCCATAAACAATCCGTCTAAGTAAATAGTAGCTGATGGGACCAGTTGCTTATACTAAAAATATGTGAGTGATCATTGCAGCCATTTGGTCTTGGTAATATATTTGCTGTCACTGTCACTGAAAACTACGAAGAAGTATTTTCCTAAGTATGTTTTGCGCAAATTTTCGAGAGCTGGGCAAGTGCACAGAAGATGGAGAATGGTTTCCTCTTCCTCCTCATCCATGCAGCTTCTACAGAAATCGTTGTAGGGTGCTCCTAGTGGAATGGTATTGATGTTACCTTTTATGGGAAATTTTCAGAAACTATATTTGGTCTTATGTCTCAAAACAATTACTAAAGTTTGGCCCAATCATGCTTTGCCAGCCATTCATATAGTCAAATTCTCCGATTTGGTTAAGTTAGGTGGTTAAGTTTGAAATTGCAAACAACATTATTTGTTTTATTTTCAGGTAATGGTATCCTTCATATTTTTAATAGTCGGATTTTCGTTAAGTTTTTCCTTGATGTTTCCGATGTCGGAGTTTTTTAATAATCCATTTGGAGCAATTTTACGTACTATTGTAATGATGGTTGGAGAGCTGGACTACACAGGAACGTTTTCAAACAGTAATGGGGTAAATATCTTGTAAGGATATAGTTACATATATAGTTTTGTTAATGGGTCTCATCTCAAGTATATGAGATATTTCAGAATCGTCAGAAGATCGTAAAACAATTAATTAGACCGGTCTTAAGAACGCAAAAAGTGGACCGATTTTATTTGGATTAATGTGAGTTGGTCGGAGTGACTGCAGTGCTAATTAGGGACGTTCATAAAATAAATGAAGGACAGTTTGACGGCTATTGAAAGAGATTGGGATGTTATTTTTTTATCTCGATTTGAAGGATTTTAAGAAAATTTGAGGATCGCACTTCGGTAAAACTTAGGAAATAACAAATGAATTCCATATCAAAACAAGTCACCTCTTTATCGACTTCTATGTCGTCTGCGTATTATACAAAGCCATGTCTAATTTCGAAATATCCACTCTACACCATCGTCTATGCTGTACATGCTGCATGCATGATGACGATGGAGAAACTCTCAGGCGAAAACCAAACACGGAGCTCTTTGATGTGTCTCCCTCGCTAAATAGCATCGACATAGCGATCAACCGAAGAATCATTGTAACTGGCTCCTCAGACTATGTATGTGTCTAAGACTTTAAGCGCTCTATCATAGAACCAAGAAGATATGATTCAATACTTTAATCATTCCGGTGCCGCTGCATAGTGCAGAAGCCTGCACCTTTACGAGAAAGACTCTTCGGGTAATGGGCGATCCAGTGTGAATCAACGGAAAGGAAGCAATTCAATGATGAGAAAGACTCTTCGGGTAGTGAACGATCCAGTTTGAATCAACGGAAAGGAAGCAACTTAATGATGAAATTTACTTTCTGTTATGTAAAGCGACTTTGACCTGGCCAGAAAGCTAAGAATACAACGGCGGAGGTAACGATATAAAATGGGACGTAGTAGGAATAACAACGCACTAGCTCGTTTCCGTTGAATCCGTCAAATTTTTGAAGTTGAGGGTCATCAGGAAATCTAGTGGCTATTGCTATTTCATATCCTATTCATACTGGCTTTTCCCATACATATTTCAGTTTTTAAAACGAGTTGTTAACGTCGTTAACGTGTTAATCGTTGAATTGTTAAAACAAACATACCTTTTGCAACATTAAGCAAATTCAGCAGAGCAGCTGACCGAACAGAAGTCACAACACAACTCACAAATTAAAATCGTTTTCACACTTAATTGATGGGTTAATATTATTTTTAAATGCTCTGGGTTAATTTTATTTGTTAATTATGTTGCAGTCCGCAGTCAATGCTAATAAAGGCGTAAGAATGAGATCACAAAACAGACGCCTAAAGTGTCATGGATGTCCATATACGTCCATATGTCCATATAATTATAGATACGTAAAACGGAAATAAACACAAGTTCCGTGTCAGTTTTTTTTTGCGTGTTAGGTAATGCCGTCCCTTTCAGACACATGGCTATTTAGTATTTAGCATCCCTTTAATCTTCAGTGTTGGGAATGTGTGACCGTGTAAATGCGGCATTAATGTGATCTAAATTTTTAACAAAAATAGTTTACAAAGAGGTTTCACGACTAGTGTCTCACAGATGACAGATGAGTGAAACTTCAAACGAAAACTAGTTTGGTGTTCGGTGTGAATGCATCGACGAGTTTTCGACGAAAGCACGGTTTTTGGTGCGGTGTGAATAGGGTATTTAGTATCTATCTATCTAATTTTTAAATTTCTTTTCTTTTCAGCCATTTAACTCGGCAGCCGAATTCGTGTTCATTTTGTTTCTGATTTCATGCTGTATAATTTTAATGAACTTAACTCAAGGTAATTACTAAAATTCGTATGTTGTTTCATCTCCTAGAATACATGATCATTTAAGGTATCGCTGTAAACGATATTAAACTTCTCCATGAAATAAGTCAAAGCATACGGTTGGAAAAGGAAACACGTTTTTTGTTTGAATTTGAAAGTATATTCACGCAACGAATAATGAGTGCGAATCCTGTTTTAAGAAAGGTTTGTATTTATATTGCTTTCTAGATTATATTTTTTAATGTGTAATAACTTTTGAATTTAGATAAAGAAGCGTCTGTACGACACTGGTGCTATAAAAAAAGAAATTTTAATTACAAAGGATAATAGACAACGAATCTCCAATACACTCATGGGTATGTTTGTGTACATATTGCATGCTTTATTGAATTTATCAAATTAAATTAATTAATTTGCAGCTAAATTGCTTCAACTTTATAAACCAACAAAATCGATTTTGAGTCGAAATCTGTCGTATCCTCAATTCCAGTTCAAATGTTTGCCCAATCGTTCCGACGTATTGTAGCTGAATAGCTGAGTCGTAAATAAAAGTGACATTTGAAGTCGATATCATATTCATAATTTGTAGGATGTGCGTCAACTGAAACTATTACTATCGATTGGGCTTATGTACTAATTGAAAATATCCAGATACTGCCAACTTGAATTGGCTTGCTAAACTTGTAAGTGTGACCTTTGGCTACAGGAATGAAATTGTAGAAATAATGCTATTTCTTTGGAGGATATACGTGGAGTTTTATGTTGGAGGATATACGTGGAGTTGACCACCCAGTACCTTTTATTGCTAGGTTACCGAAATCTCCGAAATTGGATTCACTGTTGACATGGACTATTTTTATTCTGAACAGCTTGGGCTCATTCGATCAATGAGCGCAGCCCCTAAACTACGTTTCCACTCCTATGAGGCGAAGTTTTTAAAAACGCCACGAATGTGAAAACCTACTTAGCTTTTGATGTTTATCGATGCGAAAACTTAAATTTTACGTTTCATAAAAATAGCTACAGCTTACAATGGGCCTTACCAACAACCGAAACTAAATAAGGTTACATACCAAAATCCAATTTATCCTCGATTTAACTGTGAAGTCGACTCTAACTCTCGAACCTGAGAAAGTCGTGCCTAGCTCTGGTTTATTTGTAAATGTCGAATGTGGGATGTCAGCCTTTCAACCGTTATATTCTCTATTTACTTTTAAATGCATTTATTGAGCAGTGCAGTAGTTTACTATTAATGTAACGTTATCCACATTTTCTTGAAGTTCAGCAGATGTGCATTAGTGTTGAAAAATGTTAAAATTGTTTGTGCATAATTTAAAATAAAAAGGGGAAAACTCGTCAATGCGAGAGAATTTTATTTTGTTTTGTGGATTATGGTTTCTATTTTCAGATATTACAGGCTCCTATTTCATAGCAATAGAGCTCGCCTAGTGGTACAAATTTTTAGTAAGAATTCTAAATAGTGCAGTATCATTAAATTCGATTAAATTCAAAATATTGAAATTGATGGCAGGATTTCGGATTAATCCATTTTCTCAAAAACCAGAAGACATAATCCCATATTCTTTTCAGTCTTCTATTAAGAACTACTAGGGGCTGTAAATACTAGTAATATATTAAGTGTTCACATTATTGAAAAAATCAGCATATATCAGCTTCTGAGGTCTTCAGCCTAAGCGCCTGGACGGATTTGTTTCAAATTTCGGACCTGGAGTTTGTGGGCTTACAGTATTTCGGGGCTACTTTTTTTTTTGCAAGTTAGCCCCATTTTCAAAGGTAAAAAGGTTTTAAGCAAGTTCGATTTTTTTCGAAAACGCCTCCAATGATTTTAACCGAAATTGATATGTTTTGATCTTATATAGTGAGGTTTAGATCAGTGCATACCCAGTTTATCGCTAAAAAAGGATTAACGGTAATTTTCAAAATCGGACATATCTCAAAAACTGTCCATACGATTTTAGGAAAAATGCAAACTTGATAGCAAACTCAGTTTTTCTCTAAATATTTATACAACCAATTTTTTTTTATTTCAATGCCTTAATTTCAAAAAAAAAAAAAAACCGATCTGTATGAAAATTTAAAAAATAAATTAGAATTTTACGTATATATCGGTGTAAAGATTTCGTTTTATCATGCACCTTACTTCAAACCATAGGCGCGAAAACAAGGATCATCAATCTATTCCGTTCAAAAACAAGAACTTTCCCCTTACAGATCAGAAAGTCCTGGTACGCTTGTACTTATAGGTACATACGGGACACAGAAATCCGTTTTCCCGCAGTCAATGCTAATAAAGGAGTAAGAAAGAGATCAAAAATCAGACGCCTAAAGTGTCATGGATGTGGTGCCCATAATTATAGATGCGTAAAACGGAATTAAACACAAGTTCCGACGACCAACATTTCTGTAATCACTTGAAAACATTTCTATTTCTGATTTGAAACATGTGAAATGAGAGCGGTCTTAAGTTTCAGTAAATTAAACCAAAAATTCATCAATCAGTTATAAGAAATAAATAAACAATTGTCCATTCATCACTTCCGGAAAGCATTTTGTTTTATGGGAAAGCTGAATTGCGTAAGCCACCGCTATAAAAATATCAACATGCATACCTTTCCCATAATTCCTACCACGTAAACAAAATGGCCGACCAAAAAACGTGTTTTTTTGCGTGTTAGGCAATGACGCCCCTTTCAGTCACACGGCTATTTAGTATTTAGCATCCCTTTAATCGTCCGTGTTAAAAATGTGTGATCGTGTAAATGCGGCAAAAGGCTCACAATTATTATTTGACGCACTACCATTTGAAATAAATGTTTAGGCCAAGAGTGCACTTTATTTAAATATATTCCAATGTTTTCTGTATGGTTTGTTTATCTAGATTCTAGAATCGCTTTTGAGTTTGTTACCTACATACCTACCTACCCAATAAAACAAAAGGCTATCAACAAAACTGTATATGATATGAACGAGAAAGTTTCGCGCGACCCAGTCGCGGACTTTTTTTTTAAACTACCCCTCCTGCCTAAACGCTTGTATTTACCTGAGGGACGTATATATGCAATTAGTTTCAACAAATTTAAGGGATTTTTCATAGCATAATAAGCCTTTATTGAGATACGAGTTGTATAACAAAATGAACTATACAATAAATTAACCTAGGATCAACTTTGAAAAAAAAAGTTTTGGAGGAGCTCTGTAAATAATTGACTCAGGTATTTGGCTCTGGCTATTAATCCAGTTGGTAAAAAAATCATGATCAACCTTAGGCATCAGTAGCGTACGCAGGATTTTTCTTGGGGTGGGCTGTGACTTAATTTTGTGATGAAATGTTTGCCAATGGAATCCATTAAAGAGTTATTCAGAGCGCTGAGCCTTCAAGCTAGAAGTTTGGGACGCAAGCCACTGAAGGACACTGAGGACTTAAAAAAACAACTTTACAAAAATAAATATTTTTATACGATGTGTCATGACTCATGACCATGAGTATAGTTTTACTATTTTATAAAAAGCGTAAATATAAATAAGAGGAAAGAAAAAAGTTCCAGTTCAGTCTTTGAATTTTTGTCTCACACACCGAGGCATCGGAAACAAATACAGAAGCATATTCAAAGCGGCCAAGCCAACTGCAAAAGCACACGATGCTGCTACATCAATCGTTTCCTAAAATTAAATGCATTTCATTACTTTACTGTATGTTTTGAGGTAAAATAACTTACATCTGGATCGGCTTGCCCTAAACGTTCATGTAAAAAATCAGCTGCCTTCGGACAAATCACCGACGCAGTTGGAGTACAGTTCAGTTTTTGCGATTGAAAGGCGACGCTATGCAATAACGAGGATACATAACGAGTATGAGTTCCCTTTGTGTTGTCCTGCAACCAAGGCTGTAGGCCCTTGTACGATCTATGGACAATGTTATAAAGGCTTGTAAATATGTTTTTGGTATAAAACAAATTTTAATCTTACCGCACGGTTCCACTGGCCAAAGCCAAGCTTATGCAGAGTAAATAGGTAACCGCAATAGCAGCATTAAATGGGATTTTGACAACTAATAAAAAGGAAACGGATAGCTGTTCTGCTAGTACGTAGCTCGACCAAAGTGCAACCAAGAGATACGCGAAAATTGTTCCATTGGGAGTGTTTGGATCCAAGAACAATCTAAAAGGAAAAATAAATTTGACTCTGCTGTTTGAAAAGTAGAATTACCGTTCGACTTACGGATATAGTACACAACTAGCGATTGCTGATGATATAATGGAAAATGGTATGGAAACCGAGTTGTATGCGATTAGCAAGGTTGCTCCAGTGTAAAGACCCTCTGGGTTGTCCTGCGAAAACCGTTTCCTCCAAATGGGATCTGCGAAAGTGACATGTTAGGTTACCATCAATTATATTGCTGCAAGTTAACTACATATATAACATACATAGACTCCCGGTTGCCAGTATTCCACAGCCATATGATAGACCGATAACATTTAGGATCATTCCATTCTTGCTAAAGAAACCATAAGCATCATCCTGAAAAATAAAAGCACAGCAAATTAGTATTCTTCTCGCATCAGAGTTCTAGGAATGTCTAATGCCCATGTCTAACCAGTTTCCCGTTTGATTTCATTAAAGGCTAGCATTTCTTACAGCCATCTCTAATTATTATTATATTAAAAAAAGTTAATTTAAAAAACCAAAATACCCGACTGACTTAAAAAAAAAAAATTAAAAATACATGAACAAGGCGCATTAAGTACATATACGTAACTAATTGACAATCGGAGGCTGTATACCTACAAAGTCTAACAAATATATGTATGAGTATAGAGTACCCTCCGACTGCCAAATAGTTAGTTATAGGTACTTAAATGCGTCTTGTTCATTTCTTTTTAATTCTTTTTTTTACAGTCAGTCGGGTTTTTTGGATTTTTTAAATTAACTTTTTTTATTTTTATCTTTTGACACTCCGGGGAAGAATAGGAATATAATGACACCTCGCTCTTCAAAACGGGTCAAGCCGTTTAAGCTAAATGGCGTCACGTTGGAACGCACATAAGATTCGCGCGAAACACATAACCCTCCCTGTGTCCAGTCGGGTAAAAAACTTCAATATCTCATTTAAACAGTCACTCGGTTATGTTTATATAGCGATGGCTTACGAAATTTCGCTTTCCTATAAAAAAAATTGGCTTCCAAAAGTGATGAACGGACAATTATTTAATTATTTCGTATAACTGATTGATGTTTGGTGTAATTTGCTGACACTAATTACCACTCTCATTTCATATGTTTTAAATCAGAAATATTCAAGTTTTCCGCTTTACGTAGGTGTAGTATCGGCACTGTGCGACACTTGACTATTAAATGTCAAACATTGAAAATAATGTCACACTATATAAAATGTAAATTAGGTACTGAAAATAAAGTCACTTGATACTGAACTTCAAAGCAATCGGTTGTTTGATATTGGGTCTCTACTGTAGGTTCTATAATTTTTTCATGACAGTTTAGGCATCTGAGTTCTGATCTCATTCTTACGCCTTTATAAGCATTAACTGTGGACAAACGGATCTCTCTGTCCCGTCTCGTGAAAAAATGCGATGGCGTAAATTTAGTAGAAATTTTATAAAATATCGTTCATGTCCGCGCTTTTTTTTTCAAATTATATTATCCTTCGTTTAAATAAAGTTTTCTTTTTGAAAAAGTGCACGCTACAAGTAGACAAATCTTTACATCTATAACCTATGCATATAACAAAACTGCAGCCGGTTTTATGTCTGTTTATGGTTGACGTGAAAACTGCTGGACAGATTTTGAAGGAACTTTTTTTAAATCTTTCTTAAAACTCAGAGGCTAGGTCTTTTATTGCCACGACAACTGTTTTTGTTCTACTTCACTGCCATTAATTTGGCATTACACAAATAGATACCACTTAAGAATTCTCGAGGAAGCTTGAGGGGTTGTGTTTCCCCTAGTTTTGGAGGAAACACTCGAAAAGTATGGCAAAAACTCACAACATTTAAACTTAATAAAGAAGTTTTAAGGACGGGTCGATGTTGAAATAGAATAAAACAAGCTGTGTGTGAAGCATTAACAAAACACGAGTAGGCTCTTTATTCGAAAGGCGCTTGTATGCCATTACGTATGGAACATAACATCGTTCAAATGTCCGTCGTGTCCCAAGAGCCCAGACGACACCGCGTCTGACGTAAAATTGATGCAACGCGCGCAATGTTTACTCAGTTTAGTAAAACAAATTTTGAAGTCATAAATGAAATCAACTAATACCTATATACTTTTGAGAGTGCCTGTACTCCGAATGCGTTTCGCAGTAGAGGCCACTAGACCTTCATTACTCAGTTTAGTTAGACACTACACTAAGCGAACAAACTTGCAGCGCCAGTTAGTGCACAAGTCATTTCTACAAAGGCCACGATACAAGAATGTGCGATCAAATGTTATGCCTATTACAACTTGAACAAATTAAAAATGCTCTGCTAACTTTACTAAAAATATACTAAACTAATTAAATACAATTTTAAACTCTATTAGCCATTAGGTATAGCTGTTTGGGTAAATACCTAGTACGAGCCCCAGAAGTGCGAATTGGAGTGTAGTTGTTGTAAATTCGTACAAAAGTGTTATTTTTCTTGACACAAAATTTGGCACAAATGTTACTTTTCCAAGACGTAGTGCTTGCGGTTTCTCTTTGTTCGTTGCCTCACTTGTCACAATTCAGTCACCGCTGCCTACAAATCAGTATATGATAGAAACTTACCTCAATATTCCAGTAAAAGAGCCATAGTGTCGACATTGCAATGGGTAAAAGGAAGAGCCGCAAAAATAATGAACGCATTCCCGCTACACCACAAGAAAAAGTTGATGCCAACAATTTTCTAAATGAAAAGTAGTCGTCATAAAAATTCTTTAGGCTATTGAAGAAAAAAACTTACAAATAAAGCATGACCCACACTTTGAGCTCGCCTGGCTTACCATATGCCAAGGGCACCTTTCCAGTTCCCATAGAATTAAGAGGAGCATCTGAGATTGGTGTTTCCCTAGAAAACCGTTCTACCAGCGCTTCGATCTGTTGACTGGACTCTAGGAACCGATCCCGGCTTCTGTTATAAAAATATAGATAAACCTAAACCAAATGAGGGACTAAGACTCTACCTTCGATCTACTGTGGATAGACACAGATAATACATTAGCGGATTTTCGAGTTGGGGGCAGGGAAATCCAATTCCATGGAAATACTCCAGCATAGCTCGGGTACCCCCAGAGTAGACAACACCTCCCAGGCATAGGAATAAAGCCCTGTCCAAGAATGGAAACACATCCGATCGAGGTTTCTCTAATGACAACAAGATCCCGCAACCAGTTTTCTTTGCAGTATTCGACAGAATCGAAATAAGCAAATACGCACTCAGTGGGTCCAGTCCTTGGGTTGGCTCATCCAATAGTAGCATCACTATAGAATATAAGAACTATTTCTTAGCAGCATAAAAATCGAGTTTGTTAATGCAACGCGTACCTGGATCGCGAACAAGTTGAATCCCGATTGCTAAACGTCTCTTTTCGCTTATATTCAGATATTCGACGCGTTTATGTGCGACTTGTGACAGAGCCAGATCAGCCAGAACTTGACGTACCTTGGAGCTTTTCAAATAACCAGATAGCTGAAATTGAGTACGAATTGTAAATGATTGCTTTACATTTTCAAAACGCACTTACTATTGTCGCAGTGTAATGCAGGGTTTGAGCAATCGTAAGTCCGGGTATGAAAGTGCAAGACTGTGTAACATAGCCGCACCTTTGCTGAAATAAAGCCTTGGAAAGAGGTGTTCCATTGAGTAGAACTTGACCACGCGTAGAGCCTTCGGATCTTCGTGAGATAACGTCGAGCAGAGCACGTTTGCCACTACCTAAAACGAAAACACAAAATAAAAGAAAGACTTAAAATTCGCTAAAAACTGAATATATAATTTTGTTACAAAAGAACAAACACTAGCAAAAAGATAGATCTGTCAACTTGGAGCAAGGGCTCTTAAAGGCGCTCATTGCCTGAGAAGTCGAAAGGTTGATAGAAAAGGTCAAAGGAAAACCGAGCTCACATAATTCCTGGTTTTTGTTGTACAATTTGACAGCTTGTCCTGAAGTATAAATAAAATAAATATTTAGTACAAAAGGTCATGGTTAAAACCCAGCCAGCCTCATGTAATTGTTTGCACGTTATAGACACATTGGGTAATGCGAATTTTTTACTTTTGAAGCGCGTTGTCCGACTAAAATAGTAGGTTCATTGTGATACAAAGGTAGACCAAACCAGCGTTATTAGTACTCTATCTTCATTTATCCCACGAAGCGTGGTCATTTTTCACTTTTCACCGTACTCAAATTCCCTTTTAAAATCCCACGATACTTTTTTTCGTCAAAATCCAGTTTTTTAAAGTAAAATTTGTATTACACGGAAAGAAAACCACGTTAAATTAACCTTTAGTCTAAAAACCGCAGTTTGTAACACTGCTTTGATTATTTTTTGGTACTAGACAATTCAGATAAAAGACGATTTATAAATATATATGAGCTGTTTTTTTATGGACATTCAGTGTGTTGATAATCGTGGTGAAATACAGGTGTTTTGATAGAATTTCACCAAAAATTTATAGAATGATTTTTTGCTAGATTTCTGAAAATCCCACGATTTGGTACTTTTTCCCTTTATCCCACGGAAGGCTTTTCGGACATCGAAATTCCCACAAAAAGGGATACATCCCACGATATAACAGCACTGGGCCAAACTAGACATACGGGTCGAAGCCTGATCATTTTATTCAGGAAACGAGATTAAAAAGCCCGGGGGTTGATGTGGAGGTGTATCTTACGTGCCCTTTGGGTAAAAACGGAACAAGGTGCGGAAGGGAGCTGGGTCTAGAACCATACGAAGGCCTTACAAAGGTTGTATAATAATCGAATATCCAACACTTCTGAGCTTAGTCTTCATTTGAATGCAGTTTGACCACTTTGCCTTTGCATTTGATGAGATTTTGTAAACACAACTAGGTTACGTTGAGTTAAGTTAAAAAGGGGAATGAGTGGCACTAGGCACCAAAATACACCTCCCCCGGGAAACCAAGTCAATTAGCTATACAATGGAAGAAACCTTAACATTTTACCTTTAAAAAACACTCAATTTCCCTGCAGAAACTAAGTATCAGATTCTAATTCGCTAACCTCCTCTAAATGTCAGAAGATTAGTATGTGTGTTATGTTTTCCTCGGCTTAACAAGTTATTTTCATATGATTTTGGCATGTTTTCTCGAAAGACAGTTTCCTGGCAAAAGATTTGCTGAATATACTACGATATTTAGGTCGTTGCTTTGAAAGCAATGTCAATGTCTATTATGTGACACCGTTCGAATTTGGTTTTAAAATGTCAAATATCCACTCTTTTAGCGTACTTTTGGCAGAAGAGCAATTGATACCTTCCCGCTCACTTTCGAGCAATCATTTTTAGACAATGACACTGACCTTGGTAAATGTTTCCGTTGCTGGTTCTTCTTTTTCATTTCATTATATTTATATCTTCGTTTTATAGTAATCAGCGGTATCCGACGTGCAGATTTTAATTCATTATTACTTAGCTAACTGTCATAAACATGCTTACTCGTTCAATTATCAACTAAACAGAAAATACATTTTCTGTCTTGGAATTTTTTTTTAGTAAACCCTTCAGAAGCATAATTTTTATTTTCGCACTAGAATTATAGGAGACCACCTATGAAGAACTCTCAGTGCCACTCGCATCTCTTTTGTTTTCTCCAAATTTTAGTACTATTTGCAATCAGTACACAGCCTTTATTTCAATAGCTACAAGTAGGCACATAGAAGCATCTGGGTGCCCACATACCTACGTTCAACTCTCTGAAAGTCACTCTTTCACAATTTCAGTAAACACTCACCTTTTGAGCCCAAGATTGCCATCACCTCGCCACTGTGCACTGTCAAGTTGACGCCTTTAAGAACCATTGCGGTGCTACCGCCTCCATTGAAACATCCTCCACCATCCACCTGTGAAAGTAACAAATATTTAACAGACACTTCTCACGGATTAAAGAAAGTAGGTAGATATGAGTTCATTTCTACACAAACAAAACGAAAGAGTTGAGGCACGAACTGAAATTCAACCCTTTCGGGGTAAACTCACTGTAATCGAGAGTTCGCTTTGTTTACTTTTCATCTAGTTAATTCACAAAAATAATCAAAAAAAATCCGACATGATACGTATTCAATTTCATCGCATATTTACACTTAGGAATATGTTTATGTATGCATTTTTTTTTTAATTAAGAAGAAAATCATTGACCGAACCTCTGTGGTATGAAAGATGCTATGCGCCTCCAATACATAATCACTTCCAATCATTTTCAGCTAATGACGTCACACGTTTTTCCTGCTTGTCAACAAATTCTCTAATGTTAGGTATAGACAGGTGTAGATACTCTGTCCATAAAACACAGTTAAAATGTATCTATGACTGGTGCACAATTCGAATACAACAACACTAAAGCGAAGAAAAAAGAAATGTTTAGCACTGCACTACAACTGCCAAACGCTACGTGAGCTAACAAAGCACTGACTGATTTAGCCAGTGGAAGCCAGGTCTTGCTGAGTCTGGTCTGGGGCGCGTAGCGTACATTTCTCCGAAATTCCGGTGAGAACGAGAGAAACTATTGTGGTCACTGAGCTGGAACTGGAAATGTGTATGTTTTTAAATTTCTTATTGGAAATATTGTATAAAACTAGTTTCATACATGCACGTGAACATATAGTGCTATGTGTGGAGGTATGCTTAATAGATGGTACTGCTTTGCTTGTGTAGTATTCCTATTACCACGTTACCAGCTAACATTTTGTATCGGAAAAATTCATCTTAAGTTTAGCCATTTCGGAAAAAAGTTCTTTCATTTGTTTTGGTTGGTCGTGTAGGTTATAATTGAAAAGATCGGTATACATATAAATTGGTTTTTGAATTTAGACGGGTCGATGTTGGCAGTGCCTGCCGGCCAAGTTTTGTTTTTTGTTGACGTCTGTCTAATCTAATAAATAAATAAATAAATAAATAGTTGGCGCAACAGATCTGTAGGGACCCTACTAGCTTCTCACAACCATTCGTTTGTGTAAGTTTTTTCATTTTTGGGACGAATGGAAGGGATCTACAATTTTATGCCGGGTCTAAACGGCTAATTGAGAAAAGCTCCTTCATGACAGTTATACTCTCGGATGTTTGTCAGACGTTCACGAGAATTTGGAATTTGTTTTTTTTCGGGATTCGAACCTGGGACCCCTCGCTTAGTAGTCCAACACACTAACCACTTATCTGGTGTTTATTATTCAATCACTGAAGCCAAATCACCATGGCAAAATCTATGATTAAGCTGCAGTTTGTCAGTCCAAATGTTGAGCCCGTTTGACCACAGACGTGATTCAAAGTTGATTTTTCAACGTTTGGTGGCCAAATTCGAGACAACCCATACAGTAAACAATTAGCTAATAGCCGTGCGTCAAATGAATGCCAGACCGAAGGAGAACGAGAATATTGTACATAAGAACCCGAGGCAGTAAATGCATCGCCGCGCAAAAGGAGTCGGTCTTTCGCTGTCTCCAACAGAGTTTCGTTTCCCCTCGAACACACCTTGTTTTGTTCTATTTGCATATCGACCCGTCCTTATCGAAACTTACTTACTTACTAAAGGAGGCGCTACAGACCGCGGTGGACCTGGGCCTCAACTAAAAAGCGTCTTCAGCCAGCACGATCTCGAGGCAGCTGTCTGCAGTTTAGCACGCTAAGTTGGTTAAGGTCCCCTTCCACTGTCGTGCGCCACCTGAGTGCGCCGTCCATCGAGTGTGGATTCAAAGATCTTCCGGGCCGGAACATACGTGTCCATTCGTTCTACATATGACCCAGCCACCTCAGTCGTTAGACCTTCACTCTTTTAGCTATGTCGATGTCGCTGTACAGCACGCACAGTTCGTCGTTGTATCTCCTCCTCCATCCGATCCAATGTCTATGCAGACGGAACCAAAAATTACTTGAATTTTCCTCTCGAACAACCATCAAAAGTAACATCATCTGCTTTTTAAACAGTCCATGCCTCTATCCCATAGAGCAGGACTGTGACGATTACGGTCTTATAAAGGATCACTCATTTCTTTTTCATTCATTTATGGTCTATTGTACTTCCGCCACCGACCCTAAATCATCAAGGGCTACCAGCAGTGCAACAAAGCTTATATTGACGATTTTGTTCTTTTGGTCAACACACATACCTCATGACCAAATCAAAGGTCGACTACTTAGTTTTGACGCCAATAGCATAGATCTCATTACGAGATACGATTTAACGAGATGATTTAACGCCATTTACCCGAACACGGATAGTTAACGCAAGCAGTAGACTTCAGAGATGTGAAACGGGCTTCCAATACCTTGGCAATGACTTTTTAGGGTACCTTAAAGTGGCTGATTTGAAAATCTTTCTCAAAACAGCTATAAAATTTGTATGTATATTTGTCAGACGTTCGCGGGAAATGGTGGAGTTCAACAAACACCTTAAGATGTTAGTTGCGTTTTTCCGATGATCGAACCTTAGAACTCTTGATCAGTGGTCCAGCATTTTCCCATTTCTTTCATTACTTTTCAAGAATTATGCTACGTTTCCACCAGACACAAATCCCGAGATTAATTACAAGAGGTTTAAAATTAATCTTAAAGTGGTTCCAACGAATAAAAGAAGATTAAATTGACTTATTTCTCTGACTCCCTCTATTTGAGAGACATAAACAGAATGACGTTTCGCGAGAGAGAGCCATTTCTTTAATTTTTGATATTTATTCTTTTTCATTCCTGTCGAATACAGCTCTGTTTGATTTATATTTTTGACATCGCGAATTGGGAGTCTGTGTTTACAAACCGGACTCACCACGCAAACCTGGTTGGTTTATGGGATTTATTTTTTCTCCTTTTTATGAGAGTATAGTTTTTGTATGATAAGTCTCAAGATTTATATGAGGTTAAGGAAAATTAATACTGATTTAGGAGTTAATCTTTGGTCGAAACGAAGCATTAATAAAGAAAGATAAATCGCTTAACGTTGAGTAAAACGGTTTAGCCATTAAAACCCTACTTATATACTATATATACTAATATACCTGTAGGCAATCCAATTCAATTGTTTCACCTGGTAACAACCACCAATTCTAGCTCAATGTAAAATCCGTCAAACGCACACAGCTAATGCCACACAAATACCGACTTACCTGGACGACTGGAAAGACAACAACAGGTAAAATTCAACTAGATAGGTTAGGGTCTGCGACTAAGATGGCGTCACATCACAGGTTAGTTCTCCCAGAGAGTTTGCGCATGCTATACTGCGCTCGGCGCGGTCAATTTAACAAGTGTAAGATAGTGTACCACCAATTTGGATACCCATTAGAAGCACCATAGATTTATATTTAGTGAGCTGTGCATTCGGTTTTTAGCTTGTGTACAAATATATTCAATATTTTCTTAGTCTCCAAGTGAATTCATACATCAGTGAAAGAGTGAACGAAAAAAAAAAAATACAAATAAATCAATATACCAGTAGCAACTTCCGATTGGATATTTTTGGATTACAGCCTTCCTTGAAAGAATGCCCAAAAGGGACCCGATACTGCAAACGTCCAACTAAAATTTAATTCAATGGTGAGTGCTGCTGCTTTTCAATACAAAAAAAAACTAATGTACCTGCATTCGTATTCTGTTCAACAGTGAACAAGAAAATGGACAAGAACAATAAATTATGCCTTAATGAGCATTGCTGGAGAGAAAACTAAGTATATCAAGTGTCTGTATGGCAGACAAAATTAATAATCATTCTGTCAGATACATTTATTTCACTATGCGCTCCAACTGGAATGTACTGTTAAGTTAGTGTAGGCTCTTCGAGCTCTTCGCCGATCTACCGCGAGTACGCTGCCACAGAAGGTCAAAGATCTTAAGCAGATCTTGTAAACATACATACATACGAACTTGTATAGTATAGAAGACTAGAACGCGCTGCCGTGTAAGAACAACGCGAAAGAACTGGGGGGAAAGCATTGTGAACTTGCTAGTCCAGTGGTAGTGCCAACCGTACGTACTACTTGTAGAAGTTTTTGCTTCTCCAGCTCGTGTTCTATTTGGAATTTTCTTCCATCGCAAGAGAGGAGGGACTCAAGCAAAATTATGCCACATTGTATGGTCTTGCACTCTTGCATCTACTTGGGTCCTTTTTTTCACAAACGTAAAAGCAATTTATTCTAAATTCTACTTTGGGAAACTCATTTTCCATACTTGCTTAAGTGGTTGGATACGTTTTCAATTTCCAAAATTATAATAGCTAATGGTTATGCAAATTAACGTCTTCCCGTGAGCTCATTTAATTATTCAACATGTGATTAGAATATTTGGAACTCAAGTCTCATATATTTGGTCTAGTAGGTAATAAAAAAAACGAAGCATTCGTTTCCAAAATTTGTAGTGAAAGTGCACGTGAACCTGTTTGACTTTCGTCCATTACTTGATTTAAAAATTCAATAAAATGACCAAATTTGGAAAGCAAGCCAGATCAAATGGGTAGTACCTAGTTTTCGTTTTGCATGCATGTTCTCACGCACAGTCCTTGTATTATTCATACAAGATTTTCACTCAGTGCTATTGTAATGCGTGTAATTGGAATTCCATTTTTTTGTATCTCTATTGCTAAGTGGATACTAAATATTGATTAATCGCGTTCAAAATTCAATCAAATAGAGTTGCTGCCAGTTTCTGTGCTTTGTACACTTTTGATGGTAAAGTTGAGATATATCACCAACGTATGAATTTCGTAATATCTGGATAACTAGGTACCGAATTTTTCAGTATTCGCCAGGCTCCTTCAGCAGAGAGAAATGTCTACCTGTAACGGTGAGGTGACCATTTGTCCTCTTCTTTGAGAGAACAGTTCTCTTTTTTGCTAGTATGCCATCTCTGATTTTTTTGTTACTTAAAGAAAACAATACATTGTCCTCTTTTTACTAAACTGACCTCCAAACGTCCTCTTTTACTCCTAAAGACAGTCTTTCTACGAAATGAAATATGCGAACTTAGCAGGAATCGAGAAATTTTTACAAAGCTGGAGTTAGATGGCAATCTTGATGTATTCATTTCCTTTTATCAAAGCTTAGATTTTGTTAATTAAAATGTGCTTTAACCATTTTCGACTTCCTATCTATATTTTTAATTCAAAAAAGGTCACCGTACCTAGGTATAACTAACGTTCAGCATAAATTCACCTCTTTTCGAAGCAAGCATAGTTATCGCAACTCAATTTAAATTTTTAATTCTTTAAAGGAAAGTTTGGAATTTTTTTTGTAATTTAATGATAGTGATAAACAATGATAATGACTTACAATGCTGCGAGTCCTTGTAAAATATAAGCAACAATAGCAGGCCCATCGCGTACCAACCCAAGTAGAAGTTGGCTCAATTTTATTCAGTTCCAACTAGTGATGCCAATCCGATTCTAGAATGACAAAATTCCCTGCAACTTAAAAGATTTTGTGTGTATGGTGCTTGTGATGGCGCTAGTTTTCAGGCATTCAAATCTGTGATTCTATTTATCTGTACTACTACCCCTTATGTACCCGGAACATATTCATTCTTGCTGTAGATTATTATTCGGGTTAAATACAACAACGTAGGTTGTATGCAATATACAGATGTTACTTATTGATTTTCAATTTTCTATCAAAAACAGTGGTGCCTCGATGGTGAGCAATTCCTGCGGTGGTTGAAAAGGTAATATATAGGGACCACGTATCACTCAAGAATTATGATTCCTAAATCTATTGGAACAAAATCCGAGATATCCCGAGCATCCCATATGTATGTTTCAAATAGTTTAAAGTTAAATTTCATATAACAATTCATGTGAGTTTTAATTTTGGGACGAATGGAAGGGACATACAATTTTATGTGTTCGGAATGGCTGAATTGACAAGTTTGATAAGGAAGTTATTATCTCGTGTGTTGCCTTTTCCCCTATTTGATGTAATCTCAATAAATTTGAAGAGCTCTGTGTATTGATACAAAAAAGATTTTGACGTTCAAATGTGCTCTCAAAATCTATTTAATAGGTTTCAAAAACTTTGTATATGGGTAGATTGTGCAGATTTACGGAGGATGCAATAATCGCTGTGATTGTACTGCAGTTTTCTTGAGTAGTTCCCGTGGTTGGTACATCCAATAATAAGCGTATTTTATGAATTAAGAAAATAGAGATTTTTGCTAGATATTTGTTTAAATCACGTAGGTTTGTATTAGGGGTGGAAATTCTAGGAGCGATACTCTTTTCCTATCCTGCTTGATTCTTCTCATGGAACTTTATCTCTGTTGTTACTACAGAAGACCTACTACGAGACAGTCTCCCTCTGGCAGAAGAAGAACAACATTTTATTTATTGATATTGCTTTCAAATAATAAGACATAAGCGTCACTTTGTATGGGTCAAATTGCGCAGCGAAATTTTTTCTATATGTAGGCATACCAAAATATACACCAACATTATTGTATTGGTAAAATTGATTATCTTTAGCTTGTGCTATTATTTCAATTCTTTTACTAATGCTACTATTGAATTTAAAAAGCGATACAAATTTAATTATAGGTCTGTTTACGACGAACTAGAGCTGTAGGGTTTGGCTTGACCATTATGATGCCCAATGCACAGCGCACAAGTTGAAAAGTATGTTGGAAGGGGAAAATAGGTACTTCTGCCGATTGGTTTTGAACAATTGTAATAAAGAGGGCAAATGGACTAAGGTAGTTCTTTTCATGTGCATATTGTTCTGCTTAATTAAAGAAATCTCCATATTTGAAAGTTCGCCCTAAGATAAGCTTAACAGATATTATTACCTGGAGATGGTGAAACTGTTAAAGGGACGGACCAGGCCTTGTATTTACAATGCAATTTTATTATGCAGATATAAACTGTATTTTTAGGGAACAAATTTTTTTTCAAATCATAACACTTAAGTTTGACTTAGGTAGAGTATATTTTCCAAAAGAACTTTGTTACCAAGCTCGACAACAAAAAGATCTGGAGCAATGAATCCACCATTAACGGATTGTGCAATCCCACAACAAAGTGGAACTGATCTGGGAACCTGGAGCGGGAGTATTTGGGCCTGGAACCAAATATTCTGAGCCAATGGGCAGAAGTACCAGCATCTTCCAGACTGTAGTCTATGCCATAGATAGATGTATCCAAATCGACCTCGACAGAAACAAAACCAACAGTCACTAAATTCATTAGTTCTAAACTTGTGGGAGAATGCCTACAAAAGCTTAATGACCTGGTAAATAAAATAATCCTTTGTTGAGTGGGCTTATAATTCAATCTTAATTCAGGCTTAACGTAAGTTATTGTTATTATGAGTATTTGAGTTTATTTGACCTTCTTCAACATCAGATTTCACCTAACACACAGCTCTCTTTGGGTCAGCTCTTACTCCAGTATCAAATGCCAAGAAAATGTTGAAGCTACATTTATGTAGGGCTTATAATGTGTGTCTTTATGAAAGCTGAGCGTCTCGTAAAAATTGCTACACTTAATCTTTAGGCATCCCCATATACAAAACATTTAATTACCCTCCATAGACACATCGCACTAATAAAGCAATACATTTTTTTTCCGGAAAAAGCAAGTTTTCGTCCAGTCTATTCACTATAAAGTCATTTTGATTTGAAGCCATACGTAACTGGGTCATTCGTCTACCATTTCGGACATGAAATTCTGTTAGTCCGCACGCTATATTTGATTACAATTTAAATGTGTACAACTTTGAAGAGTCGTTTTATGTATGCATGGGCACATTTTAATAATTTCGTTCCCATTTAGCATTCCAGTCCGAACACCATGAGCAGTGACTCATCATCAGTTCATCGGATATTATAATTTACACTTTATTGGGCTTATGCACAAAGAAACCACAATGAATAACTAGCAAGTATGTATATAGGTTGCGAATGTGTAAAAATATATACATGCATTCACGTACATAACAATGAATGTAGGTTTGAACATGCTTAACATAATATTACTCAGCCAGCGCCAGCGGTGCTTCAATTCTCCGTTTGTAATTTCTGTGAGCCATCACGAGCCAAATAGAAGCCGCGCTTCTTAGTATCTTTATCTGCATCACTGTTGTTCTGTTGTATCTTTTCAGCGGCAAAATGGAAATACTTATGCGATTCCTAGAATCAATAAGGTCTTCGGCGGATGTGGATGTGAGATCATTTCAGATTTTGAAGGGTCTGAGTTATTTCCCTTCAAATAAAATTGCATGAAGAAAAACATCTTGTTTGGAAGACAAACGAAAGAAACCACTCAATTAGGACGCGAGGTAATACCCTACACTTTTCTGTCTAGCTATTTTAATAGCGTGTAATTTTGGAATATTTCAAAACGTGAAACTAGGCGTTAGAAGCTCTAGGCTAAGAAATGTACAATGTACGGGCACGTTTTACCAACCTACTTTCATTGTCGCATTCCCAGGAAAATCCGTGGCCCCTACAGAATGTCTGCAAGGAGGTGACGCTAATGACGACGACGACGGTGAGATAGCTGAGACATGATGAAAGAAAATTTCAATGCAGGTCTATAATTTTATTCTGCAATTACTGCATATTTTGAGTGCATGCGGTGTGTATATCTATGGGAGTAATGTGTGTAATTTCTAATATGACGGAATTGAAATTACCTCATTGTCAGGGTTGGTTATTTTAATTACCCTTTCGTTTCAGCTTTAGAGTTAGTATGCGGATCGACAGGCGACAGAGGAAGATAGCGATTATGTATCTCATTATAGAGCGGATTGGATTTCAGTGAGTGATTCTAGCATTGCTTCTCTGCGACTGGTAACAAACGTTTTCTATTAAATGCCTATCAGGTGCACTATGCATCGCAAATGCTATATAGAGTTTCGTGTATCAAATTACAGTAGACTCCCTGTAGAGTGAACTCGGAAAATAATATATATTTGTTTTTAACATATGTATTATGTATGTCTTCGTGGTTAATGGAAGTATTGCAAACCTTAGAAGTCAACTACGAGGCATAGCTACGAGCACGGTTGCCACTTGCAAAAAAAAATTAGCTACCAAAATTGTAAAAAAAGTTGCCAAACCAATATAAAATTTACCAAAAATGTGGAGACGTTGATAAAACACAAAGAGAAAAAATAGCATACATTTATATAGTATTGAGCCAATGTGAAAATGCCTTATCAATCACTATCCTAAGACTTTTCTCTGATTTACGATCATAATATAAAAAACAACGACTACTTTATAAAATAAAATAAATAAGTCTTAACTTATCTACTTTAAATACTTTTGCTGACCAAAAGCATGATTTTCTAAGCTCAAATTATTTTATTTGATTTTTAAAATAATTGCTTGTTAAAAAAAAACACTTTGTCAGTCTTTAAGCAATGAGACAACGTCAACAACGTTGTCCACAAAATGACCATTTGCTAGAAGGCATGAGATCATCTACCGAGCCTTTTTTCTAATAACAGACCTTTAACAAATTAAAGTTTTATGTCTGCAAACAAATAATATGATTAACTAACCAATCCATATCCCAATGTAGCTATAAACAGAAGCAGAAAATATTTCGAAGTGCACCATTCTGTCAAAAGATGAAAAAGATGAAAAAATGAATTCATTCAGTAATTTTTTGAACAAAACAGGTTTAAATGGGTGGTGCTGACGCATATGCAAATGCAATGTTTCGCTCAGAAACAGTAAGGCAGCATTTAAATGAATTGATATCGATTTCGTATTTTTGGTGCTCCTGCTCAAAAAGTTACCAAGTTAGTAAAAAAGGCTACGAGTACACAATATTATTTTATTATTATTAACCTAGTATTCCTATTTGCTTATGCCACGCCACACACACTCGGTTATCTAGCGAAGACTATACGGAAATTTTAGATTTCACACACTCATTTGTTCAGAGTTAGCACAGTTGCGAAATAACTCATTTGCTAATGAACATTGTGCGTATTTGAATGCATTAATCAACACTCCTACTCCGACTTGTATTCTAATAGGCTTGCGGTGTGCCATATGATTTGATCAATTATAAGACTTCTTACCAAATCGTTTAGCATGCTGAATGGAAATAGGCGCATTTACGTATATACACCTTATTTGCGCAGGTATGTTGAAATACGCGAGGGCAACTAGCGTGCAATCTCAATCTACAAATATGTGCTTACGTTTGCTGGTGGGATTTCCGTTTGATTCAACTCATATTAACTCTCAAGGCACTGAAGTGAGTAATGCCGTTAACATGCTTTTAATTATTTAAATTCATTTTACTGGGTGTATAAAGGTCGTTAGGATTGTTAATAGTATTTTGCAATGTTTGTTTTTTACGGTTCGTCTATTATTTGTTATATCTTCAGCATATACTTACTTTACCCACGGCATCCTGACCTAAAAGTGTGCAGCTTATTCCAGACATTTCAAATTGGAATGTTTCTGATTTCAATGGGTTTACATTTCCTGAGGCGGGCATTTGCTTAACCGGACAAGTATGTATATTTGTGCAAAAAATGCTCCAATGATTGAAAGGCAGACTTCAGCACACACTTTGATAAAATTTCAACAGTTGTGAAAAAAAGAAAATCCTTCTGATTTAAATCAATATAAAATAATAGGTAAACAACGACTTGGCAATGTTAAATGTTTTTAACCTTAGTTTTATTTAATGTGAATGAGGGAAATTGTTGCGTTAACAACTACCTTATCTCTGTCTAAATAAACTTTGAAACAAGGCAAAGTTCGCAATGTGTCCTAAGCCAGCGTTGCCACAATGATACAAGTGTAACAAAAGTGTTACACTTTTTAGTCATTTTTTTATTTTGTTACAATGTTACTTTTTTTCCCATTAAAATCTTTTTTTGTTTTTCTCGTTGAAAAATATTGAAAAGTTGAACTGACAGCACTTTTTTCTTTCGAACGAACTTCTACCAATTTCTGTCAATGTATTTGTTTGTTTACACGGAGCAAAAGTTGCGCAAAACTTCAAACTGCAAGTGGGAATGGGAATGGGAGGGAACGAGAAAATACAGTTTTCAGTTTGTTAAATTTTTTTTCCATTTGTTTTACGTTTTGAAAAAACCTTCTCTAAATGGAAGACACTGTTTAGCGTGCAATACTCAATTATTCAAAAATTATGCTTGTTGCTCAGCTCGAAGAATGGGGACTAAGTCTAACATCAGGCAGCCGTGCATCGCATTGTATGTCTGGATTCGTATTGATTGGCTGATCACGTGAACCGTTTCTTTCAATTGACGTTAATATATGATTAGCCGACATTAGTCTCAAATTTCTCGACTGGGTCCTTAATTGACATTTCGATGGAAGAAGTTAAACGATAAAGTAGTAAATGTAGTTTTATGTTCCGGGGAAATTAAGTCCTGACGAATTTAGTCGACCTAAGACGACCAGACTTCCAGAACCTTAAGCATCCGGCTTAAGCATTTGGCTATAGTTCATTCAGCTTGGACTATTTTGTGGACATTAAATTTGGCCTATTTTTCATATTGAATGAACCTAAAACATTTTCATATTGAATGAACCCAAATCATTTTCATATTGAATGAACCCAAAACATTCTCGATAGCGAGTTTTTGACTTTTATTTTCTCAAATTCTCAAATTTCTGAAAAAGAAATTATGAACCTATACTCGTATTCCACAATCAAACTTTAAACGTATGTCCCACCGAAATGGGAAAGAAGTCCATTATAAACGAGTTTTGAGTGTCTCCAATTTCTTCCGGCCAATACTAGTAACGTAGTAATTTAAACACAAGTAACGAGCAATTCGCCTCTCGGCTCTAAGCAGCTCATAGAATACCTTTCAAAGTCTTAAGTTTACTGCGCTTTTTGGGCATTTTTCACAAATTTTTTTTTAATTTCGCAGAATGTCAGTGCTTGTCTCAGCGGTCAAGTAAAATGGCTGGTCTTGCTGTAATTCCGAAAGCACTTAGGACTCTTCCAAAAAACATTAACTACACAATCCGCCAGCGAACAGTATTTTCGATCGTTTCTTGTGATAAAGCAGGATGTTATCGAAATAAGAAACCTTAGAGGGACAAATGGTACAACGCAACGTGTCTGTCGATAAAACAGATTTCGCCAAAGCTGGATCTGAATTCGGAACCGTTCTAAAAGGTTGATCTCTTCCACACGTGGTCTGCGTACTTGCGCATCTCTCTTCAAAGGTGGAAAACTCCGGCCTTCCATTTCCATGTTCCAATCGATCTTGTTAGCGTATATAGACGTTCGATATCTCTTACCCTTCATCAGAAGCTCAATTTGATTCAACGATTTGCGGGAAACCGCTTCCAAGATTCAGTTCAATTCAATTAAATTATTTATTTGGCAAAGAAGAAAAAATAAGAACAACTATTGACTTTTATATAGTACATTAAAGCTCCACACTTTTAAAGTTATCGGATCCCACTATTTGGTCTAAGACTGTCGGATTTTTTTCGACCTTCAACTAAACCCAGCCTAACCTAGTTTTTCGCTCTAAAAAGATTTTTAATTCGCGTGCATTCCCAAAAAAATTAGAACCGTTCCTTTTTCACACATTCCCTCATATTGAATGTGTATCTTTCAGCAGGTCCAAGTAAATGCAATCCTTCCATCTTTAAAAAGAAAAGGAGAATGCTACTTGATAGGTAGGTATCACAGTTGGTTACTATAGCTGCATTTCGGTACAGTTCGAGTTCTCACCAAGCTCGCTTAACACATCTAGAAGAAATGCAAATGCAAAATAAACAGATCAATGATTACAATTGCTATTGAATGTGAGAACTAGCCTTAAATTACGCCACAAAGTCTAGTTTTGCGTAACTGCAATGCCTCCTAATATTTATTTTATATTACCTACTCGTAATTGAGAACGGAAATAATAATTAGTTCATACCCTAGTATTACTTTGTCTACGATTACACTGTAAATTTCGTAAACACATTTAGTTGCATAAGTAACTTTCTGTTGCAGTATTTGTTTTACACAACTCGTATAAGCAGCAACAATTGCGTTTCTAAGCAAATGCTTTTTGTCACCTCATGTTTGTCATTCGACTCTCGGTTCGAGTGGGTATGATGAACAATAACTCTAATCACATAAATTCCATCATATAATCACTTAAGCAATCAATTCGATTAACCTCAAAACTTGATGTGAAATTCCTTCACTACTAAGAATTAGGTGGCATACTTAACTGATTTCTCACTCAATCCCAAACATGATTTATCAATGATACCAACCTCAAAAACAGGTATTCGATGAGTGATCACCATGATTATCATCTCCAAGCCCAAACAGAAAATCAAATAAATGCCTAAAATGTTAGTAGCGTGTTCTTTCTTCTATCGAAATGTGCAAATTGCATTACCCCTTTTATTATTAGCCATTTATACGACCAAAAACTAATTTTCATTCTAATTCGTAGGTCCAACAGACGCGTTGAGAAAGTTTATCTTCTTATTGTCACGTTTCTTAATGTTAGGCCTTTTTCACTTTGGGTTTATCGCTTTCGCGAAAAACGTCTTTAATTGAATTCCGTATTACCACCCAAGCGGGCCAAGTTTGAACACCATAACCGTGACCAAGGTGTGCACATCAAATGACAACTATCGCGTAGTTACGTGGAGATTGTAGACAGATATAGTTGCGGTCGTAGAAAAGTCCACTTTAAGTGAAATCAATGTCAAATTGTGTTCAAATTGATGACACACTTTATAATTTATTCTGCATTATGTTTAGCTGTAAATAAATGTCTTTATTCTTTGAGAACAGGTTTTGGTCAAGCATTTTTTTTTTTGTTAATTTTCACTTGCAAACAGAAGTCTGTTCTTACTTTTTACACTTTTCGACACAATTTCTGAATTAATTTGCAATTATAATTCCAAAGGCATCTTTATGTGTCAGTAAAGTGGATTGAAAAATTTAGAATTCCCATCATGAGGTAGAAGGGAACAATAATACGTTGCAAAAAAGAGCAACACAAAATTGCATATACCTATGCCACTTTGGTCTTGTGTGGCCCATTCTACTGTGTCGTCGCTCAGGTAAGGAGGGAACATCTAGCGAACCCTATAGCAATACACATCTACAAAATACAACGCAATGCAAATAGGCAAGAATTTGTTTGATAAATGATTTCGATTTCAATCAATTTGATGCAGATAGTCAAATAAATTCATAATTTGTGTGTATAAATCATGCATGCAATGCTCGTCACTTGCATTTTGAATAGCACTGCTTTAACTTTTTTTTATACTCAAAATCACTTTAGTTCTTCAGTTCGAAGAGCAAAATTGAGCTCAAACTCAAACTGGGTGGAATGAATATTTACGCTTTAATTATTTAAAGTTGTGTGTCGTTGGCTTTGAGTTGTTGTATTAATAAATTTCGCCTTTGAAATTGTGTCAAAAGAAAAGGAAGAGTTGTATTTTTTTAATGTGCAAATCTTGACGGAAGTTTTGATTTCTCTTTAATTTTAGTAAAATCGTAGAGTAAAGTGATGACTGATGACTAAGGCTTTCAAAGAGTATGGTCATAGTGTGTGGAGAATATCGCCTCAGCTGGGATACTTAGATAGAGAAATCATCCTGGGGGTCTATTCTGGTTCCGTGAAAACGTGAAATGAAAATGTTTTCACCCTTTCACCGCAATTTCAATTCTCGTTCTAGGAAATTGTGAAACCAAACTTCAAAAATTTTCATATGAATAATTTTTTTTCACGTACTCATTTTCAAATGAATGTTTTTAGTGAGAGATTTAAAATTGAGAACCTGATGTCGTACAAAACAGTGTGCGATATTAAATTCACCACGATATTTTCACTTATTGAACGAGAATCGCTTTTTAGTACTGAGTGAATCGAAAAAATGAAAGCAGTGTATGAAAGCGAATGTGAAAACGATTTATTCGATTCACTCTTTCACAGAACCAGAATTGACCCCCTGTACTTCGCTTCAAAGGCGAGGACTAATCTGACAAACTGGGTAATTTTAAGGAAAATTTTACCAACCTATGACACTGCCCGAACAAATAAGCTCCTAGCAAAACGCGTGCAGATGTTGCTTGTTTAACAGCAATTAGTACAGTCCACTATAGTCTTTAGGAACTGCTTACTTGGTAACACTTGCTGTAGTAGCTGGGCTGATACAAAGGAGAATGAAACAGTGTTCCACTTTGTTTGTGAGTGCCCTACCCTTGCCAAACCGAGACACCTCGCACTAGGTAAGGCGTTATATGATGACTTCCCGGCAATCGATGGCATCAATTTCAATATCATCAAATTTCTCAAGTCTAAGTCTGGTTTTGAGCTTCTCTAGAATACCTCTCCTTCATTATATACAGGCCCAGTGAGTTGTGACCACAAAACCTCGTAAATTTGTTGTTTCCCTGATAGAAAAGTGGAAAAGAAACACCAAACAACGCAACGGCTGGATTATTTCGGTTAAGCCGTTTGGTCTCTTAGCCTCAAATAAGTTCATTATGTTACAGGTTATGGTGGGCTATATACACTGTGATACTGTCATAATGACCATGTGTAGCTTTACGGATACTAGCGGGAGCAGGCCAAATATATGTACATAGCAATATCTTCTTCTCATCTTAATCGTCAGTGTAGCCTCAGTTTGTTAATTAGTTACATGCGGAAAAATCATTAATTTAAAATCTACCAACTTTCGGTTATAACTACCAAGAAATACTATTAATATAGATTAAAAAACAACCGAGTCAACTTGTTTAAGGTAACTCGGTTAGAAATATCCAATTTATATATTTTCTCCAAATTTTCTCGGTCTTTTTTTTAACAGTATTCTTTTTATCTCGGTAGTTTTTAACAAGGAATACTTGTTTTTTCCAACAGATAACTTATTATAACGCAAGATTTAGAGTTGTGGAATGATCACCTAAGCATTCTACCCTTTTAATGGATAAGCAAATCATTGACAATTAATAAATAAAAAACGGACAATTCCGTTTTGGCAATTCGTCGATTTAAATATACAATTTAATTATAATTATATACTTAAACCAAAAGGCAATTGCTAGTCGATTGCTAGTCATAGGGACCATGTTTACCAGTCAAGTTTGCAATTCATTGAATGAAAAGTTCAAAACCATGTCCTCCAAAAAGTGCACTCTCGTTGGCAAAATTAATTAGTTCAAGTTAAATTCCAAATTAAGTCCAAAATTCATTAACTTCGAAAAGGTAGTTTTCATTCAAACATATATGGACAAAATTTATCAGTTTAGTCAACCATTACTTCAAGACCACCCGTCATATACCTTATTTGACATCCGGCAATAATAGACAATATACGTTCAATGTGGCCAAAGCGCAATTACACACGAATGCAATTCCTTAAACGTATATATAATTGCTCCTCTGCTTCTTAAACCCGCCATTAGATTTGCGTATACTATTTCTATTGGTATTCCATTCAGGGCGAGTGATTAAGAAGTTATGATTGCTTCGCCTTTCTCAGGTTTCCTGTCAGCCAACTTAAAATTATATATAAACAGTTTGAATTTGAATGACTTGTAGGGTAAACGACCGTCACGTCATGGCTGTTTTGCAAAAATATATCACCAAACAAAAGACTGACATAACTTTCGATTATACAACAATTACATAGAAGGAAGCTACGTATGTCTAGTCTGATTGACATTGAAAACTGCACCGCTCAGTGAGCTTACGCTGCTGTCATCACAGCATACTCGGAGTAGGAGCAGTCAACACCAAATGAGTAATGAATGTGATAGCTGCCCTCCGCATGATCTGCATGTGAGTTATTATTAATTTTCATGCCGACGCTATAAACAATAAACAAAATATTTTTTTTGTGTTTTTGATATTTGGACGATTCAGTAACCCAGTTTCAGTGAATAGTGTCATGCACCGGTGACTAGGTATTCCATTCGATAAAATAGCAAGTGACTGCAAATGTATGCATTGGACCCAATTTTCTGACTATGGTCTAGAATTATTATGGATACCGAAATATTTCAAGGTTAATGAGCTATTATGCGAATCAGTTTTATTTGTGTGTGTGCTTCTGAATGAGTTACCTATTGATTCGAGCAAGTAACACATGAGGTGAAGAGGAAGACTGAAGGAAATGTCGGATGTTAATGATTTAAGCAGCAGAAATTGTTTAACCTACAAAATTATATGCTTCATAAGTTCGAGTCGAGCTCGAGGTAAGCGCACCCGTCAAGGCCGCTTAAAGTATTAAACTGCAAATTACTCATTTGCGCGGCCATTGCGGGCTTTTAGAGTGCGATAAAAAAAATTACAAGCCTGATATGGCTTTCTGTGGTGAATATGCGTATTCGCGACGCGTTGTCGATTCAAAGTACAGTGGTGTTGACAAGGATTTTAACTCAAGAATCTTATAATATAAAAAGTAACAGAAAAACTACGGGTGTAATTATTTCTTATTATCCCTTTATAATCAAAATAATCAATTTGTTCTCGCTCTGTAGCCAATCCTCTGATATAACTAAAAGACTATTAGGCCTAGAGAGGTGAAGTTTGAAACATAGGGAAATCTTACGGAAAATAGGTACAAAAATATATGGGCTCTTAATTTTATAACCAAGACTACCTTTCGAAGGCTTTCAGTTTTAACTTCACAGTAAATTTCCTAAGGCGTAGTGGCTTAGTGGTTAGTGTGTTGGACTACTAAGCGAGGGGTCCCAGGTTCGAATCCCGAAAAAACCCAAAATTCCAACTAATGGTTTTTTCCGCTGCGCCACCTCTCGCGAACGTCTGACAAACATCCGAGAGTATAACTGTCATGAAGGAGCTTCTCAATTAGCCGTTTGGACCCGGCATAAAATTGTAGATCCCTTCCATTCGTCCCAAAAATGAAAAACGCACACAAACGAATGGTTGTGAGAAGCTAGGCCCTGGGTCTCTACAGACCTTTTGCGCCAACTATTTATTTTATTTTTTAAATTTCCTAAATATGACTGCTAAAATATAATATTATTGATTTTTGTTATAGGGTTGAATAATTTGCAAATGTTGCCCCCTAGCTATGCCGACAATTCAGCTAATAATCAAACTTTTGTTTCAGAATGTACTTCATGTGTCTGTCAAAATTTAGCGTGCCCATTTAATAGGTCGGCACATTTTCTAAGCTAAATTGTGACAGATCGTTGTGTATTTGTTGTTCTGTTGCGGAAAAGTATGTAAGGATGAGCACTTTTAATTATTACATGGACGATAAGTACCTAGAATCAGACATATAGTTGAAATAAGAGGGAATTAAATTTTTGAAGGAAGTTTTTTCAAAGAACAGCTGTATTCTGTGACACTTATCCACGGCATACTCTATGTCAAAATTTAGCTAGAACTTTAGCTCATGTTTGGAGAGAAAAGTTGGAGACCAGATAAAATTTAGTTTAGCTCGAGCAGCGTACTACGCTTAACTAAGAAGTAAGAGAAGTCTAAAGTGCTTGAAGGTGGTTGGACGGACGGACTTTTGTTGTAAAGTTTGACGTTATGTTATGTCAATGTCACTAGAAATGTCACGAGATTTTTAAATGTTTTTGCAAGTGTGGGTTTCCTTAGCCCATACCAGATTTTTATTTCAGATCAATTCTGATATTGATCTGTTGTCGTAAATGAATTTGTTCTCTACTTGACGTCTTGACAGTTCCAATAGCAGCGTGCACCTATAATGTGCATGTTGTCGCGTGGATAACATAAAACAGCTTTATTGGCATTAGTTAAAGTGAGTATGTATATACCTCATATATATATGTATATAGATTTTACTTATGTACTTACTTCTCCCAATCCGAGAAGAGTCTATGCCAGTGATTGACATTAATTGCCTTTTCCAATATCATGGATAAGCATGGAAAGTTAAGCTCTTGAAGGGGATTTTTGTGGCAAGTATTTTCATTTTTTTCTAGCAATCGGATCAATGCGAGCGGTTTTTAGGTAAGCTATTTGTAAACAGCTTACAATAGTACATAATGCAGGTTCTGGTGCAAAGCATTTGGGGTACTACGGCTGTAATCCCGTGTGGTCGGTCTGCCTTTTTACAATCAATGGCTCGTGGTCAATATTTTGCATCCGTCTTCGATGATTGTACATTCGGAATAGATGACAGCTCTAGTTGTACTAATCTAGAGTAGAATTATCCGAAAAAAAAAAACCTTTTCTATAAGTGTTGTTGCGAACGATATGTCAAATTTTTCTAAAGGTGAAAAGAAGAGGTGGTCTTAGATTGTTTATTTCGGAGTCTTACAAAATTAAGCTATCCAATCCAATGGTTGTGACTGTCATTTCTAAAACTACCTGCGGTTTTTCAAACATTTATATTTTAGATAATAAAAATTTGCATACCTAGTAACATTTTTTTTATTTGCAGCTTCCGCGTATATATATACGTCGTAATGGAGAGCTGATATTAGAACACTTTTCGAATTAGCAAATAAAGCGGAGACTTTTATTTCATAACCTCCCGGATCTGCTGTGAGAAGAAAGTGAAAGTGTTCCCGAAATTCTGTCTGAGTAATATTGCATCGATCGACAAAGCCTTCTCCTCGTCTCCCATACTTGTCTGTTCTGTTATAATTTCTGACAATGAATGCGATCATACGCGGCTTTGAAGTCGTTGGTTTTTCCAAGATCTGCTTCGTTGTGAAAAATTGGTCGATCTTTATCGGCTTAAGAAGTTCGTACAGTACGTCAGACATTATGCGATATTAAGCAGAGGTATGCGTATGCCTTGATTCTTTCAAGGCTCTTAAAGTATAACTATGCGCTATCTGTTTTTCGACGAATTTAGCCATAAAAAATCAAAAGGAGCTGTTCAGTAATTTCAGTAAGGTTTAATCAATTTCTTAGCCGGGTCTTGCCCAGCTTTCATATATTGCGGGCATCTTCGGCTTCCTGCGATATGATTCCTTAAGGGTTCATAAAGCATGAACTTACTATTTTCCTTTTCTTGTAGCTGGATTTATGCAGTATTTGGACAAATGTCCCAGCATGGATAACATTTCCTTACCTGTGTAGGCTCTCTTAACCTATTACTTTGCAAACTTTTAACAATTTGTTGGCTGCTTGTACGATTGTCTGGTAACTTGCTCTTTCAAATCATGCAAAACATTTGCGTTGAGGTAAGATGTAACATCAACGCGCTAATAGGCAGAGTATTTCGTATACCAGTTCCTTGTATACATACATGTCATCTCATTTATTTTCTCCCTCCTGCATTATGTACGATTTTATATTAATATTATGACAAATGACATTCTGGCAAATATTTTACGTCAGTTCTAATAAAGGGTGCCTACGTCATCTCTAATAGTTGCCTCCTGAGAAATGATCTCACGTCAGTTATTCCCATTTGGAATATGAAAACACTTTTTAAAGAAAATTTCCATTTAAATAATTGCAGGTCAAGTTGGTCAATAGTTTTTACATTCTTTCGCTTTCCTTGATCGTCAGGCTTAGATATCATACTCACATTCACACGAACAAAGTGTTAAATACTAGTCATTAAACACCGAACGAGCATGTAATTCATCTAACGTGGTATCATCTTTTCCTCTATTATTGCTTTCACTTCGGAATCAGTAGTTAACTTTTATATAAAAATAAAGTGATATAACGACTTTATAAATGCAAATTTTCGCTAATAATAATTAGTTAGATTTTATTTGACAGTGTGATTTAGAAGTCATTTATCTTCCTGTTGAATTACTCACAAGAGAATTTAATTGCAAACGAAAGTTGTGTTGTGAATTGGAAGATATTCTGAGTGTTAGTGCTTGTAAAGGCTGGGAAAAATTTGATTATACTTTATTTTTGAAGCCCTCGACAAAAAAATTATGTTTTTATTGGTTTTTTTCTTTTGTCGATTCGGATTCGGTTTCGACCATAAATAAAAAGATTATGATAGCATCCAACTTGAAGATATCAAATAGAATTGGAAAGTTTGACAGCACAATTACATTGTAACGTGTTTCTTTTAGGAAATAATTCAGCGTTCAGATTTGAGTCAGACATTGTTAGACGTCGTAAGTGGTAATAATTCTGAAAGCAGAAAAGTCATCGAATGAAAATTAGTCCGACCAAGACTGATTTCTGTACTACCAATAATATCGAGCATTGAACTCCAGCCTGAGACCGTTCTCTTAGTAGTCGAGCACGCATTTTTCACTGAACCACTGGCAAATCCAGGCAGAGATCTACGCGTTTGAGAAAGCGGCTCAACTGTCTTAGCGACAGCCTTCTGCCAACTAAGCAGCAGCAAAAAGCCATCGTTCAATACTGCTTGGTTCCTGGCAGTGTTGTTAGCACTCTCTCTTCATTTATCCCTTTTTTCCCCTTTCACCATACTTAGATTCCCTTTTCAATTTCGACGATACTTTTTTGAGTCAAAATCCAGTTTTTAAAAGTAAAATTTGTATTACACGGAAAGAAAATCACGTTAAATAAACCTTTAGTATAAAAACCGCAGTTTGCAAAACTGCCATGATTATTTTCTGGTACCAGACAATTTTTATAAAGGACGATTTACGTGAGCTGTATTTTATGGAAAATTCACCGGATTTTTCACGGACATCGAAATTCGAAAAAAAGGGATATATCCTACGATATAAAAACACTGGTTCCTGGACATGTTGGTGGGGAAGGCAACGTGGCAGTTGATAAACTGAAATGGACATATTTTATCTGACAGACAAGTACTCCCGGCTTTCAACTGACTAATGTCTCATTAAATTTGTCTAAAGGAGGATGGAACAACAGTTACGGTATTCAACTCGCAACTTGTGGCCCGCAATTGGCATATAAAGATCAAAGATCCTAACATCTTTTGATAGGAACCAAAACCGAGTTCTCGTTGGGGTAATAACCGGACACTGCATCATTCGAAGCAAGGCCAAAAGTCTGGGCATTTTTACAAATGACTTCTGCAGAAGCTGCAGGGACAAAGAGGAAACAGAATCTGTAGAACATCTCCTGTGTAACTCCGTAGCCCTCAAAGAACGCCGCTGCTTTTTTATGGGAGCACGGTTTTTTGACGGCTTGGAAGATCTAGCAAATATACCTCTACCAAATTTAAGAAGATTCATCAACAGATCCAAATTGTTTTGTAAATTGCATGTCCTATCATGTATTATAAAAGATGATTTCTAAATGGATTCTGGTTTGAAATTGCATGGAACGCAAACTGCCCCTCTAACCAAACCTAACCTTAAAATCTGCTACTTTATTTTCCTTTAGTAAAAAAAATATAGATTACAGATTTCAGTATTGAACTTGTTGGGGATGCAGTTTTGAGGTGTGTGCTGTTGGACCGTTTCCCTTTCTTGAACAGATCTCTTGCGTCTAAGCCTCTTACAACATCTCCCACATTTTTTGCAAGATTGTTCACTTGCCTTACTATCACGTCTAATTTATTCAAAATGGTGCAAATGTCAGCCTTTTGGACGAGGGTTAGTTAAAAGATAAATGAAGAGAAGTGTCCTTAGGACAGCTTTCAAATTCGCGCAATGAACTCATACTCGTAGAACTGAATGGTTGCAAGAAATTGCAACAAGTGTCCTATCAGTATTGATCTGCTCAAAATTGGAATTTTTTTCTTATAGCAGAAAAAGCCATAGTCTGTACTGAAAATATTCGGCGACCGTTTTCGAGCAAGTGCCTACTAAAAGCGAGAGTCACTTTAACATTCTCTCTCTTTTGAGCCATGTTCGTCTTCGTACCAAAACGACGTTTGATTCTGGAATTTATATATTCATTATTACCTTAATCAATTTCTTCTACTACTTAACTGTATTATTCTCTTAATTTGCCGGTATAATTGTGTGTTTCATGATTTCACTTTCACGTACAATGTAAAGCTTAAATATACTTTGGTAAATTTGTAGTTATTTTTGGAAATTTGTAGTAATTATTGAATTAGACACCACTACGAGACTAAGTATGAAATGGTGTGTTCATACGCAACTTTACTAAATAACAACCTAAGCGATTTGTTTGTATATAAGTGTTTCTTACATCCGTCCTGGATGTATATGGTATGGAAATGGATTTCTCTCTTCAGACTTGAAAAACTATAAATACAGCTTCTAACCTGATGAGTAAGATCACCACGTTCAATTTCAAAAGTGAGAGTTTGCCAACGAGTAGAATGCCACTTAAATAAAAAGCTTGCAGTTTGTAGACGGTGCGGAACTGCCTCTTTCTTGTTCATAGCTGGCGGTCTATAGAGGGAGTGAGATGATTGGGATCTTATAGTTGGTCTCTATAGTGCCTCGATGTAGACAAAATTTAAACACTATAAAACGATTAGTCACCTCTGAACATATATGATCCCTTGTAACACCAATGAGCGAGCTGAACCATCAAGTCAATGTTCAAGGAACCAACCTTGGCCTTCAATAAAGCGTTGTTATCTTAATGGGGCCTTATTTAAGAAAGAGGTAAGAGAATAAGATAAATAAGAACAAACGCCCCGAGGTCATTTTAGGAACAAATGTGCAAAACAGTAATCTTCATGTTGGTTCGTAAATTAAAATGGTTTCACATCTCAAGTTTTCATCCCGACACCAATGCAGATGCAATTATTTCGCATGTTTCATCAAAACTCGAAGTTGCATCCCAATGTATATCTTGTTTCAAATTGAGTAAGCTTAAAGACAATCAGCTTCCACTGAAATTTGTGAACTTTAAAATTGGAGTACCAATGCAATACGCAAATATTATTTATGATGGGAATTTTTGGCCGAATGGGGTAAAAATTCGTTCTTTTACTCACAATCCAACAAAAAACTAAGCCCTGCTACTACTGATGGTGGTGATATTCATAAACAACGTTTGAGAGTATATTACCATAATGCGAGTGGATGCAGAACGAAGACTTCAGACTTGTTTATTGCATCTTGTCACATTGATTACGACATAATTACAATTACGGAAACATGGCTCTATAAAGATATTTGTTCATCAGAAATTTTCGACGAATCAATTTATGTAGTTTTTCGTAGTGATCGATGTAAATCTGTTGAGGAGCGTGGTGGTGGAGTACTTGCTGCCGTTCAATTAACGGTCTCCGGTAAACAGATTCCATTGCCGAATTTAGATGCTGATCAAATTTGCTTTTCAGCTTTTATTGGAAGCACAAGATTTATTTATGTTGTAACTTATATTCGTTCGGGGAGTAGAATAGAGAGTTATGAAAAATGTATTGAGAATTTTGAATTTGTAAGCCATTATTGTTCTGAAGCTGATATATTATGTGCCCTTGGGGATTTTAATATTGGTGATGTAAATTGGTCTTGGTCTGAAGAGGATAATATGTTTATTCCATATAATGTTAAAAAAGATAACGAATTAACATTGATTGATTGTATGTTTTCAATAAACCTATGTCAAATTAGTTCAATCTTAAATTCGCAGAATCGATTATTAGATTTTGTTTTTATTATCGTTAATGAAGTCAAAGCTAATGTTTCTGAAGCGCCATTTCCACTTCTAAATAACTCAGTTTATCATAAACAAATTATGTTGGAAATTGATTTGTATTCATATGTAAAAGTTAAACCGTGTTCAGTAAGCTCTCTTAATTTTTTTAAATGTAACTTTGTCGGTCTTAATGAGTATCTCAACTTTTTCAACTGGGATACGGAATTTGAAAATCTATGTCTACTTGATATATATAATAACTTTATTTCTCTACTTAGGGCCGGCTTTTCCATGTTTGTTCCATGCTCCGTGAGGAAATGTAGATCTAACCCCCCTTGGTATAATAGACAACTCTTGCACTTAAGAAACTTAAAAAACAAAGCTTACAAGCAATTTAAGAAATCGGGAAGCAGTACGGATAAAGTGATCTTTAGCAAACTAAGGAAGGATTTTACTTGCTTAAATACATTTTTGCATAACATTTTCATTATCAATGTTGAAAACAATTTGAAACAAGATTCGAAGTCGTTTTGGTCTTTTATAAATCAAAAAAGGCGCTCGAAATGTTTGCCTAAAGAAATGTTTTATAAAAGAAATGTGTCCAATGACGCTAAGGATTCTGTCGAACTATTTGCTCAGAGATTCAAGATATTGAGTCTGCTGTCTGTAGCCTAAAACCTAATCCTAAACCTGGCGCTGATGGCATTCCTGCAATAATTTTAAAAAAATGTTGCAGCTCTATTTGCAAACCCCTACTTATGATATTTAGTCTATCACTAGCATCGGGTTCATTCCTGGATGACTGGAAGGTCTCATTTTTGGTGCCGATCTTTAAATCTGGCTCTAAAAATGACGTAGAAAACTATAGAGGTATTTGCAAACTTTCTGCTATACCAAAGCTTTTTGAATGTATAGTCAAAAACAAAATAAATTTTCATATTAAGGGCAACATATCAGAGTTTCAACATGGTTTTGTTTCGGGTCGTTCGACAACATCTAATCTGGTCCATTTCACATCTTTTGTTATAAATACTGTTGAAGGCGGATGTCAAGTTGACGCTGTATATACGGATTTTAGTAAAGCATTCGACTCTGTAAACCATGTACTTCTGATAAGAAAGCTAAAGCAATTCTGATTTCACTCCGCTATGCTGAAATGGTTTTCATCATTTTTGATTGGAAAGTTTCAGAAAGTCTGTCTTGATAACAATTATTCAAGATTAATATCTTGCACTTCTAGAGTTCCTCAAGGTAGTCATCTTGGGCCGCTCCTTTTTATAATATTTATTGATGATATTGTTCAACAGCTGCAATTTTGCCACTGTTTAATGTATGCTGACGACCTCAAAATATTCTTAAAAATTAATAGCTTAAATGACTGCTTAAAGGTCCAGATGGACCTGAACAATTTATCAAGATGGTGCGTCAATAATTGCTTAAAGTTAAATGTTCGAAAATGCTTTGCTATATCGTTCATAAGATCTCGAATGAAATATTCGCATACCTATTGTATTGATCTCATGCCATTAATAAAAGTTGACAAAATTAAAGATCTTGGTGTATTCCTTGGTACGAAACTAACCTTTGTTACTCATATCGAGTATATAGTCGCTAAGGCTAATTCTCTTGTTGGATTCATCAAAAGAAACGCTAAAGATTTCTCTGATCCTCACACATTTATATCGATTTTCAATACCCTAGTAAGATCAATACTTGAATACGCCGATGTTGTTTCGAATCCAAACTATTTATCACATTCGGACCGTATTGAAAGAGTGCAAAGGCGATTCACAAAATATGTCTTCTTTAAAATGCGTTGGGATTTTCAGCCCTCTTATAAAGCTAGATGTCAACTTTTAGGTTTAATGACACTTAAAGCAAGAAGGAATGCACATGACATAATGTTTGCGAGAGACGTACTGTGTTCACATATCGATAGTTGTGTACTTTTGTCTATGTTTCCAATTAATGCTAGGGGAAGGGTTTTGAGGGATAGTCACTTCTTTTACCAACTGGGGCATAGAACAAACTATGGTCGGAATGAGCCAATTACTAGATGCCTTAATTCGTTCAATGTGGTAAGCAGACATATGGATTTTCATATTTCGAGAGAACGCTTCAAGAGCGTTTTATTTAGATTGCTTTCAAACTAATGTCAAAAGTATTTTTATCTTTCCATTAAACTTAATGTATTATATATAAATTTAAATTCGTAATCTGTAAGCTAAGCTTGTTGATGAAATAAATAAATAATCCGTACTGGTGAGCTTCAGAGATGTGACTGCTTGAATATTTTTGCGGCGAACTTTTCAATCAGGTGTTAAGAACTAACAAATTGACCGACTGGAATTTTTACAACGATTCTCTCAAAATCAAGAAACATTTGCTTAGCAAAACTTAGAAGGCATCTAACGAAGGACCTTCTTAGCCCTTTGCTAATTTAATCGATGGCTATTTTTCATGTACACACATCTTAAGGTGCCTTTTTTGAGAATCTATAGAAGGTGTAGTGCCACCAGCAATACAAATGACTTTGGATATCATCCTGCGAGAAGCAAAAGTGTTTTCATACCCTAGGCCGGCGAATACTCTCTAAATTCCCTTAAAAAGCTAATAAAATAGCTGTGGATGTGGATTATAAGTGAAACCCCACAAAACTGAACTTGTCCTCTTTTCTATGAAATATAAAGTTCCAGTTGTTGACCCTTCACCTATCAATAGTACAAGCTCGACATCTTTTTCTAAGGAATCCTACATGAAACTTGAGTCTTATTTCAGACATTATACTTAAGTTAAAATCCTAACATTTAAGTAGTAAGAGTCATAAAAGCTTTTGCAGCACTTCTCTTGCAATAACGGCATAGAATATAAATGGAATCCAATCTAGTATGTGTCGTATGTTTTCCTCACTGACTATTATATCTGATTCACTTAGCTGCAGTTGGAACCAGAACTGTGTTTGGGCTGGTCATAACTTCATAAGCGATGCATGGGTTTCTTTTTGTGACAGACTAAATTTAGGTCCCTCGCTCTGTTTTCCCAATCATTGTAAAATTTTAGGCCGAAATATTGGCAATAAAAGATGTATTATAATGGTTGAAAAAGAAATAATATCTGCTAGGCTAGAGTATCCGTGTCTTGACAATACTCATGATAAGCTTTATCTAAAGGACAAACCTTAGGTACATAATACATAGGTAGAAGTCTTGTGATTAAGCAGACTTGGACAAAGCTGGAACTGAAACACAGTAAAAGAGAATACTTGGCATCACTAGATTTTATCCTATAGACAAGCATGCAACAAGGAAGAACAAGTATTTTCAAAAGAAATTAATAGAAGCTGAACGAGGGGTTTCATGTCGATTTAAGCTATTTAAAAATACAAACAAACACAATACTGGTTCAACGAGTACTCTGTAAGGTGAAACACTAGTTTGTTCCAGATTCATGTGGTGTCACGACACAACGAAGATTATAGGGGTCAAAGTATATCAACTTTTACAGACAGCCATTTTAACCTAACCTAACCTTACCTAGTATTTTCGGAACCTGTAATTAAGATATTAAAACGGAAATTAATTATTCCATTCATATTTATGTTAAATTCTCTGCAAGCACAAAGCACAAAGCACAAAAGATTTGTCAATACAGTTGTAATCATGATATAGACAAACGGAAGTCAGTTTGATGTGCGGTGTAAGTCTAGTAATATGCGCAGCAAGTAACAAGAAAACAAACGCAATATGTCTGATCTGCTAAGAAGGCACTGCTCTTCCGAAAGCGGTACTCAGTTGCGAATCCACCTCATTAAATTCGTGCATAGGCTTTGTGTAACCAAACTGCGTACAAGCTGGGGAATCAACCAGTATACGTACTAGAATAAAACTATTACCGTAACGTTCTTTGGTACCATTTGTCATAGAGTATACCGCTGCATTGTATAACCGACTGCCGATGGTCTCCCAGTGGCTCACAGGCCAGGCATACAAATTTATTCCAGTGAATGCAAATGCAAATTAATAAATCTGCGAAAGCGGTACCACATTCTACAATGAACTCTGTCGACGCGGGCGCAGTGGTGTTCTCCTCTCCAAAAACTAGGACAACTCGATAAGTTCCCCACAAGTTACTGCAACGGTTATATAGAGGTTCAGCTTCAATTCATGTCCAATTGGCAGCCAACCAATCTAAAAATCCAACCAAACCAGCTTAGCCCACAAAAAAAACCTATCTGGGCGCGATGAAATTTTGTAGTTCAGAGCGGCGAGCGAGCCGGTGAAACGGGCAGGTGCAGCCCAGCAGCACAGACACAGACGTCGATGTGGTTGATACTTCGTCGTTTATACGTGCGTCCGTTGTTTGTTCACTTTGGAATGCTGAGAAAGTGAAACTTTTGGTCCACAATAATTATCTGATTTTATTTTGTTTTTTGTTGTCAGAAAAATGCGCCGATGCATGAAAATAATTCAAAAACAAGAAAGAAGCGAATCAAAACAACTTTACCATTGGGTGTTGTGGGATTCTGATTCAGCGTGATCGCCAACGGGTTCGCTTTGTGTCGAATTCATTCATGGAGTGTGGTGATTTTTTGTTGTTTTCTTTTGAAATTCATTTCTGGATTCAAAGTTTGCCAACTGACACGTCTGTATACAGTAAGATTGGCTGCAAAACAATGCAAATTATTTTTTTCCCATGACTACATGCTGGGTTAGAGGTTTGCTTCTTGATGAAGTGTACGTACCAATCTAGCTGTGTGCCATTTCGGTGCTGCCTGCTGGGATTGGCCTAGATCGAGTTTTTCTCATAAGCTGTGTATGATCGGGTGCGAAATGTTCCAGTTTGCCTGAAATGCGTACAATGTTGCATCATCGCGTTATAGTATTATGCAGAACTTAACAAACCGATGTTAATGATTCAGATTTATTTTAAGCGGTTGACTAAGAAAGGAAGAATCTATTATATAAAAGTGAATGCAAAAAGCCTGTTTGTCTTTCATACGCTTCCGTAATCTCTATCCAATCCGATTTCCATGGACCGTCGAATATTTTTGCTGCATTGAGCATGTTCGTAGTGTTCGTGGTACTATAAGATGGTTTTCGGCACCTCCCGGCGTGCAACAAACGAAGTAAGAACGTACATTTTTCTACAAAAACATCCTAAGATACTTGGCATCTGTTACGAAATTTGGGACATAAGTGCAGGGTTCCATATGTTTGTGCGAGCCACTTTGCAAAAGATGAGACGGTTTGCACAGAGAGTCATTAGAAATCTCTAAATTTCGGAAGCCAACGTTGTAAAAGTTGGTGGTCTGTATGTAAATATTATACCCTTGATTCTGAACAAAGGACTTCAAGAACAATACTTTAAAAGCTATACCAGTAAAAATTTCGTCTTTTAGTAGAGCAGTATTGGGAAAGAATGTCCCCACACATGCTTAACTTAAAATAGGAAACGGATTATGTAGGCTTATTATAAATCCACATTTACACAAAAGATCAGCACAGAAAACTAGGCAATAGAAGTAAAACTTCATGGAGGTAGATAAATAGGTAAAATTAGTATGTTTATACTAGATCTCAAGTTTCTTAAGCGGCATATACCTATACACTCGTCAAAAAATCAAAACAGATGCTTCAAGCATGAGTGAGTTTTTTTGTGAAAATGAGACACGTAAACGTTGTGCGTCTGCTTGAAGCAAAATCAAAACGATTTGATATTTGTTCAATCGGGCGTCAATGCTTGATAAAGTGTATATTGGTGACTGACTGCTTGATGCAGTGATGCCAACCAAGGCTTTTTCATGCCTTTTAGGCATTATTTCATTAGTTAAGGTTTTAAGGCTTGTTTTTCTTCAAAAAGGTATCTTTTTTTATTTAAAACTTTTTTCTAATTTTGATTTTTGATTTAACATACTAACTTTTTATTTTTTTCATTATAAAACTAAAAAGTCATGAATCTTGTTCCTATTAAGAATTTGTTCTGTGATTTATAACTTATACGTTTTTTCTTGGAAATAGAAATTGTTTTTGTTTAGTTTTTTATATTTGTTTTTTGATTTATTGTTCCAGTTTACGTAAAAAAAATAATTTTAGGTATTATTTTATCGAAAAAGGCATCTTTTTCGCAACTTGGGCCTTTTTCGTTAAAATTGGTTGGCAACGCTAACTTGATGATGTATAATGCTCATTTTCGAGTGGACGGAGAGGAAGCAACATCGGCGGAACTTTTTTCAATCGTTTTTTTTTTGGTGTAAGATGGAGGACAAATGTTTTGTTTTAGAATTCATAGAACTTTATCGTTCTTTACTAGCGTTGTGGGACGTTAAATCAAATCATTGGCGAACTTAATTTCATCTCTTTAAGAAGATGTTCGAGTGTCTCCATTCTTTTTTCAGAAACTCACTCACTTCGCCTTTTAACAATTTATAATAACTAACCAATGGCATTCAGTAATGTATGTATATAATGTATATGTGGTATTCCCGAACTCTTTCACATTTCCCCACGGTTGCCGAGGCTGGCAGCATTTATTTTTGCATTTTTTGTATGTTTTTGCATGTCACACGGATTCTTTTTTGACATAATATCGATAGGAATACAAAATGGCGAATTGGAAAAAAACTGAGGGGGCCAGCGGCAAGAGGATTGTGAGTTGGGGATCTCAGTATGGTTTGTCTAATGTGTATACCACATTTTTACATTACTGAATGCCATTGGTTAGTTATTATAAATTGTTAAAAGGCGAATAATTTGATTTGTTTGGTTAGTAAAACTATCTAAAGTTGATGTTCTATATACTTACGGTGACCATCCGTTCATTATTATAATGAACAGTTCTGTATTTGAAGACGATGTTCATTATGAATTATTTTGTATAGAAACACATTTAAATGTTCTGTATTTTAAAAGTTGTTCATTATTTGTTCTGTATATTGTTTAGATTTAAAAAAAACAATGGGCACATTCAAGAATCTAGTTATTTTAGTCGACTAGATTGATCTGGATGTAGCCTGAATGCAAAAACTACTTTTTCTACGTCAAAACATATGCGAACTGTCAACTTAGTACTCAGGCACGAATTTCTCGACTAGACTCAACGGCTACCACTCCATAAACGTCAACTGAAACAGCTGCTCATATGACCGATTTCAGCCAATCAAAACCGAGATACATCTAGTTAAACAGCTGTTCAGACTAATGAACTTGATAGTTGAACGTCCCCAATAACTTAAATTTTAAGAAAACCAAGATTCAATGAACAAAATCATATACTAAAGTACTATAACTTGTGAACAAGTAATGTAGTACTAAAAAATTTGTTATATTTAATTTTTTTATTTTTTTATAGAGGAACCTATTTTCTATGAAAATGAAAAAGAATTATTGTCTTTTTCTATTGTTCATTATTTGGAATTCTAAAATATGGTCACCGTATATATACTAGAAACATATTAGAACAAACATGGTTGTGTATTTTCCGCTTTTGGATATCATTAACTTCGATTTCGTGCGTAAATTTTTCTTAAATAATGAAGAAAATTTGCTCAAAATATTTTCATTTTCCCTCAACCAATCTACATTGTTAATTTTTCACGAACATTTTAAGCAAATGTGCACTTATTCCTAAAAAAAATATTATCCACACGTAACGAACAATTTCAAATTAAACGGATAAAATTCTATGAACTCTGCCAGCAACTTTGCCCACAGCAGAAGTGGGTTATATCTCCTGGGAGTGTGTTGGTGAGCAGAATTTTTGAAGTTTCGTGACATTTGTCAATACGATTTTCTATGTAAGAATACTAGCGCACCAAACGTGAACACTCCATAAAAATATAGTTTGTAGGCTAAGTAACGGGAAATCGGCCGGAGTTGGTGGTCTCAGTATTGTCTCTGGTATTTACTTCCCTAACGTTGTTGCTGAGCACCCGCTCTTTTGTCTTGTTTCCCGCCATAAACACTATTTTTTAAAAGATATTGAAAATCTTTATCCAATGTAAATACAAAAGATAACGGATTTAGACTTAGCTGCGACACAAAAAGTTTGTCCATCAGTTGCACTGAGAAATGTTTCTCTAACTGTTTAAATATCATCAGTTCAAAACTTCAAATATTTAGGAGTACTGATTTTTGAATAGGAAAGATCACATTCAAACAGTCAAATCACATATGATGCTTGTGTCACGTAACATGAATATGCTAAGAGTCTATTGCTCAAAAACGTTACTTACTATGGTAACTCAAAGTTACAATAAGGTATATACACCAAAACCCCGATTTGGGTCGTTAATTGGGACCAGGAAAACACGACGCAAATCGAAATAACGATTCTTAACCTTAATTATATTAACTTGTATTTCTCCCAACTGATTGACTTCACGTAAAGTGTAAACTTGTAAGCAATCTTGGGGAAACATATTTTTACGAAAAAATTAATGGAAAAGAAGAAATACAAAAACGCAAACTGAAATAAAAACGAACGCACCTCCGAAACCACGATAACTTTCAAATGACGCAAAGCGAGGTTTTGGATTAACTTGTTGGGGTTTTTGCACACTTTTACTAGCACAGTTTTGTGCTATTCGACTTATTTATGGTAAAAACAGATTTATTTATTTATTTATTCGAAAATTTGAGCTACAAACCCATTTAGACAACTTAAAAAACGATTGTTATATGAACGTAAGACTATTATTATATAATAAACTACCTATTTAATTATTATGGTAGAGAACAGACATCATTTGATTCTTAAAACGATTTCTAGAATAGATTTTAAACAGATCAATGCGATCAATAACTAAATTTAATTCTTTGCATTACTCACAATATAGTCAACATGAGGTTTAAGAGGGAGTTGTGGATCCAATATGACTCCAATGTCTTTTTTCAGAAGTACTTTTTCAAACTCTACATTATTAATTTGGTAACTAAAAGATATTGGACTAATGCATCTCACACAAGTTAGTAAGCTTCTTGGAGAAGCAAGCAATCTTCAGCAGTTCGAATACGGTGAAAGTTTTTTAAAGTCATCAGCGTATAAAAGGCGAAATTACAAATACAAGACAGACAGTCTCTGAAAGACAACCACCTATACCCCGAGTGGGTGAATTGACGCTAGAAACCGATTGTGAGTGAGTAACAATACTTTATTTCTTAGAATGAATCGATTTTTTTAGAGCGAGTATATCACTATGTAATAAATCGATTTTGGAGTTTATTGGCGCAAACATTGATTGCACTTAGTAAATATAGCAAGATTCATTTACAATAACGAACTTTGTAATAACAATTTAAAGTAAAGTAAATAGCAAATTAGCAAAATAGAAATAGAGAGAAAAACGAAAGCACATCAAGATTCACTTCCAGCTGGCCTCCTTTTTGTGAATTGCGAATTCTTCCGCTTAGGCATCTCTGTGTATTTAAAGTCCTGAAGGAGTTCTTTAAACAACGCAACATCGCAGCAAGAAACTCCAGTCTTTATCTTGAAGGCGAACTCATCACTCGGCTTTGTTAAACGATGGTCTAAAATTCTCGTGACCAGATCCCTCTATATAACCTTTGTTCGCACTTTCGTACGCGATAGTCAAGCGTGAGCTCCCTTCCATCAAGTGCATGCGCATAGAATTGAGAATGTCCAACGTTGCTTTCTTCGATTTGCTCTTCGAGGTCTGCCATGGGACGATCCTTTTATATTGCCACCATACATAGACCGGCTCAATCTCATTAACCTGAATACCCTTGAAGAACGCAGAGACGCTGCAGATATTCTTTTCATTTATCTTCTTCTCTCTGGCTCCGTTGATTGTGCGTCTCTCTATAACTCTATTTTCTTTAACACAAACCCCCGTAATTTACGTTGCCCTCGTCTCTTCTACCATGATACCTTATATGGCTCCAATGAACCATTCTCCCGTATGCTGCGAAAGGTTAATTCTAACCTTTCTGCTTTCGATTTCAACCGCAGCACTGCCCACCTCAAACTCCATCTCCTTCAACATTCTCCCTGTCTTTAAGTCTTAGTTTTAAGATTTTCCATGTCTTAGTTTTAGGCGTCATAGTTTTAAGCCGAAGTGTTAGTTTTAGCTTGTTCTAAACCAAATATATGGGGTATCTAGACACTAGACTGTTTAATAACCTTGCGTTTTCTGTTAGAACAGTCCAAAGTTTAAAGTTATTGTATATGTAATGTCAAGAGCTGGATACTTTAAAAATAGTTGGTGATTAGTTTTGTTTTTCTTTAAACTTTCCTTTTTTTCAGTAACTTTTGTTTCTTTTTACATATTTTTACATATTTACTCGTTGTTATTAAGTTTTATTTTTGTTATTAAGTTTATGTTCAATAATTTCTACCTGATTGTTACCCCACATCAGATTTTGATTTGTTTTGTGAGGTCGTTCGCCACTATAGTTGTTAATAGTTGCAGAACGATCATTGAATTTATTAGTTTCACTTACTCGTGTTTTCTAATTTTGTAATTAGAGATAAATAAGTAAATTAAAAAATGTATCTCCATTGATTTTTGCTCCTTCATGAGCAACAACAATAACTCCTCTCCAATGACACGATATGCATTTCTATCTCGTATAGAAAAACGACTCTTGTTCAACGAAATGGACATATTGTGCCTTCTGCTTGTCGGTGTCACCAAATATACAAATGAAAATTTATGTATTATATCGGTTTTGTATAATATTCTTCTTTTACTTAACAAGCATCCGGTACCACAATTATTTCCTTAGCTTTTTCTTATAACAAAAAACCGAACCGATTTTCTCGTTTCAACGAAATTTAATTGTCTATCTTGGTAAAACGCAAACATAAAATCGTTTGACAAAAAAACCCATTACCTATTGAACAGAGCTAAACAAACCATTGTTAACAATTCTGGCTCATTTTAAGAGACAAGTTGGCACAAAAGAAGAATACCTTTGATATTGGAGTGTAATTCAATTATTATGCGTTAATTGCGTACATTAAATTGTAGTAGTAAAATACAAGTTATTAAGACGACAACGATGTAACAGATGAATTAATTTCTATAACAGTTAGATAACACATTATCTTGAGCTGGTGCACACATGCTACAGTGAAAACTTGGGAAGTATCTTTCAAAATAGGCAGGCTAGGCGACAGAAGTAAAACTTTATGAAGCTCGATAACTAAGTAAAATAAAGATGCTACCCGCTAGGTCAAAAATATTTTAGAACGCTCAGTATATTCTCTATTTACATCTACACGACTGACATTATTCAGCATAATTCAGGCATGATTTACACTTTCAGATAATTTCCACACTGTTTAAAAAAATTGCTTACTTGGTAAGCAATTTAATTTGCCGAGCTATAACATGTAGTGCGCTTCTTCCATTGTTTTTCTGTAACTTTTTTATTCTATCGGAATCGAATTTACTTTCCAACAAGCCATAAAAGTTTCATTTCAAAACGAAATAATAGGCGCAACATGTCCATATAGGATCCCACACTTAGCTTCTCACAACCAATCGTTTGTGTGGGCTCGTTTTTTGTGACATGACGCAGTCAAATTAGATAACTTTTCATACAAATAACAGCTATACAGCATAATATGATTTACAGTCATTCATTCTGTAGCAATAATCCTGACAGAGATTCTCAACACAGCTGTTCGGACTCGCCATAAAATTGTGGGTTCCTTGGTTTGAAAAATTAAATTAAAACGATGACCTGTTGCGTCAATCACTTATTTCATTTCTACATAACCTCGGAAATACTTTAATATTTAATATTTTATGGACTCTACTGGCATCCTAAGCAGGAATAAAGACGTTTTTTTCGTGAGAAAACTGTGATCGTTCTTTGGGCCAATTTCACGATTAGAAATAGATACTTGTAACCGTGAAATAGTGGTGAAGTTTATTGTGTCTCGAAAAGTTTTATGCTAGTGGAAAGCACTGTCATCAAAAGGGCGACATCTTTTCGCAAAAAAAAATCCAAATAGTGCACTTATAATACTTATATATAGCAGTAAGCTCCATTACCTGTGCATTGTATCGGAACGATAATACTGGGTTCTAAACACGCATCTACCATCTACAGCGCAGCGGCGTTGTTTTCTTCAAAACTACTCCCATCGAGCTACATCATTATCCAATAGAATATAGAGCGCAAAGCTTTAAATCAATGAAGATCGAAGATGTATCAGTATTATGGATGCAAATGAATGCCCCCACAATGAACTGAAGCATTTCCAATTGCTGCAATTGCCAATAGGTATATGCAACATAAACGGCAAGAATCTAGCACCGTTAGTCAATACATCTACTAATGGGAAATGGTAGAAACAGAAGAACCGTTTCATTACGCAGATACAAATTACATATATGCGGCATGATCACGAGAAACCTCTAAATAACCCACTAAACGATGGCAGTTCCACTCCACGTCCACGTTCAAATGGATACCATCATGCCTCTCTAGGCATGAATTAATTAAATGTCCCGTCGAACGTGGCCAGTCGCATACACGTCTATAGTTGTATATCTGATAGATTTATGCCGGCGAAATTGATTTCAGTGGACGTATCCGTCACTTGAGCCACCATAATGGTAATTTAATTAAATTACCGACTTACTCCAAAGTAGGGCTTTACAAGCCAGGCCAGCAAATTTCTTTCTTTTGTATTGTTATGCGAGATAGATAGAAGTAGTTGAGCTACGCTATGGAATTATAAGTTCAGACAAAGAATGTACCGTTCAATTTATGTCATTCAACTCAACTGTGGCTGAAGAACAACTTCACGACAGTAGACATTTTTTTTTATGCTTACTACAGTGGGTAGTTGGGCAGAAAGATAGTGTAGACGACAGCGACACACATCAATGTTGGCGTTTCGCACTGTTGTTATTTGTTTTGATGGATACATCAACGCGACTGTTGCCATATACTCGTACTTTAGAACTTTATATAACAATGCGGGCCTTCATGAGTAGCTGCTGCTCTCGCCGTGGCCGTTGAAAGTAACATCACGTTGAATGGAATTAGCTCTATATGCCAAACCCAGCTTTGTTGCTGTTCAACATTCCGCTATTACCGTGAATAATTCATTTATAGTTAGTCACAAGTCCAAGTAAAGCCTATCCGAACATAGACAGCGTTTATTTTATTTCACAAGAACGCTATTGTAGCGCAAGAAGCTGTAAGCTAAAATATTTAAAAATGACCATCACCATTCGTGAATGTTTGGTTTTTTTTCTACGCAATTTGGCGTATGCCGGTCCGCGAGAAATTATTAATCGATAGTGATCTGATCACAAAATGAAGGTGCATGCTGTTAATGATAAAATTGGTATTTGAAAAAGTCAAATTATAGGCTTCTGCGTATTGAGGTTGAAGCTTGCCTGCCGATATATGCTATAACTATATCCCATCCATTGAAATACACGTTCGACCTTAATTTTTGGGAAATTTATCAACATTTTTGGTCAATCAAGCTGCTAACAACATTAATTGCCGGTCTTTATAATCCGAACTTATATACCGATCGGAGGGAGGATGAGCTCTTAAAGCTGTGCCTGGGTAAATACGAAAAGTTTGTATACGAAGTTATTTTTTCTTATAAAGAGGCTTTTCTCAAAAAAAAAAACTTTTCTTTTATAAATAACTGAAAAAAAAAACTGCTGCCGAGGGCTGATTCGGATGCTGATTTGCCATAATCGGGCAGGCGTATGTGATAGACAGTCTGAATAAAGTCCGTCAAAGGTATAGAGGGAAATCTTTCTTAGGTTAGTTGTTTGCCTTATTAACATAAAAACAAAAACGTAAATTAACAAGCGCAAGTTTTCCTCATCTCCAGTTTTATCCCATTAAACAGTTCGACCCTGTTTAGACAGTAAAAAATGTCAGAAATATTTTCTATTTGACCGCTTATCATTCGGTCCTATCTTACCTTTAAATTTTAAGGGTAATTTTACCGAAATGGTCGCATATTTGCGGATAAAATTAATCGCTACATTCATGTAAGTCTCCTCGAAAAGTCTTTGTCAAGGTGTTAGGTCTTCCAAGAATGAACTTTAGCCTCGAACTCGAACTCACGTAAACGTGAACAAATCAATTTTGTTTTAGTTTTCCTGTATAATTTATCAGCAGAACCGAACTTTGTGTAAAAGCTTGCGGTTCGGGTGCATAAAATTCGCGCGAACTAAGCAAATCCGAGCAAATCTGAGCGAATCAATTTTCCGTTGGCTGAAGTTCGTGCAAAATTAATTCGTAGAAGCTAATTTATGAAGTTTAAAATCGACCACCGTTATGGGACAACAACAAGAAACACTAAGACTTCAGCAAAAACTGTGGTAATGAGAATTGTACTTCAAAAAAATTTTTTAACAATACCACAACTACATGATTGAACTTTCCCAAAACACGATACTTCAAAACGGGAATACTTCACTGCTACATAAATAATTGACTAACTTCGCCTGAGTGGATATAACTCAAAATGAGTTCAGACATTTTTAACAAATCTATAAATCACATAACAACGAAACACAGTCGTTTAAAGGTTCAAATAGAGGTAGCGCCCTGAGGCCAATGTAAACACCGAATTTATTTGCGTGCATCGCTACAAGATGTAATACAACATTTATTTAACGGGTCCGCTTTTCAATAAGAGATTAGAATGACTTTCTAAACAGAAGAATGAAAGTAATTTTGACAGGAAACTCAGGAAACTGTTATTATTAAAGTTATATTCATTAAAACTAATTTTGATATCTATTTAAATGAGACCAATTAAGTGAAAAAAGTTGTTAAAGCAATTTACTACGCATTTGATATAATTACAGAGGTCGAAATACTTTTACGAAAAATTATGCAACATGTGCAAACATAATTCTAAATATCATCCATTTCTGTGACGTTCGATCTGTCTGAGTCAACGCTAGTCGCCGAAGGGCGAAGAATCTTGACCCACGTACAAAAAAAAAACAACATATTAGTCTAGGCAATGGACTGGTTAGATCGTCTGCGGGAAATATTAAATACCCACGATATCTTGGTTCTCTCATCCGCCTCTTCACTTTTCTTCTACTTGACGAATTTCCAACAGTGTCTAGACTTAGCAATACCTGCTAAACGTCAAAAGCTATGAAATAAAATCAGAACTAGTATGGGATTGTCTGCAACTACTCACATCGCTAGCCAGCACACGCAGAGTACATCTCATTTTGGTGACAGGACAAAGCGGACACATAGGCACGAAATAGGAGACTATTGGTCTTGTTTCGTTTTTAGTAACGTTTCGCTCTGAAGCGAGCGTGCTCAGATTGTTCTGAGGTATTTATGAAACACACTTGAGCACATAGCTGTAAATATATGTATAAATTGAATCTTTATAAATTGTTATTTATTAAATTGGTTAATTTTCAGTTCAGTTATTTTGCTTATCCTGTTTTTTTTTCTGTCAAATGTGACTGGAAGTGCGTAATCAGCTTTTCGCTCAGGATGCTCAGGCAATTTATTCTGAGCTCATAGAGCGTGCTCTGATGGTGCTCTGAACGAAAAAAGAAACACAAATTCTGTGGTCTGATGTATCTGAAAAAAAGAAACACGGACTTTTTGTATAACAGTTCAGGTTGTCCTCTGAACAAAAAAAGAAAAACGCCTAATATGCGTATAATAAATTAAGCACTCATTTCATTAATTTTATACTTATCCAATATGCGTTTTCTCCTCATTTGTTGCTCATAAATTATAATCCATCTAATTAGATGAGAAAATATTTTATTTTTAAATCTCATTTGTTTTGTTTGAATTATCCTTTGTACCAGGGTATACGTTTTTTTATTTACAGAATATGGAAATGAGTAACTTTTCATCAAAGAAAATGTCCCGCGAAGAACGTAGATATTCGGTGCCTCACGGACCGAACACACCTCTGCCACCGGCCGCATCAGAAGACCTACACGCATGGTCAATCTACAGGTAGGTTTTGTATGACTTCCTCGACTGATTGAATGATGATTAACCACAATGCGAATCCATTTGCTTGGTACACCTGTATAATATACTTCGGGTCGGGGATATATTGAATTTCCGGCTTTAAACACGGCCACTTGCATGATTGCACACGACGATGCCGTGCTACCACCACATGTCACTTCCAATCGACCAAGCCATCATAAATTCGATTCCACAATGTACAGCAATAATTAGTGCTTGGTTGTGGGCTTATGATTCTTATATTGAACCACTCCTAGGTGCGGTGTTTTGGTGGGCTCTTTGGCTAACTTCCGCCATGTGCCCTATTGCATCAATGATTGCACATATCATTGGCTACCAGTTAAATAGTTGGAGCGATCATTGATATATTTTTTCGATATCACTTTGCAGACAGAACCTCAACTCAGACTTTACAGACTCTGCCTTGGGGTCATCAGATAAATCGCCGCTGCCATATGGAAATTTCCAATTACGCGATACGACTGTTCAATCAATACTGAATCATCCGCGATACGGTCCAAAGTAAGCCGATTGCATTGTATTATATTATCAGATCTTAACGACCGCTGCTTGTCTTTATAGGTCACCCTTAGGTTCAAATATGTACACATACCTCAAGTTTGGTCTACCTCGGGTATTCCCTCCGAATGCTGGCTCTCAGAGATCACATCGACACGGTCCAGGTCCAGGGCCGGGACCGGGACGAGGAAGGGTAAATCGTGGATTCCGAGATAGTTCTGGACCAGCAGCTGGCTCTTCAGGGTATGACAGCAGTGACAATGAGACGACAAGGAGTAGAGTGCCACCAAATTTAAGGTAAATATGCTTCTCGGACCACCTTCAACCTCTTCGTAATCTGCAATTTTAGGAAATACCGTAGTGAATCAGATTTTCGGGCTATTGGTGGAATTCAAACGCCACGGCCTGATTCCCGAGCAGCCCAGGGTATCCCAATTGCCGCCCTACGGCAGGCGAATAGTCGAGCTAGTATAGCTGGTAAGTTGTAGCATCTACTATTTGCAAGTCCTTTTTACTGATCTTGAGCATTGTTATCCTCAGTTGGAAATCACATCAATACTCATTATATTCCCAATGGAAAGCATTATGGTAATCGGTCACACAGCGAAGCGGACCTCCTTAGTACCGATCTGGGAACATATGCCGACTATGACTCGAGAACATACACAACCAATCGTAGTCGAATCGAACATCATCATCATAACCATAATCATAATCCGCACAGTTCACACACGATGTCAAATCGAAAACACTCGAGCATGGGTCTTGTTTATCCCAATATACAGGTGCATTGTTTGGATGTGAATCCAGGTCTACGAGGAGTCTCTTTGCAGGCAAAGGCCGGTGATTTATTTGCAATAATGGCGACTTCTCAGCCTGAAGGTACCGCGCTAACAGAATGCCTGTCAGGACTTCGCGACCGAATATCTGGTGAGATTTTAGTGAATGGCCAGCAAATTAATAAACGTGGACTACGGGAGCTGTGTAGCTTTGTGCCGGCGCTTGATAGTTCATCCTTAGATCCTCGCATGAGTGTGCAGTGTACACTGAATTTCCATGCTGCGTTACGAGGACCAATTGACCGCAGTGATTTTAAAGACAAGGTATGTTAATTTCGATTACCTCCACACCCATCGCTTAAAAAATTTTAAATTTGTTATGCCCAGTAATGTATCGCTATAAATAGTGGAGCCATAGCTGCTTATTTGTGCATGGGCTAATGACCGCGTTCAATTGACCTTTTTGGTGCACTTTGTTTATTTAGAATTATCTTTCTCTTATTTTTAATCTAGCGAGTAATTTTGCGTTCGTTGAAGAAATTTCCCGTCAAACTATTCTGTTCTTCGGCAGCTCGATTGAAATTCCAACTAGGTCTTACAAATATAATGGGCGGTTATCTAAAGTCACCTACATTGGCCTGTACTAGACGTACCCTGAACGCAAAAACTACGGGCACATTAAAAAATCTAGTTATCTTAAGTCGACTAGATTGGTCTGGATGAGATGTAACCTGAACGCGAAAACTAGATTGGTCGGGAACGTCACTTTTTCTACGTCAGCCACATATGAGAACTGTCAACTTAGTACTCAGTCACGAATTTCTCGACTAGATTCATCGGCTACCCCTCCATAAACGTCAACTGAAACATCTGCTCTCACGACCGATTTCCCCCAATCAGAGCCGAGTTTCATCTAGTGAGAGAGCTGTCAGATTTACTAAACTAGATACTTGAACGTCCCCTATATTGGTCGGTAACGTCACCTTTCTTACGTCAGCCACAGATACGAACTGTCAACTTATGAACGCAAAAACTATATTGGTCGGTAACCTTTCTTACGTCAGCCACAGACACGAACTGTCAACTTCTGTCGTTTTCCATTGGTTTCACTCGGGGATTGACTCATTCTGTGATCCAATAGAACAAGAAAACTGCTTCTGATTAAGCCACAAAGGTATTGGTGAAATGTCAAAAAATATTCTACGGCCGCTGTCAGCTTACTTGTATAAAATACATATATTTCTCTTTTATGAGTTCTCTCGAAGCGAGATTCACTTCGCAGAATCACCACAAGAGTATTTTTTGTGCCAATGGAACGGTTTCAGAAGTGATTTTTTCGATTCCGGACTCTCCCGGAAGCTTCTTTTTGGTCAATGGAAAACGACATTAGTAGTCGGTCGCGAAATTCTTGACAAGATTCGTGGGTTACACATTTCATTGAGGTCAACTTAAAAAAGCTATTCACGTGTCAGAGCTAGGCCAATCAGAGAGCTAGATGTGACTATGCCAGACTTACTAAACTGCCGCACTGCTACCTCCAACTTCTGTAAATTCACAGTAACTTGCCTCCAAGCTAAATTTGTAGGCTCGTGCAAAGATAAGGTGCGCTAGTATTCGGTGGTATAAACAAAACGTAGCAATTGCTTTTACTCAAAAGGAATGCCCAAATCGAAGCATTTTCTAGGTTTTGTATGAATAAAGACTGAAAAAACCTCCTGTTTTTGATATGTTAGAAAAATCTTTTACACAGATCGGTATGAATAAAATGTGTCAGACAAAGTAATTTCTACGAAATTTCCAAGTCTGACTGAGCATTTGCTAAATATTTTGTACGCTAATTTTTGCATAAAATAAATCTAAGCCTTGTGGGATTTCGATGTTTTGTTTAGAAATAGTTAAGTTAAATCTTGATTGCACAAGAAAACCAACAAAAGGCCTACGACGTCCATAAAAAAAAACAGCAATTGTTTCGTTTCACGCGAAGTGTGAACTATATTTGTTTACATTAAAATATTGAGACAATCATTCCTAAATTATATAAGAGGTCCGGGCTTTTAGGCTACACTCTTAAAATCCCTCATAGTTGTTCTCTAACTATTTGGCTCGTGTGTCTAAAAATAGTTTCCACAAGCCGATGATCGGATACAATTCCCGGTACCTGAAAAAGAAATGAAACATCACCAAGCTATTTGGCAAACAAAATTCATGTTTCCAGGTGCAATTGAAACTTTAGATTGCACTCCTCTTGCAGTATTTTTTTATTTCAATTGCGGTCACCTTTGTTCACTTTTCCGCAAAAATCGTTATACTCTCAACGGAAGTTCAAAAATTCAAATTTACTGGTCAGGTTGGACAGATATTACAAAGTTGTAAACATACAGTGAATTAAATGCTATGTTCGAGTTTTCGAACTTACTTTAGTAAAAAAGATTAGTAAGAAAGATTCATATACCGACTCAAAACAATTGTTAAGCGCTTTTACATTACTACAATCTTTAAATGCAAGCTAGTTTCTTTCATACAGGTGTCAAGAAATTTCGAAAATGCTCTTTTGCGAAAACATTCGCATCCAATCGCTGCACTTTTTAGTTAAATCATAGGATTTGAAACTATTCGTTATATTATGTAATTTATATGGGGACAATATGCTTAGTACATTTGTTTAAAATATTTTAGAAAAATGAACAATACAGAATGGAAATAAAACATTTTAAGTGAAATTTCATCATTTATTGATTTAAAACCGTGTAGAAAAATGTATACATGTAGTCGATGTTAATGATATCGAAAAGTGAAAATACGTACCCAATCATGCAAGTCCTAATATGTAGATCTCATAATTATAGATATGTGAAAGATCATATAGAAATGTAGAGTTTTACATTCCGTTATGAAGTAAGAACTGTAGGGGCCGGAGAAACGGTTGAAAAAGGGAAAACTTCAACTTTGTTATAACTAGTCCTCTCCTTAAATATTTTAATTTGTATTTCCATATCCTTGCGTTATTTTCTGACTTCATCCTTCCATTTGGGAATGCAAACTGGGTGTTCCCGTTTGAAGTTAAGTTAAGCCCTTGTCTTAGGTAGCATTGATTATTATGATTGACTAAAACATACGGTTTTAGTAGAATTTCTATATAGAATTTCTTAAAGCACGTATATATATGACACTGTTTGTTTCTAGCTATGGGCTATTTTCAAAGTCGGTGATACTACGGCATGACTCTAAATCTTAATATAGAAAAGACCCTCGAAAATCATGGTTCAACACTGATATCGTAGTTTTTCGTGACAGTTTTCCAAAACGCATCACATAATAATTGCTTTTGACTTTCAGATGGATGTACTTATTGAAGACCTGGGGCTTACAACCTTCCGCGCATCAAACATATCCTCTCTAACACACTCGGAGAAACAAAGGCTAAGCGTAGCCTGTCAGTTGCTAGCTCAATCTTCGATTCTAATTCTGGATCAAGTCACGAGCAATATGGATATCTTCGACACATTCTTCCTCGTGGAATACCTCCGACAATGGTGCAGTGGCGGACGTATTGTTATAATGACACTTCAACCGCCTACCTTTGAGATTCTTTCTATGTGCTCTGGGGTCCTTTTACTCTCTGGTGGCAGAACAGTATTCTCAGGCAGCAGATCAGACCTTCCACGACATATGGGCACGCTGGGATATCCGTGTCCGCCATTTAAAAATCCAGCTGACTATTACCGTAAGTTATGAACGAAAATTGTACACCTCTGTATGTAGTTTCATTATATTTATATTTTTAGTGGATTTGGTAACATTAGACGATTTGTCTGCAGCGGCCATGCTAGAATCATCAGCGCGTATTGAATCTTTAGCAAACTCGTGGGATCAAATTAACTCTGAGCCTCCTTTAGCGGCTCCACCCGCTGCACTACCGGCTTTTACGCAAAAAGCTGGTTTCTTGGGACAGACAAAGGCCCTAATTAAACGCTTCGCGGCATACAAGCAGCCAGGATCGCTGCTAACATGGATCAGTAAGCTTATAGCTGCAGCTGTGCTTTCCCTCTGTGTGGGTTGTATATTCTGGGATGTACCTGCATCAGATCCACAACTGACATACAATGATCGATTTGGTTATCACCATTGCATTATGGCGGTTGCGTATTGGCCGCTTCTTATGCTCACAATTAGAGACGCCCAAGAAGATCGCAAGCATGTGGAGCGAGACATACGCTTGGGATTGTATTCCAGGGAGCTGTACATCACAATACAGGTAGCCAAGAATGATGTTTGTTTTAGTGTTTCTTACTACTATTTTTTTTTCCAAAGTGTCTACTTGGGCTATTTCCCAGTTTATGTATATGGCTGGCTTACCTTTTACCTGCACATAGTATGGCAGGCTTATATACTTATTCTACGAGCAGTGACACTGGCATATACTTATACATGGGTAAGTTGCAAAAGTTACAAAAAAAAAAAAACTGCGACTTGTTTCTGCTTCCATTTAAGGTTTCATGCTTCTATACCTGACGTTCATCCAGACTCTAGCTCTTTTCTGCGCCCATCTGCTGCCAACGAAGATATCAGCTACTGTAGTTAACACCCTTGTTACTCTGGCATTAACATCCGTTGGCGGATATGCGGTGCATTCAAAGAACATCGCGAAATATTGGTCATGGCTCCAATTAATATCACCACAAAAATGGCTTCTACCAGTTCTAGTAGCAGATGAGTTCAGCCCCGAGACATTAGCCAATTCGGTCGGGCTTCAGCTGTGTCGGAATAAACAGGTAGATATACACAAGCTAAGCTTAGCCAATAGCTAATGTGATTTTAACAAAAATTCTTTAAGGTTCAGCATCAGGAAATAATTGTCCAACAACCATGTCCCCCACCAAATGGAACACAAGTGCTAGTCGATTATCTCCTGCTACCACAACATCACGTTCTGGATCCGTCAAACATGGAAGAGACCACATTACTTGCTCTAATTTTGTCATCTGTAGTAATTTTTGTTTTTACATTCCTTGTATTTAGTTTTAACTGTAGGAGAATATTTAAACGTGGACCACGGAAATCATATTAATCGTTTTTTAGGCATTCGAGTTATTAATGTAAAACATTTTTTTATAACGCAACATTTCATACAAAAAAAAAATAATGACTTCCATAGTATCTAAGATGTATTAGTTCACAGTAAAAAGAAAGAGATGACGAATGGTGTAGCATTAAGAAAATTTAAATATAAATATATTTTTAGAAAACTGGACTGTATCATACTTACACTGTACAAAAGTATTAAACAGAATTGTTCACGTAACGTTGCGCTAGTCGTGAAGAAAACCACTTTCTTCATGATATGCATATTATGTCTTATAAAGGGTTTTTCAACAGGGACGCTACAAAAGTAGAGCGACAGGGACAGCAAACGACGCTGAATTTCTTGCCGCTCTTTTGACATTTCTCTTCAGTAAGGTTTGCCCATAAACTAAGTATTAAATAGACCGTCAGCTGTTGCAACTTAAGAGAATTTGCCTACAAGCTGTTTTCCGTGTTTCTATGTGGCAAAGTATGTGTGCCATGTTAAAGTAGATTAGCCGCACACATACTCTCGCACATAGGAACCTGACAGTTGCCTGACAGTTCATTTTGTGGTAACATTGAAATAAATTCAAATAATTCAAATAAATGCCCGTTATCGGGACGTGTTAAGAAAACGGTGGGTATGGTGTGGTGAATTTAGTACCAAATTCTATTAAAACGCATAGGTTAGGTAGGTATACGTATTAAGATTTCTTTCATTTTACCTAGATAATCTATATAGTACGGGATGTTTTCATCTTTGTTGTAAAGAATCATTGACAAAAATAAAAAATAAAAACGCTTATTAATATAAAAAAAATATTTGATTACTAATGATTATGAATCGTATATATTAAAAGCAAATAAATTGTAAGCAGCAAAACTTAAAGAGATATCAAGGTACAAATCAGTAAACATATTTATTTCCAATTTTGCTTAAATACATTTTGAGTTTCGTTCTTTCCCGTAAATTTTAAAGAAAATAAATGTTCGTTGATTGTGTCTACTAGACTTTTTATTTTTATTATAAATGAACATTATTCATATTCTCGGCTGACGCAATTGATTTCAAATGTAATTTCATTAATTGTGTCAATTGTTCCAAATTTTCTAATACATTTTTTTTTTTTTTTAATGAACGGAATCTTCATGAAAAGATTATAACTAAAAACTCATACTATTTCAAATCTTAATAGTCGTAATCAATTTTTCTCTTTAAATTCTTTGCCGTTTTTCTGTGGACATTCACGGTGAAATCATTTTCCACCAAAAACAGCAAACGAAAACAGACACAATAATTATAGGAACAAAAATATCTTATTTTATTTGACACATCATTCATTTGTTTATTTATGTTGATTACATTCGCTATTATAAATTTCGTAGAATATCTACATGTTTTCGTGGTGAAATAAAACAACGAGTTTAAACTCTCAGAACGCATCCATCAGCTGACAGAAACTCACCAAATACACTAACTCTCAGTCAGTGTTCTCAGCACGCTCACTTTATTTTTCACAAGAAGTGTGTTAATTTTCCCTTTTCACTAAACTCAAATTCCCTTAGATTTTTTATGGAAAATACATACTTTTAGAAGTAAAATTTGTATTGTTCGGAAATAAAATCATATTAAATTAATCTTCAGTATAAAAATCGTTTGCTAACATTATAATGATAATTTTTTGATAATGGAAATTTTTGCTTAAGGCAAATCTCTTTTTTATGTACATTTAGTGCGTTGATATTCATAGTGAAATGTAGTTCGACTGTTTTTCAGCCATATTATTGATAGTCCAACAATTAAGACATTTTTTCCTTTTACGCAGGAAAGTTTTTCAAAAATTTAAATTCCCACAAAAAGGTAGAGATACCACAATGCAGGAACACTGCTGAGTGTCAGTATTTTATTACTCCTCCCACCTTTTCGAAATTCTTTTTTTTGCTGCTTCACACGTATTCACAGATATGAAATTTAAGAGAGAATTTTATTTTAAAAATTTGCGGGGGGAATCGGGTAGGTGCGCGGGAGCTGACGGTCTATTTAATACTTAGTTTATGGTTTATGGGTTTGCCATTTGATGGAAAGATATACGAGCCAACAACTAGTGGAAATTATTAAAATTTACTACCGAAATTCGGAGTCAGTGGCCTCAACGTTAAGAGCGCTACGTCCAATTTATGGTCGTCATAATCGTCCTAGCAGATCAACAATTGAGCGTCTAGTGGAAAAATTTGAATCCACAGGCACTGGCACAGTACAAAATGTTCCCGTGCCAGTGAGACAAAGAAGTGCCCGTAGTGTCGAGAATATTGCTGCCGCTGAGATTAAATTGACACAAGAACTGAAGCCGCTTGACCACCAGCCGCCAACAAGCCAGCGACGATTGATGAACTTCGTACGAATATCGAACGTGAAATTTCAGCTGTATCGGCCGATTTATGCTTGAAAACCGTCGAAAATTGGGTTCAGCGTCTGGACTTCTGCAAGCGTGCCCGTGGTGGCCATGCAAAAGAAATCGAGTTCCATACATAATGGCATCGAACCTACTTTCACAGGAATAAAGAATTTCATTGATATCCAAAACCGTTTTTGTTTTATTTAAAAAAACGCTCTTATTGAAAAACCCTTTACGTAATTAAGAGGCATCAATGTGCAATGTCTGTAGGCTTAAAAAAAGAGGCATAAGTCCAATACATTAAGAGTTGTCTGATCCGAACTTGGTAAAATGATTGAATTCCTAACCGGTGATTAAATAAATCCTTATTAACACAAGAAATCTGGGAATCCAAAACCATTGGCATAAAGGTTCGTTCGTCTACTTTCTTATAGTCGAAGGCACTACAAACACAGGAATAACAGCAATAACAAATGCTCGGTCATTTCTCACTCGGTCAGATATAGCTATCAAGTCAAGTGTCTTTCAATCGTTTACATGTAATCAAACAAAAATCGGTTACAGAATGTCGCGATGCAGTGTTCATCACTGCCTCCACTTAGTCAAACACTGTTGGATTTTCAGGCATATGTATAGAATGTAATATGAAGGCGGATACATTTGCAAGAATTGGGAAATAACTTGAGAGGACTGTGGCTACCCTCGTACCCTATAGCCGAAATTATAGACAGTAAGAAAACAAAGATCATACCATAACTGGTTAATTACAGGACACTGTGCCGCAAGAGTGTCGTAAATGGAGGATAGAGTCCAACGATGCTTGAAAAAGCTGCGGGGATGAGGAAGAGGTGATGTCAATCCAATATCTGCTTATCTGCTTTAGCATTGCCTCGCTCTGCAAGAACCCCGCTTACGTACCAAAGGATCCATGTTCTTTGTAAGCACCAGAGAGTTAACAGCTTTAAAGCTTTTTAATTTGCTGCACTTCACTAGAAGCACCAACTAGTGCTGCGAGTATTGGAATTTTGTTTCACTCGTTCAGGAGATTCGCAATAAAAGTCGAAACAAAACACAATACATATATCAGTTTACCACTTAGCAGAAAAAATGTGATTGATCTTTTTAATTTGTATACATAAATAGCAATGGATATAATTTTGTAGAAATTATTATCTTCATTGCCTTCCTCATCATCTGGAAACTAGGAATCACCGAAACTACTCCATTTGTATCTACAACATGGGAAACATTTTTCAAGTCGATATCCATAGTTGATTTTTCCAAAAACGAGTGCAATTTGAACAGCTAATATCGCTGTCAAAGAACGCACTAATCCATTTACCAAAGCAGATCAATTTCGTTGGATGTTCCATGAGCCGCGTTAAATCTGAGATCTGAAATTTTTTTTTGGTGGTCCCAATGGAAAACGACATAAGAAACCTTTCTGGTTCTGCGGATGGAAATTTTGGCCACCGAAAACGTTCGCTAATAGGAGCGTGGAATGTCCGATCCCTGTATAGCGCAGGAAGGTATGATCAGGTCGAACGTGAAATGAACCGCCTTAAGATCAACATTCTGGGTATAAGCGAAACCAAGTGGAGAGGACGAAATGAATACATTTCACACTCGGGGCTGACAACAAAGGTGTACTCCGGCGAGGATGCGAGAGAGGGAGGCCAACGTCTGAATGGTGTTGGGATTATGCTAACAAGAGAAGTGAGACGCAGTTTCATCTCCTGGAACCCGTTTTCGGAAAGAATAATAACGGCGAGATTTCAGTGCAAGGTCCGAAACATCACGATTATGCAATGCTACGCACCTTCAAATGATGCGGCAGACGAAGCAAAAACCACTTTCTATCTCCAACTAAGCTCGGTATACAACAGTGTTCCAAAAGGCGATATAATAATTATCATGGGTGACTTTAATGCCAGAGGCGGACCGGACAACACAGGTCTCGAACGCGTAATGGGAAAGCATGGCTTTGGATCAAGAAACAACAATGGTGATTTGCTTGTCAACTTCTTCAACGCTCGTAGGCTTGTTTTGGGCGGCACTATGTTTCCTCACAAGACGTGTCATAAAATCACCTGGGTCTCCCCGAACGGGTTCGAGAGCCAAATCGACCACGTCATCGTACAACAAAGATGGAGGAAATAGCTGTGTGATGTCAGAAACGAGAGGAGTGCTGACGCAGGGAGTGACCACCACCTGCTACTAGCAAGTATCCCGATACGCACAGCAGCTGTTAAGCGGCGAAATGAAAATGCAGCGAGGAGAGCCAAATTCAATACAAATGGCGTTTTCGATTGAAGATCCGAGAGAATTGCCCCGAAATTCAGATTGCTCTTTTCAATAAAATTCGTTGGAGCACATAGTGGTAGACACCATATGAGAGATTTGGTTTTCTGTTGCTACTTTCTTTTTGTTTTCTGTAGTAATAAATACAGCCAAATCAATATTTTTCAATATAAGTTTACATTTTGCACGCATAATTGTATATTTTCGGATCACATAGCGAAAAATTTGTTTCTAATAACACAACAAACACTTCAATCTGACATTTTGTTAGTATGTGTTGGTGAGTTCAGGGCAATTCTGTAAAAATATTCCGGACACTTCTGTCGTCTTAAGAATTGACCTGTGTTATGTCCGTGGGACATACAAGATAATTTATTAAATAATATTAATTTACTTTATTAAAGAGTTAAATATACATTAAGGAAAAAGCAGAACGATGTGTTACTCAAAGAACCAAAAACAAGAGAGTGAGTTGCGAGAGATAAAATGTCAAACGCATGTGCAGGGGTGGCAGCAGTAAGGACATCTGGTTGTCGACGCACTAATGCTGATAGTTCTTTTACTCCAACACCTCCCTCACTTAAGAGATATCATAGTCCTTCATCCATGTCGGTGCACGTACAGTTCGTCCTGATGAAGTAACATGTTCTGGTTCAGGGGTGTCGGTTGTTGAGGGAAACCCTAAGAACTCAGACGTTTCTGAAGTTGATCCGTCTGTAGCATCTTCGAAAACGTCTGCGTTATCTGGATCTGAATCCTCATTGACTTTGTCTGCAGCATCTTGTATCAATTCAGGTTGTTTATTTACCCGAAACATATCCATCAGTTCAAGGAATACGTTTGATGAGCTTTCGTTGACGTCTGGAGAATATCGGGCCTTGATTTGATTCGTATGCGATCTTATCAGTTTTGTTTTATTTCCGTCATTTATCAAGACATTATAGTTGACTGTTCCTTTACGCTCGATGATGGTACCTGGTACCCAGTGTTCTCTATTATTGCGATAGATTTTGGCGTAGACAATGTCACCGGCATTGAAATGTCTTTCTTTAGCACCATGGTGCTTATTAAATTGGTGATTTTGCCTTTCATTGCCTGTTGTTGAAATATTGGTTTCTCTTTCTTGTAATAAGTCCAACGAAGTTCTTATTTTTCTACCAAGGAATGCTTCTGCTGGTGATTTAAAATCAAACACATTTCGATTCGGTGTAGAGCGATAAGTCTGTAGGAATGTTTCTAGATTCTGTTGACATGTTCCTTCCTGCTTTAGCTTTTTTAAAGCTCGCTTTAGCGTATCTACGAAACGTTCTGCTTGACCGTTGGATTGTGGATGAAAAGGAGCAGTTCGCAAATGTTGAATACCTCGTGACTTCATGAAACTTTCAAAATCCGCACTGGTGAATTGAGTTCCATTGTCAGAAACTAGTTGTTTACAATCACCATAGCGAGAAAATAGTTCTGTCAATTTACTAATAATTGTGCTTGACGTAATATTAGTTATTTGTAGAACCTCCAACCACTTTGAAAAAGAATCCACAATGACAAAATAGTACATTCCGTCACAGGGACCTGCGATGTCGATGTGAATTCGCTCCATCGCTGATGTTGTAGTTGGCCATGACTGAAGAGTTGTTTTTACAGGGGATTTCGCTGCGCTGGCACAAGCATGACATTGACGAACGAAAGATGTTATATCGTTGTCGATCCCTGGCCAATAAACGTGACATCTGGCAATTGTTTTCATTTTGTCAATACCTGGATGTCCTCGATGAAGTTGTCGCAGAACACGTTTTTGAAGACACGCTGGAATGACTATGCGGTCTTTAAACATTAAGCATCCATCGATTACAGCTAAACCTTCCCGTCTAATAAAATAAGGAGTTATTTCCGTTGATATGGGCGGTTTCCATTCTGAGTTCATAATTTTTATGACTGATTGTAAGATTTTACAATTGTTTGTTGCCTGCTGTATCATTTTGAATTTTACAGGAAGAGCCTTGATTGCGTCTAGCAATGTAGATGTAAAATCTTCTTCAAATCTGGTGCAAGCGATTACATAATCCTGGTCTGAATTAATTTTGGTGTTGATCAAACGTGAAAGCACGTCGGCAAACCCAAATTCTTTTGTTGAAATGTATTTGATATCGAAATCATACATCATCAGTGTTAGTGCCCATCTCTGTAGCCTGTTGGCGGTATAAATTGGTATTCCTTTCTTACTACCGAAGATGGCTAAGAGAGGTTTATGATCAGTGAGAAGAAGAAACTTGCGACCAAAAATCATTCGGTGGAATTTCTTAACAGCAAATATGAGTGCGGCTGCTTCTTTCTCAATTTGACTGTACCGTGTCTCAGCCGGAGTCAGAGACCTGGCTGCATGTGAGATAACTTTCTCGGTACCATTTGGATAAACATGAATGATGCATGCACCCATCCCAACATTTGACGCATCTGCTGCCACTTTGATAGGCAATGCTGGATTGTAATGAGTGAGCATGAGATCTGATGCGAGAATGGATTTGAATTTGGTAAATGAATTTTGACATTCCTCCGACCATTCAAATTTGACATTTTCTCGAAGTAAATTGTCTAAAGGTGAACGAATTTCTCGCATTTGCTTAACAAATTTCCCATAATAATTTACTGCTCCAAGAAATGACCTGACCTCGGTAATGTTAGTTGGTACTGGCATTGTTTTTATTCGTTTAATTTTATCCGGGTCCGGTCGTAATCCATTCGCATCGATTATGTGACCCAGATACTTAATTTCAGGCACAAAAAATGAACACTTACCGATTTTGATTCGGAAGTTGTAATCCAAAAGACGTTGAAGAACTTTTTCTAAGTTATGCGTGTGCTCCTGCCAGTCTTTTCCGCTCACAACTATATCGTCAAGATATGCTGCAACGCCATCGACACCTGCAAGCATTGCATCCATCAACTGTTGAAAGGCTCCTGGTGCAGCTTTCACTCCAGGCGCTAGCCTATTAAAAGTGAACAACCCCTTGTGCGTGTTGATGGTGAGTAGCTTCCTTGATTCAGGTTTTACGGCAACTTGGAGATAGGCATCTGCTAAATCTATGTGCGTATAATATTTACTATTTGCAATTTTGGCAAAAATGTCTTCAGGCAGAGGAAGTGGATATTGATGGGACTCTAGTGACTGATTAAGTCCTGATGAGTAGTCTCCACAAATTCGAACGCCTCCAGATGCTTTTCTGACTACCACAATAGGTGCTGCCCAGTCTGAGTAATCAACAGGCGTGATCACATTGCGGTCTTGAAGTCGCTGGAGCTCCTTTTCAATAAGCGGTAGTACTGAGTACGCTACTGGTCGCTTTGCCCTAAAGACTGGTGTTGCATTTTGTTTGAGGTGAAGTTCCACTTCAGTTTTTGAACAGACTGATGAATCTTCTTTGAACAGCTCAGCATATCGCTTCTGAATGTTGTCGATTGCGGAACGTCGATCGTTGTCTGTCGGATGAATGACTCGACTGCATACTGCGCTAATTGGCTGGTCCCACAAATTAAAAATTTCGCACAGATCAGTACCTAAAATATTTAAGGTATCAATTTTTGAAACGAAAAATTTGCATTGTTTAACTTCCCCGTTGAGCTGAACTTCACATACAAATTCAGCTACTAACTGGATGTCGTCCAGCGATGCACTCTTAGCGTTATAGCCTTTACATTTGGAGCCAGGCTGACCCAGCTTTTTCCAGGTGGATATGTCGACCATGCTGATGTCAGATCCGGTGTCAATTTGCAGCTTAAGTGAGTGCTTTTTACCCTTAGCGAGAATAATGACTGACACAAATTTTCGTCGCTTGGTATGTGTAACGCAGTTGACATTGATACGTATTGACTTGTTTCTTGGCGTAAACCTTTTGCGGTTGTGATATTGTTTGGCTTCAACCTTATCTTCCTTCTGTTTGTTTGTTTTTGAGAAACAGTTGCAATAACCTTCCCTATGACCAGTTTTCTTACATTGTTGGCATTTATGTTCTCGGAACGGGCAATCGCGAGAAAAATGCATTTCTCCACAATTCCAGCAAGGAGATCTTGGTTGGCTGCCTTGTTGTTGGTGCTTGGGCTTCGGTCGAAAAGAATTGTGCTTTTCTTTTCTTACAACATTTATTGAGCCGCTCGAAGTCGACGTATTTCCGATTAGCGCTGTATCCTTTTTGAGGTTTATGTATTTTTGCACAGCTAGCAACAGCTTAGCTAAATCCAATTTTTCGTCATCCTCTAACGACGACAGCAATTTTGTGCGTATGTCTGCTTCGGCTGATGACTGCAGGCCTGTCACAAACACTAAGCACTTGAATTGATTTGCTGTTAGTGCACTTAGCTTGAAATCCTCGCATACTTTGTTTACACGTGCTGCGTAACTCGTGAAATCTTCTTCAGCAGTTTTTACTGTTTGCAGACATCGATATCTTGTATTGAACAGTGATTCAGTGGCACCGAACATACTTAGAAGGGTTTCTGTGGTTAGTTTAAAACATCTATCACGTGCATTCTTTGGAAGGATGTATGACACGTATTTCTCATGCGCAATAGGGTTGAGTTTACGCATCAACAAGCGCACTTTGGATGCGTCATCGAGATCTTTTCCGTCTACATTGAATACATCCTCGTGTCGAGAAAACCATGCTTCAAATGTTATGCCATTGACTGGATCGTAGGAAAATTCTGATATGCTGTTTGATAGAGACTCCATGAGTTGTTCTGGTCTTGATTTTGCGATTGAACTTTCTCCAGCAGTGAGTGTTTGCAGGAGTTTGGATTGAATATCCAAAAGTTCGAGAATCTTCGCATCATTCGCCATTTTTTTTTTTTTTTGTAGAATGCAATTTAACCAAAAATTACTTGAAAATCCTTAATCCTCGTCGCCAATTGTTATGTCCGTGGGACATACAAGATAATTTATTAAATAATATTAATTTACTTTATTAAAGAGTTAAATATACATTAAGGAAAAAGCAGAACGATGTGTTACTCAAAGAACCAAAAACAAGAGAGTGAGTTGCGAGAGATAAAATGTCAAACGCATGTGCAGGGGTGGCAGCAGTAAGGACATCTGGTTGTCGACGCACTAATGCTGATAGTTCTTTTACTCCAACAACCTGGAAGTGCACTTCTTTTTTCAATGAAACATAGAATACATCGAAAGAGCACTTCTAGATTTGCTCTTTTCATAGAAAGGGCAATTCTTTTCTTCAATCGAAAACGCCATAATGCTCTCAAGGTCCCCAGCACATGTCGGAATTTTATAACCGCACTTAACGGCAGAGCATCGAGTAAAGTTGAATTAGGCGAACAATCCATTGACGCAATGTGGGGCAAAGTAAAAAAAAACTGTGCCCAAAATGTCGAGATACCTGGGACAAAAACGAGTACCGTAGATCGTTGAAGATTAAAGCGAACGCCGAAACCGACATTCAACTCAAAGTGGCTCTACATACCGAGTACCGAGTAGCTCACAAGACAGTACAGCGCTGTGTAAGGCGCGGCAGGAGAAAATGATCTTGCGGAAAATGCGGAAGCGCTGCAAGAAGAGGTGATATAAGGGAGCTGTACAAAATCACCAAGGATATTGTTGGCCGACAAAGTAACACCAATAATCCTGTCTTGGATGTGGACGGCACGCTATTGGTAACAATAGAAGAACAATTGAGGAGATGGAGGGACCACTTTCGCGCCCTGCTAAATGAGGACTCACATGAGCTGAGTGCAACGATCCCCAACAGCTAGAAACACAGTGTTCTTACAGGGGTATTGACACCGGGCCCCCTACAGCAGAAATCAAATCTGCGATCAACCTCCTGAAAGTCAACAAAGGAGGTGAGTTCCTGAAAGCAGATCCCGCCACAACGGCCTGTTCCCTGCTACCACTAATACAAGCTATATGGGATAACGAAAAATACCCCAGGGACTGGAAGGATGTAGTTATTGGTAAGATACCAAAGAAAGGGAACCTTAAGAACTGCAATAACTGGCGTGGCATTACCGTTTTGTCTGTTTTTCCAAAAAATAATGGCAACTAAAGGGTCCGCCAAATAACTTTTTTTTTTGAATATGCTATAAAAAAAAACTACTGAATATTTTCTCAAATTTCTTTTTTTATTTGAAAGTACAATCTTTCGGGTTAATAATGGAAAATAATTTCATTCAAATGGCTGCCTCGGCTGGCCATGCAGTAGCCTATTATTCTCGAACGGACAAAGGACAGAATCGAAAATACGCTCAAGAGGCATTAAGCGGGATTTCGTAGTGGTCTTTCATGCGTCGATCACATCAACACCCTGCGTATAATTCTCGAACAGTCAACCGAGTTTACGTCACCGCTCTACCTAATGTTCATAGACTTTGGGAAGGCCTTTGAACGAGTTAACTGCGACGGAGACGGATTCCTCCGAAGATTGTTGCTGTTATAAAGGAATCCTATCACGCCGCAAGATGCTTCGTTCTACATAATGGACAGCTCTTCGACTCTTTCGAAGTGCGACAAGGGGATATTCTGTCACCGATCCTCTTTTTACTGGCTATAGACGATGTACTAACTGCCACCGTAGGTACATCTGAGAGAAATGGTATCCAATGGAGACCGTTTGAGAGGCTAAGCCACCTGGATGGTGAGATGGCTGGTCTTAGGATCAATTGCAACAAGACCAAAATAATGCACACTGGCCGCTCAACACACCAGCCCAATATTCTGAGACAGACACCCATCGAGGAGGTCAGGGAATTTAACTATCTAGGCAGTTTTGTTTCGTCCGATGGAGGAACGGATCTAGATGTTAATAACAAAATAAGTAAAGACCGCAGCGCCTTTGGAATGCTGTCCTCAGTATGGAACTCCAGTCAAATTTCCCTTCGCACTAAGTTAAGGCTCTTCGGATCTGCACTACTGTATGCTTGGGAAACATGGAAAGTCTCTACCTCCATCATGAGAAGACTTCAGGGTTACGTAAATCGCTGCCTTCGATACATCCTTAAGATTCGCAAGCCGCAAGTTATATCGAACCAAGAATTGTGGGACATAACGGGTCAAAAGCAGTTGAATGCCGAAATTAGGCAGCCGAAGTGGCGCTGGATTGACCGCACGTTGAGGAGACCAAACGACAACATCGAGAAGCAATCCTTCGAATGGAGACCGAGAACAACGTGGAAATCAACCGTATTGGCCGAAGCAGCAACGCAGCGTAAAACGTGGCCACAGCTGAAGTACCTGGCCGCAGATCGAGATAGATGGAAGACATTTGTCGCCGCCCTATGCCCCAACCGGGGTTGAAGGATTCATATATATTTCATCTAGATGAACAAGCTAATGATATTGTTATTATCGGGATGTTTGTAGGTCTTTTCGGTTAAGGTGTAGTCCCTCGACTGCAACCGACATCTAAACTATAAAATAAGTTCGAAAACGAAAACAAACTAATGTAGTATTCGATTGGGCTTCTTCAGATTCGCTCTCAGATTTCTGATTTTGTGTGTCTAATCGAACATAAAAACCTCACTTGCTCTTTTTTGTGTTGATATTTGTGCGTTTGGAATATGTGTAGCCTTGGACACTTTTCTAAGCGTTTTACATACACTAGTTCAATTTTATATGAAAACATTCGAAATGATCTCCCAGATTGATTTCTAAGCATTTGTACTTAAATAATTAACAAAAAATAGATCAACCCGATGCAATTCGTTTCTTTTCAGTTCAAAAATTTCACGAAAATGTAAACAAACTCCACTAGTTGTCAAACTCAAACGAACTTGTATTGGTAAATCTGAAGCAAATCTGAGCAAAAATCGATTCGCAAAAGTGCTCTGAAATCTGAAGATTGTTTTTTTTTTTGTATCAAACGAACATAAAAAGTGCTTTGAGAGCAAAAAAAGTGCTCTGAGAGCGCTTAATCGAATACCACATAAGTCGATTTTGATATACCAAACTAGTATACTTTTTTTTATATGTATTTGAATATGTAGACATGCATATCTTATAGAAAAAAGAGTAGGGTATTAAAAACATTTAACCAAATTAGTGATGGAACAATCTTAAATTTGTATGCGCCATAATGATTCCGTGTTCATCGCAAGCAGCAATGACGCCAGCATCGTTTGTAGACCCAGCTGGACTACCAATGTAAGAAACTCCGCTCTGAAAGTGAAAAGAAACATGTTGTTAATAAGATTTTAATATGTTATCTTAATACTTTACCAATTTTGCCCGATCGATATTATCTCTGAAGGGAAAAAATGCATCCGAACCCAATGCAACGCCATTCAGCTGTTTCAACCATTCAGTCTTCTCTGCCTCTGTTAGTAGTTCAGGTACAACTTCATACCTAAATATAAAAAAAAATAAACTAAAATGCTCGCCAACATAACATTCGGAAACCTTACATCGATTCAAATTGAGATAGCGGCATGTCCTTGCCAACGGTTCCATTCACAAAGTTGTCGATGGCATTCGATATTTCAGCACGCTTTACACCAGTCTTAAATTGCATTGAAGACACCCTAGGATGCTGGCGGAGCCACCAATTATCGGCCTTTTCGCCAGCTAGACGTGTGCAATGGATTCTCGACTGCTGACCTGCACCAATTCCAATAATCTGACCATCACGTGCGTAGCATACAGAGTTGCTTTGAGTAAATTTCAAAGCAATAGTTGCGACTATAAGATCGCGAACAGCAGCGTCGGGCATATTCTTTTCTTTAGTAACAATATTTTGAAACAGGCCCTTGTCAATAACGGCGTCATTGCGCTTCTGCTCCAAAGTTAAACCAAAAATAGTCTTGCGCTCAATTGAAGTTGGCTCATAGTCAGGATCCATCTATAAAAATGGTAATCGAGTTACATTGTCCATGTTACATTTATTAACAGCGTACCTGTAGAATACAGTAGCCACCATTCTTCTTCTTTTTGAGGATTTCCAAAGCTTCTGGAGCATAACCTGGAGCAATGATGCCGTCAGAAACTTCTCGAGAAATGATTCTGGCAGTAACTGCATCACAAACATCAGACAATGCCACGAAATCACCGAATGAAGACATTCGATCTGCACCTCTTGCTCTGGCATAGGCTGTGGCCAACGGCGTTAGCACATCGTACAAATCGTCGACCATACACAATTTTGCTTGTTCCTTATTAAGTGGGTTCCCCACTGCAGCTCCAGCTGGAGAGACATGTTTGAAACTCGTTGCAGCCGGTAGATTCAAGACCTTCTTTAGCTCGCGAACCAACTGCCATCCGTTTAGTGCATCACAGAGATTAATAAAGCCCGGTGCGCTGTTTAAAACTTGCAATGGCAACTTCTCCAGCTGTGTGAAAATTTGTGCTGGCTTTTGGTGAGGATTCATGCCATACCGGAGATTCAGCTGTGAAACACCATCAGAGTACTGCTTGCGGAAGAAATCAGAGATGGCTTCATCATACGATGCAGTATGTGTGAACGCCTTTAGAGCAAGCAGCTTCCTAGAATTTAGCAGCTTTTAGAAGTGTTCTTATAATAAAAGCAAATCTTCAGTTACCTTGTTTCCAATGTGGTGTTACCATTTTTGGAGAGTTCTTCCAAAACCTTTCCATAATCGCTGGCTTCACAGACAACAGTCACCCGTGCATGGTTCTTCGCAGCTGCACGCAGTAGCGTCACTCCACCGATATCAATGTTCTCAATAGCATCTGCAGCCGACGCGTTTGCCTTCGAGATCGTTTCGACGAATGGATACAAATTACAAACGACCAAGTGGATAAGATCATATTTTTGCCTATTTATGTCGGCCATATCGCTTTCTGTTGACCTCGACAATATGGCCCCATGTATAGCTGGATGAAGGGTCTTAACCCGACCCCCCAACATTTCTGGAGCACCAGTCACATCAGATACATCTTTCACAATCAAGCCGGCGTTACGCAAAGCTGCAGCAGTGCCACCACTGGCAACAAGTCGGTACCCCAACGTGAACAAACTATTTCCGAGCTCAGGCAGTCCCGTTTTATCAGAAACACTTAAAAGGGCTGGAGTGGACAAACTTAAGTAATTATTGTGCACTTGAGCAAGAAATAAAAAACTTACCTATTTTTCCTGCTGCCATTTCGAACAGAATTTGCAATTGGTGTGAAAAGACTCAAGTGTCTGTAATCAATGTGAATGCAATTGAATTTTAAGCCGACTTAACTGCAACAAGTTGGCCTTTTAGAAAACAAATTTGTTTTCAAAAAGATGAACCTGTGATAACATGGATGGCGTTGCACTTGCAGTAGGAGAGATAATTGCAGGCTGCTATTTCTGTGCAGGGGGTCGACCTTTTCTTGGTTATCTACGAAATTATCTTATCGCAAAAATGTGACGGGACGTTGCTGGACTAGTTTAAAGAGGAAGCTTCCTAAGGGCAGAGATCAGAGCTAATAATTGGGTCGGCGACAAAAAGCCAGCTTTTCCTTAAGCCATAAAGGTTTTACTGTGCACAGCATAAGGTTTTCGAATTTGAAATTTCGAAGAGACACACCAGTTCTTAAAAATCAGGAAATAGCACTGGGCTGAAATTGAAGCAGCTAAAATAAAATTCAACCGTGTAGTAAGTGTTGTTATCTTGGAGAGGAGCATAGATCTTGCTTATCATTACGGATTAAACAACCAGCTGTCATCAGAACCGTACTGGACAGACCTAACTATTCCTTTTTTTCATTTTAAAGTCGCACATACAGTTTTTATAAGCCGGTCAAGCATATTGGAGAAACATATACCGTAATCATGGTAAATGTGTTTTTTCGCCTACCTGGTCCTTGCTCGAATGGAGAACACTCTCTACTTCCAAATCGCTTTGCGGCTTAAGATTGTTAGACTGACGTGCTCTAACGAAAAAAACAAATCTACATATAGATGCTACTATCACTAAATGATTTGTAAAGTGACCTTACTGAAAACATATTTATATGTATGTAGGTATACTTAAATCTGCGGCTCAGTAGATTGGAAGACATTTTTTGATAAATTGCGTGCGGAAGTAAGGGGTAGTCTAAACTAACTCGGGGTGGTGCGCAATTACAGAGCGCAATTGACGCCCTTAATGTAGCGGGATGCTGGTTGAAACTCGGTTTCGAGCTGATCTATTGTGACATCGAAAGAAAAATAAGACCGGTTTGCTAAATATTCTGCATGCGTGCCTTTAGCGAGTTGTGGCTGTGCCTGCTGGAAACGATTGCTTTTGTTTACTTGCATATAGATTTCTATAGGTATATAACGCAAAATCAAATAATTTTGGAAAGAATGTGTACTTTGTCTATTTTATATTGAAGATAACTTTGTGGAACTGAGAAATCGAGTCAAACAAGTGTGGCTGTGTAGGCCGGCTAGCTAACTGGTTTCATGAGAGGTAGAACTGTTTAAGTTCAAACTACATTTTAATAAATTAAAAATGGCGTAGTGTATAATTACTTACAATTAATAATGTATGTTCTTAATCAAAACTCAGAAAACAGAGTTGAATAAATGGGTTTGCCAATTAGATATTTAAAATTGCTGGACCGCTTACGATTTGCAAATTGCAATATGCGCACCAAAGATAATAGAATACAGAGATATATAACTTTCCAGTGGAAAGGCGGTTGCTGTTTTCCCGAAAAATTCATGAAGTCACGCATAAATACTCATTTCTTTTCTAGTATATGTGAGTTCATGAATTGGAGTTTAATGCAAGATTTCGCTATTCCGAAATGTGTATTTCACTATTTTTTCTTAAATTCATCCCAAACAAAAATGTCTCCAAAGATAAATTTAAGCAAAGCAGTACGCAGTTCAAGCTAAATTTGTTAGCCACTGTACGAAAAATCTCTACAGAATTTAAGTAGGCGTATTAATGCAAAATACATTTTTCCAGAGCTAAATTTTGACAGATCAGGGAAAATATCAGTATTTCAAACGAAAGCAAAATAACAGTATGGAGAATGGTAAGTTCAACACAAAAAAATTAGTTGTTGCTTAATTTTAGCTTTCCTGGAAGAGCATACTAGGCATTAACAAAAACAATACAAGTCCAATTCGAAACACAAAATAATTGAACAGCGCGATGTCCATAAAAGCAAAAGGATTGGTGGCCGGCCATTAGTAACATGCTTTTTTTTAAGTCACACGTATTCACAGACAGGGAATGCAACTAAAAAAACAACAATGTAAACAAATGGGTTTTGGGGGATAGACGATTGAGATAAAAAAAAAGCAAAACCGAGATAACCAAAACATAATATGTCGTTTTCGACACACAAATACTAGCTTATAGATTTAATGTTCAATGGAGCAGCAGAAATCTGAAAGGCGTAATCGAAAACAAAATTAATCAAACATTTGCAGAATTTCAGACTGACTCCGAGAAAGTGAAATTGGTTATTGTACTTTACTTCGGCTGAGATAGGATGTTTGTTTTAAGTCGTAACGAAAACAAATATAGAGCAATCTTTTAAATTAGTTTTTGGATTAACATGAAAATCGCCAGCACATTTCATTTTTATTGGGAATCAGGCCCTTACTTTCGAATCAACACGGTTCTAGTACAATTCTATGAATTATTCTACTTTGCGTTACGTGCTTTATTTATAAGCCTAATGTCGAAAACACTGCCATATCGACATTCCAATGATGTAATAAATGATGTGCTGTGCACCCCTCGAACAGAGATGAATGAATAAAAGAGATGGATATCTTTCGTACGTCTATAGGTACCCCCAAAACCCATTTGTTTACATTTTTGTTTAAGTAATTTCAATCCCTTTTTATGAATACATGTGAGCTACAAAAAAAGACCACCAATCAAAATTCAGAACGGCCGGCTGAATGTCATAAAACAGCATAATTTTGTATTCACCATATGGAGACACTCTCTTTTGGATAGGTCTGTTTGTTAGATATACGATTTTTCGGTTACCTCCAGAATGACCCTATTGTATTAATCCGACTGGAAGGAACAACTTATTTTATATGTGAAATTATTAACTGACTATTTAATTTTATACGCGGATGAATTTCTATATTTCGAAGAGTGGTTCGTGTACTAGGGTTCAAATTATAAGAACTTTGCAAAGAAACATTACGAAAGAATTATGTGCTATCTATCGGATAGATTGCGATATTTACTTGTATGGCAAAAAGAGACGGATATCTTTCGTACGTCTATCCCCCAAAAACTTGTTTGTTTACATTTATAAACCTTATATTTAAAGTAAAACTTCGTTTGATTGAGTATCTATTAATTCTTTTCTTTCCTTCCTCTTAATATGACCGACACCAGAAGTTGGTTGCCTTGTTTATTTTACTTTTCGTTTCTCTTATTTTATTTTACTACATCTGACGGCCAACCTGACAATTTGATTGACCACAATCAATATCATAACATCAATTCGTGATGATTAAGAAGGAACCTAGCCTTGATTAATATGACTTAAGTCAACTTAATCTAACTTAATATTAACCTAGCTTAATTTACCTTACCGAACAACAACTTACTGGGTGTGTCATGAGTCGATCTATGAATCGTATTGTTAAGTGCGTATGCTACCCGTGACAATGTCTGGACCCAATTAGAGTGCTGCAGAGGCTCACCTAGTTTAGCTAACATTCGACTGTCTCAACTTGCCCATTAGCCTGAGGTGAATGGACGGCAACTTTAACATGCGTTATATTTCGATCTAATAGGAATGAACTGAATTCTAAAGAAGTAAAACACGTACCTCTATCTGTAATCACACTTAAAGGTCTACTGTAATATTCAAAATATCTTCCAAGTGACGCACACACCTCCTTAGTGCTTGTCGACATTACCGGATAGAGTTTGACAATTTTCGTAAACGCATTAACTACCAAGAGCACATGCTTTCTTTCTGATGCTACGGATAGGAGTGGTCCGAAATGATTTAAATGGATGGTATGAAACGGGATCGGTTTCTTAGGTATTCTGAAGATATTACACTCACGCAACTGTGCAGAGGATGAATTCATTATGCACTTTATGCAGCTTCTAATAAACTTTTCAATCTTCTTTTGCATATTGGGGAACCAATATTGCATTCTCACTCGGTTATAACACTTTGATACGCCTAAATGACCAATCTTCTCATGCACGTGACGGAAAAGGCTGGTCTCAAGCTCGGAAGGGACGTACATATTTAATTTATCACTACGGTCTTTTCGGAATACTGGCTGGAGTCTTCGGAGCACAATTTCTCCTTTAGTCTTACAATGATGGGATCACGGCTTTGAGATGCTCTCAATTGAAAATCAATGTCCTCCGAATTCACCACAGATATCATAAAACATCTACTTAAGGCATTAGTATGACCCATTTTTTATCCACTTCGGTGCTTGACGTTATAATCATAATTTTCAAGCTCAAGGGCCCGTGCTATTCGTGGTTTAACACTTTTCTTATTAAGCGGTAGCGTAAGTGAGTTACAGTCAGTCACCACTGTAAATGGAATCCAAGTACACTCGGAAGCGCCGAAGGGCGGAAATAATGGCTCAAGTTTTCAACTCGAATCTATGATACCTGGCCTCCTATAGGCAGTAGTACTTCTGGAAAAGTAAGCCACCGGATGAAATCGTCCATCATCCTGTCTATGAAGGAGAACAGCTTCATAACCCAACGAACTAGCATCACAATGCAACTCTGTTTCACGAGCCGGGCCATAGATTGCTAACACTGGCGAAGAAGTCAGACTTTAATTACTTTGCTTCAACTGCTGGAAGGCTCGTTTGCACTCAGCTGAGAAAACATAAGGTTTGTCTTTCTTTAAAAGATCATACAATGGGCGAGCTATACTGGAGAAAGAATTCACAAAACGCCGGAAGTAAGAACTTACGTTTCAGAAGACACCTTATCAAGCTCAGGCCCTACCAGAAAGTCATCTCCCATTCTATATTGAAAATATCATACTCTGCCTCACAATCAACTTATCCCTGTGGACCACAATCGTTACCAGATAAATTCGTTTAAATAATTTTCATACTAGCTTTCTCTGTCGGACTATCACCACAAAGTCCTGTGCCACTTACAATGGGTTGTATGGATGACTCGGTTGCTCTATTTGTGGAAATAGGAAAAAAAGTGCACAAATACGTATAAATTAATAACAAATGTTTATTATTATCCGGAGTACAAATCGGTTCTGGAGAAATGTCAAAAATTTGAAGTACTTCCCGACCAATAAGCAGAGGCATAAGTGTTACTTCATCTGGAATAATCATAAGTGACAATGCTTCAGACTTCTTCGATCCTGGTATGGCAGCAGTCACTGGCTTAGGTACACTGCTTCTGGCGACTGTTGTTGCCTTCATGATGCTCCCTTTTTTTCATATCGCGGCAAAAGTCTTTTAAGTTCCAGAAGCGATTTTGCTGCGTAGAGGATGAACGCTGTTGATGGTATGTCTGCAAGTCCATCTATAATGTACTCTATTAGGTCAGCTTCGGCAGCATCAGCGTATGCAGCGATTTCCTGCATGGATAAAACGAAATGAAGAAGTGTTTCATCTCGTCGGCGTGTTCGGCGACTCAGTTGTTTGTACACTACTTGCCGCTTTGTACACTACTTGCCGGGTGGCGAGGTTTTCACGTAAGGAAACCAGGGGTCGTTCCGCAAGGGACTGCCCAAGACCGTTATACGTGGTGAAGAACCACACCCTGCACGAGGTGCCACTGGTTTCGACTGAATATAACGGATCTAGAGGGGAATAACTCTATAAAACCCGTAATCCCGGGTTAAATCCCTTTTCTGTATACAGGGGGTGAGTTCAGAATGACATCTCCTTCCCCCTTACTTGTGGGTCCAAAATAGATAAACTAAAAACTAAAACACAAAACAAAGGGACTGGTGTACTTGAATCGGGTACCAAGAACTTCAGCAACACCGATTCTCATACGAACATGACGGAGGAGGAAGAAAATCGCTTACTCCAAGAACAGTCAACTAGTGGGCAGCTTCGGTTGAGGGAAGCGTTAGAACGGTTGACTTCGGACTCGAGAATCTTTTTCTCGAGGAAGATGACAACCGCTCTATCGCCAGCTCAAATTCTCCATATCGTCTACAGCTTCAATTAGGAAAAGAGTGCTGAACTGTAAGATGACGATCAAGAAACTGAAGAAGAAGCACCAACTAGAGGACAAAGCCAAACAAAGACTTCAAAACGCACTTGATTTTCTAGAAGGCAGTCCAAGGATAGTGGCGAGCTTCATGCTGGTAATGCTGAGACTGACCCCACGAAAATTTCGAACGAGGGAGCTCTTATGCGGCCACCAATGCCTGTGATATGCCTTAGCCTATAGGGGCACGGGTCGGTTGTATCTGACCCCGCAAAGGAAGTTGACAAAGAGGACGTAGTTTCACCGGGAGAGGCGGACTCGACTCTGAATAGCGCAGTGACTGTTATTGACAAGTCAAAGCCAAAGGACAATGAAAGTTTGGACATAACCGAAGACTCATCTGTCTCTGCGGCGAATATGACGGAAGGCAACAAGCTGTTCAGTACAGACCAACAGACGGATCCGCTCAAGAAGAAGAAAAATGCGCGTCCCACACTAAATAGGCTTAAAAACCGCGACCCCAGCTCCTTCACGGAAAGGGAAAAAGCGCAGCTAGCTAGGGCCCTGGAGACAGTCAAGTCAACCGAAGAAGCATGGCGCAGCAGCCTAGTAGCGAGGAGGCTGAACCCGATCGACAAAGGGAAGCTGTCTGGACCAAGGGAGGAATGCCGTTTGCCTTCCACCTTGGGAAAGGCAAGACCCGTGAAATCAGGTGCCGGCCCAGCCAAGGACTCGTCTAAGGCTGAGCAGACACCTGGTTGCTCGAAAAAGATTCTGCCTGGTAGGATTGTAGCGAGACAGACTTCTGGACGAGCCGATTCCAAGTGTCAAGGGGCGTTCTCGGGCAAGGATACGTCCAAACCCGGGAACGCACCGGTGGTCTCCAAAAGCGGTCGCAACGACGACACCATCTCCCCGGTAGTAGGTAGGCAGGCAAAAAGGCTGAAATTCGCCGAAAATGTGAAGGAAAGTCTGCGCGTCGCTATTGTCGACTACGGCAACCCAGAACGGAAGCTCTCATCTAACCAATGGGAGCTGACAGAACAGAGAATCCTTGATGGTGTCAACGACGCTATTGCGAGGGCAGAAGGCAAGCCTCCATTATTTGGCCAGCTATCTACCTTCAAAGGGTTCAAGACCATGGACTGGTTAAAGGGTTTCATCACCAACATGAACGCACCTTGGTCAAATGCTGACCTGCGCGTTGTTGACAGGAAGGAAATCCTAAATTTAACGAGGCCAAAAGGTCTCAGCCGCATAAGGGGACCTTATCTACCCGTGGAAAGGATAGAACGGAACCTGCAGTTCCTTAACCCGGAACTACAAAGCAGGGAATGGAAAGCCCTGGAAACGGGTAAATATACCCAGAATGGTATGGACGTGACCATACTATTAAGTCACAAATCGCTGCCGCTACTCCGTAAGCAAGAGTTCAAGGTCCGTGTAGGCATAACGCGATGCAAACTCCGGCTGTTAGTGGCTAAAGTAAAGGGAGAGCAACCGACTACTCGTGATGAAGATAGCGCAAATAAATCTTCATCACAGTAAGGCGGCCAGCGCCAACCTCGTTCTCCTCATGGAAACGGAAAATATAGATGTCGCCTTGGTTCAAGAACCCTGGATTCTCCGGTTAAAGATAAGCGGGCTGAACTCTAAAAATTGTGCTATTTACCAAAATACACCAGTAAATGGTAAGTCTCGTACACGTATTGTCGCCAGCAAACAGCTAAAACTCTTTCTTTTACCTAGCCTCAGCGACTCGGACCAAACGGCTGTTAAATGGGACAGGACAGGAAAAGGCGCGCGCAGACAATCCACCCTCAGAGCTATCATGCACACTTGCCAGAACAGCTGAAAGGGAAGATGGGACCTGATTGTTGGCTGCGATGCCAACTCCCATCATACGCTCTGGGGAAGTACGGACATTAATGTACGAATTTATAATTAGCAACAATCTCTTGATAGCTAATCATTGGCTATCATTGGCCGACCTTCGTAACTAGGAACAGACGTGAGGTGTTAGACTTAACACTATACAGTAACTCACAAACTCTAACTGTGAAGGAATGGAGGGTCTCCCTTGAACCATCCTTTTCAGATCATAGGATAATAGAATTCCTAGTAGATGAACAAATAATAATAACCGTCCAAGCTATACCAAGCATGGCAACTACCGCTGTAAAAATTTCAGAGGGTATAATAACCGAGGAAAGGATTAACTGGGCGATTGAGACTTTTTCACCGTTTAAATCTCCTGGGGTTGACGGGATTATTCCAATCATGCTCCAAAAAGCCAGGTCAATTATTATACTAACCCTGATGAGACTCTTCACACGCTGCCTAGAATGTGGTCACATTCCCAGGGTATGGCGAGAAGTAAAGGTCGTCTTCATTCCGAAGGCAGGCAAGTCCAGCCACACAACTGCTAAGGACTTTTCATCTTTCATCCTGAAAACCTTCGAAAAGCTTTTAAACGTTTTTATCCGCAGTCGGCTTGACGATAGAGTGATCTCAACGGCCCAACATGCATACATTAAAGGTAAAGGAGTTGAGACCGCATTGCATGAGGTCACCGGCACCATTGAAAAGTCCCTAAAGGGCAAAGAATATACACTAGCCATGTTCCTAGACATTGAAGGTGCATTCAACAATGTTAGAACGTGCGCAATAAAAAGAGCGCTACTCAACTCCAACGTTGACCAAACGCTAATCAATGTGATTGAAAGCTTGCTCAATAAAAGAAAAATCAATGCAAAACTAATTGACACTGACCTTAGAGTGACAGCCTCAAGAGGTAAGGTGGAGTCATATCCCCCTTACTCTGGGTCCTTGTCATAAATGAAATACTAGTGAAACTAGCCTATGCTAGACGATGTAGTAATACTTGGTACAGGCAAATTCCTACCTACCATAAGCGAACTGCTAGGAAACGCATTACGAACACTTAATATGTGGGCAAAACAATGCGGCCTTGGAGTCAATCCACAGAAGACTGAACTAGTCTTGTTCTGTAACAAAAGAGTGATTCCAAACTTCGATCCTCCAGCTATTGAGGGCACACCCCTAAGGGTAGCCGATAGTGCTAAGTACAATCTTAGATAGGAAGCTTAACTGGAAAATGAACGTCAATGAAAGAGTAAAAAAAGCTGCAAACGCTTTTTACGCATGTAACCGAATCTTCGGCAAAAGGTGGGGACCAAGCCCTAAAATAATTCTGTGGATGTATATGGCTATTGTGCGTCCAATACTCACGTATGGAAGCTTAGGCTGGGGGCAAGCCGCAAACAATGCATCGAACCTCAAAATAATGACCAGAATACAAAGACTAGCATGTATAGGTACAACCAGTGCAATAAGGATAACACCTACGGCTGGAATGGAGGCAATCGTCAACCTGATACCGTTAGACCTTTACATGCAAGAATCTGCAGCCAAAAGTGCCCTAAGGATCAGCCAATCCAAAAGCTGGAAACCCTATAGAATGGGACACTCACAGATTCTGAACAAATACATGGAAGATACTGTCACTTCCGACTACTTGTCTCCCTACCTTGACTTCGATAAACCATTCTCTTGCTATTTCCCCAGCAGAGAAGAATGGAACACAGAGGAACCCACAAAAAGGAAATCGATATCCATCTATACAGATGGTTCTAAGATGGACTGTGGAACAGGTGCTGGAATTTTCTCTGAAGAACTGAATATACATCACTCGATCAGACTACCTGACCATAGTAGTGTCTTTCAGGCGGAGGTTCTGGCAATCGCCGAAGCTGCCCATATGGTGTCAATGTTAGAAATACCAAACGATGATATTACTATATTCATTGATAGCTAGTTCGCCGCTGCCGCGAAGAGCTTAAGGTTAAGGACACAGGGACATAACCGGTAACGAGATGGCTGACGAACTGGCAAGAAATGGATCTGCTATGGATCAAGACCGTGCAACTCAAATTATCAAACCACCACTCTGTAACCTCAGAGAGAGAGTGGAAAATAAGATTCGCATGAAAGCCAACAACAGGTGGAAATAATTAACTACCTGCGAAATATCACGGAAGATGTGGCCGGAATATAATCCAAGTCGGACTAGCAAGCTAATACGGTTTGATAGAACGTCGTTGTATAAACTGGTAGGGGCCCTAACGGGTCACAACTTCCTAAGAAACCACACAATGAAATTAAAACTCAAGAATGACGATATATGTAGAGGTTGCGGAGACGAGGAGGTACACGAGGATACACCTCACTTCCTCTGTCAATGCCTAAGTCTTTGTCACTTGAGAAATAGAACACTTGGTGTTAGATACTACTCCCATGACATACATGAACTTTCGGATGTATCTCTATCTGATCTTTCCAGATTCATAAACACATCAGGATGGCTGGACGAAGTCGAGTAACCGTGAGGGAGCTACTATCATCGCTAACAACATCGGCTAATCCTCAAAAAGGGAATCACAATGGGTCCACATGGACCTAAGTGGGGTGCTGCAGGGCTTGCTCGAGTCAACCGCTTGTCAAACTCGGCTATCAAAAGGTTCCTTAAATCGTCCTCATAAGCATTTTTGCTGTACCCTTCAGCAATCTTCGTCCACACACGTACTTACATTTCTCATCACATCCGAGAGATTGAGTCACGTCCTCATAGTCAGCAATCCACTTCCGAGCACCATAGAAGTTGTCCCCGGAAAAAGAAGAGACCGCGTCCTCAATGTCGCTGAAATCTACTCGCCTGGATTGTAATGAAGTAGCCTCAGATTCATCAAACTCTCGGCGGAGGTCTGCGATGCGCTTGCGCCTTTCCAATCGAATCAACACTCGTTCTTCTTCGATGTCTGAAGCTGAACTAGTGCTGGTAGTAGCACACACTGGTACACTGCTGAGGGTTGTGTTAGGATTCGGCTTATTAACTTCAGCTGCATTTGTTACGGTAGTAACAATCATCGGTGCAGGTGCAATGGCGGAAGATGCGACGATTATCTTAGGTACTGCTGAAGTAAGAAGAGCCTCTTAAGCAGTCACGACGGAAGTTTCGTACTCGCACTCAACTCCTGTTCGTACAACGCCTGTAACTGAGCCACTGTTGCGGAAGGTGGCACTTCAATGCGCGCCGCGTGAAGTGCTTCCTGCAGTTGAGACTTCGTTAGTTTGGTTGACATTTTGATTATCTCACCTAATTGTGATTCCTGAGGGTCATCCACACTTTTTCCTTTTTCGATAAGTGTGGTACCCCACATCTGACGTTATAAACTTGATATTTAAAGTAAAACTTCGTTTGATTGAGTCGGAGCCGGCCACCAATTATCTTATGTCGTTTTCCATTGGGACATAAAATCAATTTTGTTTTCGATTCGGATCACTTTTTGCAGATCTCGATATTTTTTCAGATTTACACATACTACCACAAATACCAATATGCTTTGTACAGCTGTATTACGTCATCTTAAGAAGTTTGCTTTCAAAACAAATGCGCAAAGTTTCGTGAAAAGTAAAATAAAGATAAACATAAATAGCAATGGATATAACTTTGGAGGAATTATTATCTTCATCGTCTTCCTCATCATCTGAAGACTACGAATCACCGACTCCATTTATATCTACAACAGGGGAAACATTTTTCAAGTCGATATCCATAGTTAATTTTTCCAAAAACGAATGCAATTTCAACAGCTGATAAATTGCTGTCAAATAACGCACTAATCCATTTACAAAAGCAGATCAATTTCGTTGCATGTTCCATGAGCCGCGTTATATCTGAGATGGAAAATGACATTACTTTTATGTGCATCGCTCTTCATGTTTTGTGTATCGTACTGAATTTGTTTGGTTTTTGTTGAGGATTTGATTAAATTGGAAAAAAGAAAGAAGTACACATTACAGAATGCCAAATTCTTGAATTAAAGTCCAATTCATGAACCCACATATTCTAGAAAAGAAATAAGCGTGTGTACGTGACTTCATGAATTTTTCGGGAAAAATTGATATGGGAGTTGCTAGGTTTAGTGGATTAGAAGAAATAAATGTTATTGCTAGGATGAACTTGGTGGTTTATTTTTTCCAGCACAATCAAACGATTCGCATTTCCTTTTGTTCGCCGGCGAGTTTATTATGTGAATCGTTATTATATGGATGGTATGTGTAGTGTCTGGAAATACTGTATAAAATATTAGAATGTGTTGTATAATTAAATGTAAATAATGTATTTGAAATCATAAAAAATAAAAGGACACTTAATACGTGACTACGACACAGAACAGTTGTTTTATGGATACGGATACTACAGTATGCATTTGTCTCCAACTATACCTACCTACAAACTGAGAATTTAAATTTTGTCGTTGTGTTATTTTTTATTTTCTAAGTCACTGGGAAATTGAGACTATTTGACTATTTGTAAATAATATTTAAAGTATATTAACATTAAATTTATGCAGTTTTAGTAAGGGTTAAAAGTCGTTGTATTAATTTGCACTCATTGGAAAAATGCAAACAAATCTATGTCTTACCTATATTAATTTTATGGCGCTCAGCTCTCCCCAGCAGACATTAAATTGTGTTTCCCGCTTAGCATATTTACCAATTGTACTAGATTACTAGATTATACGAGGCTGACATTTATTTGTAGAGAAATGTCTGGTTTTTGGGTTTTTGTCTAAATTGCATGATCTGGACCAATCAAAATACGCCATTTGGTTTTCATTTCTCTTTATATTTCTTGAAAAGAGAGCATTCGTCTTAAAAATTGCATGGCGCCCGCCAACTTGTATTCATTTTTGTTTTAATCGGGCATATAAAGTTGTGTCGTGGCTGATTTTTCATACGGCACTATACAAATAATTTAATTGTTGCAAGTGTTTTTGGGAATTATATTTAATCCTTTAAGGATATAACAATGAAATATATACTTATTATTGGATTAATACTCCTTGCGGGTAAGTTCTACAAGTTAAAGGCCGGTCAAAAAATGTTTTAACTTTATTGATGCGAAAATTTACACAAAATAACATACAGTGCGAAAATTACATATTATTTACATTATCCGCAATAGGTATTAGCCAAATCAAAGCAGAAAGCGATGCTTCGGTTAATGAAATCGAGCTGGACTTGGGAGCATTCAAAGAAGGTTCTAGAACGGGTACGGTTTCATTATGATATGAAATAGGGCGACGTATACAGTTTCATTGCCCATTTTTTTTCACAGATTCTGAAACTCTAAAACGAGAAGAAGAAGCTATTAAACTTGATGGATTGAATGTTGCACAATTAAAGGAACTCCGCGAAAAGGTATGGGCAAACTTTCAGAAAATGGGGCGTTTTAGTATACCACCCGTGATACGGTCAATAGTGTATAGAAAATAAATGCCGCCGCAGGTCTTGGGTTTCCACAAATAAAATAAATTTAGATCTTAATGATAACACATATTGATGGCATAAATTGCCTTTGATACCACACTATCTCCTATGTTGTAATTTCCAGCGCACGGTACCTTTTTGTAGGTGATAACCCGCTACCGTGATAAATATTTGTCTTATCAATTAACGAAATCTAGTTTTAGAATTTAGCACACCAATATTCTGATCATTAAAAGGCATGGGTAGGATTTTGCGTAGATTTCGTGCACAGGAAGTTTCATGGGCCAGTTATGCGCTGCTAAACACCCAATAATATAATATTCACGTCTAACTGGAGCGTTTATCTTTTCTTATTCATATAAAAAGTTTTCTGCTATAATAGCGATTATTATATTGGTGGATATACCAATCGGTTCTCAAGGGCTTTCAGGTTGAACTCTAGCAAAACGAATTATGTACAAAATTTCTCCAGTACGCCTTTTATAAATAACGTCTGACAAACATCCAATGTAACTGGCATTCGACACAAAATTGTTGGTCCCATTAGTCCAGAAAATAGAAACAATCGATTGTCTCTGAGAAGCAGAGAAGCAAGAACTTTTGCCAAACTATAATATAATAATCGCTCTTATCATGTGGAAAAATCAAAATATTTAGCACCCTACGCTGGGTACTTAAAACTACTTGTATGCTTTTTTTATTGTGGGTTCTTCCAAGTTATGTTTGGTCGTCTGAAACGGATTCATATTCACCATTTTCGCTTAATTTTCCGATTGCCGATTGCAAAGTTTTAACCGAACAAAGTAACATTGTATTTTTGTTAGCAAGATTGTACTCATCTTCATGTTTTTCACTTTTATTTTACTACTAGCTGGTACCCGCGACTTCGTCTGCGTAGAATTAGTACTTCGAGTAACTCAATTAAAATATTGATATCAACAACAGCGCCACTTATCGGGTCCAAAACTATCTTTCAAGCCAACCAATAAGCTCTACACATTTTAATTCATTGGTAAAATACGCAGCAAATATATTTATTTCTTACCAAATATAGATACCTGTGATGAATTTTATTATCCCTAACTTGAGAAATAATGAGTTCGTCATTTAAACTTGGACCCCCTACTTCATCCCCTTCACGTTTTGTTTTCGCGATAAAAAGTAGCCTATAGGCCTTTTTTATTATGCTCAAATGATCTATATAGATCATGGATTTCCATGGTTTACAACAACAGTTGGATCACGTTCTGTTGTTGTAAACCGTGGAAATCAATGACCTATATAGATCATTTGAGCATAGTAAAATACACCTTATGTCATTCTCAGAGGTCTCATCTATCCCTATACCAAAATTAAAAAAAATTGGTTTTCCGGTCGTTAAAATAATCTTACTTTCGCATTTATAGAATAAGGATTATGTCAAGGCTACCTTGAATTTTCTGTGCAAAAATGACAACTGACAATAAAACCTATGTTTTGAAATAACATAACAGCGCGATTCGGATTCCACCGCAAATTTTGAAAATTCTCTCTTAGATTTCCTATGTATGACTGCAGACTGTCTGTAACTCTCGCCGTCGACTCTCTTTCGAGACGAGTCGTTTGTACGTGCTACGAGCGCGTGATGCCAGATATCCCTTTTTCCGCGATTTTCTTAAAATAATTTAAAAGGGTGAAAGGGTCAAAGCGATTTTCATACCTCATAGTACAAAAAAAAGGATTTTACTTTTAGTTCAATTTTTTGTTCCTAATTGCTAATTTCATTAAGAATAAAACAAATGCTACAACGATCAAATTCAATATTTTAATGTTTAGAAAAAAGTCATTCAAAATAAATGAATGCGTATACATTTTATTTTTTTTTATTTCCCTAAACTATTTCATAAACTGACACATCTGTGGTGAAAATCTCAACTCACCGCACACATACTAATGAGATAATAATAAAAAAGAGTGAATTTAATGAAATACATGTTTTTTTTTTAATTTAATATTTCGTGGGATAAATGTGGGATTTTTTATATTTTGCCGGGTATAACCGTGGGATAACCTGCTTCTAAAGTCTGGTATCACTGGCTACGGCGCTACGGGCATGATGATGAAAGAAAAGTATTTCCCTGAATCATAATTGTACACAACTGCGAAGTTTAAATTTAATGTAGTAAAATTCAACTTTTTTAATTGTTAATATTTAAAAAAAAAGTAAAAATGCAAAAATAAGCAGCCTGAAAATCTCTTTTTTTTTGACAATTCATTTGTTAAGTTTGGTTGAGCGTGTGAACCACAAGAGGTAAATATACTACTGCAGTAACTACAGAAACAATATAGAGGATATTAACACCACCATAGGCCCATCATCGCACGTCATCAGCCATCTGCGCATTTCCTAAGAAAAACATTGTCGCTGTTGATTACATCCACATTCACATTCACATTCACCTCGCATACATATAATTTTTTCATGTTAGATTTTGGGTTGCAGCTCAGCTTCTAGATGACACAGAAAGCTGATTGATGGCTCAAAATAATTCAGTGGCCACAAGCCATAACCGCTTAACTCGAGTTAGGACAAAATGAAGTTATAGTCACTATCGTGTTCAGCATTTAAATCTACTTCCACTTAATTTTTTATGACCATAATCTTTTTTTTAACAAAAGTTTTTCCAACGAAAAAAATAAGCTTAGAAACAAATATCCCTGATCTGAAGTGATGATTTGACACTTTAATCTGCTATCCTGAAAAGTATGAAGAAAAAACTTAGGCGGTTATGGCTTGTGGCCACAGAATTATGGAAGTTTTGGCTCTGTTTAGCATTTTGTTTTGCTTGCATTGATTAAGTAAAGTCAGAAAAAAAAACAAATTTTGGTCAAAAACGCTCCCAATAAAGGCATGGCAATGAAAGGAATAGCCTATGTCCTTCTCAGGATCTTAATGGACATTTAAAAAAAAGTTTCATCGAAAACTGTGCAGTAAATTTCACGCCAACCGTTCACATATGAAAACGGCTACAGTTTTATTATATGTATAGATTACAAACATTTTACAAACACAAGTGCATACGTATAAATTATTGTCAACTAAAAATTAGTTAGTTTAGGAGTGCATTACGGTGTGTGAACCCTCCTGGAAGATAGCTTACCCAGAATTTTGAACACCTACCTATTTCCGCGATAGCGAGTTCGCTTTGTAAAGGGTATCGAACAAATCTTACACCTGAAAACGAATATCCCATTTATTGAATGTTGTTTTAAATCCGAGCGAGCTTAAAAAAAACACTTGTTAGGTAATGAGGAGATTCGTATACCTGAGGCCAAAACGCGTTATCCGTGAACGAACAACACATGACGGAATTTGTTTCTGTTTTGTAGCTTGTGGCCAACATCGTCTTCATTAGTTGACTTATGCCTCGTTCACAGAAGCGGCGATTCGGACCCTCTTTGTTATTTTTATCAACTTACCCAATAGTCGATCTATTTTCGAGAAGAGGAACTCGAGCTGCAAGACAAAAATCTTTTGCAAGCAAAGACGATTCATTTCTTCCTTCTGCTCATTTAGAAAATCTGGAATGCAATTTTATATTTGATACACTACACTCACAATCATATCGTTTTATCGCGTAGGTCAACACAAAAACAAAAAATACTTGCAGTTTTTTCTGTTTTTATTATTCAATTGGTACACATGGTTGATTGGTTTCTTTTTATTTGCACTTTCAGGCGGAGAAACGCACATTCCAAACTGAAGTCAACCGCATGATGAAGCTTATTATCAACTCGCTGTACAAAAACAAGGAGATTTTCTTGCGTGAATTGATATCGAACGCCTCCGATGCCATCGATAAGATTCGATTGTTGGCATTGACCGATCGAAAGGAGATCGAAACAAATCCAGAATTATTGATTAGAATAAAGGCAGACAAGGAGAACAAAATTCTGCACATTATGGATTCTGGTATCGGTATGACTATCCAAGATTTGGTCAACAATCTAGGAACTATTGCCAAGTCAGGCACCGCTGACTTCCTTGCCAAGATGCAAGATCCCAGCAAAGGTACTGAAGGTCAAGATCTCAATGATATGATTGGTCAATTTGGTGTTGGTTTCTATTCGGCTTTCTTGGTTGCTGACCGAGTCGTCGTAACCACCAAGAACAATGCCGACAAGCAATACATCTGGGAGAGTGATTCCAATAGCTATTCTATCTCTGATGATCCTCGTGGTGATACTCTGCAACGAGGTACAGTGGTATCCCTGCACTTGAAGGACGAGGCGCAAGATTTCCTGGAACAAGACTCAATCAAACAATTGGTTCGCAAGTACTCGCAGTTTATCAACTTCCCCATTTATTTGTGGACAAGTGATAATGTTGAAGAGGAAATCGTAATCGAAGAGGAGGAAGTCAAGGAGAAGAAAACCGATGACGACTCTGTCGAAGATGGCGAGGAAGATGAAGATGCTAAGGTCGAAGAAGATGATACAGAGGAAAAGAAGCCCAAGACAAAGAAAGTCACCAAGACTGTTTGGGACTGGTCGCTAATTAATGAAAGCAAACCGATTTGGACACGAAAGGCCACTGAAGTCACAGACAAGGAGTACACAGAATTTTACAAGAGTCTGACAAAGGATACCTCGGAGCCACTTACCCAAACTCACTTCGTTGCCGAGGGTGAGGTGACCTTCAAGAGTTTGTTATATGTTCCAAAGGTGCAGCCATCAGAAAGTTTTAACCGTTACGGCACCAAATCAGACAACATAAAGCTGTACGTTCGTCGTGTCTTTATCACTGACGAGTTTAACGACATGATGCCGAATTATTTGAATTTCATCCGCGGTGTAGTGGACTCTGATGACTTGCCGTTAAATGTGTCTCGTGAGACGCTGCAGCAGCACAAACTTATTAAGGTGATCAAGAAAAAGTTGATTCGCAAGGTCCTAGACATGCTTAAAAAACTCGACAGGGATAGCTACGAAAAGTTCTGGAAAGAATTCTCCACAAAGTAAGTGAGCTGATAAGTAAATGGTGTGTTTTTCTAATTATTTATATTTTTAGCATCAAGCTCGGTATTATGGAGGATCCCAGCAACCGGTCACGTTTGGCTAAGTTACTTCGTTTCCAATCGTCCAACGCCAAGAGCGTCACAAGCTTGACTGAATACGTTGAGCGCATGAAGCCCCAACAAGAACATATCTACTTCATTGCCGGTGCTAGTCGCTCTGAGGTGGAAACATCGCCATTCGTCGAGCGTTTGCTCTCAAAGGGCTTTGAAGTTCTCTATTTAGTCGAAGCAGTTGACGAATACTGCATTTCCGCTTTGCCCGAATTCGATGGAAAGAAATTCCAAAACGTCGCCAAGGAAGGTTTCAAACTCTCCGAATCGGAAAAGAGCAAAGCTAAGTTCGAGGAACTGAAGAGCACATTTGAACCCCTTGTGAAATGGCTGAACGAAGATGCGTTGAAGGACAAAATCCTCAAGGCACAAGTCTCCGAGCGTCTTAGCAATTCACCTTGCGCCCTGGTTGCCGGCATGTTCGGCTGGACTGGCAACATGGAACGTTTGGCCATGTCAAATGCCCATCAAAAATCCGACGATCCACAAAGGTCTTACTATCTGAATCAAAAGAAAACTCTCGAAATAAATCCACGCCATCCACTGATCCGAGAACTCTTGCGTCGAGTTGAAGCCGACGAGGCAGATGAAACCGCAAAGGAAATGGCAACCATGATGTTACGCACAGCCACTCTACGTTCAGGCTTCATGCTTCAAGAGACAGCTGATTTTGCCGAAAGCATAGAGAAAATGATGCGACAAACATTGGGAGTGCCATTGGAAGAGGAAGCCGAAATTGATGATGAAGAAGATAGCGAACTGAATTCCAGTGAGTCCACTAAATCCGAGGAAGAGCCTAAAGAGGCCGACGACGAAGAGGAGGAGGAGCTTCACGACGAATTGTAGAAACAGTACTAGGTGTGAATGAACAGACTGAATTTATTATTTTTGTATTAACGTGAAGCAAGCGTTCAATTCAATTTGCGTTCCATTCGTTTGTGTTGGCTTGTTATTTCCTTCTCTCTTTGCCATCCATTACACTTACATATTATATATGCTGAACGTATTTATTCACTGTGAACATCTTGTTTTCGGTTTCATTATGGGAGAACTTGTAATTTAATTTAATAAACACAAGACGCTGTTAATTTAAGAAACTCACAACATTACGTCGAATAAAACTAAGAAAAACCTATGGAAATATAAAAGTTCACTGTATGTATCAACAAAAAATAAAAACATTTCCATTAGCAAGTTGTCGTTTTAGAGGGGTCCAGATGAATCCAGACCCTCATTATTGTGATACACCAGCGATTCCTCTTGTGCGTGTAGTCTATCAATTGCTTCCTTTCGAGTCAAACAGAACTCCTTCATGAACATGTTAAGCGTCCACTCCGGCACTAAGGCATTAATGTACAAATCTGTAAGCTACAAAAGGATGATGTCCATGATATGGTTAGAGTAAAGCAATTTGTATTATGGCTTACGCTCGGCACACCCTTTTCTTCAGGCTGATAGTTTTCGCGCAGAAAATTCATCATTTTAAGCTGTTTCTTGTCATCAATTAGCATGATTGTCTTCATATGATTGATCCCATCGAAGCCAGTGACTTTTGCTTTCTTCGAGTACTTGTTAAAGATTTCATCCAATTTTGGCTTGCATTCTTCAAAGGTTTCCAAGATTTCTTTCGTTGAGAGGTGGGTTAGAGTCCTAAAGAGTAGAAAATGTTCACGTATGAAGGACGTAGACATGGCGCCGAAATAAGAACGTTTCTACGTAGAGTTAGTTTAGAAAAAAGTCCATTATAAAAGTCGTACTTAATTTGGATAGAGCTTATATTTTTTTACCACGATCTTATCTTATAAAAGATTACATTTCGCTAAAACTGAAAGCAGTTTACTAGTAGTATTATGAGCACATTCTACCAGAAAGATGAGCACCCTACAAGAAAGCAGCAATACTTATCGCCTAACAGTATACGTCACTAATCAAAAGCTCATTTGGCTGCAGGATAATCAAACCTGTAGATGCAACTTACAGTTCAAGTGCAGAAGTAACACTTATCTGTCCGTATGTCGGACCGCTGTTGAAGCCTCACAGATTTGCTATTCCTGGGATGTGTATTTACAAAAAAAAAATAGAAGAAAGAAGTCAATGCTAATTTATGTCAGACACCAGTTCACATTTACATAGGCTGAAGTTTTTATTTCACAAAATATCTCGTTGCTGTTTTTTTTTGTACACCATCCTGCAATTCGCACCAGATAATATGTGGGGGTGTGATACCCTCATCGACACATAAATCATTGCAGAATCTACATGGGATTTGGAATTTCTAAAATACAGTGGCTCCTATTGCTAGCTTGAGGGTGACGTAGATGCCGATATTTCTACGGGATATCAACACAAACAGCATATAAAGCTCCGATTCCGAACCGACTTTTTTACGTCTGGGGTCCTACTCTCTATTTCGTCCCATTCGAAATAGCTTTCCCCTTCCGCTTTTTAGTAGGTACTCTGTAATACTTTCGGAATTCTAAATGCGACATAAGTACATTTAAGCTTAAAAGCAGAAGGGGAAAGCTATTTCGAATGGGACGAAATAAAGAGTAGGCCCCTGGAATCATCTTACTTTTTTATTTTGAATCATTTTACTTTTAAAATCTTTTGACTACATACAAATATTCAGTAAAATGAAGTGTTTCATTTGTTGTGTTTTCCGCAAAATTGGTTGGAAAATTCTTCAACAAATTTGTACAATGGATTCGTCGTCAAGAGTTTGATTGTACGTTTTTTATACTGCGTATTTCTGTAGGAAATTATATTTTCGCCGCCGAGTGTTTACATATAAATTACTTTATTTAATGACGCTTCTAGCGTCTAAACAGGATCTAAATCTAGGTGGCCCCAGCCATACACACGACCTGATCCGCTTGTGACTGAGCACCCTACCTTCGATAATCTGTTGCTCTTCGCGTTGTCCCACTCGAGTAGTTTCGCAGCTTTTTCCTTAGAGCAGCATGGACAAAACGCCGAGTTCTTTCGACTATGGCAATATCATCGGCGTATGCAAGTAATTCTGCAGTCTTTAAAGACCTTGCAATGATGTAACTCTAGATTCAATTACTGACGAGGGACAACAGCAACAGAGAATGGAATCTCAAAACAATACTCAGTAAAAGTGAAGTATTACCTGTTTTGGAGATTATTGTTTCGTGTCCCCATTTTATGTTCAAGTTTGGATGTCCTACCGACTTTCAAAAATGTTGACTTTTCAAACGTGTTACATCTATTCCATTTGCACACCAATCAGAAATTATTTCAATCGTTCAGAAAGGCCTTGTTTAAGGGCACGTTCAGTCCAGAGTTTCCTTATGGCGATTTCTACTACGGGAAGGAGGTAATCAATTAAATCCACGAGGCTGCCAGAAAATTATTAGATATTTCCTCATATTTAAATGGACCGTTTGGCCAAGAAGAGTAAGACAGTGTTTTTATGTGAGTTTTAGTAGATGGAAAATTCTAAAAGAACAAGTTGAAAAATTGAGGTATGGTCCGTACGAAAAGAATTAAAAATAAAAAAAAAACATAACAATTCATTTCATATGAAGTCTGGTGTCAGGTGATTTGGAATATACCTTTGTTGCGGATTCGAATATACACATTTGTCTGAAGAGTGAGTTAGAAATGCTAGCTACAGGTAAGACAACCAGCACTGGCATGCAAAACACTACTAGGTACAACTACTTCATAACAATGACAACGTTTAATAGTATAAAATATATAGGTATGTGTACATTCGTTTTGAAACCACATCCACTTACAGCATCTCCATTACGGGCGGTGGAGATTTTCTTTTCGATTTGATTTTGTCATTCAAAGCTGTTAGTTCATCAATTAGCAGCAACTCAACTTGATTTTGATTTTGCATATTATGTTCAATAGGATTCTTGGGAGTTTCTATCTTGGTCTCAACAGAAGCGGGATGGCGTGCGGATTTCTTTGAAGATTTCTCGTCGGGTTTATCGGCTCGTTTAATTGAACCTTTTGATAGCCAACTATCGAGCGGGCTCTGTTGAGCTTCCTCTTGCCGCAACTTATATCGTTTACGTTTCGTTTCTTTGACTAATCGGTCAGATGTGTGTAAAGGTGTTGCAACATGACTTGGTGGCTCAGCAGAAACTAATTTACGTGGACTTCGAAACTGCTCCTGATCGGAATCATCAGATCCAAATAACTCTGCGTTTATTGTTTTTGGTTTTTTTGATGAACGTTTAAGTGCATGTCGACCTGATGATTTACTAGAATTCACAGGTGAAATCTTTTGTGACTGAGGCTGCTCTTCTTTCTGGCTGTCATTATGATTGTCTTTTTTATCCCTTGTATTTGAATGTTTATGCAGTCCAATACGTGCTGGTTTGTATGTGGGTATATCAGTTGGTGACTCGGAAATTTGATCAGGACTACTTAGCACTAAGGAAACAGGCTTGGGCGAATAAGGTTCATTATCGCTCAAAGTCGAACCACATGTATCAGCTTTAGTACCAGTTGGTGTTTTCACAGATGCTGTGTATGGCACATAATCGTTCGAGACCTGCTCCGTACAAGTGGGATCATATTCACGCATATTTTCATTATGTACAAGAGTCTTTTCATCCTCTTTCAAGGCACCGTTCGTGGTTTGTTTTATGTTCTTTAGTTGTTGCTCGAAGTGAGTGATTTGTTCCATAAGTGCCTTTGTATTGATTTTGGTAACTTGTATATCCAACGCAATAGGAAGATATGCTCTGTCTGTGCCAAGTATTTTTACATGTGATCGAGACACTTTTTTCTTTTTGCAGTCGACACGTATGGCACCACCAATGTGAAAATTATCGGTTTCGAAGCCATCAAGCGTTTCCGAGTGCCGGAAGGGATACAACAAGTTTTCAATAGCTGCATCGATTCCAAGCCAATCTTCCAAATGCAACCACTTGTTGGTCTGAACATTTAGTCCAGAAGCAGAAAGGGAAATATCCTGCACCTGGATATCACAAACAAGGCACTTGTCCATAAACTATTGATATAATAAGTTCTATCATTTGATTTCATGATTAGAGGAATAGAGCCTATTTACCTTCTTTATTTCAATTAAGTGCGAATATGCTTCCATTGCTCTTAATTATTAAATTTAATGAATTATAAATGAAAGTTTTGCAGAATTTAACTTGAATTAAAGAAAAAGTGAAACGTAAACAAATTATTGCGGCATATTTCACATTTTGAAAGGTAGAGATGTAAAATGCGCCTTCAAAAATGTAGGAGAAGCTAAAGAAACTAAAAGGTACTAAATTCACATTAGGTACCCAATTCAAGCCCCACCAACAAAAAATATATTAGTTCAAACTTTATTGCAATTAAATATTTTTCTTTGTATTAACCTTGAAAGTGATTAACTCTTTAAAGCTGAAACAAAAACCCATATATACTTTAAAGTTTCTTATATTCCATTGGGCTGATTGGCTGCATACGGTCGAGGTTCCATCGTTATCCGTTAGCGGAAATGTTTAAGGTCTGTGATTTATGTCGTTTTCGATTTGGCTTTTCAGATTTTGATCTGAAATTTCAGATTTCTGCTGCCAAATCTAACATGAAATCCGAATTTGATTGGTTCTTGGGTATATTGAGTCGGTGGCAAAAAATATTTTTTTAACACATATAAACGCATTTCGAAATAATTTAATACTAAAAAACCTTTCCATACGCGAAAAATGAATAATTCAATTAAAAAAGCAATCCTTCCAACGATAAAGAATTCGTAACCGCCAGCTGATTGGTATTAGAGAAAGTATGTGTAAATCTGAAAAAAAACTAGATTTCTCAAAAGTGCCTCATATAAAAAAAAGTACTGTTTTTGGAAAACCAAAAAGGGAAGCAATCTCGATCAAAAAAAAAAACAAATGATATTTTTCTAAAAAATAATTGTTTTTTTTTGCTAAATCGAAAACGGCATAGGCTAGGAGGAGTATCTTGCTATTTCAGCAAACATATTTTCTGAGCTGTGAGTTCTATTCCATGCTGTTCTTTTAAGTGCAGCAAAACAAATACACATATCATTTTTCCTGATAGCAATTTATTTTGGAAACTGGGTAATGCCATCTACTTCTGCTTAGATTTTGGACCGCTTGAATAAACAGAGCAGAACATTATTAATTGAAACAGCGGCTGTTGTGTACCTTTCTTGAACTAAAATATAATTTTTCATTATCTGAAATTTGTGCGTAATAAAATGTTTCTATATATGAATACTTCTATTGAAATTGCAAAAAAAATAAGAAAATTGCTACTTAACAGATTTTTATTTCTATTGGTTTTGGTAGATTTTGAGGTTGCCGCTCCAAAAATGTTAAGAGTTCAGCAATATGTACTACCGCTAAAAACTATTGCGGCGCTACAACTTTATCCAAACAATTGATCTGTTTGCCAAATCTTAACCAACAATAGGCGTGCTTTTTTGAACACCTACCTCAGCGAAGTAAAATAGTAAGTTGACAAATGAGGAATAAAACGGTTCCAGTCACATTTTTTGTGATTGAGTGGTATAAACTGGTATAAAAATATGTCGGTCTCAACTTTGTCAGCCTTATTTATAAACGTATTAAAGGTTGTGTATAGAGTTATGGACTCTTTAAAATGCCTCTTAACGCAAAAATCGTATTTATAAAAACTGTTCAACGTTGTATAGAGCTTGTAGGTATACCAAACGCATTCGGAGGTTGTTTGGTGCCTGTTTAACTCGCCGAGCATATAAAACACGGTCTTTGTGACGTCAGACAACAAAAGAAAATTGCTATCGACCGCCCCTTTATTTGAGTGCGCAGTTTGTGCAATTTCCAATTAGAATCAACTTCACTTGAAGTTCATTGAAAATGAATTCCGTCAAAAACCCGTCAAGTCGTGAAAAAGTTGAAAAGTGGAAAATTTCGTTCCTGCAAATATTTAATAACTTTAAAATATTTTTATCAATCACAAATGCCTACATAAATATATATTTGAGAGTTTATAAACCATAGGAAGCAGTGTCTTCAACGTGTACACATAAAATCTTAATTTATATCTAAATGTATTTGTCACAAAGTGAAAACAACACTTCGCAATTATTTATATTATTATCAAACGACAAATCGCAATGGCTGGGCAATTAGACCCGAATGTAAAGGATGATTTAAAAACTCAATTCGTGACTAGGGAGGGCACATACCGCCTCATGACCCTCTCCGAATATTCGCGGCCCAATCGAGTCGGTTACACGAATAGTCAAAGCTCGCCCCAAGTGCGGGTATCAATTGTTTCGTTGCCAAATCCTCTCAACGGGCCACTTTCATCCACTGTCAATAGTGCCACAGCAGCCTCATCGTCCGGTGTGATTGGCAGTGGTGCCAGCGGAGACTCATCCAACAACGATCGACAGACTTATGCCTCGAATGCAGTGACTGCACTTTCCTCCTCATCGATTGATTCGCGCCTCGGTTCTGGTGTATCTAGCATACATATGAATGGTGATCACAACGGAATTGGAAGTAGTAACATGTTTGGAGGTGATCGCATTTGCTTTAATTTCGGAAGAGAACTCTACGTATATGCATTCCGTGGTGTCAAAAAGGTAAGAATTATTCCAAATGAATGAGGGAAGTAGGATATTAGCTCAAGTTTGACATGGAATCAAGATTTAGTAGCTAGATGTTTTTTTTTTCTTTTGTTGATAGCTCATACCTTTTTCACTAAACTCATAGTCATTTTGCAAAAATTGTGACAGATGCTGACACCCGAAGAGAAAGATACATCACATAAAAGTGAATCTCTTACGCAACAGTCCATAGGGTATGGCGGACGCGGGGGTGGCGGATCTGTAGGTTACAATTTGCTTCTAATTGAAGATTGTTTGTTTGTAGCCATCAAGTCAAGTTCATGCGGCTGCCGGAGGATACACAACAGATTTCAAACAATATTTTTTGTATATACCTATTTTTTTATTTTTTTTTTATTTTAATGGGGCAATTAGGGTGGTCGCGATACTTTGCTTTGGTTTTCTAAATCACTGCACAGGAAGTCAGTCGATTGGTTAACTGTTGCTTCGCATTCATAATTTATTTGCTTAAGTCATAGGGCGATAAAAATGTAACTGACATTGTAGCGAAATTGGATACATATTCAAGGTGGCCTATTATGCACTCCTTATCGCAGTGCAAGCTTAAGGTGCTTATTAAGACTATAAGAGCAGTCTGCAAATATCGCGAATTTGTTGCTTTGTTACTAGCGATAGCTATTTATTTGCTCACAAAGTAAATATCATTCGTAGACCTAGTTTATGCCGCATTTGAAATCAAGTGCTTGGATGTGCTGATAAGTATTATATTAGGTATAGTTATATTAGTTTCGACTATGAAACTTGGAATTTTACGTGAAAAGGAGAGAAGCTTTCCATCTTAGAGTATGCGTCTACCCACATTTTTTCCCTTTGATTCATACATATCTACACCTTTAAAACCTGCGCTTTTAAGTCCTCTCTTCTTTATAAAAAAAAAACTACGAAAAAGCGCAGTCGAGTGTGTGCTCATTAAAAAACAAAACTAGAATTGACAGCAGCATTTGTTTGACTTTAGTTAGAACACACGATTTAATCGACATAAATTTGGTAAGGACAAACGCCTCACCTATGCAATTCAATCGAAGAAGAAGGTTCCCAGAAGCGTTGACACGAAACTTCTGCGTTTGCTTACTGCAAATGTATATCGATAGAAGCGGCTCTGTATGAGTGTGTGCTCATTAAAAAACAAAACTAGAATTGACAGCAGCATTTGTTTGACTTTAGTTAGAACACACGATTTAATCGACATAAATTAGGTAAGGACAAACGCCTCACCTATGCAATTCAATCGAAGAAGAAGGTTCCCAGAAGCGTTGACACGAAACTTCTGCGTTTGCTTACTGCAAATGTATATCGATAGAAGCGGCTCTGTATAACATAACACTTGCCACGGAACCCCTCTTTCTCCGCAAAGCTCGTACAGAAACCTCTGCTTGGGTGTTAACCCTCACAAAACCAAACCTGGGCTTCTCTCTAGGAAATCCAATGTTCCACAAAATGGGCCTTCCTTCATACTGAGTTTGTAGTTTAGAGAAGAAGTATTTAAAAAGCTACCATTGCACTTATATCTTGCAAAAAGGCTGCTGGCAATAAATGCAGCTCACAGTCCCGTATACTCACTGTTTCGGTCGTAAGACCAATACTTATGTACAGTGGGGTCGTCTCAAAGGGCACAGAATTTGTGAATCAACTAACTTCGGGTACTTATTTCAGTGCACTTGACATTAATTTTACATCAATTAACAATGCTAGTAATCAAACCCATGTCTGCACAGCTATTTACTATCAATAATCAAGGAGGAATCGCAACTCCTTTACAGTATGGGGAGATCGAATGGAAACGGAAAATAAAAGTTTACAGTCCCACCTACAGTATCTTGTAAGTGTCGTTTATATGCTTCCGATTTCACAATTATATAATTTGAATCTAAGAAAACTATCCCACCAGAAGCTACGTACAAGCGTTTTTAGCTTTAGCGAGACAAAAAACAATCCAAGATAATTCGGATAGAACTAACCCATTATTGTCAAGTAACATATCAAAGAAATAAATACAACAATTTTAAATGGGGTCCGCAGTATGACAGGTATCTCGGTCAGTGCGGCGCGTGGCGCCATCCTGGGAGACCACGTGTCGTCTGGATCAATGCCGTCCATATTTTCGAAGAATTATACACTCAAACACTATCTTTGGACGTTAATTTTTGAAAGTAAGGACCGACGATGCCACCAGCATGAAAATCACGCCAAACAGTGCACTTTCGTAAGTGCAATTGATCAGAAACCTATTGAGCCAAAAGCGAGCCTAGTCACAATGTTTTGTTAAAAAAGGACTGATTTTGAGTTTGAATCATGCGAAGGTGATTTTCTGGTGTAAATATATGTCATCTCCCAAACTTTCTCGCGTACTTTTCAGTCCCAACGCTAAAGCTCTGTCAACTGCAACTGCTAACTATCTGCATTTGACAAATTTATCAGTACAGACAGAGTACAGTACAGACCGGAGGTAATTCTCTTTGTTGTTTTGGGTCAGGACTCTGGAGGCGAACTACTCGTTACTCTTTAGAATTCATTCGGGCTTATTTACTTAATTTTACTTATTTTTCTTGTCAATCTCTTTCACTAAATTTTGGCCCAGCTTACGAGTAAAGCAGGTTTTCTTAACTTCAGATTTCATTCGATTCAAACCCCGGCACAAATATACCTAAAACTAAATATACAATTCAATGAAAGACGTTTTTTTAGCAATGGTGCAAAAGCTCAGTTAACGATTTAGCGGTAAACTATTTTAAAATTTCAGCCGTTTTATATTTAATTACTTTGTCTACTAGAGGAAAACAAGAATTGTTTTTCTCTTATCGGTAGAAATAGATCACCTAATATGTAGTAAAAATGCATTCAATTCTGAAATAATTATAAATGAAAGTTCGAAATCTTTTTATTTATCTATTACTCTCTGCATCGAAAATTTATCTTAAATATTTGAAGTGGGTAAATGCAGAATTATTCATAGAAGAAGTCAGTGTCCATTTTTAGTGAAACGTAACGAATAGTTTTACATATTGAATGGGTATATTATTTGTACAAACGCTGCCGTAAACTTTGGCCTCAGCCCAAAGTCAAACATATTTAAATATTTAATGATTAGGTGCGAAGTGCGGATCTTTTTCTGCGAGAGATTTTTTATAAGTAAAGCGACAGTTTTTCCAACTTCTATGGAACAACAGCAGAGATTCACAATTCTTTTTTTTCATTTTATCACTCCCCGAGCACGAATTATGCGATCTAGAATTCATCATACGAACTTTTTCAAATGTGTACTAAAAAGTGCTAAATAATAAAACCTGCTACTTGTGAGCCGTTTTTAGATTCCATTTTCTGGAAAAGTTATTGTTACCTACATATGATAGATGATAGATGATGTTTACATATCATTTATTTAGTTTGAGAAACAACGACGTTAAGTTTTTTTCATAGAATATCTATAAAAATAAGTTCCGCGCTTTCATATTATAACGTGCTGTGTGTTTCGATATGTGTCCTTCATTATCCCACAGATGTAAGTGTGTCGCAGTGTTAAAGAGATTTCCATTGCGTGAACATTCAGCTGTAGTTTCCTCATAGATATGCATTTCCACTCTAGGAACAGTTTGGTTTTTTGGGTGTACCAAGTTTTTGCATAAATATTCAAGTTTTGCCATAAATATTCAATACAATTTTTTTCCATTCACTGCCTTTCCGAATACAATTCTCTTCACGATACCGACTTGTAATAAAATGGTTATGGAATGAAAAGCGTTTGAGGTATTTTTTCACTTTATCATACAAAAATACGTTTGCCGTGAAGTGTTGAAAAAATGTATCAGTACACAATATCACGCACCCGAGAATCGACCCCCAGCGCACCTTATAATTTTGAAAGACATTTGCCGAAGTCGGAAGTCTCAGTATACGTTGGCTCTGGGTGTTAATATGACATTAGAAATTACTGTTATTAAAGCCCTAAAACTGATCTGCTCCGTTTAAATTTGCTTTTGCTCAAATAGCTTTTATCTACATAAAAAAAAAAACTGTTAAAACTACGAAACTTTTCGCCTGTTGTTGACTTAGGAGTAATGTTGTATTCGACTGGGCGGAAAAGATAACATTACGATTTGGGTTAGTTTGACAATCCTTTTGGAATCTTAATGATTTTTTCAATTGTTACTAAACTTTATAGTACATAAATAATTAACAAAAATAGAACCGTGTTTTTTTTTCGGTTGAAAAATGTCACGAAAACAAACTCCACTCGCTGTCAAACTCAAACACAAATATTTTTTATTTTTTTTTTTTTTTATTTTTATTATTTGTTTCTGGATTTCAGATGAAAGGTGACGTTAATACCAAGGTTTTATGTATATACGGCCTTTGTACGTGTATTGGTTCATAAGTTATAGGCATTTTAGGGAACATACCTGTATTTGTGCGTATATGGAGTATATTATAGTGTTGTCGAAAAACCCTCAACCGATTTCAATGAAATTTTGTGGATGTGTATGGTTGGTTGCAGCTTAAAACATAGACAAACCATACTGAGACCCCCAACTCACAATCCTCTTGCCGCTGGGCCCCTCAATTTTTTTTCAAATTCGCCATTTTGTATTCCTATCGGTGTTATGTCAAAAAAGAATCAGTGTGACATGCAAAAACACACAAAAACTACAAATGCGGCAAACCGTGGGGAAATGTGACAGAATTCGGGAATTCAACATTTTTACATAACTGAATGCCATTGGTTAGTTATTATTAATTGTTAAAAGGCGAATAATTTGATTTGTTTGGTTAATTAAACTACCTAAAATAGATGTTCAATATACTAGAAACATATTAGAACCAACGTGGTTGTGTATTTTCCGCTTTTGAAAATCATTAACTTCGATTTAGTGTGTAAATTTTTCTTAAATAATGAAGAAAATTTGCTCAAAATGTTTTTATTTTTACTCAAACAATCTACATTGTTAATTGTTCATGAATATTTTAAGCAAATGTGCACTTATTCCCAAAAAAAAAATATTATCCACACGTAACGAACAATTTCAAATTTAACGGATAAAACTCTATGAACTCTGCCAGCAACTTTGCCCACAGCGGAAGTGTCTCATATCTGCTGGGAGTGTGTTGGTGAGCCGGAATTTTTGAAGTTTCGTGACATTTGTCAATACGATTTTCTATGTAACAATACTAGCGCACCAGATGTGTACACTCCATAAAAAATATAGGTTGTAGGCTAAGTAACGGGAAATCGGCCGGAGTTGGTGCCAACCTCGGCAACCGTGGGGAAATGTGAAAGAGTTCGGGAATTCCACATTTTTTCATTTCTGAACGCCATTGGTTAGTTATTATAAATTGTTAAAAGGCGAATAATTTGATTTGTTTGGTTAGTAAAACTATCTAAAGTTGATGTTCTATATACTAGAAACATATTAGGACAAACATGGTTGCGTATTTTCCGCTTTTGGATATCATTAACTTCGATTTCGTGTGTAAATTTTTCTTAAATAATGAAGAAAATTTGCTCAAAATGCTTTCATTTTCCCTCAACCAATCTACATTGTTAATTTTTCATGAACATTTTTAGCAAATGTACAATTATTCCCAAAAAAAAATATTATCCACACGTAACGAACAATTTCAAATTTAACGGATAAAACTCTATGAACTCTGCCAGCAACTTTGCCCACAGCGGAAGTGTCTCATATCTGCTGGGAGTGTGTTGGTGAGCCGGAATTTTTGAAGTTTCGTGACATTTGTCAATACGATTTTCTATGTAACAATACTAGCGCACCAGATGTGTACACTCCATAGAAAATATAGCTTGTAGGTTAAGTAACGGGAAATCGGCCGGAGTTGGTGGTCTCAGTATTGTCTCTGGTTTTAACATTCCATTTATTTTAATAACATCAGGAATAAACAGGTGACAGTTTAAATAATGTCATTTATTAAAAATTGGTCAAGGAAGACCTAAATTTATTTTGTACGAGAAGATCCCTTCAACTTTCGTCAATTCTTGGTCAGTAGACTTAATTTTGCTTTTGATAAGGAAATGTTCCTGAAATCTCTGACTACATGTTCTGAATGTTCCGCTTCGATAAGGTCCGTGTTTCGAAGGCATTGGAAACTCTACTCTTTTTTTTTACTGCACCCAATCCCTCTTTCCCCTTTAGCATCATCAATTTAACTATAGTATTCATTTAATTCATTACAGGGTTCTGAATTGAGTAAACCAATCGACAAAAAGTTCTACAAAGGTACAAATCCCAGTTGCCATGACTTCAATGCGCATGCGGCAACACCAAGTGGTGCGCCGCTCTTAGTTGGATTTACAACAGGACAGATTCAATTGGTGCAGCCACAACCGGGGCCACGTGAACTGAGGAAAATCTACAATGAAGAGGTGAGTATTGGCAGTTACATAAAATGCAGCAGAACCTAACCTAATTTAAAATATTACAGCGTTTGATTGACAAAACAAAAGTTACATGTTTAAAGTGGCTGCCGCGTTCACCAAATCTTTTCTTAGCATCGCATGCATCCGGTCATCTTTACTTGTACAATGAGGAGTTGCCTTGCACACCAACATCGCCAAATTACCAGCCATTTAAGATGGGCGATGGGTTCACGATTCTAACATGCAAGTCAAAATCGACACGTAATCCTCTGTACAAGTGGGTCTTCGGCACAGAGAACTGCAGTATAAATGAGTTTTGCTTCTCGCCCTGTGGTTCCAATTTAGCTGTTGTATCGCAGGACGGCTTTCTGCGAGTCTTTCACTATGACACAATGGAATTGCTTGGTATTGCTCGGTCATATTTTGGGGGGTTCCTGTGCGTTTGTTGGTCACCAGACGGTAAATATATAGTAGTCGGTGGTGAAGACGATTTAGTGACAGTTTGGTCGTTGCTTGAACGCAGAGTTGTGGCTCGCGGACAAGGCCACCGGTCGTGGGTATCTGTTGTGGCCTTTGATCCCTATACCACCTGCTATTCAAACTGGGACGGTGGGGATTTTTCAGACGACGAAAATCAAATTAGTGAATACAGTAATCATCGGTATGGCAGCGGTAGTGACTCAAATCACGGATTCGAATGCGCGGGTGATAAGAATTCCACACCCAACTCCCGACATCGACCGAATTCATTCCGAGATAGCTTGGCCCCAGACAAACTAGCTATTAGCTATCGCTTGGGCTCTGTAAGTCAAGATACTCAGCTGTGCCTTTGGGATATAACTGAGGACGTACTAAGGCACCCTTTTACGCTGCGGCAGCGGGTGAACAACGTAAATTGTAATGAAACTAGTAGCAGTGCAAGCGGTTACACTCCAGCTCCTGTGCATCCGAATGGCGATCTTAACCATGACGTAAAGCTAATAAAACCAGTCGCGATGACGTCAAGCGGAGCTATCAATGGCAACAACCCGACTTCGAATATCACCAAGGATCATGATAATAGCAATTGTAGCAGTAAGCATAGCAGTAACAGTAGTTCAGGCAAATTTTCAACCGCGAATTGTACGATATCGTCCTCGTCATCTGCGTCAGCGAACGACACTGGGGTTATTGGCAATTCGACCAGTTTGGGCAATTCGACAGAGATAGTTGTAGCAAACAAATCAAATTGTAGTAATAGTAGTAATAGTAAGTCGTCTAGTAACCCATTGAAGTTTCCCAACTGCATAAGCGCAACCAAATCCGATCTAATCGATGGTGGCGGCAGTAGTTTAAGTGGCGTTGCCATAGGCAATAACGTAAATACAAAATCATCATCGGGAAGTTCGTCGACAAAGTCTGCTGACTCTAATGTGTCGACGCTAAGTACTATAACACAACGACTAACAAATTTCAACTTTTTTAGTGGTGAAAAGAAGTCTTCGTCCTCGTCAACATCATCTTCATCGACGACAGTAGCCTTTGATAACCAACTAAACAATCACCACAATCATCAAAATCATGTGGGTGGTGGTGGAGGTGGCGGCGGCGGTCGACATAACAGCCATCGAAAGACATCGAGCTTGTTTAAATCCTACACAAGCGGGACTAACAACAACAACAATAGCAGCAACCATCAATCCTCATTTATGACCGCGCCAAACATGAGTACGAGCATTCCGATTGACGGAAATGGTCTAGCCATTGGTGGTACATTGAAATTAGGCTCTAAATCATCCACATTGCAGTCACCTACCAGTGCAATAGTAACGTCGTACGATCCAATGAAACTTATAGGTACACAGTCGTGTCCAAGGTTTGATGAGTGTCCCCTACTGGAGCCTCTGGTGTGCAAAAAGATCGCCCATGAACGCTTGACTGCGCTGATATTTCGCGAAGACTGCTTTCTTACCGCTTGTCAGGATGGATTTATTTACACTTGGGCGAGGCCAGCATATTCATCGGTGAGTTAATGAGATTAGCTTGAACTTTATTTTTGAACTTGATGTTAAATTAACACTCTTGGGCTTGGAAGAGATTTTTAGTGTGAAGCTCAGACGCGTTGTGCTGATAACCAATGAACCCATTTGTACAAGTACACTACTAACCTCATTTACATGTTGTATTTGTCGCTACCTAAGGGTATGCAATAGTATTATGTTATTGAGTTTTTAACTGCAGAATTTCAAGCGGAAAAATATCCGCAATTATATTTACAAACTGTTCCATCAGCAACTTATTTATACAAAATTATTCTGATTTCTAGCAAATTTAATATTCTATAGCCCTCCACAGATAGTAGCTATATCTGCGAAATTAGGTCCATCGGTGCTCGTTTTATGTTGCCAAACATTTTGCAGAATGTGAGCGGAGTTGTAAAAAGGGCGTTGCACCTCCCATTTAAAATGCTGACAGCTAGAATTCCGAAATTTGGAATATGAATACCTTTCAAACAGTAAATAAGTGAAATAAGAAAAACATTTCCTAAGCTTTGCCTTTACGCGAGTAATTTGCAAGAAGGCTACGTCTTGAAGTCCATTGGGAAAGATAAGGAACAGTTTATTGCGTGCTTAGGCACTTGAGAGAATAAACCGAGGAAATCGTTTATTACAATTATGAATAGTCACGAAACGCTTACGGTCTAAATGAACGTGTTTTTTTGTTTGTTCTATGAACCCCACATAGAACCAACATAAATATTTTGAGGGCGTATAAGACCTGCTTACATGTGATAGCATTACAGCGGACGCATTTTACTTTCTTCTATTTTTTTTAGTCCGATGAGCCAGAGTTATGAAGAAGATTAACACTATAATAATTATTAATGTCAACAACTGTAAGAACCAATAATGTTCCCAAGATTAAACAATATCAGTACAAAGCCAATAACTCAAGTAGTTTCATTCATCCGATTAAGACGATAATGGACATATTGCATCTAGTTAACTATTCAAAAAAGGTTCCTCATTTTAGTATATGTGCCATGACAGTCCCTACACAGGGTTGATTTAATAATAGGTTCGCAATCATTTTACATACTATGGAACTTGCATGGCCCGACCTACTTCATTGTTTCTTTTCTTTTTTCTATTTTTCAGAATGTTCCTTCTCACATGTCGCCTAGTCCCAGCGCACCTCCAGGCGGTACAGTAGTATAGTTTAATAAAATAATAAATGTATACAATTTTCAAGTAAATCTGATGAAATTAATAACACATACTATTAATAATAATACTAAATAATCAGCACGGTTATAAAGCAAACAGCAATTCAAAGTAAAACTTTGAAAGCAACACGTAAACTACTAAACCTGTAGAGGATCGGCAATACATGTAAGCAAGGAACTGATAAACATTAACTCAATTTAACAAGCAGGCTTAAATATAAACAGCAACAAACTGGCGACGAATTCAATAGGACATAACACAAATGAAGTAATAAACCACATACATATTTGAATACGATGTTTTGTAAAAATAAAAGCAGATATATTTTCAATTTTAAGTGAAATCCCAAACATGATAGTCTATTCTCTGTTACATGGCATTGTTATGATTATTTACATTATTGCTATTATTATGATTATAATTGAATAATATACAAACCGACAAAACGAATACTTCATAATCAATGAATGAAACGAGTGAAATAAATGGAATATTGCAGGCTTTTACAAAACCTCAACCACATCATTATGCAAATGAAATACGGTAATTATTGTTTGCATTTTCTTGCTTCGACCGAAATGGCACTGTTATCTCTTAGGGGTCAAACTACCGCATTAGTAAAGGATCAACTCCCGAAGGCAAACATTCTGCTAATCGAAACGACAAGCTGGGTGACTGATGTCGTTATTTGATCCCAGAGTTTTCCATTTCTTAGTGACGGTCTAGTTGCCAAGGCATTGCATATATGAAAACTGTTTTATTTTTATTTTATTTTTTTCAAATTAGTAAATAACGCAGTTAAAATGTAATTGAATAAACCTATCCGTCCTTGTGAAAATTTAACAGGCATATACACAGCTCTGCATGTAATCTCTTGTATTGGCTGCAAGTTTTGTTTGTGATAGGCCAATTAAAAAAAAAACAAGAAGAATCTCTTCCAAATGATAGACATAGACAAAATTAATTTTTGAGAACACCAAAGATCTTTTTTTTCTGTTTTGTTTAATGAATTATTGTAAATAAAGAAATACGTATGTTTTTTGTTTAATTCTAAATTTTTGTTGGTTTTAAATAGGGTAATTAATTTTCCGGGTATTGTTTGCATTTTTAACCATAAGAAAGGCTTTGTTTGACTTATTTCTAAGCAACACGGACAGGATAGAAATAATATGAAGCCACGATACAAAAGAGAGAAAAGGCGTTTCAATTATTATTTGTAGATCCAGTATGAATTGAATTCCAAGGATAGGAACTTTATTAGTTGTTCCAATGTTATACCTAATTGTTAATAAGCAATAATCTAATAATTTTGTTCTATATCATTAAACCAGGGAAGACTACAAACTAAGAGGTTTTATGATCCAATCAAAGATGTAGTAAGCAAATATAAACAAAACACTGTAAAATTTACCAAGAAAAAGTGATCATTCAATGGAGAGACTCCATCAATTTGCATAATGTTAATTTTAATTTTTTTTTTTTTTTTTATTACAACATATATTATTTATATTACACACATGTTTTGATGACTCAAAACAGAAGATGCATCTAAATTATTTTAATGCCTTGTATATTATTATAATTACTATCGGTCTATATCCAATTATATTATTTAGTTTTATGTTGATTTTATTACCTATAGAAAAGAAAAAAAATATATATATTATTTTATCAAGTTGAAAAATCTAGTTTAAATAAAAAGTTAAAAATAAAATAAAAAATGATGAGAATAAAAACAAACTAGGAAACAATTGTACATTTTAAGTTACCTTAATTGCAAGTAATATGAACTAAAAAAAAAATCGTAAATTAAAAAAGAAAACAAAAAATAAAACAAATAGTAAGGGTATTTACAATTTGTTTCTTTGATTGTATAGTCTACTCTCTATAAAGAAAGCATGTTGCATAAATGTAGACTAGGCTGTTAAAAGTTAAGTGCTGCAAAGGTTTTCCGACCGTGGAGGGGGCTCGATTCAAAACGTTAGCTCTTATGCTGCCTTTTGCCTCTATTAGCGACGAACGCGATATGTATAGAGCGGGCCGAGTCAGGACAGTGCAAATTGACCGAGTTGCTCTTAAAAATAAAACGATCTTCTTCGATGAATGGTTCCAGAAGAAGAACGTTTTTCAATTTGTCATTCAATTTTCACTTAGTTTTCAGGACTGACAACTGACCACCTTATACCTAGCTCGCGCATATGAGCATTAAGTGGGCATTACTACCACTGCGCTTCAGGTAACTTCCTTATGCTAAGGAACTGAAGGCAGTGAGCTTGGAATCGGTGGTATCACCAAGGAACACCAAAATTATTTATTTCGATTAAAACACAGCCAAGTGCTTCCTTTGTTAAACTTAAATGATTTATAAATCTAGAACTGAAAGAATAATTTTCGTTTCATTTGGCGGGTATTGCGCCTTAGGAAAGTATACAATTATCGACCAAGACGCTTGTTCGAAATAGTTTTGTTGTATTCGGTGTGTCTTGCTCGTATGCAATGGCATGTATTTTTGACAGCCACAACCGAAACAATTCAAAACAAAAGGGCGTGTTTTGATTCGTTTGCTTGATGTGTGCTGCCTCATAAGAAAACATGTTCTCTTTTTCATACACACTTAATTCAGCTTCAAAAATTATAACTTCAAACCATTTGATATTTTCTTAAGGCAAACTACTTTTTATTCTTTTCGTTTTAAGGAGTATCAATATAAAACTTAAATTTGTTCGAGGGAATTTTGCTCTCGCGAAAAAGTCATGTGGTGTTTGCAGCAGTTCCCCTTGCGTTTCCGGCATACGAATAAATTGTGCCGCAACATTACCAATTGCTTTGGACACTCGTTTCAACAAACAATTCAAGCCAATTGAATTAATCCAAATCCGTAGTAGCGTAATACTATTAATAACTGGGTTATAAATAGGGATTCACTTTATCTATATTATGGGTCATAATTCATTCGAAGTCTATCGAAGAAGAAAACCACCAATCCAAACTGAACAAAATATATAATAAATTCCAACTTTTTCGCGACGATTACCCCAGCAATAATAAACGATACATTAATTTTAAATTTACAAATAAATAATAATTAAAAACGGACCTAAAAGGAGTAGTTGTCATAAAGTTGAGTCATTTTCCCATTAGGAAGGGGCATATTCGATTTTTATTTCGGATCTCTGATAATTCGTGTGCGCTACTTGACTGCTGTGCACCTACCTCCGAAACCTCTTGCAAACAAATGCATCTGCATCCCCAACATTTAATCCTAAAGAGAAGCGACATGAGAAACCGTTTGCAGACTTTTTCAATCGATTTTGTTATTTATCAACAATGAGTAGTTGCGTTATCGCTGTGGGACTGCTCCTCCCTAGGGTCCACATTAAACGGACCTGAATTGGGTTCGGAGTGCGGAGTTTAAAAAGATTATTAGTAAGGCCCAGTACGATTGCTTGTGTATCGGTATTTGTTGTTCTCTTTTTACAGGATAATGTTAATTTGAGAGAAAAAAAAAACATTTTGCTAAATTGTACTTGAAAAGCTGTGGTAAACACTCACGTATCCTGTCATTCTAAAAACGAGATTCTTATTTCCTTAACGGATCAATTTCTTTTTTGATAGTACCTTATTCGCATACTCTAAATATTAAGAAATTTAATTTAATAGTATACATGTTATTTAAACATAATCAATACATATTCGACTGTTATTTTATAATTTTAATTGTATTAATGCGAAACTTTCAGCTCTGGAATAAAACAGTTGCAATATGTACATAACCTTACAAATCGATAAACATAGAAGGCGACTGGGGATGCATAATTGGAATATATTCGTGACTAAATATATGTTTTTGTTTTTATATGTTTACTATTTCATTTTACAAATATAAAAAATACGCGAATCTCATTTATTTAGCTTTGCCACTGGTTGTTTATTTTAAAAATATAAACGTTCTACGATCATGTTGGCATCAGTAAGTGCATTAGAATAAAATGACAAAAATTCAACAAAAGAATATTTTAAAGAAACATTATGCATGATTAAAAATGTATATCATTGGCACTTGTTACCGCCTCCCTTATAAACAAATGCTTGGAGAGAAAAAACGAGAGAAACGTCTGCCCGCCGACAATCAAGAAGAGGAAGTACAGCTTTCTCTTCCGGTCACCGGTGTAGTCCAACTGTTGAGGATTCCCATAAGGATCGTAATTAATAGGCCCTCCGGAAGCTGCCGGCGATGTTTCCTGTAGGACTTTTGTTTTAAGTGTTCGTAGCTGTAAGTAGTGTTAATAAGTAACATTCATAAATGAGATCTCATGTTTAATCTCACCAAAAAGAAGCTCAGTGTTAGACTGGAATACACGAGCATAAGATAATAACCAAAACTTTGAAATAGGGTGCTAGCCAGAAGACACGCAACGATTATTACGAACTTGTATCCGGAAAAAGCAAGTAGATCGAGGGTCTTAAGGCTTGTCTTGATGTTAACGACATAAAGCGTTATAGAGTAGACAACCAGCTCAAAAATGCTGTAGGCCAAGGCACTGGAAGCCTGAATGCCAAGCTGTTCAGGGGAAAAGCTACTCTGCATTCCGAGCATGAGACCTGCAACAACAACGTAAGTTATGTACGCCATGGCAGGTATGTAGAGATCTGGGGCGTTAATGTCATATCGGGGCTGTACAGGGTTGTCCTGATCGTATTTTAAAGACCAGTCCTGCGGTAATAGTGAAAAAGAAGTAATAATTGGCATAACATATGAGATTAACTTGAAACTCACTCTGTGTGTAAACGGAAAAAAGAGAAGCCGCAACTTATTGATAACGTAATTGTTGTCCACAGCAAAATAGTATTTTAGCTTTGCCACCGGCACCCATTTCTCAAACTGGTTCTCCACCATTTGTTTTCCTTGATCTGCTAGACGTTGTCCATACTGCATAGCCATGTCCTGCACAATTGGCTGTTGGAACATAGCAAACTGTTGGGGCATTTGATTTGGAGCATTGGGAAGGTTTCCAGTTGGCTGTGAAGGAATACCAGGATATTGTTGAAAATTTTGTTGTGGCAGCTGTTGTTGCTGTTGAAGTTGAGGTTGTTGTAACTGCTGCTGTGGTTGTTGTTGTTGTGCTGCTGGCATTTGTGTGTATCCAAAGTTCTGATTCATTGGTGTTGTTTCATTGTTGAATGTGTTGCCACCGGCATATGGAACGTTTTGTGGAGCCATCATTGGATCCACTGGTGACATATATTGTGGAGGAACTGCAGGAGCAGTTGATCCTAGTGCACTTACATCGCTGACTCGTTTTAATTTTCTTCCAGGTCCTTGATCTGTTCAAACAAGCAACAATTAGTTGAGTTACATTTACAGAGGTACGTATACAGAACAAGGGAATATCGCAAGACAATTGGAAGGCTATTACATCAGCACTAGTTTAGAAATTATAACATTTAGAGTAATCGACAAGACCAAACAGAAATGATGTCAATATTTAAAGGAGTTTTTTAAGGGTTAAACGGGAAAACACACAATGTTATTAAAACACAATCAGAATCATTGCCTTTACTTGCGAGTTTCCTTACAATTTTCGAACTTACGCTGTCGGACTGATGGGTTGGGGTTGTAGTTCATGATGATAGTCTATCTCTGAAACTCGATTCACCAGGGTTTTGTAGGTATTTTCGGTAAATTCAATGTAAATTTGTAGTGTTGATTTCAACTTTTGGTACACATCACCAGTTAAACTTCAACCAGCCCTAGTTGGTTTGGCAGTTCGATTGATTAGTTCAGTGGCGTCTATCTCATTTGACATCGTGTACTATAATGGAATCGTTCAGCCCTCCAGAAAGCACTGCTTCTCAAACAGAAAAAAAAATCAAAAAAATTTCTTTCAAGAAACATTCCTATACTTTCTTGAGCCAAGTACTAAAAATTTGTCACACTCAAAAAATTGAGCGAAACTCGATCAAACACTTGCAAATATACCCCAGACTACGTGGATAGACTTTGAGCTACTTTCGACCTTTTACATCTTTGAAATCTAATCCATATTACAAACAAATATATAATTTACCTTTTTTAGCAACATATGAACGTTCTGGGAAAACATTCGACCACCACCGCATTTTATTTATTTTGACAGATTTTAGTTTTGAGTGCAAATGCATTTTAAGACGGATTTTTAATTTTTTTCAACTTTGTGCATTTGACTCTTTACTCGCTATTTTGCTAATATATATTTTTTTGTCTTTTTTGATGAGAACGTGTATAGACTTTGTGTGACTTTGATCGATTCAAACTGCGTACGAGAATCAACTTATTCATATAATTTTCTGTTTTTTTTTTACTCCGTGGAATGATGTTTTCCCCAATTGGATCTCATAAAACAGCGATATAGAAATGTTTTAATGCCGACTGGAACAAATACAATAAGTGGAAGAATGTATTGTACACAGAAAATAATTTTCGGTATAAATTTGTTTGCCAGATCATGGGAAAAAAACACTTAATTTTTTAATATTAATACCTACTATGATATGTATATATATGTAGCACTGAATGCTACTAGAAGAGTTTCCACCGTACAGCGGTTTTGGAAAAGTCGAATTTCGTTTGACATACGATTTGTTAAAATAATTGCCGCAATTTTGAATTTGAAAAAAAAGATTAGATATATTTTTATAAGTTAAACGTTTTTAAATTAAATATTTTGTAGTCTTATAATACAGTTTTTATTAGACAAAATGGAGAGAACACCAAAATTACCCGGAAAGTCGCTTTCGCTTTCTACTCGCCTTCGTAATCGTGCAAGTGGTAAACGCAAAAATTTCTTACAATTTTATTCTCTTCATAACATTAGTTTGTTTTTTTAATAGCATCTCCGGGAAGCCGTATTAAGAGCTCCACAGCTGCACCGTCCTCACCAATTTCATCCGAATGTAGCTTGGACTGTACTCCGCCACATCGCAAATTTATATTTAATCCACCGTATTCCCCCACAAACGATCTCGACTCATCGCCAATTTTTCGACTTTCTCAATCGTCAACAAACTGTCCGGATGTAACTTGGCGATGGACAAAGGACGATCCTGCTGCTGGTAACTCATTACTGTCCTCAGCGTTGGCTAAATCAACACCCAAAAGCAACGGTGACAAGGAACTGCGGAAAAAAAGATTGTTACAGCGAAAAGAACAATTACATAGAGCAGAAATTGAAAATATAAAAGACAATCGACTAAAGCGGGAACTTGCACGCAAAAAGCAATGTGAACAAATGGAACTTTTAATTGCTGAGCAAAATAACACAGTTGTTGGCATAAAGAACGATGAGTCGACTCCTACCTCGAAGGAGCAGTCACTTTCCAATTCATCCGGTTACGGTTCTAATACTAATATTGAAAATATTGTTGATCTTCTAAATGATTCCGATGCAGATGGGATGTTGCTGGAAGCGTCACAAAAAGTTGAAACAAACATTAAAGAAAGCAAGATTACTTACACCAAAGAATCAAAACCCCATATTGTAAAGAATAACAATGAAAAGGTGAGTGAATTTCTCCATGATTCACTTGACGATTGGTTTGCTTCTCTAGACGCCGACTTACTCATAGCACAGTCACAGAAATCGCGCACATCTTTACAGAGGTACAATTCAATGCCGACAGACTCACCGGTGGTAGATAAAAACCCGGATCAGTCGAAGTTTAAGCGCTATCCCAGCAGCAGCACGTTGCCCCCCAAAACCAGTAAGTTTCGCTGATTCAACGTTCTTTCTTCTTTCTTTTAATGCACCTTAAACTCATCAATATTAACATCCAACAATATTCATGTGGAAATACCCTCTAGTTTTTAATTTCATTTTTACTATTATTTCTTAAGGAATCGCACTTTATTTCTTAGTATTTGCGTGAACACACGAACTGTTATACGATTATTGTGATAAGGATTTTTTTTTGTTGAATAAATTATACATCTTAAGTGGCCTGAAGTACATTCTAAATTTATGCGTTTGTGAAATATATCCTTACTTGATCCACCCTGAAAGATGCAGGTTACTAAGAAGGCTTGAGAGGAAAGATTCTTCTTGGTAAATGTGATCCCATTTTTATAACATAAACTAAAGTAAACAGCTTTAAAGATTATGGAAACTTCTAGAAAACAGAAGTTTTGTTTAAACGTATTTAACAGTCTAAATTTATCTAATACAATAATATGAAGCTAGTAGGTATAGTATGTAACATGGAAAAAATAAAAACAATGGTTCTAAAAGTATATAATACGTTTAAAAAAAAATGCAAACGCTAGAGACAACCAAAACGTTTAGCTGTATTTAATTGCTTGGCTCTTCCTGCGAAATAACAAATTAGTGATCATGCAGGTTGGATCCCGGACAACTTACAACGAGGCTGTTGTAGCTCAGTTGCGGATTTTTGGCGGGTTATTTGTGGATATAGAGCGATCAAGCTCATCTGAAACAATCAGATGCAGGTTTGGGCGTATTGTATTGTCGCTAAACATCCACCACTTCTCCTTTCGATAGCTTTATCGTGATCGAGATAACCAAATTACCTTTAAATGCTGTTCGGGCTTTGCTTAGGATTTATGGCTTTATCAAGGCTACTACAGACAAACGCCGTACGTAAGTATTTGTCTTATGACTTAGTCATATAGATAGTTAAGCCTTTAAAAGAATAAACTCAAAACTTAATTTTTGATTTTTATAACAGTTTATTTATCATAGGAACATTTATCTGCTTTTGAGGACACTCTCTCCTGCTCAATTACTCTTTTTTTTAGCTGCATCCCACTTCTACATTATTGAAGTTGACTTCTACATTATTGAAGTTGAGTTGAATAGCATTTCTTCTTTGTTCAGGGCTACCATGGTGTTACAATAGTGAGTGGTACGAGGATGTATACTGTATAGCCTTCTGGCAAATGAAAAGGCCAACAGTAGGGTTTGTATGTTAGACTTGAAGCTTAGTTTTCTTTTTAAAATAAGTATAAAGTATTGAGGTTAGGCAGCTGAGACTTCTTGATCAGTAGTCCAGCACAACAAAAAATTACAGCGCAATAAAAAACCGGTGAACAGTCGTTTAAATATTTGGTGAGTAAGTAACTTCTTACAATTAATTAAACCTTTTATACCAACAACTCTTCATTTAAAATTGCCATCTAAAAAAGTAAATAATAACACTCAACATTTGAAAAATGTTTTGGTGTTGGTGAAAATAGATGAAAATCTCGCTAAGAAATCGAGATACGCAAAATTGCTCTGAATCTGAAAGAAGTGTTTTTTTTTTTAAATCTGCCAGCCAGCTGATTTCGAGAGCAGAAAAACTGCTTTGAGTCGGAAAAAAGTGATTTTTCTGTCCCAATGGAAAACGACATTAAACGTTAGCTATCAAAAATATATCACAGATTTTATGCCTATTCGTTCGATAAAAAAGTGTTTCAACCTATTTGGTTTTTATTACTAACGCTGTAAGCCACTGCCCTATACTTCCCAGCTGCATCTCGTTATTATCATCTTCTAAAAAGCATTTCACCTATGAATCTGGATATTTCCTAGTTATTATTCCAGCTAAGTAGTCATAACGGAATACAGTTAATTATACAGCAATTAAATAGCAACAGTGGTTTAAATAAAGGAACGAAGACGTTGTGGAGTTATTGTTAATTTAAAGTGATCAATAAGGATTCATTTTAAAGAACCCTTCAACCTTAGAGCCGAACTGTTGACAATAATACACTAATCTCTCCTTGCAGATTCAATATTGGATTTCGACATTTTCAAAATCCTTAAAAAAAAATTAGAGGAAAACAGAATAAAAGTGAGAACTGGACAGATAGAGTGCTTTCGAAGAGGAAATCGTAATCATGGAACATAAATTTGTTTTTACACGAAGCTAAAAGTATTTCTCCGGTACGAATTCCTCAGCAGGAAAATTGCATGCACCTTTTTTTTATTTTTAAATATTTGCACATAATACAAAAATACTTATAGCGGTTAACAGAAATTCTGAACAATATCGTTGAATCGCCATAACACGAAATGTTAAGCGTGCAGTTTGAAGTTTACACAATAACAAATTTTAACATATTTTTTAAATAAATCTTATATCTTTTGTACAGCTGAATAAACGGTATTGTAAAGAATTGTTTTACTTTATCGTAAGTAAGGATAGAAACTTTTTCTGGTGACCATTTCTTACGAACTACCAACTGCTTGTCACTGCATTGCTCTATTTATGAAGATTCGTTCATGGATAATGTAATTCCATAGCATAAACTAACTACTAAATAGACTGACAGCTTTCGTGCCCCTACCCGATTTCCCCCTCAAATTTCAAAAGAGAGGCTCTCTCTCGCGCTCTCTTCTTTTTCCTGTCTGTGAATACGTGTATTAATGGCCGCCGGGTGGCACTATTTCAATAGCAAACAAGTTGTAAATAGATTTATAACAATAAATGCAAAAATATACATGTTGATTCTGTTTTTTTTAGGTAGCATAACTTGTTCTCTACCCATATTCTGCACCAAAAACTGTTCATCCATTCACATTTCAATTGTTTTTTAGTTTTATTTGTATGAAATCTATTTTTGACAGCAAAATTCATGCAGCTGCATAAATGAAATCCGTGGGGGTTGTTCAAAAAATGAGTTGGCAACATACAAGTTGAACCCAAGCTTCCACTAGGGCATAAGTGAATTTTAGAAAATGTTCATGAACGTTGAATAAATTTCTATTAGGCTTGGTGAATGTTTCCAAATTCGTTTATTTAACGCCATATTTGTACAAAATTAAAATATGAATGGAAATTCTGTCGCTTAATAACACAGAACAGTGTTGAATAATGTTACTTAGGAACAGTAAAGATGCAAATGCTATTAATATCGGAAAGCAAGATTGTGGTATAATTGGATTTTGCTACTTGATTTCCGATTTCAGATTTCGCGTATTCAAACGATTTGCTTTTACAAATTGTATAACAATTTATTTTCAAATGTGCACTGATTTTTTATAAGCCTGTCTACATTAGGTTCGTTCGCGTTCGCGGTTTGAATCGAACGCAATCGATATAAATCGATCGCAATCGCACAAAATCTATACACGTACTCATCAAAAATGGCAGAAAAAGAGAAAATTAGCAAAATAACGAGTAACGAGCAGTTTCTCTCTTGGCTCGAAACAGCTCAGAGAATTTCACCCGGCAGGTTCTGATAAATGTGTCAAATACACAAAGTTCACACAAATTCAAAATACGTCATCCGAGTATTCACATAAATATAAGGCGATCTACGAGGATTTTTGTATTATGGCCTTTACAAACAAAAACCAAGCGCATACAAATTTGACAGCAATAATATAAGCAATAAAAAAATCGAATTCATTTTTCGAATTAAACAAATGCATACTTGATATGTTATTGTTCATTTTACGTACTAACTACAGATTATAATTTATGCTACAACTAAAAAATATTTTTCGCCACAACATAAAAACAAAATGTTTTCCCTAAACGGTGTTAAAATATTTTGTTTCAGTATGATTTCGAAATTTGAAGGATTAAAATCAACAAAAAAAAAGTGTGTTTTTTTCTAAATAAACAAAAAAGGTTCAAGTTACAAAATATCTTTCAACAAAGGAAAATAAAACGTGTTAGTTCATTTTATAAAGTTCATAAACTTTATAAACTCTTAAGTATGGCAAAAAGATACATTTTTTTTGATCGAGATTGCTTTTCATTTGCCAAAAAAAAACACACTCTTCTATCTCAGCAACATTTGAGAAATCTCGTTTTTTTCTCATATTTACACATACTTTCCTAATACTAATGTGTATGACACACAGTTGGTGGTTACGAATTGCTTATTGTTGGAAGGTTGGGTTTTTTAACTGAATTATTAATTTTTCGAGTAGGTATGGAAACAATTTTTTATATTAAATTATTTCGAATTGTGTACAAATCAATTCAAATCGATTTTCAGTGCAAGTGAAAACAAATTTTTGTTGCGGCCAATTCAATGCACACAAGAACCAATAAAATTCATATTTTATGTTCGATTTGGCAGCAGAAATCTGAAAAGCCAAATCGAGAACGACATAAGAACAATTGTTATTTGCCCAACACAGCCGCAACACGATAACGAAATGAAAGCCCACCTTAGGCTACCGACATCCGGTTTAAACCGGAAGAGTGTAGGCTGGTTTTTTTCAAGTATGAGTGAGCCCCTTTGATTAACATAGGCACAAATACATGAATTCAAACTGGGCTACATCCAAGGTCAAATTCAGCTTGTAGGCGATTTCTCTTTTTTGGCTGAAGCTGTCAGTCTATTTACTAGTTAGTTTATGTTCCATAGCATGTCACAACCAAATGGCTTTCTCAATGAGATATATGTTGCGAACCAATAGATTCGAAACAAAGAGTAGTCAAACTTATAGCACGCAAGAGAGATTCTTATTGTGTTTACAAATAAAGAGAACTAGCTAATAGCATCTTTTTTAAATAATTGCTGAAATTTTGCAAAAGCCCTATTGTTGGATACACATTTCTGTTACACATCAGCTGTTAGTAATGCCTTGTTAAAAGTCTAAAATCCAAATCAATTGCTTGCACATTTAGGATTAGTCGTAGGGGAAAGGTGGAGGTGAATGATAAAGTTCGTACCATTGACTTATTTTAAATGGACTGCTAGTAGACAACTTCGCGTTGGTTCCAGCATAAGCGCTAGCTCTCGTGGTTCGGAGCGGAATAAATTGGAAACTCACATCTGACTTTTCCATTTCGTTGCAGATATAAGTACTTTAAGAAATATAGATGTAAGCAATTTATATGATGAATTAAATTCTCATGTACTTGAATTTGATATTCTTGACAATCATAAGTATTTATTGATCAGAAATGTGATTGAAATATACACTAAAGTGTTATTACATCATAATTCTAAAATGAATAATGAAAAACAATATAAAAAACTAATTCGCAATAAATATACGAAAATTGTGCAATTTATGGGACAATGAAAAACAATTTTTTATTAAAATTTTGTATTATTAATTATTTAAACTAGCACAATTTCGAGATGACGTCTATTGTATAAAATGCCGCAACTATTTGAATTTCAACCATTTCACTTGGCAAATCTGTTGATATAAAATAGGCAACGCAGTTGCTCGTTAGGAACAAGAGAGGTTTATTAATTCAAAAATGAGAGATAGTAAACTGAAAGAGTTCAGTGCTTAAAGTGTGTTCACAAAGATAAATCTTAGGGAGTGTTTACATTCAATAAATAATTCCTAACACTCCCACTTTTATTTAATGTACTTTAAAATAAACAAAAAAAAAATTAATTGATGTTGGCAGCACCGATGAGTCCACGTAAATATTCAAAACGTTGACGTGGTAAACCCTTCGTGAATATATCTGCATGCTGCTCAGAACTAGGAACATATTGAAGTTCGAATGCACCGTCTTCAAGCTTTTCCCGAATGAAATGATGCCTGACATCTATATGTTTAGTGCGTCTATGAAATTCGGGGTTTCGGATTAATTTCATCGCACTTTGGTTATCCAGAAATAGTTTCGGCACGATCACAATCGATGAAGTTAAACCTGCCATCAACTCGCTCATCAAAATTAACTGCTTAACAGTATGACACGCTGCAATATATTCAGATTCTGTTGTGGACAAAGCCACAACTTGCTGCCTTTGCGAACACCAAGCAAGTGGTCCGGAACCTCTCTGAAAAATATAACCAGACGTGGATTTTCGAGTTATTAAATCACCTGCATAATCTGCATCGCTATATGCGCACGTCTGCGTGTTAACATCTATTGAATCGAAAACGAGACCATAGTCCTCAGTTACTTTTAGATATCTCAATATCCTTTTTACCGCATTCCAATGAATCTTCGTGTGCTTCTCAAGGTACCTGCTTACGATACCCACAGCAAAAGAAATATCTGGCCGCGTACCAGTTGCCAGATACATCAAACTACCAACCACCTCTCTATAGGGCACGTTCTCCAATAATGCTGCTCCACTCCCTGCATTACTATTATTATTTAAAGATGAACTCACATCACATGGCGTCGACACTGGATTCGCATCCTTCATATTAAACTTTTCCAATATTCGTCTGGTGTTTGTTGACTGTTTAACAAAAATTGGTCCAGTTCCAGCACGATGGATCTCCAACCCAAGATAGAATTTAGCATCTCCAAAAATGATTTCAAAATGTGCTCTTAAGTAAATATTTCAGGAGTTCAAGTGCGTACTGCTCGTCAGTAGCGGCAACTAGCCCATCATCTATATATTTAGATTGCCAAGATGATCTTTTTGTTGCCTTGGTGACTGGTGAAAACACAGGAATCAGCCTTGTTGACTTTAAAACCATACAGCTTCAGAAAATTAGAAAATTTCTGATTCCAGCAACGAGATGCTTGCTTCAACCCATAAAGACTCTTTTGCAGGCAGCACACCCTGCTAGATCCGTCTTGGTAACCCACTGGTTGTCGCATGCAGATTTCAGAATCCAATTTGTAATAGGCCTAAGGGTGGAATGTAGAGGGCGCTGGGAGCGAATGTGCGATAGGAAGCAAGGATGTGGATGGGATCGGAACAGAAAGGGAATGAGTGTCGATAGCGGAGAGCGCGGCATGCTGGCGAAGCACGGCTAAGCTCGCCGAATGGGGTGGTTCTTGTCGCCGCTACACGACGAAGCCTACGACAAAACATAAAACATGCCAAAAATAAATTCTAAACAACGGACGGACTGGTCTTACCACACTGAGGGCGCTGCGGTGTTAATCAGCGATGGCCTTCTCCCTCCCCACCATGGAAATCCGGCGGCCATTTTGGATTTCCCCAATGACGATTACATCAGCTCCACCAGATCAAGTCATTGACCGAAAGCGACGACACACCTTTCCACACCCCCCGATAATTTTAATTCAATTACCCATCAAGCGTCGGTGCGCTTGAATAAAACCGATGGCTTTCATTTTGGGTGTGGATAAGCACATTTATTCATTTTAATTTTTTTTTTCCTTACTCTATAAATTTACTATTCAAAAAAAAAAAAAGGAACGGCTGAAGAGACAAAAAGTTAAAAGCGAGGTAAAAATTACACAATGAAAGTGATTTACAAAAAAAATCAAAAATCTCTTTAATCCGATTCCCGCAGGTCAAGGTCAAAAAAAAAAACTACCTAATTCCCTACTAATCTACTACCCAGAGTGAGCTCAGTTTGGGAGGGGTGGGGAGAATAATCAAAAAAAAATATATATATACGAAGACAAAACGGACCACGGAAATCAAATTGTTTGCCGAAACTTAAAATTAACTCGAAATTACTTAATTAAAACAATGAAAGTCACAAAAAAAAAAACTTAAAACCTATCTCACGCCACTTAAAACTAAAACAATTACACACAAAAACGATGAAATTTTGACGGGATGCTCCTAGCCAGGTATTATACATATAGAACTTTGAATTGTTAATTTCCGTTCGTGACGTTGGATTGCTGTTTGCGTTGGTGGGTACAAAAAGGGGGGTGGAGTGGATAAAATTTCGGATTCCACTACTATTCCCCGCAAATAACCACTCTTCAGAAACAAAAAAAAATTTAAAACGACCAAACCTGGTGACGTCATAGGGGTTGCGTTTTTGGAAGGTGAATATACGGCTGGCGACTTGATGAAAGTATTTTCTGGCGATCCCAGGCACTTCTGACGATCTTCAAAATGACTTTCGCAACAAGGAACAGTTCCGATGCAGTACAGGTCATCCAACACTCTTTTTATATGGCGGTCATGACTTTCTTAGTGTAGAACGTCTGAGTAAAGTCCATGACCGCCACTTGCCCTCTATATTGAACGAACGAGATCTATGTAAATTTGACCAAAATTAATACAAATTCCATATCTCACATAACTTCATTATACACTTACCACAATAAACAGTATAACTTTTCAAAAAAAAAGTACATGCCTATCTAAGACTTATTATTAATTACTTTATTCAAATCAAAAATTATGTTGCAAAGGAAATTGGCACTATGGCCGTTTATAAGCACTTCTTAACTTAGCTTAGTTCGGAATACGAATGGTTCCAGCTAGGAAACAGCTCTTCGGCTTCTACAGCCAACAATGCCCCATACATCATATAGCAACAAATACTTGGCCAACCTTCCATTTCTGGAGTAGCCGCTAGAAATCATGCTACCTTCTTCATCCCATCTCCACGTCCTGCTCTTCGAATTTTCAAACCCACTCAATCAACATTGCCTCTGAATTCTGTCAACATTGCCTCTGAATTCTGTCAACATGCCTCTAAAGGTTCAAGCTACAATGTATCCCTGAACTCTACCGGTTCAACGTACTCATTTTGACACTTCAGTCTGCCAACAAAAAGAAACAAAAAAAAAAACAACACGCATGGATTTGCAGGGGCAAGTAATATTTATTTATCCTCTTTATTATATTTTTCTTTATTATTTCAGGTAACTATTCGTGGTGGACGATGGACAAATTCATGGACTACATGATTAAAGACCACAAAATGTGAAAGGTACTACCGTGAAATTAATTTGTTATGTGATGTTTATTTCTCATTTTATTTGACCTTCCCATCACAGAATCTACCCTTGGGACAGCACCGGTGATAGGGACAGGGAGTGTTCGATCTACATACAGGTAAGGTAGCGATTTTGTTTGAATTGAAATTTTATTCTTGTTGTATTTTTCAGATTTGTCTTATGGCAAGAAGGGTGACTGTAACAAATTCACCGTACAAAAATTCTGTTTTAACGTCAAACTGCTTCAGAACCAGCTTTTCTGATGCAGCAATTGAAAGAATTGTTCTTATGGAGTCAAACTTCACTGTTGGGCTAAAAGTTTCCTGATAATCGATTCCATACCTCTGTGAGAATCCCCGAGCTACTAGTCTAGCTTTAAATTTGTCGATCTTCCTATCAGCTCCATATTTTACGCGAAAAACCCATCGATTATCTATTGCCGACTTATCTCCAGGAAGATCCATAAGAGTCCAAGTTTTGTTGTCCATTAAAGATTTAATTTCTGCATCCATAGCTCTTCGCCATTGTAGAGCGTATTCAGATTGAATCGCATCCTCGTAAGAGTCTGGCTCACACACTATGGCAGAAAAAACTTCGCCTTGCTCATAGTCGTTCATATTTGGCGGTGGACGAATCGAGCTTCTATTCCGAAGACCATAGCTCCTAACAACTTCCGTATTTTCTGTTTCATCAGGAAAAACATCCACATATTCAAACGGCATAGTTGTATCAAAATAGTTGTCGCCATCGCTATCTGCTATACAGTCATCCTCTATTTGTTGTTCTTCCTCGAGTCTCTCATCAATCTCCCTGGTCTTTAGCATTTGGTGTTGACGTTTCAGAAGGCTCCAAGCCTACTAACAAACTGTCGTTTTCAGCTTCCCCTGATTCGTTGCAAAAACCCTTTTCTTTAAAAATTACATCGCGGCTGACTTCCACTGAGTTTCTATCCTCAATCCACACACGATATCCCTTTGTGTTCTCGCAGTAGCCTACGAAAATACCTTGAACTGATTTCTTGTCCCACTTACGTCTTTTCTGTTTGGGAATGTCCACGAAAGCTTCTGAGCCAAAAACCCTCAGATGATGGATTCTTGGTTTCGCTTTCCACCAAAGTTCAAAAGGAGTTTTGTCTTCAATTGTGCTCTTACCCGTCCTGTTTAAAATGTACACCGCAGCGTTCACCGCTTCTGCCCACAATTTCATATCCCAGCTCTTTGCATGAAGCATTGTTCGCGCTGCCTCGATAATCGTCCGCATCTCCCTTTCTGCACAACCATTTTGTTCCGGAGTATATGGTACAGACAGCTGATGTCTTATATTGTTTCTTTCCAATATTTCGGTAACATCCTTGTTGACATATTCGGTGCCGTTGTCCGTTCGAATACATCCTATGTCACAACCAGTCTCCATCTTTGTAGCTTTTATGAAATGGACCAACTTTTCCTTGACTTGAGATTTATGTTGCAAAAATATACCTTTCTGTAGCGTGAGTAATGGTCTTTGAAGAGAATGAAGTACTTAGCCCCGCCCACACTCGCATTTTCCATGGGTCCACATAAATCTGAGTGGATTAATTCTCCTGGATGTACCATTTTCGTTTCGCTATGTCCAAAAGTAGCACGGTGTTGTGTTACAGTCACCCGCTTCGTCTCAGTTTAGACCTAAAAAAAAAAAAAAAAAAAAAAAAAAAAAAAAAAAAAAAAAAAAAAAAAAAAAAATTAAACAAACCTTAATGCCAGTTCAAATCAAAGAACCAATTGGATTTACCATTACGTGTACCAAACACACCTTGTCTCTGTTGCTGTTCCGCGACTATTTTCTGTAATGAGAAATATTAAAAAGTTAAATACAAATACACCATAGAAACAAGTTCATCTCACTTACCTGCAATCCTAGCTGTCCAATATTTATTTACTCCTGTGTTCCCTTTCGTCTACCGTCTATATAGTTCCTGCAACAAAATGTAAACAATGATTATCAGCACTAGCCATACATATGTATACATACCTGCATAAATGCACAGAAACTGCAACTGGTTGCCTTTTCCTGCATCAACCGTGATGACGCCGTGATGCCCCTAATCAAAGGAAAATATTAAGCAAAAGATTAGGAAGGCAAAAGATTAGGAAGGCATTTTGTACAAATAAAATGTCCTAAATAGTAAAGAGAACATAAAAATAATACTTACCCCTGTAAATGTTGTCCATGCGTATTGTTTGTGTATCGCGTTGTAATTTTTTTTTGACATTCTGAAGTGTCAAAAATGCATATGTGAACCGGTTGAGTTCAGAGATGCATTGTTGCTGGATTTTTGGTTGATGCATGTTGGCAGAGTTCAGATGCAATGTTGGTTGAGTGAATTTGAAAATTCAAAGAGCAGGACGTTGAGATGGGATGAAGAAGGTAGCATGATCTCTAGCAGCTACTCCAGAAACGGTGGAAGATTGGCCAAATATTAATGTTATTTGTATTAAGAGACTAGGGGGCATTGTTGGCTGGAGAAGCCGACGATAGTACTTGGCGAAACCATTGTGCGGTGAACGTCCAAAGTCAGTGGCAGTTTTTTTTTTCCTTTTTGTGATCCAAAGGCCACAGTGCCAGAGTTTTTGGTTGTTTTTTTTTTGAAAACTAAAGGAAGGAGGATCTAAGTCCATAAAAAAATTAAAAATTATTTATTTTTGATAGTGGTAAGTTTCAGGTAGAATAGTTAGAGTGTTGTTCTGTATAAATTAATCCAGTGTATTAATAAATAGGTATACCGTATATACATACATACGTCATCTTTCGGCGGTCAACGACTATCCTGAAACAAAATCGCAAGGAAGCCGTGACCGCCAACATTTTTTTCTTGGTGCCGAGTTAACTTTTTTTGTGTGACGCTGTAATTTTTCTGTGTGGTGAATATTGTGCGGCTGGAGTGACAGCCTGAACCGGGAAAAGAATACGGAAGTGCCACAAGAGCACCCGCCTACCGCTACCAAACGGTCGGCATATGTACCAAGTACCGCCATATAAAGCACATAACACATAATATACGTCACCAACAACCAAGTCACATACACACATATAAAATACGGCTCCAGCATCCAAGCCACATACACCCATATATACCACGGCTTCAACAACCGAGTCACAAAAGCACATAACAAATAAAATACGTCATCAAAAATTAAGTCACGTACACACATATAAAATACGGCTCCAGCATCCAAGCCACATACACCCATATATACCACGGCTTCAACAACCGAGTCACAAAAGCACATAACAAATAAAATACGTCATCAAAAATTAAGTCACATACACACATATAAAATACGGCACCAACATCTAAGCCACATAACTCCAACAAAAGACAGGAAGATTTGTTTGCACCGAAGAAGAATTTAAGTACCTATATACGTGTAATCGTTGCCACATCAAAAATTTTTATTAGTTAATTTTATTCATTTTATTATTTTCGTAACTTTATAATTTTTTTGTTTTACATATAATTTTGTGTGTCTTTGTTTTGTAAATTAATGTCCATACTTGTAATAAGTTTCGTATCCAAGTTTTAATTTTTTTTATGCACAATTTGTGTAAGAACCCCTAAAGTGAGCTCATTCTAGGTAGGAAGTGAGTGGGAGCTAGGAGTATCGCGTAAGGGGGGATTAAAGCAACATTTTAAAGCGTTTAGGGCAAGGATACTAGATTTAAAGGAATTGCCAGATACACAATTAAATTTTGTTTTGTTTTTATATTTCTATTTTAATTTTTAAAATAAATTTTTTAAATTCCGTGATTTTTTTTTGTTTATACACATTAAAATTTTAATTCGTAATTTAAATTTAAAATGTTCAACTAAAGAAAAATTAATTAATGGTTATAAACTTAATGGCACAATAAACGATTTGTCACGTAGAGAATGAATAAATCGTTTCCTCTTTTACGGTGAGCCACAAAGTGAATTTATGGCATTTTAAGTAAATTTGTAGGGGGTGTAAAAGGGTGAGTAGCTGCTGTCAATCAATGGCTTGATCTGGTGAAGATGATGGAGTCGTCATTGGGGAAGTTCAAAATGGCCACCGAACTTCCAGGTAGGGTGGGATATGAATAGGCCGCGCTGAATACCATCGACAGCGCCCTCTCTGTGTGGAAACGTCCGTCCGCGCCTGAAAAGATTTTTTTTTACTGTAGGCACGATATATGTTTTGTAATAGGTATTGTTGGTGTGTGAGGACAAGAACCCTCACCATTCCGGCGTGTAAAGTCGAGCAAAAGCAAGCGTGCCCTGCTCCTCGCACCCAACACTCTCCCCCTTTCTCTATCACATCCTATCCAAATGTCATTTCCTCATCCTGATTCCTGTCTCTTTCAAATCCCAACGTCCTTAAACTCCTATTATATGCTTATTACAAATGGCGCCCAACGTTTTTGTTTGTCCTAGTCTTATGTCCTTTATGTAGTTTAGTCCACAATTGTTTCTGCTACCAACAACAATGAACTCGTAAGTCTTCATGTGAGTAGTTTGTGAAAATATCACAATGAATTGCGATGAGTTCGTTGTTGTTGAGAGCAAAAATAATTGGAATCTGTTACTGTCCTGTCTATTCTTTTCTTTTAATTCTTTCTTTGTGTGAATTTTACTATCCTGTCAAAAATTTCAATTTTCATTTCTTATTGTATTAGTCCTACATAGTCCACATGGATTCAGTGGCCGTGATTAAGTGTCGAATCGTCTTAACATGTTGCATTGTTCCGTCTCTTTATTTCTTCTAGTTTAGTGTGTTGTGACTCTCACCATCTCAAGTCTTCCAGCAAAGCCTTCCAGGTAGACTGGAATTGCGGAGATGGAGAGAAATACAACGATGTGTGTCCTTGTTCTACCCTCTTATTATATATAGTTGCTTTCCACATTGAGAGGTTTTTAACATTTAGTCCGTCCGCAGTCTTCTTTCGTTTATTCGATTTTTTTTGTATATTCAAGCCGATCAAGCCTCGGTATTAGCCAACAAAGAAACCGCCGATGGCAGACACCCGAAACACCCCCGATCTGAAATATATAAAACAGCAAATATTATAGTTTTATTTAGGTAGTTTTAGATATAGATACATACGTTTTATTTATTTTGTTTGTAGTCTAATCGTCTCACATTGGCAATTTTTAACTCCTTATTTTTTTCAATTATTTCTTTGTTTTGATTATTTATATTTTCCCTTATACCTTTATTTGTTTAGCTTTAGGTACATATCAAGATCACTGTCATATTGTACTAGCGTGCTGTTTTGTTTTTATTTAAGTTTAATTTATACCCGTTCTAAATTCGTCCATTTTCTTCTCGTCAACATTTTTGTTTCCCTGTGATGAGTTTACCTAAGGACGATTTTAAGAAACAAACAAATAGTCGAAGTTATAACCCAAATTATAGGAGAGTAATTACCCGTTCGCAATCTCATTCAGCAGGGAATAACTCTAAAGCAATGTCATTCGTTAAGCATAGTCCACCACCAGCCCATAGGTCCGCGAAACCCAAAACAACTATGTCTAGCCAATCGTTCTCCGATACTGGAAGTATGCAAGCGAACAGTGAATCTGCAACTTCTTCAGAATCTGTCTCGGCCCCATCCTTCAGTTCACTCAGCCAATTAGGTGCCACATCTATTGAGGCACAAAACGAAAGCATCCGAACTTTAGTCGATACTTCTGAAACACAAAACCCAATCAGTGCATTAAGAAGCCAGTCTATAACGACCGAAAATGCAAACTTACCCAACATAGAGTTTTCCATTAATCAAGCAATCAAAACCGCACTTCAGTCTCAGCAAAGCTCTCTTAGAGATGAAATATCTGCGGATCTGCGGAAGGAAATGAGAACAAATTTTCTAGAATTTCTGAAGGAATTCCAAATTGATCGTCCTGCTGTTCAACCGGAACAGACACTCCCGAAAACTACTTCTTCGAACACAGGCACCATTCCAAAACAAAGTCTTCCTTCTCCCCCGCAGCCCTCAACGCAGCATGAGCAAGCTCAGCTTAATGTAGCTGCTCAACCGTTTGCTCCAACTGGTAATCATCAACAACGTAATAACAATAACAAATCCAATAGGGGCAGATCATCAAATAATTACCATCCAAATAATACATCGTTTCAACAAGTAGGGCATAATTTTGAAATGAACTATTCCAGCCCACCAAATCACTCCTATGAAAATATATACCATACAGGAGCCACAGGATCTATAAAAATAGATAAATGGGGGTTAAATTTTGAAGGAAAGTCAGACACTCTGGACGTGAAAGATTTCATCTTCCGTCTAGAGACACTCCAGAGTAATTACCATTGTCCGTGGTCCGAAATCTTAAGGGATTTCCACTTGTTGCTTTCAGGAGCTGCCTATGAGTGGTACTGGCAATATAAAAGAACAAACTACCGTCCAGATTGGCTCACGTTACGAGAAGCTCTCTTGCGTCAGTTCCAAAACTTGAAGTCGAACTTCGATATCATGAGGGAAATCATGGACCGTAGGCAAGCCACCTGGGAGTCAAGTGACGATTTCTTTTCCGCTATATACAAATTGAAATCGCAGCTTCGGATGGAAATACCAGAAGGGGAATTAGTGCGCATACTAAAGCGCAATTTAAATGAAAAGATAGGAAAGTTAGTGTTCCCCATGACCATATTTACTGTGGACCAATTAAGGAGCTCCTGCAAGGAGGCAGAAAATGCGTTTCCTATCAGAGAGGCACCTAGGTCTCATAGGCCCCAGCCAAAATACACGGCTAATGAGCTGGACTATGAAGATAGCCATCAGGCTGAAAATTATGTTGCAGCGATGCAATATGGCAGCACACGTCCCAAGCCACCGCGTAACTATGTGGATCCAAAATCTTGGATCTGTTGGAACTGCCGTGTTGAAGGTCATTCCTTCGTGGAATGCCCATCTCAAATACGGAATATCTTTTGCTATCGATGCGGTCAGGAAGGGGTCATAACTCCTAAATGCAAGCGTTGCAATCCGGAAAACCGGCAAAAGAACGCGATGCAAACGGGGGAGTCGCGTTCGACACAGACCCCCGAGCACTTAGAGAACCCGTTAAACCATTAAATAATGTTGATCCTGAAATAAACGATAAACAGATCAAAATTTTAAGAAGAGATTCAGATTCCAACTTAGTTGATAATAGAAAAAGATTTATAATTAAGCCGTTGCATATTAGGATTAAGGAATATCATATAGCTAGAGGTAAGATCTTTAAAAATAATAGTGTGTGTACGTCCAAAGCGATTTTAAAAGCAAGAAATCGATACAGAATACGCAAGGAAATAAGAAAAAGCATAGCTTCGACTATCATTGATACGTCTACAGATCCAAGACCATATGCTAAAATCTATATAGCAGGTAAAAGCGCTTTTGGCCTCCTGGATAGCGGAGCTAGTGTCAGCTTTCTGGGCAGGGACTGTTTGAGCTTTGTCAAGTCCCTGGACATACCCATCCTCCCGTTTAAGTCGGATGTCAAAACAGCTGATGGCAAAAGCCAGACAATTGTAGGAAGAGTTAGAGCATCCGTAACTTACAAAGATCAAACCGAGTTATTTACTTTGTATTTAGTCCCAAGTCTAGAACAAGAGCTGTACTTAGGTATAGACTTTTGGAAGACGTTCCAAATCGCACCGAATATTGTGAGTTCGATGACGATCACCGATACTCCTAGCGACGACACACATCAGCTTTCTTTTAAACAGGAATCCGAGTTGGAGGCAGTGAAGCAGAAATTCTTGTGTTTTACCAAGCATGGGCTCGGTAAAACATCAGTTGAGGAGCACGTTATCGATACCGGAGACGCGGACCCAGTCAAACAACGACACTACCCCGTGTCCCCAGCGATACAAGCCCTCCTGTATGACGAGATCGACCGCATGATTAGCCTCGGCGTTATTGAGGAGAGTGAGAGCGCTTGGTGTTCACCGGTCGTCTTGATTCGGAAACCCGGCAAAAATCGTCTTTGTCTCGACTCCCGAAAGGTGAACGCCTTGACGAAGAAAGACGCCTATCCTCTTCCCCATATCGACGGGCTACTCAGTCGCTTACAGGATACGTATTACATCAGCAGCGTCGATCTGAAAGACGCATTTTGGCAAATACCGCTGGAGGCACGGAGTAGGGAAAAAACTGCTTTCACGGTACCGGGGAGACCCTTGTACCAGTTCACGGTCATGCCCTTTGGGTTGTGTAACGCAGCTCAAAGGATGTGCCGTTTAATGGACAAGGTGATCCCCTCACGATTAAAGGACCGCGTCTTCGTCTACCTTGATGACTTGCTCATCATCGCTCCCGACTTTGAGACCCATGTAGCCCTGCTGGATGAAGTAGCACAGTGCCTTCGGAAAGCAAATCTCACCATCAACTTAAGCAAATCCAAATTTTGCTTCAAAGAGTTGAAGTATTTAGGCTTTATAGTTGGTGGTGGGAGGTTGCAAACAGATCCATCCAAAATCGAAGCGATCGTGGACTTTCCAGTCCCCAAGAATCCAAGGCAAGTGCGCAGGCTTCTTGGTCTAGCAGGGTGGTACAGGCGCTTTATCAAGGACTTTTCAACCTTGACTGCCCCAATAACGGATACACTGAAAAAGAAGCTAGGTAAATTTGAAATTTCAGCTGAAGCCATTGAGGCATTTAATAAACTAAAAACCGCATTAACAACAGCACCCGTATTAACTCACCCGGACTTTTCTCGGCGTTTTTACATCCAGTGCGACGCGTCAGAGTCCGGGATAGGAGCCGTCTTATTTCAGCGCAACGACAGCAACGAAGAATCGCCGATATCCTACTTCTCGCAAAAGATGAACGCCTGCCAGAAAAATTATAGCGTCACAGAGAAAGAATGTCTGGCGGCTGTCACAGCTGTGCAGAAATTTAGGCCATACGTCGAGGGTATGGATTTTACCATTATTACCGACCATTCCAGCTTGCGATGGCTTATGAGTCTCAAAGACTTAAGTGGGAGACTGGCGCGGTGGAGCCTTAAACTGCAAGCTTTCACTTTTGATGTGGAACATCGCAAAGGGTCGTTGAATGTGGTGCCCGATACCTTGTCCCGTGCTCACCTGGATGGTCTAGAAATCCAAGATATCGCTCCATGGGTGGACTTGGATTCAGAAGAGTTTAACTCTGATGAATACAAGGATCTGATAACCACCATCGAAGAACACCAGGATGAGCTGCCAGACCTAAAAGTAGAGGAAAAATTTGTTTACATGCGTTCTTTGCTACCCGCTGGCGATGAAACGGCGGAACATACCTGGAGGTTGTGGATCCCATCCGCGTTAACCGAGGATATCATCTCTCGGGCTCATGATCCTCCCCAGGCATCACACGGTGGGATTGCGAAAACGCTGTATCGAATTCGTCAATACTTTTACTGGCCAAATATGACCGTCCAGATCAGACGTTATGTGTCTAACTGTTCTATATGTAAACAGTGCAAACCGTCAAACCAAGTACTTCGTCCTCCTATTTCGAACAGCTATTGTACCGATCGCCCGTTCCAGAAAATTTATATAGACTTCTTGGGTCCATATCCCAGATCCAAATCCGGCAACTGTTACGTGTTTGTCGTGCTCGATCACCTGTCTAAATTTGTTCTGTTGAAAGCGTTAAGAAATGCCAGTACCGTAAATGTTGTTAATTATTTGCGTAATGATGTCTTTAATATGTTTGGTGTACCACAGATCATACATCCGACAATGGGAAGCAATTCTTAGCAAAAGACTTTCAAGATCTTTTGAAAACGTATGGCATACGTCATTTTAAGACTGCTAACTATTCCCCCCAATCAAATGCGTCGGAGAGAGTTAATAGAACTCTTCTAGCAGCCATCCGTTCATATCTCAAAGATGACCAACGCGACTGGGATGGCCATCTTAGCGACATTGCGTGTGCACTACGTAGTTCTGTTCACACATCTACCGGGGTTTCGCCATATTTTGCCCTTTTTGGGACAAATATGATGACCCACGGTAGCAACTATGAACTTGCACAGGAACTCAATGCTGTAGAGGATGGTGAACTTTTAACTCTCTCCCGACAAACGCGATTGCAGTGCCTACGTGACAAAGTTAAGCAAAATATATTGAAGGCAAACGAGCAAAGCGCAAAAACATACAACACAAGAACACGCAATATTAAATTTCTACCTGGACAAGAGGTATTTCGAAGAAATTTCGTCCTTAGTGACACCTCGAAATACCTCGCCGCGAAACTTTGTCCAAAATTTGTTAAGTGTAGAATAGTTAGAGCGATCGGCAACAATACGTATGAGTTAGAGAACCTAGCAGGCAAAAAAGTGGGAGTATTTCATGGAAAGGATTTGAAACAATAAGCAGTTAAGTATTTTTGTATCGTTATGTATCATTAGGTTAATAAAAAGACAATATATATATATTCTTACGTCTGTAGTCACGCTTAAGTATTATTTATTGATTTCATGTCTTATTTATTTATATTTATATATAATAGTGCAATATCTTAGTCAATTTAGATTATAAGTTAGTATCTAAGCATATTATAATTTATTTATTTATTTGTGCACGTATATATTCTATTATTTATTTATTTATTCATTAGTATATGTTTTTAATCTATGTAGTCATATATGTTATTTATTACTTATAACTAAGGTTATTATTGTATTTTCATGTTCACTTCAACTGTGATATACATGTTAATTATGTATGTTATGTCTTATAGCTATAGTATTCTTATTTATTTATTAGACTTATCTTTTTGTATACCTATTTAGTTATTAAAATCCAAGTATTTGTTACGACTTATGTTCATATGTTATGTAATTAATGACTTTTATATCTATGTTAAGTTAATTTTTTTATGTTAATATATTCCTAAGTTAAGTATTTAAGTACGTATTACATGCTTATATGCTGTCCTATATACCACTTTGATAAACACTTACCGAAAATTATGCCCGGCTTACAGAACGTGGGGTTCTTCACCACATTATCCACAAAACAGACCAAGTGGCTGACTTCGTCTCTGTCCCCGTTGTCATCAAAGCCAACGGCTTCAACAACCGAGTCACAAAAGCACATAACAAATAAAATACGTCATCAAAAATTAAGTCACGTACACACATATAAAATACGGCTCCAGCATCCAAGCCACATACACCCATATATACCACGGCTTCAACAACCGAGTCACAAAAGCACATAACAAATAAAATACGTCATCAAAAATTAAGTCACATACACACATATAAAATACGGCACCAACATCTAAGCCACATAACTCCAACAAAAGACAGGAAGATTTGTTTGCACCGAAGAAGAATTTAAGTACCTATATACGTGTAATCGTTGCCACATCAAAAATTTTTATTAGTTAATTTTATTCATTTTATTATTTTCGTAACTTTATAATTTTTTTCTTTTACATATAATTTTGTGTGTCTTTGTTTTGTAAATTAATGTCCATACTTGTAATAAGTTTCGTATCCAAGTTTTAATTTTTTTTATGCACAATTTGTGTAAGAACCCCTAAAGTGAGCTCATTCTAGGTAGGAAGTGAGTGGGAGCTAGGATTATCGCGTAAGGGGGGATTAAAGCAACATTTTAAAGCGTTTAGGGCAAGGATACTAGATTTAAAGGAATTGCCAGATACACAATTAAATTTTGTTTTGTTTTTATATTTCTATTTTAATTTTTAAAATAAATTTTTTAAATTCCGTGATTTTTTTTTGTTTATACACATTAAAATTTTAATTCGTAATTTAAATTTAAAATGTTCAACTAAAGAAAAATTAATTAATGGTTATAAACTTAATGGCACAATAAACGATTTGTCACGTAGAGAATGAATAAATCGTTTCCTCTTTTACGGTGAGCCACAAAGTGAATTTATGGCATTTTAAGTAAATTTGTAGGGGGTGTAAAAGGGTGAGTAGCTGCTGTCAATCAATGGCTTGATCTGGTGAAGATGATGGAGTCGTCATTGGGGAAGTTCAAAATGGCCACCGAACTTCCAGGTAGGGTGGGATATGAATAGGCCGCGCTGAATACCATCGACAGCGCCCTCTCTGTGTGGAAACGTCCGTCCGCGCCTGAAAAGATTTTTTTTACTGTAGGCACGATATATGTTTTGTAATAGGTATTGTTGGTGTGTGAGGACAAGAACCCTCACCATTCCGGCGAGTAAAGTCGAGCAAAAGCAAGCGTGCCCTGCTCCTCGCACCCAACACTCTCCCCCTTTCTCTATCACATCCTATCCAAATGTCATTTCCTCATCCTGATTCCTGTCTCTTTCAAATCCCAACGTCCTTAAACTCCTATTATATGCTTATTACAGTTGTTTGCCGAAGACACACGCGTCACAGAAAAAATTAGATTTAGTGTCCTTCGCAGTAATTTTCATTTCCTTCAAATTCTGTAACACCTGAGGAATGTTTTGGTGCCCCATTCGCTCATGCCACACTTTTAGACTTTCAGTACTAGCAACATTCACCACCGCCGCTTCTGACTTCGACCTTGAACTGCATCTCGAAAATCTTCCTATGTCTTACTCCCACTGCAACTACAGTATCTCCTTCCAAAAATTGACAAGTTGTATTTGTTGATTTCAACACCAAGCCTTTATCCAGTGCTGATCCTTGCGAAAACAAATTAAGACGCAGATCAGGAACATACAAATCATCTTTCAATACACATGGAGTCCACTTATTACCAACACGCGCCAAGATATCAATGTTGCCTCTTCCATACGCCTGAAGAATACGACCATCGCCAATTTGAACAGGAATAGGAGTCTCTAGCTGATGGTATTTAGCGAACCATTCTCGATGTATGGCCATATGGTCACTCGCACCTGAATCTAAAAACCACTTTCTGTCCCCATCTACTTCACTACTCATTATATAGACCTCACTGATGAAAGCCCTGCGATTACCTTCCTGACCTCCATCATCAGTTTTACCATTTGTGTTTCGGGATGGACAATCCCTTTTAAAATGTCCTGGCTTGTGACACAAAAAACATTTAAAGACCTTTTTCTTCCCACTTTCTCCTTCTGGACTACGGTAACTTTTTCTTGCAACAAAAGGAGCCACATCCTTACCATCCCCTTGTTGAGCTTCTAAACGAGACTCCTCCATCATTAACCTCGCTGTTAAATTTGACAGAGTCTTTTTATCGTCACTTGTCGACTCCCACGCGCTGAAAAAATAATTATACCTGTCTGGTAGCGTCATCAATATTTTTGTAACAATCATCGATTCCGACACTGCCTCTCCAGCCTCCTTCAGCCGCTGAGCCAACTTCTCAACTCTCGATATGTGAGATGCCATGCTATCTGATGAATTTAGACTCAAACCGTAGAATTGTTGTTGCAATAAATGCAAGCTGGTGGAAGATTTTTGCTCATACACTGAGTGTAACTTATCCCACATTTCATTGGAACTTGAACAATGCATTATATGCATCATTGGCTGTTGGCCGACCGCGGTTGCGATTATTTTCTGCCCTTGGCTATCAAGTTTATTCCAAGCCTTCAATTCAACCTTGAATCTTGCTTCCGCTTCAGCATCTGTTTCTGACCCTATTTTTCGGAGAACGGGTTTCGCCATACTTCCAGATACTACTTCCAAAATTTCTCCGGCGTTGAGCAATACTTTTACTTTAAATTTCCATATTGCCCATCCTTCGCCGCCTTGCAATTTACTTACACGTACCAAATCGTTTTCCATTTTTATTATTCAATTTAATTAATCTCTTTTACCTGATTATGAGTTGCCTGGGCCCATAACCTGTTGAATAGGCAACGCAGTGAATTAAAAAGAATTAACAAAAGTGCTTTACGATTCTACGTCGTTAGGAACAAGAGAGGTTTATTAATTCAAAAATGACAGATAGTAAACTGAAAGAGTTCAGTGCTTAAAGTGTGTTCACAAAGATAAATCTTAGGAAGTGTTTACATTCAATAAATAACAAAATCCACTCACGCCCAATAGGTGGCTCTAGTATTCTATGCAGAAATCCAAGATGGAAGATGGATAGAACCACGAACGCTAGTTATGTTGGCGTCATTTTCTGGGCAGAAATTGTATGGAAGTGACATTTCACTAGCAGTCCATATTTAATAAGTCAATGGTTCGTACTTCCTAGTGACGGTTTGTCTTTGGGAAGTTGAATGCTGACATTTTACCTATCTTCAAAAGCCCCTGACAGTCAGTCAACTATCAAAGTTAGTTGCCTTGCACAATAGCTGTTTTTTATTATCAGCTATGATCCATATAGATCATCGATTTACATGCATTTACAACAACAGCACATGATCCTGCTTCTCATCGAGATCACGAATCATGATCTGAAAATTATTTCTACTATTTCCGACTAGGTGGCTTGTTTTATTTTTAAATGTTGGTGTGCCTGTAAACGATAGCCACACAATCACGTTGCCAGACTGAAAAATGGAACACAAAAAAATCAATTGATTTATTTCGCATTCGAATAAAGTGCCTGTCCGTATTCCGAGTTATTTTGTTTTTTCTCGTTCCATTTCTAAAACACTTATTAAACAAAATAATTTTTATGAAATGTTTAGAAATGTTTTGCTGGTTTGGATCTGGACACCAAAAAAACGTTTATGAAATGTTTAACAGTTACCCAATCGTGATGGGAAATAATTTTTGTTTTACAAGTAGGTATCCCTGGAGAAAGTGAGCGCTGTTTTTCGATTAATATTTATTTTTAAATAAAATAAAAATGTCCAGAAAAGCTTTGAATACCTAATGAGAAAGTGATTCATTTAATACGATTATTTGAATTAAATCGCGTGACGCGTGATTGCCGAGACCAAAATTACAGAAATAAAAACTTTACTCGTTGCTAATAATCCCTCCACATTATTTTCTTCTAGTCCAAAACAGGATAAAGTTGAAACATCTCATAAACATTTACCCCCGCATTAATAAACAAATATGCAAATGTAAGTTAGCTAGTAAACGTCAGTCAGCATACAAAAATTTTACGTAACTGCTGAGTAACGAGTTGATAACTTTTACGCAGTGTTTATTAATACGGGGGTTAATAAATTAATTTCAGAAATCTTTTATAAATGTTTATAAATTCTGTCCGATTTGCTTCAGAAACATTTCATAAACATTTCTGAAATGTTTCGGTGGTCTGGACACACCTTAATATGCCAAGATATAATTCAAGCGTTAGCAGCAAAATATTGTTCATGTGTTGCATATTTGAACATAAAATACTAAATTTGTTTCACAAAAATATATTAGAAAAAAAAAATTATGCAAATTTGATTCAACATGGTAACACCCCCGACTTTTCAAGTGTAATGACATGTACCTTGTGTGACGTCACGTTGAGAAGAATATTTGCAATATGGCTGGTGGCAACATGAAGTTTGAAATACCCTGTATTATCTGTTTTGTTTTTGAAAGCAACTGTTGCCACAATTCAAAAATTAAACTTTTCAATGATCCGTTCTGTTTTATTTTCGTGATCTGATTCGGATCAGATCACGCTGATAATAAAAAACAGCTAATACCTACTTTGATGAAGACGAAAAAGAAAAAGGAGTGAAGTATAGCTGATTTTATTTATTTTTTATACAAAGAAGTCTTTTGTTGTTTATTATTATTTTATTAAACAAATAATAAATAATAATAAAACATCTGTCTAAAATATAATACAACTTTTGATACTTTTTAAGTAGCATGAAGGAATCATTATCCAAACGAAAAATTACCCATGGAAATCGGATAAAACTTGCGAAGACTTTCTTCCTCAGTGTTCCGTTCGCGATTGAACCACTCAGGAAAATGCAAAATCTCTGGATTCCACACCTTTAATGATCTTCCACATTCTTCCTCTATAAGACGGCGGTCTGACAGAACACCGTTGCAGATCTGTAAACACGTCTCAATTTAAGACTAACTCGTTCCACGACTGTTCTTTGGATGCTTTAGTAGCCAACTTGCAAGATATTCGTGTTCCTGTTTCTCGAAGCCGAGTACCCCAAATAGGGCCGTCATTTTACAGTCTGCAATATCGGTGGATAGCTTCACGTAAACCATAAACTAACTACTAAATCATAAACTAACTACTAAATAGCATAAACTAAGTATTAAATAGACCGTCAGCTCCCGCGCACCTACCCGATTCCCACCGCAAATTTTGAAAATAAAATTCTCTCTTAAATTTCCTATCTGTGAATACGTGTGAAGCAGCAAAAAAAGAATTTCTAAAAGGTGGGAGGAGTAATAAAATACTGACACACAGCAGTGTTCCTACATCGTGGTATCTCTACGTTTTTGTGGGAATTTCAATTGTTGAAAAACTTTAAAGGCGTAAAAGGAAAAAAAAGTCAAAATTGTAAAACTTTGTAAAAATATAGCGTCGAACTGTAGGAATATACAATGTATTGCTTAATTAACTTTTCAGATAAATAATCAAACAAATTTATGCAATAAAGAATTCTTTTCTTAAAATGTATGTAATTTAAGTTCGAGGCAAAAGCCATGCCAGAATTTCTGTGAATAGAACAGATACATTGGGTAGGATTAATTAATCGGAATAATATGTGTTTAACTTATCCAGGATATAATTATAATAATCTGGCAGAAAAACATTCAAACTACATTTCACCATGAATATTAACGCAATAAATGTACATAAAAAGGAGATTTGCCTTAAGCAAAAATTTGTATTATCAAAAAATTATCATTATAATGTTAGCAAACTGCGATTTTTATACTGAAGATTAATTTAATATGATTTTCTCTCCGAACAATGTAAATTTTACTTTTAAAAGTATGTTTTTTCCATAAACAAAACTAAGGGAATTTGAGTTTAGGGAAAAGGGAAAAATGAACACGCTTCGTGTGACAAATAAAGAGAGAGTGCTAAGAACACTGACTGAGAGCATAAACTAACTACTAAATAGACTGACAGCTTCCGTGCCCCTACCCGATTTTCCCCGCAAATTTCGAAAGAGAGCCCTCTCTCGCGCTCTCTTTTTTTCCTGACTGTGAATCAGGGTTGCCAGAAGCTTGTTGGCTTTAGGCGCCCAAACATTAAAAAAATGTAGCCCAATATCGTTGTCCTGAAAGTAGCCCAAATATCGTTGAAAATAAAAGTCGATTCTTGTATTTTATTATGAAACATTTATTTTTATTTAAAGAAAACAAAACAAAATATCACAATGACTTGCTTATAAATTAAAGTTCTTGAACATTTTGTAGGTATACCTACATATTATATTATGATATGTAGAAAAAACTTAAATAAAAAAATCACAAAGATATGATAGCTATTTTCGGTTAATATTCATCCTCATCATCATCACTAACCCCTGCATACATGTCTGACGTAAATTTGCTTATCATTTCTGATGTCTTTGCAACATACATTTTTTACTGTTGAATCGATGCGTAAAGCTTCAAGAGACTCCGTCGACAATCTGTTTCGGGATTTGGTCTTTATGGAATTCATAAAAGAAAACGCTCGTTCTACTACAGCATTGCTTACTGGAAGTGTCAGTAATTGGATGGCAAACAAACTTAAATCTTTAAAAATTACTTAAGTCCAAAAATGTTTGTTGTATCTCGAGAGGAAACACAACTTTCCAGTCAAATACTAACAATTTATTCCATCGATCCTCCAAAAGTTGAATGTAGGATGTGTTTCTCTTGTCCTGTGGAAGCATTACAATCGGAAGATCTCTGAAGCTCCGACGTATAACGAAAAATGCGGGTTCGTTGGAAAATGTTTTTTTTTTTTAGTTTTGTGAAAGAATAAAACAATTAAAAATAACAAAGCAGAAAATACAACGATATGTAGCCCAAAATTGCGTTGTGCGCTCATGGAAGAAATTTGTATCGTTTTTTAAGAAAAAAGATAGCCCAAAATACGATGTAGCGCCCAATCTGGCATCTCTGCTGTGAATACGTGTATTAATGGCCGCTGGGTGGCACTCTTTCAATAACCAACAATTCGTAAATAGATTTATAACAATAAATGTAAAAAAGTACATGTTGATAATGGTTTTTTTAGGTAGCATAACTTGTTCTCTATCCATATTCTGCACCAAAAACAGTTCATCCATTCACATTTCCGTTGTTTTTTAGTTTTATTTGCATGAATTCTATTTTTGACAGCAAAATTCATGCAGCTGCATAAATTAAATCCGTGGGGGTTGTTCAAAAAATGAGTTAGCAACATGCAAGTTGAACCCAAGCTTCCACTAGGGCATAAGTGTATTTTAAAACATTTTCATGAACGTTGAATAAATTTCTATTAGGCTTGGTGAATGTTTCCAAATTCGTTTATTTAATACCATATTTGTACAGAATTAAAATATGATTGGAAATTCTGTCGTTTAATAACACTGAACAGTGTTGAATAATGTTACATAAGCTAAGATTAGACCGTATGCCAATTATGCATATGAATGCCAACAGGCAAATGACCAGATTAGCTGTCAAATGACCAAAATGTCAGGATTATCAAAACTGTATATTAGACTATATGACCAAAATTACCAATATGGTCATATTTGCCATGATGGTCATTTAAGGCATTTGTTATTTATTAACAAATATTGTAGTAGGGTAATGCTGTAAAGAAAAACAAAGCAAGACATGTAGATGAAAAAGATGAAAAGAAAAAAAGCCGACCCACAAAAGAACTAAAAAGTGTAAAATGACAAACAAAATATACACCAAGTGAAATAAGCAATCGAGCCAATGAAAAGAAATAAAGAATTTTATTAACAAAAATACAAATAACGAAAACAAAACAAATAGATAGCAAACAATTTCTACACAAACAAATTTTCACAACAGGAAAAAGTATATAGTATAGCCACAATTACTGGAAAAGGACAAAACACTAATTAAACCTAAACAAATTACAAAGAAAAGACTCAATTCAATAATTTACACAAATGACAGATTGAATAATAAACAAAAAAAAGAGAACGAAAATAAATCAAAATCCCACGAACTCAAACAGTCAAACACCGATGACAACAAACTAATTCTTGTTCTATCAAAAATGCCAGCAATGCCATAACGAAATTTCAATAAAGTGCATATGGGCATATAGTGCTTTACGCTGGCATTCGTGCTCATTGTCCGATTACACTATATGCTATTTGGGCATTTTTATCTGTCAAAATCAGCCTGGTCAAATGTGGCATTTAGGTCATTAGAGCATATCAGATATGCCCATTACATTGTATGACCATATTTTGACAGGAGAACTGTCAGAAATTGGCATTTTATGACCACTTGGCATACAGTCTGATCTTACCTATAGGAACAGTAAAAATGCAAATGCTATTCATATTTAAAAAAAAAAGTATTAATATCGGAAAGCAAATAAAAGTGATTAAACTCCTAACAAAAAGACAATATAAATTATTAATTGACAAAAATAAGTGCACTCTTTATTCTTTTCACATAAATATAATGCGATCTACGAGGATTTTTGTATTATGGCCTTTAGGTACAAGAAAAAGCCAAATGCATACAAATTTGACAGAAATAGTGTAAGCAATAAAAATATCGAATTCATTTTTAGAATTAAACAAATGCATATTGTTCATTTTATGTACTAATTACAGATTATAATTTATGCTAAAACTAAAAATATTTTTCGCCATTACATAAAAAACAATGTTTTCCCTAAACAGCGTTAAAACATTTTGTTTCAGTATGATTTCGAAACTTAAAGCATTAAAGTCAACTAGAAAAAGTGTATTTTTATTAAAATATACAAAATAAAAGCTTCAAGTTACAAAATCTCTTTTAACAAAAGTAAAAAAAAAATCGGTTTCGTTCATTTTATAAAGTTCATGAACTTTATAAACTCTTAAGTCATATTCCATTTGGCAAAAAGATACATTTTTTTTGATCGAGATTGCTTTTCATGTTCGATTCGCTAAAAAATCAATTTTTTTTTTGATCTGACTCTTTTGAGAAATCTCGATTTTTTCTCTTATTTACACATACTTTCACTAATATCAATGTGTATGACACACAGCTGGCGGTTACGAATTGTTTATCGTTGGAAGGATTGCTTTTTTAACTGAATTATTCATTTTTGGAGTATGGAAACGATTTTTTATATTAAATTATTTCGAATGTAAATGTGTAAAAACCAATTGGAATGGATTTCCAGTGGAAGTGGAAACAAATAATTTTTGCGGCCGACTCAAAACACATAAGAACCAATAAAATTCGGATTTTATATTCGATTTGGCAGAAATCTGTATAGCCAAATCGAAAACGACTTAAGAACAATTGTTATTTGCCCAACACAGCCGCAACACGACAACGAAATGAAAGCCCACCTTAGGCTACCGACATCCGGTTTAAACCGGAAGAGTGTAGGCTGGTTTTTTTCAAGTATGTGTGAGCCCCTTTGATTAACATAGGCACAAACACATGAATTCAAGCTCGGCTACATCCAAGGTCAAATTCAGCTTGTATTCAGCTTGCGATTTCTCTTTTTTGGCTCAAGCTGTCACTCTATTTAGTAGTTAGTTTATGACGTAAACGCAAACGCATTTTATTAGCCACATTCAAGAATCTAGTCATCTTAAATCGACTAGATTGGTATGGATGAGATGTAACCTGAACGCGAAAACTAAATTGGTCGGGAACGTCACTTTTTCTACGTCAGCCACATATGAGAACTGTCAACTTACAACTCAGTCACGAATTTCTCGACTAGATTCGTCGGCTACCCCTCCATAAACGTCAACTGAAACATCTGCTCTCACGACCGATTTCCCCCAATCAGAGCCGAGTTTCATCTAGTGAGAGAGCTGTCAGACTTACTAAACTAGATACTTGAACGTCCCCATTGTTTTTTCTTGACAGAACAAAACAAATCACTCGTCAATAGAAAAATTACGATTACTAACATCTAATGCGAGAACCAGAGAAAGCATATACACAGTACTTGCCGTCAGATGTCACGGTATAACAGTATTATCAATCAGCGCTTGCCAAACTGACATATATGCCTAAATGTGCATAGGGAATATTATCTTTATAAAAACATAGCATATCAGCGTGGTGGATGTATTAACTATTACAAACTTACCACACTACAGCAAATATACAAACCTAAAGCGACACTATAATTTAAATTGCCGACCCTCCTTTGTTTTTATATGTGATGAACTGAAGATGGCGCAGCTACATTCTTTGTCAATTGTTTAGCTGGGAGAGAAACCCTCGTTACTGCAGCTATACACCACTAGATGATGTTATAAAAACACTTGGGTTTGTGGAACTTGCATGGAATTATTGTAGATGAAATTTATTTGGAAACTGCCTGAAACATGTGCAGAAATCCAGAAAACATATTGGACGCGAATAAACTACATACAAAGCGATTTAATTTCAGCGAGTAGGATCTTAAATTACGCTGAAGTAGGTATTAACTTAAAAGTTTGTTGACAATCGTGACCACTCCGTCAAAATATAGATTGTAGGTAAATAACGGGAAATCGGACGGAGTTGATGGTCTCAGTATGGTTTGTCTATGCTTAGCACGTTACTCAAACTTAGCATATGGTTATAATCGTTACATACCGAGAGAACTGAGCGAGAGTGGTGAGTTTGAAAGAACATATTGGAATTTAGTCGGCGAAAATGTGTCTGGCTGCTGACGAAAACAGAACGCTGTCAACGAGAAAAAACCGAAGTAATTCAATATAAGACCGTAGTGATCCCGGGACTACTGTAAGATGCAGAATCATGGACCTCACCGAAAACGGATGAAAACCTCTTGGGTCGCTTGGAGTGAAAACAGATTCGGGTGATATTCGGTCCACTTTGCATATCAATGGAGTATTTAGGATGAGATTCAACGAATATATAGAATATTTGACCTAGTCAAACGTGTTGAATTTAAATGGTTGAGGTGGCTGGGTCACGTGGAGTGTATTGAAATGAAAGCAACAGCACGACGAGTCTTTAAATTCTCCTGACTAACAAAGAAGCAGAAAAACACTTCACCTTAGGTGGGGTGCACATTTGGAGAGCTGTCTGGATTGGCTTGGTCCACTCTGGACTGAAAGTTTTATCTAAAGTAAAGTAAAGTTTATGCCCTGTACATTAACACGGTTTTTGTTAGCATAAAAACAACTTTTTCCAACTGCCTCTTGATTTACGAAGGCTGCTTGTCATAAGCGATAAAAGCTCGTCGCCGAGTCCGCAAGTGCAAACTATTGAACCCAAAACATTACTGTCAATATGACCCTTAATAAAAGTTCATTCGTTTTGAAGCTAGATTCCTGCTACCTACCATTAAAGTTCGCTTGGTTTTTAGGAAAGACAGTGCACCAAAACAAATCCTATGTAGATAATCAAACGACGACATCCTTTGATGCGCATGCGACAATAAAAAGCTCAAAATCACATTTAAAAGAAATGAGTTGAATACATACAACAATACTTTTCGCCTTCCTGTTGGATAAAGGGTTGCGGCACGGGTGTATCATTCGACGCAAACAACATAGAGATAGCAAACACGTGTGAACTTACAGGGATTCGCATTATATACAGATAAGAAAGCTGCAAATTGCTACATTTCGGCAAATACTTATAGTCAATGGCGACGCGCAACAACAATGTCCAGCGATTGGTTTTTACACAGCTAAATTAAATAAATATACGACCTTAAAACAAATAAAAGAACCTGTAGCAATAGTGCGGCAAGTTTTGAATACAAACATCTTTTCAAATTATGCCGGCAATATGGTGTAAGGAATTTTTCATTGACGTCATTTGAACTAGAAACCAAACATATGGTAGGGTGACATTCTTCTCATTTTTAGGAAAGCAAAACAAAACATCTGGGGAACGCAAGTACATGTCCGTGGGGATATGGTGTGGAGTGGAGTCCTTTCGCTTTTCTTATAATTACGTTACACGCATTATCACAGAAGCAATGATTGATCAAGAAATGTCGCAGAGCAATATTTTATCTCAAATGAAATTCGTTAGGATGTAGACAAGAGCGATGATTGGATATTTGCGTTTTCTTTCCGGGGATTTATTAAATTTGGCCATGGTTTGATGAGTAGCAAATGGACTTAGTTAGTGGGTTTAATATAATTTATGGAATGAGTTTGTACCATTAAAGGGGATATAGATAGATAGATAGACATATTTTATTTTTAAGCAGGAAATAAATTAAAATATTTACAATTTAGTAAATGTGTTAACAAAAAAAAAATCGATTAACATGGCATTGCCGTCTGTCTGATTGGCAAAACAAAAAACAAACATGTAAGTGATTATTGCAATAGGTACTCAGAAAACACCACTAGCACAGTAATTTATTTTGTGTTCTAGAAACTTTCAGTTAAAATTCTCATTCTATATTGAAGGGCTACTTTGCAGTAGGTACCTGGTTAATTTAAGGACTCATAGTCTACAGATACAGATACTTACGCTAAAGCTTATAAGAGTTGACAAATCACATAAATGGACTTTAGACAAAGAAGCAAGCAATGCTTATTTATGGATGAAATGAAAACTAAAGCAGATGTTGATGCCGACTGCACAAGGACCGCTTAAAAAAGGCATGGACGCTGATCGCTGCCAGGTACATATTTACGAACTTTACTGCCTTTGAGAGACCTTTTGGAGCAGAGCGTGAGCGGTCGCGATCGTCTCAATGTTTGCAATGGATATACCTCGGCCACTTTACTTAGTTTCCATTAATTTGCAGGTTAAGATCAAAAGATTGACGTACAGAATGCACAACACTTTTCATAAGCCAGCTCAGTTCTTGTGAGCGACTTTCAATGGGAGTTTTCCTCTTGAGCTTTGCACCATAGCATATGTATTTTTTTGCTTCTATTTCCCTCTAGTTCGTGACAATTGTGAACAAATTTGTCATACATAAGGGTAAAGATGGGTGTAAATGGGAGCAAAAACAAACTAAGCCACGTATAGTACTCGTTTATGGATGTGCTAGCCAAGATGGGACTTAGGATATCCTGGAACTAACAACTGATGAAGTGATTGGGCCATTTATTTATTTTAAGTCGCAATCGGTGCTAAGCTAGACACTCAGATTTTTCGAACATTAAATACCTCGATTAAGGCAATACTTGAGCTCCCAAAAAGAATGCCAATCCCTGTCATTTTTCATAGAATGTTATGGCATTTTTCATTGAAGATCTGAGAGAATTGCCCCCAAAATCCAGAAATGCTCTTTTCAATAAATTTGGTTTTCTGTTGCCACATTTTTCTGTTTTTACATTTCGAATAAAGTTTTAATTTGCACGTATAATAGCATATTTTTGCATCACATAGCGAAAAATTTGTTTCTAACAACTCAACACACATTTCAATCTGACATTTTGCTGTGTGTTGGTGCGTTTTGGGTACCTTTTTAAAAATATTCCAGACACTTGTGACGTGTTAAGAATTGACCTGGAAGGGCAATTTTTTTTTCAATGAAACATAGAAAGAGCACTTCTCGATTTGGGGTAATTATTTTCTTCAATCGAAAACGCCATTGGTGTCCATTTTTGTTTCAGGCTAAAGAGAAGTTTCCACTCAATTGGCAACGGAAGGAGATAATATCAATACCAATAGAAGATCATTTACAAAACAACAACCGAAGTACTAACAGCTGTTCCCTACAAAAAGTAAGAAAAGTAGGTACTTGGGTCAATTATACGAGGCAGACTTCATCAGTGCACCAGAAGGGTGCATCGGGCTTTTCAACGAAAAATTAAACTTTCCAGTGTCAAACTATACCTAACTACTGCGAATAATTCAATTTTTTTTAAAACAGTAATGGCTCTTTCGATTGAAGAAAAGAATTGCTCTTCATATAGAAAGACCAAATCTAGAAGTGCTCTTTCTATGTTTTCTATGTTTCATTGAAGAAAAAACATTTCCAGGTCAATTCTTACACCACAGAAGTGTCCCGGATATTTTTAAAGAATCGCCTTGAACTCACGAATGCACATACTAACAAAATGTCAGATTAAAAAGTTTGTTGAGTAGTTGAAAACAAATTTTGAAAACAACAAAAAAGTAGCAACAGGAAACCAAATCTCACACAGGAACGACGTGCATATATTGTCTACGTGCAATTAAGAATTTCGGGGCAATTCTCTCGGATCTTCAATGAAAATCGCCATAACACGTTTCGGAAGAAGGAAAATATATAAACTTACGGGAGTGGAGTGCCACGTTTGCAGATAGTGTAGGCCAAGCAAAATAATAAAATGCCAACAATTGCATACCAAAATAATAAAATGTCGTGGTAGTAGTGGTGGCAAAAGCATAGTCCACTGCAACACCACAATAGGTGTCAAAACTTCTATCTTAATCAATTTCTAAAGAGACGTATAGATTTCCACGTATGAAATCGAAGATTGCCAATTGAGCCATGATGTCCGGAATGCCCAGCACTACCCTTGCACCACAACAATTATAACGAAACCCCAAGGAAGGTCAGGTAACTTCTGGCCACGGTTGCCACTTTGGTAATTTTTTACCAAATTTGGTAATTTTTATTTTGCTTTTTAGTTTTGGTAATTTGGTAATTTTTATCTGGTTTTGGTAACTTTTTGAGCAGGAGCGCCAAAAATACGAACTCGATATCAATTCATTTAAATGCTGCCTTACTGTTTCTGAGTGAAAGCATTGCATTTGCATATGCGTCATCACCACCCATGTAAACCTATTTTGTTCAAAAAATTACTGAATGCACTCATTTTCTTCTTTTAACGGATGGTGGACTTCGAAATATTTTCTGTTTATAACTACATTTAGATATAGATAGGTTAGTTAATCATATTATTTATTTGCAGACATAAAACTCTAATTTGTTAAAGTTATAAGAAAGAATCCTCGGAAATGGTAGATAATCTCATGCCTTCTAACAGCTGGTAATTTTGTGCACAACGTTGTTGACGTTGTTTAATTGCTTACGCTGACAAAGCCCTCCTACGTTCCATAGTGAGTCTTATGTTTTATAAATGTTTGTTTCTAAACAAGCAATTTTAAAAATCAAATAAAATAATTCAAGTTTAGAAAATCATGCTTTTGGTCAGCAAAAGTATTTAAACTAGATATTACTATTACATTAGTAAGTTAAGTCTTATTTTTTTTATTTTATGAAGTAGTCGTTGTTTAACTACTTAAAGACTGACAAAGTTCCTAAAAACCTTATGTACCAAATTGAATATTTTAAAAGACATATGTTTTTTTTTTCTGTTTTAAAAATGTTTTATCAACGTCTCCAGATTTTTGGTAAATTTTATTTTGGTTTGGTAACTTTTTTTTCCAATTTTGGTAGCAAAGTTTTTATGCAAGTGGCAACCGTGCTTCTGACTGGTTCTGGTACAGAGACATAAGGCGTTTTTCTTTTTTAGTTTAGAGCACAACCTGAACTGTTATACAAAAAGGTCGTGTTTCTTTTTTAGCTCAGATACATCAGAGCTCAGAATTTATGTTTCTTTTTTCGTTCAGAGCACCATCAGAGCGCGCTCTATGAGCTCAAAATAAATTGCCGGAGCATCCTGAGCAAAAAGCTTATTACACACTTTTAGTCACATTTGACAGAAAAAAAACACAGGATAAACAAAATAAATAGTTGAAATGGCGGACGAACCTTGCTGTTCTGGAACCGAAAATTAACCAATTTAATAAATAACAATTAATAAAGCTTCAATTTATACATATATTTACAACAAATGACAGCTATGTGCTCAAGTGTGTTTCATAAATACCTCTCCATCCATAGCACTGCTATATGGATCTCGGCCTCAAAGAAAAACTTGACTAACCTATTAAGATTAAAATTAAAATCGAATTTACAACGGCTGACGCTGATGTTACTATGAACTTACTTTCAGATGACTAATTCTCATCGCCTATAATGGCTACGGACAGTGTGCCTTTCCTAATAAAAGATGTTCGACTTTATTATTCCAATTGGTGATAGGTTTAAGGCTAGTGCGACCAAAAGCTTGTAAGGAGCCTCACTGGCTACAGTTCGAAGAAGTAAGTGTTGCATTAGTCTCTCACCGCGACAAAAACTTACACATGCTCGTCTTAATATATCGTCTGCTGAAAAGATGTGCTTGAGGCTAAATCAATGTACCTCTTTTGAAGTTACGCACTCCAAGTTAATTGAGTTTCTCTTACACTTGTTCGCGCCAGCTAAAGCGTGGTGTTTGGATGAAACTCTTCACATATGCTGCGACACTTGACGCTGATGGTTACAACAAAGTAGTGGTCCGAGCGTGGTGATGATGTGGTGTCTGTCACATTCGTTTATGAACATAAAGGTGGGACACCCAGCGGGTTGGGTTCGATATCCCGCTTTTTATAATACCGATTCTTAAAATCCCGTTATTAAAATCCCGCTTTTTATAATCCCGCTTTTTTAAAATCCCGCTTTTTAAAATCCCGCCTCTTATAATCCCGTTTTTTATAATCCCGTTTGTTATTATCCCGCTTTTAGAATCAAAAGTAGTTGTTTTATTTAAAAATCGCGCGATTTTTTAAAATAAAACAACTACTTTTGATTCTAAAATTTTGATGAGAAAATTTAAATAAATCAAGCAATGAGTGTTTTTTTGAAATGCAGTTTATTTTAACATTTATCATTTTTAGAGGAAGTAACAAAATAAGAAATAAATAATATCAAAATAAAGTAAAAATGCGTAAAAACAATGTAGAATATGTAAGCAAAAACAAATGTGTGCTTACAGTAAAAACTAAAAACATTCGGATGCACTTTCTTTTTGGTCTAGTATTTTTAATATTTTTAAATATATAATAATAATAGAATAAAAAAGCGCTTATAACCAACATCTATTTTTTTGATAACAATAGCCGTGTTTTTTTGAGCTTCGATCTCAGCAAAGCAAAGTAAAGTAGGATTTGCATCACGCAATTACAACACTAACGCTCTACTTGACACTTCGAGACTCAGTTGTAGTTGTTGTAATCGCGTGCTGAAATTCCTACTTTACTTTGCTTTGCTGAGATCGAAGCTCAAAAAAACACGCCTAATGTTTTGTAAAAAACGGGATTGGCGGGATTTGGCGGGATTTTAAAAAGCGGGATTGTAATAGATCGGGATTTTGAACAAGCGGGATTTTAGAAGGCGGGATTTTAAAAAAGCAGTATTTTAGCAGACGGGATCTTAAAACTTTTTTTTCGGGATTTTTGAAAAGCCGGATTCCGATACGCTCCCACACCCAGCTACAGTAACGTTACGTCCTGCAGAAAATTCAATTAGCGTCGCAGACTCTCCGCTTACATCAGCAAATGGACCTCAGTGGCTAATCTTAATAAACGAATGACTTAAACTTTGTAATTCAGATTCAAATAGTTGGTACTCTGCATTCATTCAAATCTATTGACAGTGTAACAAACGACGACGAAGCGAGCAACCATCCAATTGAAATTTTAAACTCATTGGATGTGCGTGGCTTATTGGCTCGGTAGTCATCCTGCATCGAAATCTAAACCAACCAAAACTATGTAATGGAACGCGTTTGGTGATAAGAAAACTGATGAGCAATGTGATTCACGCGACGATACTCAACGGAAAATTCAAAGGTGACTAAGTTTACATTCCACAAGGTACTTCACTGAAGAGAATCATGCCAAATGTAACCCATGCAATAAAATACGTAGGTTCATCAAAGCAAATGCCTTGCCGACACGCCATTGTTGTAGTTGATTTTTGTACATTTATTGAATTTTTATATTCTTACAGCCTCATTTATACAAATTATTCAACTTTGTATAGAGCTTGTATAAGCTAAACGCGCTTGGACGTTGTTTAGTGCCTGTATAGAGGTGGAATAGTATCGAAATGTCATTTTGACTTACAAAATCCGTTTCAAATGAAATCAAAAATAAATTGAATAGATTGTATCGACGTTTCTATGTTCAATTTTAAAGATTCTACAAGTATCCTTGATAAGAATTATGTGCGGATATGAGATATTTTAAATTGTTTTAAAAAATTATTTAAATTTGCATAAGACTACCGTTTCATATGGTCCCAAATCACCCAGCTTTTCCTTTTTACTTTTTCATTTTATAATTCCTATTTGTATTTGAATTTGCATTTCTCACAGCTGCTTAGTTTCTTTTATCATTTCGGACAGATAAATGTAATAGATTTCTACTTGTCAGTACCTTTTTTGACGCAAGACCTGTATAAATATAAAGGGTGATTTTTTAGCTGGTTTGGTTTTGGCAACACTGGTTTTGACAGCTGACGTGTGTTTAGTACCTTGTGTCACTGTCAATCAGCTTCAGTTTGGTTTGCAATTTAACCATGGATCGTCTTACAAATGAACAACGCTTGCAAATTATTGAATTTTACTATCAAAATTCGTGCTCGGTTCGAAATGTTCATCGCGCGCTGCTTCCATTTTATGATCGGCCTTCTCGACCTTCTGAGCAGTCTATTCGGAAGATTGTGACCAAATTTCGCACCAAATTTACTTTGTTGGACATTAAACCACCAACACGTTTACGTACTGTGCGTAGTGAAGAAAATATTGCGGCCGTATCAGCTAGTGTGACAGAAGACCGCGAAATGTCGATTCGGCGCCGTTCCCAGCAGTTAGGCCTTTGTTACAGCACTACGTGGAAAATTTTGCGGAAGGATTTGGGCGTAAAGCCTTTTAAGATACAGCTGGTGCGAGAACTAAAGCCAGCCGACCTACCACAACGCCGAATTTTTGGTGAATGGGCTCTTGGAAAGCTGGCCGAGGATCCGCTTTTTTATCGAAAAATTGTGTTCAGCGATGAGGCTCATTTTTGGTTGAATGGGTACGTAAATAAGCAAAATTGCCGCATTTGGAGTGAAGATCAGCCAGAAGCATTGCAACAGCTACCAATGCATCCCGAAAAAGCCACTGTTTGGTGCGGTTTATGGGCCGGCGGCATTATCGGGCCATATTTCTTCAAAGATGATGCGAATCGCAGCGTTACTGTCAATGGTGAACGCTACCGAGCGATGATAACAAACTTTTTTTTGCCCGAAATGGAAGTTCTTGACTTGCATGATATGTGGTTTCAACAAGACGGTGCCACATGCCACACAGCACGCGAAACAATGGCGCAATTGCGAGGCGAGTTTGGTGAACAGTTAATTTCACGTTTCGGGCCGGTCAATTGGCCGCCTAGATCGTGCGATTTGACACCATTAGATTATTTTTTGTGGGGGTATGCCAAGGCTAATGTGTATAGGGACAAGCCCGCTTCGATTGACGCACTGGAAGCCAACATCCATGCATTCATTCGTGAGATACCGGCCGATATGTGTGAAAGAGTATGCCAAAATTGGACTCAGCGGATGGGCTACCTGAGACGCAGCCGCGGTCAACATTTGCATGAAATTATCTTTAAACATTAAATTGCAAGGTTCAAACTATCGATTCAAATAAATATTTCATTCATTTTCACCCTTTACTTATACACTGCATAACTAGGCGCGTTTAGCAAATTCTAATAAATAAGGCTGTTAATATGTAAAGGGTGTCCCATAATTCACGCAAAATTCGAATTTTGCGCCATTTAATAGTATAGTGATATGCCAGCGGAAAAAAAAGATAACAATGGGACAGCTGAAAGTTCGAGGTTAGTAAAAATGGAGCGCTATACGAAAGAACAACGCATTTTCATTGTTGACCAATATTTAAAAAATAATGAAGGTTTGTCAGCTACAGTAAGCAATTTCATCTCCAGCGATGAAGCTCATTTTCATCTTGATGGATTCATTAATCGTCAAAATTTTCGCACGCGTGACTGTTCGGTGCGGATTAACTTTCTTAGCTTTCTAATTTAAAATCAGTATTTTCTATCAAAATTACATTTTGCGTGAACTATGGGACACCCTTTATTATCCTAATGAAGTATTGAAATTAATAAATTTTTTGTATTCAGTTCTTTTACGTTTATTATTTAAATCATAAATAAAGTTTAGTTTAAAGGTATCACTACGTTCGTTGACCGTTATGCGGTACGAAGTTCGCCGTGTCAGCTAGTTTTATATAACAATTTTTAGCAAATGTACGCTTATTACTAAAAAAAATTACTATCCACACGTAATGAATAATTTAAAGTTTAACGGATAAAATTCAACGAACACTGCCAACCACTTTGCCCACAGCGGAAGTGGCATATATGCTATGTGCGCGTGTGTTAGTGAGCCGGTTATTTGACTTTGTCAGTTCGAATTTCTATGCAACAATACTAGCGCACGTAGCATTTGCCACCCCGTAAAAATATAGCTTGTAGGCAAGTAGCGGAAAATCAGCCAAAGTTGGAGGTCTCAGTAAGATTTGTCTACGGTTTTTCGATCAGACACACAAAATCAGAAATCTGAGAGCGAATCTCAAGAAGCCCAACAGAAGACACGTAAGTGGACCACAGGTCATTTTAGTTCTTGTGAGAAAATCCCATAGGTACTCATGATTTGAATCGGATATAATATGTGCATTTCGTTTGGTACATTAACCATATGGGCACTGCCGACTTTATAGACATTTTTGTTTTGGTTTTGCTGAAAAACTCTCTGCAATCTATATATGTATTAGTAGTGATTTAACAGACTTATGTTGAATTAAGACCACATTTACATTAAATTTTTTTAAAATGGAAAGTCACTAATATGCCCTGGCCAGCAGAAAAAGCCTATCGGCTGATAGCTTACTGACATCTGAAGCCAAAGGCATATTTTTTGCTATGCACACTTGTACAGGTACACTCAAAAACACATATAGCATGTGTTCCGCTTATGTTTGCTTCAGTAACAAAAATGCCATCCTTCACGGGACGCTGCAACATGCACATATACTCCTGGGAAAATTCTGCGGCTCACATTTCACAAAAATGTTCCATGTGGCCTCGTCTCTCAATCAATCTCATGGATTTCAAATAACTCCCAAAACATACCAACAGATGGCTAACAAATAAGCAAGAAGACTACCAGCTTACACAGCATCAAGCTGTTTAATACGCATACTATAAAAGCTACAAGCAAAAGTTAATCAGTGTTTTTATATTCTGCTCTCTTACTTGAGGTTTTCCACTGCTACTCGTCGTGGCAGGCAAGAAGTAGGTATGAGCGAAACAAGCGGAAAAGTCCAAACTAAAAGTGGTGACGTCTTTGGTTCTTTTGACAGGCGTACCAAAACAATACACTTTGCGTTCACAACCCCTATTGCCTTTCACATACAATAACTTGTACACCAATACGTCAATCCTACGCACTTAGCACTCTCATACGTACAGGAAAAAGCTCACTTTTCCACCGAGCCAATAGCTGTATCTTTTCGCTTCACGTTCACACAAATGAAAAGTCCAACTGCTGAAAAGCCACCCGAGAGTACCTATATAGTCGAAGTCGACTACCGAAAGGTTTTCCAAAACGAAACTTGGTTTTGTTAGGTCGCTGTTTCATCGAACGGATACATTGCGCGGGTGAAGAAAAATAAAAAAATTCATTCCTTACAATTTTTACAATCGTGCCAAATTTGTTATAACAAATGTGTTGCATAAGAGATTTTCCAAATTAATAAACAGTGTTTACACACACACCCGTTATCCAAAACAAATTCCGGGGAAAATAATAAATTGTGTGAAAGAAAATTCAATAAAATAGTGAAAAGCAGTGAAACCCAGTCGATACTTATCAATTTCCGTGCAATGAAATTAGAATGGGTGTCCCTTTTGGGAGTTATTTGTCTAGCAATTCTGGTAAATGGTGCACTCGGCGCATCGAGTGCTGGCTCTGCCAATGATGTCTTCACCAGTTCCTTCCTAGTTAGATTCCGCCGAAGTGTGGAGGATGATTTGGCCCATCAAATAGCAACGCAATATGGATTTGATAATCTCGGAGCAGTAAGTAGTTGCATTTTCCTTTTCACACAACTCTATCTTGGTACTATTGAACAAAAAAAGGGGATAGGTACCGAACTCGAATGTGAATCCTTTTTCATCCTTTTTTGAGAAAAATCAATTAAACCGTTTTTATTGCAAGACTTTGACGTTGAACTTGCAGATGTGAATGAATTTCGGTTGTATTGTGTGTCTCTGCTGGCTGGCCGTTGTTGTGTGTGTGCATGTGTGGCTTTGGGGTTGAAAGCAAATTAGATGTCTGTTTGACCCGTGTATTGTATTCCTTAAAGTGTTTCACGTGTCCATTGGGCCGTTGTAATGAATAGTGGCTTACCCCCAATATATGAAGAATTTTCCGACGTCGGCGTCGGTCGTCGTTGAATGATTCGTAAAGCTCGCGTTCATTTACAAATACATGTACAAACACAATGTTGAATAGACTTGACCTTGTTAAGAAACTGTTATGAACCACCTGCTCTACAAACTGGAAGGCGTTATGTTGTTGTTTCGTTTTGTTTGCCTTGTGATTGTTGTTTAACTTGCGGAAGGAAAATGTTTGAGATGGATGGCGGCGGAATAAGTTTCTTTTCGAAGTAAAGGGGATCAGTGCTTCTTTTCAAATTAAAGGACAAAGGATCAAAATTCATATTGTTCCGTAGGTTTTTATTTTTAATAAAATATGTGTATACCTACATGTATGTATTTTTATTAAACTCTGACGAAAATACTGGCGTAAAGAGAGGAGAGTATTTTTGATTCTTAACGTGTGGCGAATTGATAAAACCGACGGCTTCGAGAGAGCCACAGCCCACGAGTTTTTCCTTTTTACCTCCGAATCTGAATAAGACTTGTGTTCCAAACAAATTGGTATGCCTCTGCATTTTTTTTCTTAGCTCCCAGAAACCTGAACAGCAAACTTATAATAAACTGAACTACTTTTGAGACACTAAGCGCAAGGAAAAAAAACTGTTGCAACAGTTCGTAACCTGCCCGTTATTGTATTTGCAAGCAGCCTTGCTACATATGCTATTCGGGGTGGTATTTCCGTCGGACAATTAACTGCCTTCACTTTTCTCTCTACGCAATTTACAAATTATCATTTATAAATATTTACCACTGGAAATACCGATGTTTAGAATCCAAGATTGAGACCTGAAATAGCACATTTCCATGAAACGTTAAAAGCAAAGCATACAAAACAGCTGGTAGAAGTAAGAAAGAAAGAAAAAGCGATAATTTCAAACCATGCTGCTAATTTTAATTTCCGAGAGTTCTCTGACTTTCATCTACAGTAGGAAGCGTTGCCAAGTCATTCAGGCGTTTGAGTGCCGTTTTTAGAATTGTCAGCGTTAATTTTGACCTCTTGGACACCAAAACTCACATTTTTTTTAAACAGCTCGAAAGTAGATAAAAAACACATAAAAGTAAAAAAAACAACAACAAGTTTATTCATATTGAGTCATATGGCGATTGCACAGTAAAATAAAAATAAATACTTCAATAAAGATTAAAAAAATAGGTACATAATTTGTTTTTTTAAATTGGCCCTGTGTTAATGCCTGCAAAGTACCGATTTTGGAAATTACATTTTCAGGAATGGTACAATATTGTTTGTTTAACTGCAATCTAAAACGAATTGATATAATTGCATAGAGCATATCAAAACTCATTTTATTACTTCGTTTAGTTTTGATTAAACTCATTTGGCTAAAAACCCTTACTACATCTCCATTTGGGTGTTGCAAACATAGCAATTTTAAGGCCAGGTGAGTACATTTCAAGCGAAATTAACTGGTATAAAAGGATGGCTGCATTCAGAGAAAGAGAAAAAAGGCGGTGTGCAGCGGCAGCGTTAAAAAAGCACTAAAATATTTTTTTAAGCATTAAAAAACGCACTAAAAATAAATTTTGGGCACTAAAATGAACGCTGAAAGCACTGACTGGGTAACGCTGGCAGTAGGTTCTTACTGCTGTTGGACAATTTATAATGAAAAGACTGAGACTTCCATTAGAAGAACGCTTCCGCCTCATTCGAACTTATTTTAAAATCGTTAGTTACCTACTTTTAACTACATCTGACTTTATAGCAACATTTTTACAGTATAACTCAAATGCGTTATAATTTTCTTTTGAGCTTTCAAATAATTTGCTGAAATTGGCAGTTGGTTGTATTTTGAGTTAAATGAAGAAGCAACTGTTTCCCACGCTTGGTTTTTTCACTGTATCATTGCAGCATTGTTAATTTTGCTATCAATGACATCAGCCAATGGTTAGATACAGTCAACTAATAGTTCTCGCATTGACTGCGTACAATTTAAGCTGCGGCTTCTCTTTATTTGCTGTCCATTATTTAACAATTCCATTGCACATACGGACCTGAAAATATTCATAACATTAAAATGGAGTGAGAAACAGCATTGAAGAAAACTATTAATAAAATGTTTTTTGTTTGACAAAGCAAAAAGGTTTATATTTGTAACATTTTAAAATAATTCATCTTACCTAATTTAATTGACTTTTCTTCAGACTGACGTTTAAACTTAAATAATGGGTTAGACTCGACTTTTTTCGGATCGAATGTAACAGTCTCGATTATCGTAAAGTCAATGATAACTTGATTATTGGTACATACACAGTTAATTTTAATTTCGACTATTGCCCAAAAGCCGAGTCTAAAATTGGTTATTAGTAGGGCCGATTGTGTTTAGTGACCCAAATAAAAATAAAAACCAATAATAAAACTATAGACGTATGGCTTTACTGCAAACTAAATAACTCAGGTATTGAAAACTTGTATTCATTTTCAACATTGAAACAAAAATTTAAAAACAAATTGGTACGATTACTTTAAAACAGCCGAGAGGGCTGCAGGCTTGACATTGTCTTTCAAATTTAGAGAAATAATTTTTTTTATCCTAACTTAATTCCTGATGATTTTGGTTTAGAAAAATTCTGTTGCTCTTAAGAGATAATTTCCCTTTTTTAAAATGCACATGATTCAGGCTGTAGGGGTCGTATCCGGGCGGAAGCGGTCTCTTTCGACAGCTGCTTTTTTATGTTTTATTTTTCCTATAGGTCAGTCCCTATCATACGTTGGCGCATTGTAGTGTAGTGTGCGTTTGTCGAGGAGTCTTGCTTTTCGATGTTGGTTCCATTAAGAGGGAGTAACTGCTCACACTTCAAGTGTATCGATTCTCTATTAAGATATCGCTCATTGGACCGCCTAATCTCAATAAGGAACGATTTGGATTGGCCAGCCCACTTTGCCTACTTGATTTTTCTATGAAATTCCGTGTTTATTTTAACCATCCAAGGACCCACATGACCTGAAGGCAGTGTTGTTAGAACTCTCTCTTCATTTTTGTAGATATTGTGCTAAATTCTTAGCAAACAATTATACATAGTTTGAATGTTTCTTGGTCAGGTTCCTGAAATTCTCACGATTTTTCTGCTTTTTCCATTTATTCGAAGTAAGGCTTTTCGGACATCGAAATTCCCACAAAAGGGGAGAAATCCCACTATATAACAACACTGACTGAAGGCCAACATCCGGACAGAAGTTTCCAACATTCCCCATGCTATGCTGGTAAGGGTGAAGAGCAAGACGAACTCAAGAAATCGATTTATTCAATGTATGTGCAATGGAGTACGTCATCTACCTGATTTACTTTTCAAAACAGTGTAATACAAAAAAATTCTGGCTGGAATGACTTTTATTGGGTTATGTTAATGATTAAGTTATGTTGTCGCACCCTGTATAAAACCTATCGCTCACAGAATCCTTTGTAACCGAATGGTTTCAATCTATACCAACTTTCTATAGTGTTGTAATTTGTTGCAGTGCTTTAGAAACATTTTTTTAACTTAAATTCGTTTTTTTGTACTTTCAGTAAACAAAATGCTTCACAACTGTCTTTTTCGCCAACATACGCGTTGAGCTTCCATTTTTTTCTAAGAGTGATCTCCTTTAGTTCCTCTGTACATACTTTTTTTTTCAGTGACAAATAAGTTATAGCTTCTACAAAAAATAGGCTTTTAAGGTACCTACCTTAGGCAAAGTTATACAAAGCAGATATTTGACATAATAAAACATGATGACATGACATGAACTTGTTCTTTTCTTCTTAACCTTTACTTAAATAAATCGACTACAGAGAGTTTTCAAGTATATCCAAGTAGGCGTTTGTACGTAAATTAGAGAGCAGATGTATGACTATACTGAAAATCGTATATTGCTTTAGGACTGCAAACCAAGATCTGAGATGTCATTCATACCTTTTATACGATATTTCGAGGCAAGGCAACATTTTGATCCAGCACATTCGTATGTTGTTGGCAGTAACTCTATAAAGGGTTTCAAGTTCTTTTATATAATAAAGGGTGATTTTTTAGCTGGTTTGGTTTTGGCAACACTGGTTTTGACAGCTGACGTGTGTTTAGTACCTTGTGTCACTGTCAAACAGCTTCAGTTTGGTTTGCAATTTAACCATGGATCGTCTTACAAATGAACAACGCTTGCAAATTATTGAATTTTACTATCAAAATTCGTGCTCGGTTCGAAATGTTCATCGCGCGCTGCTTCCATTTTATGATCGGCATTCTCGACCTTCTGAGCAGTCTATTCGGAAGATTGTGACCAAATTTCGCACCAAATTTACTTTGTTAGAAATTAAACCACCAACACGTTTACGTACTGTGCGTAGTGAAGAAAATATTGCGGCCGTATCAGCTAGTGTGACAGAAGACCGCGAAATGTCGATTCGGCGCCGTTCCCAGCAGTTAGGCCTTTGTTACAGCACTACGTGGAAAATTTTGCGGAAGGATTTGGGCGTAAAGCCTTTTAAGATACAGCTGGTGCAAGAACTAAAGCCAGCCGACCTACCACAACGCCGAATTTTTGGTGAATGGGCTCTTGGAAAGCTGGCCGAGGATCCGCTTTTTTATCGAAAAATTGTGTTCAGCGATGAGGCTCATTTTTGGTTGAATGGGTACGTAAATAAGCAAAATTGCCGCATTTGGAGTGAAGATCAGCCAGAAGCATTGCAACAGCTACCAATGCATCCCGAAAAAGCCACTGTTTGGTGCGGTTTATGGGCCGGCGGCATTATTGGGCCATATTTCTTCAAAGATGATGCGCAGCGTTACTGTCAATGGTGAACGCTACCGAGCGATGATAACGAACTTTTTTTTGCCCGAAATGGAAGTTCTTGACTTGCATGATATGTGGTTTCAACAAGACGGTGCCACATGCCACACAGCACGCGAAACAATGGCGCAATTGCGAGGCGAGTTTGGTGAACAGTTAATTTCACGTTTCGGGCCGGTCAATTGGCCGCCTAGATCGTGCGATTTGACACCATTAGATTATTTTTTGTGGGGGTATGCCAAGGCTAATGTGTATAGGGACAAGCCCGATTGACGCACTGGAAGCCAACATCCATGCATTCATTCGTGAGATACCGGCCGATATGTGTGAAAGAGTATGCCAAAATTGGACTCAGCGGATGGGCTACCTGAGACGCAGCCGCGGTCAACATTTGCATGAAATTATCTTTAAACATTAAATTGCAAGGTTCAAACTATCGATTCAAATAAATATTTCATTCATTTTTTCGAATTTTTTGTGTTTTTTTTTTAACAAAAGTTCTAAACCTCTTAAAAAATCACCCTTTATATTATATTTCTATTTTAATGGAGCTCTTATTTGTTTTAATTCGTTTAAATTTCTACTTGTTCTACTATTTTATGAGTGAGAACATTTTAAGGGTTTCGGGATGAAGCCACACGGTGTATTGATATAAGCATTTCGACCAGATCTTAGAAGACCTATTTTTATCGAGCTAGCGTTTTTGCTTTCATGAACATTGAATCAAATTGTTGAGCAAATCTGCAATTAAAATTGAATCTAGATTTTAGTTTCAATATAAAATTTTCTAAAAATTTTTGTTTTCCATATAATACAAGCCGGTCCGACTTTGCCCGTGCCCACATCAAGTGACATAGATAAATGTTCTTGGTTTATGATCATCTAAAAGAGGACTTGACTTACATTTCGAATTAATTCCCACACATATTTCTTTTGAACTTTTTGAGCAATTCCGCTCAAATTGTAATAAATTGCTTCTAACAGGTTTTATACGCCCCCATTTTCAAAATTTCAAGGCTAAGGCTGTAATAAATGTCAAGTTCACAGTGGCTATATTTTCCATACAAATTTCGCAATTGTGAAACAGCGCAGTGTTGCAAATTTAAATCAAACTTCTAAAAAACAAAAAACCAGCCGATGTAAAAAAAAAATTAAAATATTTCATAGGCCAGCCAACAACAAGTTTTTAAATACAGTTCAAATATTTGATTGCCACTAATGTGGGTGCTCTAGGTCCATAACGTGAAACCTGGGTCGGCATTCTGTAAGGCGAAACGTTCAAACGTTTTCGTGTGCACGAAGAAATTTGCTTGTGTGACATAGTGGAAATCATTCGTGCGCACGAAAAATTTTGATCGTTTCGCCATACAGAAAATGGTTTGTATATGCCGTATGGTTTTATCATCTACCTTCCCAGAAAGAAATAAAACTGATATTTTAGGCACAGCTAGCAATTATTTCAGAAAAAGTGTTATTGACAACTATAAACGGCAGATATACAAACCACTTTTGGTTAAAGAGGTTAGTATAACATACCGACTTTTTTAATATTATCCGGCACCCCTACCAATGTTCCTTAACATTTTTTGTTTCTCTTTTTAAGTGTTGCCACAAACGTAATATTTCAGACTGAGCGAGAATGAGTGTGGGCAGTTGTGGGCATTTATGTTATGTTAAAGTCAAGGCCAATTGAATGAAATTAAGGCACTGGCGTGTTAGAAAAAGATTCATTTTTTAATTTGGTGCCTTTATGCCATTAAGTATAAAAATAACTGCATTGTGGTTCATGTGTTTGTACGAACTGATGCAAGTTGTACACGGACAATACAAGAACTGCAATATCTAATGCCATCACAATTTTGTATTTTCGTTTGTTTTCGACTTTCAAGAACCAGGTTCAGAAAATTATGTCAGGTATAAGAGACGTGACTGAGAATGATGGGGCTAGTTAACACTATAGATAGATAAAAGACATTTCCGTTAGGGCGTATGATCGTGACAGTCCGTTCTCCTGTCTGGAATTTAAGAAGAAATTAAGCCTCTGCGCGTCATTGTTATTAGCTGCCCATAAACTCCGATTTTAGAATAACAATTTCTCCTCCTCAATACATTGCTTTTATGAATCCTCTTCTCGACCTCTCTACAGCTGGGTTTCCGACATTTTTAGGTGCTGATATCAGAGCTATTAATTTAATTTACAGAATCGATTTGTCAGCGAATGTTACATTTGTTTTACGCACGGGAGTTTATACAGGCTCTTCCGCCTCATGTCGCTATTCTTAATGAAGTCACAATAAACATTATGCTCATTCAACTAATTCCACCTCCGCAGGACATCGGCTGCAAATGGCTGGTTATTCACGAATACATCTCTAAAGCTTGCAATTCGTCTTCTAATCCTGAGGAATTATTTATTTAACCATGAAAGTCTTAAGTCCCCGGTGCGTTTTATCTATGGCTGAGCAAGTGTCCTTCCGCAAAAGAATAAGTACAATAAAACCATCTTAATCGAGTAAAAAAAAAATACAAATCCTTCTCCAGTAGAAATCTCTCGCACTTCCAGCGCACATTAAAAGGATTAGAATAGAATACGAATTTTGAAGTAAACTCTGCAGTAAATTGATAACGCCATTTCCCTTAGGTGTACATTGTACAATCTAAATTAAAATCTCTTCCACTTGTGAAACAGGAGTGTCGTTGTCGACTCATCTAAAAAGCTCAAATCCCAGAAAACTGTTCAGATTACTTTCCCTGCAACCAACTGCCTGCCAACTTTAATTATTGTGTGCCTTGTTCACATGTGTTTAGTTTTCACTTTTCGCAGAGTATCGCAATCGCTGAAAATGTAAATAAAATTGTCGATTGCCAAGTGTATATATATTTGCATTTGAATGACACGTTTTTTTAATAACTTCTAAATTGGATTTTTGTATGCACATAAATAAGTCCAAAAATAGCCCAATATGACAGAGAACAAAGTGAAAAATAAAATATTGAAAATAATCTATACATAGATAACGAACAAATTACGTGGGGTTGTCTTATTTATTCCAGTCACTAACCGAAATTGCTGAGCAGAAAGGATGCCATCGTATACCTCTTAACGTTGACTCAACTTTTTGCGTATTCATTCACTGTTGATGTGTCTTTCATCTTGGGTGTTTTGAATTTTATTTTGATTCGGAATCCTTACGAGATAGCTTTTGTATGCAAATTGCGAAAGATTGTACATTATATAACAGGACGCTCATTTTTAGAATTTCTAAATTTTAAATTTCGTTGCGCATCGAAAAATGTATATGCTTGCTGATTATGCGCTTTGTTTAAACAAACACTTTTGTTTCGTTTCGCATTTGAAGCTAATTTGTTTAATTAAGATGACTTTTTTTGTATAGGCGATGTCTTTAAGCATTTCTCTTTCCCTTTTACAAAATGTGACTTGGGCTGTAATCTTATTTCGAGAATGTCAACATTTTTAATATTCGCTTTATGGAAGTACGTAAAACATTATTTTTTACCATTTAAGGTTCCTACACACTGGAGCGAATATGCGTGCCCGATTAGGCAGCGAAGCTTTATCCTTTCCGCGTTGAAAAAAAATCGCATGTTTACCCACATTATCCCGATGTATAACTTTTCTATGCTGCGTCGTCACACGGTAGCATAATTACGTACATATATGTATCGGACACGACATGCGATTCTAGGTACTAGGCAGAATCGCCAATAAAAGCAATACTTCAGAAGCGAGCGGAGCAACACCTAGATTACAATGTTTTCTTCTTAATAAGTGCCGTGCTATAAAGGCAGAAAGTTGTGTTTTATCACCTGGCTGACGGTTTGAACAGTGGCTTTTAAGAAAGTTTTCAAAAACGGCGACTGACTCACTCCAAAAGTTATCGATATACAAAAAGGCCTACTATAAAACATCGATGACAGGCATTGGATAAATATACATACATATTTATAAAATAACTTTTAGCACCATACACGGGCTGTTCGACTTTTTTTCAAGACTTACCAATCGGGATTACTTTTAGAATACGTGAGGATAACAGTGTTGATGAGTCACTTTTCTGTACAAGCGCACATGCTTTGGCTTAGGCTTGTTACAAGCACGCTAAACGCATGTCCCGCATGTCGAATTGTCGAATTACTAGGGAATCCGTGCCATCGGGTAGACGATCTGTACGTAGATCCAGGATGAGAAGTACAGATCAAATTCGAAAGCCCTTCTTTACCAGTATGGGAATAGCCCTCGCTGGAGTGTTCACTTAGGTTTCCTTCGCAAGCGACCCTTTTAATGGACAAGTGCGGGACATTGGAAAATGAATAAATGATAACTTTCAAACCCTGCTATCATTTTTGACAGGTTTAAATATAAATGCGTAATATTGTTTGGCGTGGTCTTAACGCTGAGTTATCAGCGTTCGTCTTTTTAAAAATGAATTGGATAATGACGTCACAGTCATTGGTTGTCCAACGTATTTGAAATTGCCAGAATAGCATTGCGCCATAATTCGTCAATAAAACCATTGACTTTATTTAGGTTATGTTTTGCCTGCTTATTATTCCTACTAACATGGAAAGGGCTGCTACAAAAATAAATAAATTGTTGGTGCAACAGGTTCGTCCTAGTTTGTCATAAACATTCGTCTTGTGTAAGTTTTTCATCTACATCTACAGTTGCCCTGTCCAAACGGCTAATTGAGAAGCTCTTTCATGACAATTATACTATCGGATGCTTGTCACACATTCGCGAGAGGTGGTGTTGTGGAGAAAAACCTCAAATTGAATTTTTTTTTCGGTATTCGAACCCTCGCTTCGTTGAAGGACGGCCATTTTTTTCTGGTAATGATACGAATTTCCATCTGGTGCTCGACCTTGAGTTGTTTTTTTTCCCTTCTCATTATTGACCATGCAAGCGGGATACTTAGATCAGTTGGTTCTTTAACAAATGGCGGTCCTTTTTTAACTAATACGTCCGCTCCATGTCCAACGACTCTTCAAGTGCTTTTTTTAAAGAGAATTTTGCCCTTCATAACAGTTCTTAACTATAGCTAGCGGCAATTTGATATCCGGTAATATGGTACCTTCCTTTTGTTCGTTAAAATTATCACTTTTCATTTTAAACAATGAAGATCTCACAAAAGCCAATAATGTTTCAGCAGCGAGCATGATTATATTTCAGGACAAAACCTGTAGCGGTTGATAAGCCCATTGTACAACTTGAGGCAATTACAAATGATTCAAGTTCTTTCTGTTTCGATCAACTTCTCCATTAATACTGTCCTACACTGCTACAACAAACATATAAAAAAGTACCTTTTTATACTTTGGGTAAGTAGGAGGTAAAGGAAAACACGACCAACGTGATAGCAAAGACAAGATTATACGGTCACTTGTGGCAGCTTCGAAGCAACTAATAATAACCGGTCTATAAGAGCTGCTAAGCTTCAAAGTGATATGTCCTTTATTGTATGTTTAATCCATAAGTCACCCTTTGTCCTGCTATTGATTAAACCGATTTGAGTTGGAAACAAAAAAATTCTTATTTAAGTTTGGAACTATGGTCAGTTTGGAGTTTTGCACACAATTCCTTTCATAAAGGACTTAGCCATTATCCACATTGTGGCAAAGGCACCGTTGATGCTTTGAAATAATTGTTTTTTGTTTTAAGTTCCTTTTGTATTGAAGGTGTCAGACTTATAAAGTACAATTTTATTTCAATAAGTTGATTTGTTTGTATGTATAGATAATAGGTGGTATAAATATTTTGTATAATAATTGTAAGCCCGCGAGCCGCACCTGACCCTTTTGATACCTAAATCCTGATACTACCGATCTGATATTTGTATGTATGGAGAGGTCAAGTTTTCTCTTGACCATAACAAACACGCCCCGCCAGCCAGCTAGGTCCCTAGCAGTACAGCTAATAAAGCTCGACGCTAAACCTACTCCTCCACACAAATTGGATCGAATATCACCGAAATAATCTTTTTGTCATATCGTCTAAAGCGCCGTCCATCCGCTTTTAATTAGGTTCATGCAGTAGAACCGGGATGATTAAAGTCTTGCATAGGTGGCGCAGTGGCTCAGTGGTATGTCTACTGGTCTACTCAGGTCTCAACTTCGATCACCGGAAAATACATCTTAAGGTTTTTTCACTGCACAACCTCTCACAAACGTCTCACAAATATCGAAGAGTATAACTGTCAGGAAAGTGCTTCTCAATTCAACCATTCTGACTCGGCATAAAATTGTACGGTTCTTCTATTCATCCCAAAAAAATAAAAACTCACTGCCCGATACTAATAATCTTATTTAGTGTCCAGGTTATATCTTACGACCCATTGTGACCTACAAAATATTATAAAATTTATTATTACGAGGCCCATTGTTTCTAAGTTAAGGAAATGCTAGGTTAAAATTTGTAAAATCCGAATCGTAAATTGCAACTTATTTTTATCATTTTGCAATTCGTATTTTGCAATTTACGTTTCTTGAGTACCTAGTGATTTGAGGCATCACCGTTGATAATGTTTTGTCGTGAAATTGGAAAAATTGATTCTTAATTTACAACTTATATCTTGTAATTTACAAATCAGAATTCATAGTTGTATTATTATACATAATATTTGTAGTCGTATTCCTCCTGATATCCAAGAAAATCCGGCGACGCCATATCGTCCGGAAACAATGGGATTTTTCTGAGGAGGTTTTCCGGTTTCTGATAAAATTTAAAATACAAACAAAATATTTAGTTGAACTTGACATTGATTCGAACCTTTACAATTCTTCTTGATTACATATTTTAGAATCCATTCCAATTTATACTTCTTTTTTAATAGCGAGACGTACATTCTAACAAAAATACAGATTTATGTGCATACTTCGGCATTTTTGGAATTATTCAATAGGTACTTACAAAATATATTCCAGAATGCAAGTACACAACCTATCAATACGAATTAGTTATACTTAAACTATTTTAACCCGACTGCTTTAAGCAAAGATTGAATACCGACTGCCTGTCTCTGCACCGACGCGCATCGTGCACAATGAAGATTCGGCTTCATGATAGCAGCTGTCTATACCAAATACATAGGTTCATCCATATAAAAAAAAGGATTTAAAATGATTTAGGTACATGGACTATGGGCTGTGCATAACAAAATTCCACACATCAGGTAGTTGATTCCATGGAAATTACAAAAAATATTTTGCAATTTACGACTTCTTTACGTCAATATACGTTTTAATGTGTTAAATTATTACAAGATTTTATTAATTCATCATTCAGTGTTGGTAAATAACCAAATATTTTTCGCAATTTGAGATTGTGAAGTGGTGTTTGAGAAATTGACCTATTGGAGTGGTAAACTGCGCCAAACAATCTCGCAAATCACTACAAATAAAAGAAGCTCGAATTGATACTTCTAATCTTAAATTTCATAAAACAGAATTTGGTATTCTCCGCCGTTTTCAATGTCAAGTTACCAATTTTTGTATCAATCCATGAAAACTTCGTTGTGATTTGCGAGAAATATATAATTCGTAAATTGCAACTCAAAATTTTGCAATTGGTGATTTTCAATTCTTTCCGTGCAGTGTGGTTTATGGGCAACGTTGACAAGGCAATTGATATAAAATATACGTTTTTATTACTAAAGTACTTAAACACTAAAAATCGACGCTTTGATAAGGTATGTTTCTGGGAAACTTGCACTTTCCGACTTCATGCAGGTCACCCAACCAATACCAGTCTTTTCCAATTTTGTTCAGACCTTCCTCATTCGCATTTTGTCCTGCCCCCATTTACCACTAGGTTCTGCAGCTAGCATATAATATATGAATATCTACATTTAATTTGATAATTTTTGAGAGGTATCTTCCCTTAGTACTTAACGGTGATGCAAACATTTTCATCCACAACTGGTACTAGACTTTTTTGTGTAATCATAGTTCTTGTGCTATTTAAAGCACGGTAAAAATGCTAAATATAAGAGGCTTGTATTAAATTCTCTGCTCCTGACATTGATACATAATCACAAGTTTTTCCGCCACTTTTAATGTTCCAATACCTTGACTCAGAACTAACATTTCATTGCCGAAAACGATATTTTTGTTCGAGGTCGTCAGTTGTTAAATTAAAAATAAATATTTCTATGAAAGCATCTCCTCATGCATTGGACAGGAATAAACCAATATTCTTCCATACTTCCATAAAGTCTCAAATATGTTATTAATGTGTTATCTCGCCTACTACAGTAAACAACAGCTTCTAGGCATTTCTACTTCAACGTTATAAAAAGTCGATGTTTTTAAAATCTGCCGTAAGAACATACTTTTCCGATAAACAGCTTAAATAAGTCGCAAATAAACAATAACTGGATTAAAAACAATCCAAATTTAATAACTTTAATATATTTGAAAGTTGAAACAAAACAAACAGCTCTTTCCATTTTCTTGCCCACATCCAATTTTTATTGCTCTCCCCCAAAGGACGCCGGCCGCCAAGAAATATGTAATAAACAGCATCTCATGGGAGGAAGCTAGCTATCAAATGAAATTGGAAGAAAATATGTTTCATCCAGGAATAAAAAGACTCACAGCTCCTCACTCCTCACAATGTTTGTACCAAGAAATGCATGAAATGCGAGAAAACTCGAAATTCCACAGCATCATAATAGATTCAGATTTATTTTATGCGGCAAAACAAATTTCATTAAGAATATTTGCTTCGCTATCGCTAAGTTTCAGTTATAAGTTTATAAATAAAAGACAGTTCCAAATAAGCAAATGCAATTGAAGTGCATCAAATAACGGACGTTGTTTTAGATGAGTGAAACTCAATTTTCAATTTATTTAGCGAACTTCGGAAGGTTTTTTTGATTGATTTTTTTCAAAGCTTTTGAGGACATTTCACATGGATGCATAAAATATTTGACTTAAGTTTTCGTGTACCACAAATATTAGTTAAGCTATTCTATGGTGAATAAGCTTGTCGTACCTTGGAGTGCGTTCAACCAGTTAGTTGAAAATTTATACGACCTTACGACCGTCCGTACGACCAACGTGAATGGAATAGGTACTTCAAATTTTAAGTTTAACAAACTCAGTTACATCAGGTAGATTTATTTTCACAAGGTAGCCGGTTAAAAAGTGAGTTTTAGGCTTTAGATGCAAAATAATTTGGTAGCCTTTATTCTTCTTAAATACTTAGACTGAATTTCAACCAAACGACAATTTGCTGTCCTTAGTTTTAAAATGCAAAAATTTCACGTTGACTTTCAATTGCTTTTCATTGCTTAAGTACCAAATATAGAAATTAGACAAAAATAAAAAAAACAATGCATTTTATTATAAAAGACTCTGTTTATTTGACAAACGACGAGATTAAATTTCTTGTGTATTACAAAATATATTCAGGTTAGGATTTAAACGGTTACCTTTCAAGTCGAAAATGTGTAGGGTGCGCCATCTTTTGTCTCTGTGCAACCATACTTCAATGAAAAAAAAAAGTAGCAAACCTGATTGGGTACAAGCTCTTGGCATGATTTATTTCTTAAATTATCAGAGAGGAATCTAATGAAATGTTTTTATTGTTTTAAATACCAATGAGTCCTAGTATGAAATGGTTTTACATATAATGCTATTACACAAATACAAGCACATTTTATGTTTCATCATCTTGTTAAACGAAATGACTGAGCGAAGTCGATGTTTGACAATTTTCCCGTCGATGTATCGGCTATCAAAACATCGATGTTAACATATGAACGATCGTTTGCATCCCTATAATCATATCTACCAGAGAAGAATGAATAATATAAGAGATGGATATCTTTCGTACGTCTATCCCCCCAAAACCCATTTGTGTACATTGTTGTTTTTGTAGTTTCAATCCCTGTCTGTGAATACATGTGTGCTACAAAAAAAAGTTACTAATGACAGACCACCAATCAAAATTCAGAACGGCCGTCCGAATGTCATAAAACAGCATAATTTTGTATTCACCATATGGTGACACATTCTCTTTTAGATAGGTATGTTCGTTAGATATACGATTTTTCGGTTACCTCCAGAATGACCCCATTGTATTATTCCGTCTGGAAGGAACAACTTATTTGATCTGTGAAATTATTATTTGACTATTTAATTTTATACGCGGATGAATTTATAAATTTAAAAGAGTGGTTGGTATACTAGGGTTCAAATTATAAGAACTTTGAGAAGAAACATTACGAAAGCATTGTGTACAATTGCGGTATTTACTTGTATGGCAATTATCTCTATTCTTGTTATTTAAATCAAAAAAAGTTATAATTTAATTCTACGTGCAGTACTAAAACGTAGAAAAAAAAAGTATTAAGGTTTTTAAATAATACAAAATAAACAATAAAAACACTTCATGTCGAAATATAGTAGACAGCCTTGATAGATTAGTACGTGACTAATATGTTGGATTTTGCAATTTATATGCAAATTGATTGGTAATTAGTAAATAATTTTAATTTATACATCCTACTTGTGTTCAATTTAACAAGAAAATTTTTTTCCATTACTGTGTTAGTAAAAATGGAATTTGAAATGTTATTCGTAACTATCACCCATTTTTGATAAAAGGCAGTGTCTAAGTGTTAGAAACATATTAATTATATATTAACTGCAAGCAAATTAACTGTCAACCGTCAAAATTCAAATTTTCCTAGTGAACATGCCCAAACCAGTTTTCCAGGATATTTGAAAATTTTATGAATTTCGGTGGTGAATTAACCAATTTTACGCCATCTTCCGGGTGAATTCACGAACTCACTTATGCTGGTATATAAATGAGAATGTATGCGTGATTTTATGAATTTTTCGGGAAAACAGCTTGTAGGCAGCCGCCTTTCCACTGGAAAGATATGCATCTCTGTATTCCATTATCTTTGATATCTACCAAGATAAGGTAATTCGGTGAAGACGTCAAAAAGCTATGTTTATTTCTGTTTTCTGTCTGTTCGTATAAAAAAATAAGTTGTGCTTTTGTAATTGTAAAACTTCAAAGAACTAGTGAGTTATTTTTAGCTGTTAGGAGCCGCATATTTAAATTTCAGAAAAGTGAGTGAAAGCCGCTTACATATAATACGACAAAAAAAATATTTTTTTTAATGTTTGTATCCCCTTTTGTGATTGCGACTAAAAAGGCTTTCGGCGAAAAACCAAATATACTATACGTGTTCCATATATTTTTTCTTCTAAATTCATGTAGAAATTGCACTGTGGTTAGAATGTTACAGACCATAGTTTTTTCTTGTATGTTTTAGTATTGTTCTGCCACTGAAATGAATGCCTAAAATATAATTCGAGTTTGCTGATGAAAATTATTCCTCTTCGGCTTATTTTGTCGAAAGCTGTTGTAATCAAGCACACATTGGCGTTGTTACGAGTAGCAGTTTTTTTTTTCGTTTGGTCCTTTGTGGCGCGCTTTCATTCTGATTTTTTCATGTTTTACTTGTTCAGCAATTCTCTTACCAAATCTTCTAGGTCCTGCTGAAACGATTATTTGCGCAAGTTGTTTCGCTGCTGAATGTTAAGCCGGTGTTCATCATTTCCTCGTGACTGACTAAAGTAATGCTTGTAAAGGTTGTGTCTGCCTTGCTGAACGAGTTTCAACAAACCGCCTCAGTTATCTGCTGATGCGAGTGCTTGGACAAACGCTCGGCCTTGCATTCATATTCCTGCGGCTGTGTGTTATCCAGCAGCTGTAGGTATTTCGTGACGTGAATGACTGACTATAGAGAATGCAAAGAAGCTGTGAATGCCTTGTTTCCCTAGCGTTAAGCCCCCTGACCATTAACCTTTGCGGAATCATTTCGACGCTTTCATTTTGTAATAACCTAAGAAATGTGAACTGGTCGACGTCGTCTGCATACAGTCGCTTTCACGAATTGGACACACAACATTAATTATTCAAACCCTCTATTGCATACAAATGAGGGAACTTTCTACTCCAAATTTAAACCATTTACTAATTGCCTTCGCCTGCAATTTTATATACCTATATACACATCCTAATTAAACAAAGCACTTTCGTATCTCAATTTCCATATTTATTAGTACAACATAGAGTTCTAGTTGCCACCCCCGCGAGGAACTAATCGATCAACATGACGGGAATCACAGTGTCGACAGATAATAAACTTTCCAAGCACATTGGATAATAATTACGATTTTATTGGTAAACTTCATAAACTGACAGATTTTCCCCGACATCATATTTTTGTGTATCGCTCATAAAAATGCAATTTAGTTCGCTCGATAATAATTTGTAAACGATTAATGTACGCAGTACCTGCTACAACGCCCCAGAACGAGGATAAGTAATCAGAATCACAGACGCCATTGAAAGTGTTCGGGTGTACGCGTTTTTCAGATGTATAGACTTCCGTTGAATCACAGACTTATAAATTATCATAGCATCGATGAAATATATGATGGGTGGGGTTACGTGAGCATTTTAACTATGCTTGGGTACGTGCTTAATGGGCCAAATTAATGGAAGAAAACCTATAAGACGCAAATAATTTTAAGATGGCATCCCACGCGGAGCAAACGTCCACTTTTTAAGGGCTTAATGAAATTGAAAAGTCAATAAGTGGGTAAAAACTGTATGAGCAGACGGTATCCATGTACGAAAATATTTGTACCAACTTTTATATATTTAAGACTTTTGATCCAAAATTTGTAAATTAAAGGCTAACATATTATATTTTTAATCATATGCGTGGCAGGCCTTTAAACTTGAAATGGATCTTTCGACAATTTCCGAATTGTGTTTGGAATTATTTATGTAATTGCTTATTGAAGACAAGCAAATTTAGAGCAAAGAATCATTGAAACGAAAGTGGTTGGTCCAACACCTCTCAGATATGTGCCCCTGAATTAAAATTATACAATTGCTTACTTTTCTGTGTAGGCTAATTGCAATTCCTTTATGGGTAAATGAGGTGCTCCATCGAAAACAGGCTCTAATCTAAGATGATTGAATACGTTTCTATGGTAACATGGCGGTGGCAAATTGAATGTCACCAAAATGCTCTCAATTAACTGATAAGCATTTTCTATGGGGAACTTTTAACTTAATTTTACCCACGATATTTTGTTTGTGTAAATCTACGGCCAGTGCCGGCTCCAGCCAAACTAGCGCCCTGTGCAAGTCTTTTCCACATCACTCATGAGGTAGACTTTCAATGCGCTTTTTTTTATTAAGGATTTTTGAACTAGATTCTTTTGTAAAATGTAAGTGGATGTGCAAGGAATGTACCTAAATGAACAGACTGGAATATTTTGAGATTATTTAGGTAAGAAATGAACTTGCATAGGTCTAGTGAGATTTTTTATTTTGCGATATTTTCAGTTAGATTCTCCTTGAAGTTTGCAACATTGCAAGTGATGTGAGTTAATGTGAAAGAAATAATTCAGCACAGGTGTGACGGATGTTGGATGTTGTTATTTTGGGTTTATTTGAACAAGTTTTTTGTATAAATGCAAATGGCGCAAGATAAAATTAATTTTTCTTTCCTAGTAATGCACCACCAGAAGTTGGCGCCCTGTGCATTTACACTTCTTGCACATATGGTTGGTCCGGTCCTGTCTACCGCACAGTACCTTTCGAATGGAATACGTTTCTTTCTACTTATTTCATAATAAATACTAAAATATATATATAAATAAATACAGTTCGAGGTTCCTTTTTTTTTGCATGCATACTTCACATATAATTTTTGTAAACAAGCTTGATTTTGTCTATGATTCGATGCAAAACTAGTTTGTATGTTAGGATGGGTTTGGTCAACATTACTGCATACCTTTTCACTTTTTCCAGGTTTCCAGTTTACATGAACATAAATACTTTGACCAAAATCCGTAGATACTTGTAGTAAAACTAAGTTTTTGAAAGTATGTATGGTTGTTCTGTTTTTTAGATGGTCTTATGCTTTAAGTCAGTCCTACTCATATCCACAGTTATGAGTTGAAACGAAACTCCAACTTAAGATAACGCATTCAGGTTTGTGGCTGAAAATTTGCCCAGCTTGACTTATTCTACAGCAATACTCAGCTGTCCTCTTTTCATTGCTCGTCAATTAGCCCTCGAGACAGCCAAACTTTTTCACCCGTTTCAATGGGACTTCTCAAACATGTAGAGTGCATTGTAACGGAGTTCTTTAGCCGACAATAACTTCATATTTGTTTACGTGAACGACTCCGGGATAGGCAATGACTTCTGTGTATGGACGGGTCTGTTGAAGCAGTCAAATGGCAACAGAGGTGTACAGTCTAGCAATCGACTCATTGGTCCATGTCGATAAACTGACAGAAATTTGAGAGTATGTTGTGCTCTAATCCGTTTAACAAAAGGAATATGGTGCGCTGCTTCAATTTCGAATTATTGGACATCTTTTCGCATAGTAAAAGCATATCTGTAGAATAATGTGTTGTGAACGTGGTACAACAGTACGTATCTTGCCGCCTCTGCCTTCATTTTATTCCACTCACTCCCAGTTTACATGCAATCATTGATTAATTTTGTGGAAGAAAGACCATTTGCGCTTTTCCACCCATTGACCAGAAGACCCATATTCTCACATCCGTGGTGGTGTCCCTGCAGACTCATTTGGCTTGATCGTTTATTGTGTATGTGTGCGTGAGAATGTCAACGTTGTAATCTAAACTAAAATCACAGATAACGAACATTTATGTTATTGCGCAGGGATAGTGCTGCCAGGGGATTTCTACACCCATATATGCTCCCATGTACACGTTCGCCATGGGGCGGACCATATGGACTTGGATTTCAAAGATGAACTTTATAAGACTTTACTTTGCACTCTATGATGCAACATATAAAGTGAAATTTTCTATACGGATAGAAAGAGAATGTTTTTTAATTGCATGTTCTACTCGTGTCCCAAGGCAGCTGATGCTTGTGTGAGTTCTAGCCCACCGTACGTGTTGTGCTTTGGGGAGTGTGAACTACAAGGGTAATAAATATACCAAGCGGGGGGATTTGATTTACGAGCTGATAATACGAAAAGGTTTTGAAATGTAATTCAATATTTAGGAGCCTATTCCATACGGACGTATCTGTGGCACAGTGACCCATAATATCCAGGGTGATGTATGTGCTGAGCGACCAATCAATATGGGTGATTGGATCCTTATTAAATTATTTATCTATACGTTCTCAAATTATGTTCGATTAAAGTGTATTGGAAACTGGCGATAGGTAGGTGCATTTGCGGGCATGGGTGATTCACACTGTTAAAAGTTATCTTCTACGAGTATATTGCTTTGATCGGGAAGCGATCAGTGGGTAACGAAACTTCGTAACAGTCATTGATTTCTTTGTATTTGATTTTATGATTTCAGGTCTGCTTGAATGGTGACTGTCTTTTATGTATCTTGCAGCTTTTTGTCTGGTGATGTAAGGGATTGCTGGTTTACAGTGCCTCCGAGTAGAAGCCTGTCGTTTATGCATATCCTACCCACACTATTAAACACCCTCTCTGCCCGGCATAATATTATAAAGTTTGAAGTCATCATAGGAGTCCAATGTTGCTATAAAGCATTTCGACGCTGTGTTTCCTACCCGCTACCTTTACTGTATTAAAAAATATCACCAAACAACCGTAGGCAGTCTGTTTCCACAGGTTGAGTGCTCGTAAGATAAGTGCGTTGACGCCAATTTTCAGCCGTAATTTTCGTCCCATCAGTAGACAAGCAATTCATAGTCTAGTGAAAAAATTTGTGTCAGAATATTCGCTGCTTGATGTTGCCGTGCCACTGAGACAACAGTGGAGAATATTGCTACCGTAGAGGCGTCCGTCGCAAACGAGTCAAATCAGTCAATTTCACGGCGTTCTCAAGAATTGGGCCTCTTCCAGGCCATATTAAGGCGAATTTTGCTTAAGGATCTTGGCCCGCCCTTACAAGATCAAGCTGACTCAAGAACTAATGTCACTACTATTGTAAATGTGAACCTTTCTTGAATAAACGCAAAAAAGCAGCCATTTTATTTCATATAAGCAAAAAACAAAAAAGAAAACACAAAAGATAGCAGGGTTGCCAGTACAATTACATATTTCATTAATTTGACATATTCTTGATGTCATTACCAGAATACAGTTTTATATCTAGAATGATCTTCAACAACTTCATCAGATGAAGCGATGAACGTTCTCGAATAAAATCCACACATTAACGGCTGTATTCTATGCTCAAAATGTTTGATGTTCAATTAAAGTTCAATTCGTAGAAATGTTTTTATCTGTTATTTCCTTACTAAAGAGAGAGTTTTATACTATATTATACAGATAGGCAGGAAAAATACATTTAATAAAATAAGAGCAGAGCTCCCACTTTATGAAATGGTTGAGGCACAAGACCATCAGTGGTCGTGGCCAGTGCCGTAGCCAGGATTTTGTTTCCGGGGGGGCTTGCTTCCAAATCTTACGACGAATTCTATAAACAAAAAAATGATAGGGGTATTCGCGATTCGGTGTACTGACGTAGAAAATTGCGAAATAATTTTTTTTTGTCAGTTCGTGAACACGCTTTTTCTCATCTCTTGCAATACTGAAACAAGTGACAGATCCAGTTTGACAATTGACATTATGTTCTGAAAAAACTTTTAATTTTTTCTGAAACTGAAAAATTGCCTTTTAATTGTTAATTATGCCGAAAAAAGCATAAAAGAAAAAATATGTTAGATAATGGAGAGAGTAAGACGAAGATGATATCATGAAAATCTCTTTTTCTGTCCATTTTTTGACTGGATTTTTCCTTCGGTGGCGCTTACGTTATTGTGAATTCTCTTTATTTTTTTTCCGATAGCTACACACAGTAACTAACAATTTTGCGAATTCAATCAACTTTACAAGGTTACACTTTACTCTGTTGTATTTTTCGGTTACAATAGGGCCAGAGTAGGTATAGGTATAGTGCGGAAAAAAGTTGCACCTTACAAGGTCAGTTGCATCAGATCGTGAATACCCCTTATATATTCCAATTCATTTTTTATTAGTTTTTATGTACTTAAACGAACATACTCAAATTATTATTTTATACACATTTTTTTTTGACATGAGATCACCTTATCTGGATCCACATTAATATCCGAATGAACAGATATCATAGCAAGTGAGCTTAATCTTGCATTATTCATAACGCTTCGGGACACTGTTTTCATCAATTTTATAGTTGAAAAGTTTTTTTCAACGCTAGCTGTGGCTGTGGTCACTGGAAGCGTGGCCAAAGCCGTAAGCACGAAGTTTACACCTATAAAGTAAGTCTTGTCACATACATGTATGAAGCCATTTCAAAACTTCAGTAGAAGGATCACTTGAGGATAACTTTCAGCCGTAAAACCATATCAACATGGCCAATGTAAGAAAGTCAAGCTGAGAAGGGCATACAGGGTTTCAAAGGAACAGTAGATCAAATAAGGAGTAACGATACATCTTGGTCATTACCTCCGATGGACGCACGCTGGGGCCTTTGTGATAAACTACATGTTGCCGAAGATATTATGCATCTTACCTGTCAATGACAAGCCATTGCTTGGAGCAGAATGAAGTACATCGGAAGATACTTTGTAGTGAAGGTTAGTTGCCTGAACAAAATTAAGGGCATATAGGTTCTAAGAAAGTTTTTTCTGATTTGGATAATTTTTCCTGGAACATTGCCTGACGATGTACTCGATCAGCTAATACTTCAAAGTCCGGACGGATATATTGTTTACCAGTTCCCTGGTCAATATAAGCCTTTACGGCGGTTTCTTTTTCCGTGGACACATTTATCTGTTTTTGTTGCCTTTTACTGATATAGAAAAATGAGAAGAAAACTCACACAACCTTTCGTGATTGGTGAGCTTGCTTATTTAGGTTACGTCCTAAATGATAAGGGTATCAGTCATTTGGGAAAAGCCTTCATCAATTTATTTCTGAATTGAAAAGAAATTGACAAGTCCTTCTCTTCGTTTGATCTCTGCGTAGCAGCTGAAATGCCACATAACATCGTATCCACGGCAAACATCAACCCATGTTATTCCAATGAATTATTGCCAATTCCTGGAAAGTAATGCTATTCGTCTAACAGCCTAATCGCAATATATACCACACAAGAACTGGAAAGGTATTCACATTTCAAAAAGGATTACAAGCATAAAGGAGTTTGAAATTCTCCCTTTTAAGCTTAAGGCTGGGAGGGTCACTCTGTTGAAAGAGCAATGAAATTCTAAATTCTCTTTAGGAATACTTACAAGTTTCGCTATGGTATGCTTTGCGTTGGCTTTTGGGCCTTTCGTCAGAACGTGGGCGCCACATAGTCACTCTAATGCCCTGCAGCAAATGTGCCGTTGGCATTGAACTAGAGAATAATATGGAACTCTGCTTCACAAAGCATATGCTTCAATAATGGTCGTCACTCGTCACATCCGAGCTTTAACATAATATGTAGCCACCCTTTAACCCGGTCAGTGGGTGGCGGTTGTTACACTTCATAATGAATTGACTGTTACAAACACTTTTTAGCATTATGTGTATCCATGTTGAAATTAAAATACATTGATGTACGACGAAGCTGGAAGCCATTATTTTCCTATTGACGTCAGCCGGCTCTCGCCCTTATACCATATTCAATGAAAATTCAGTCTATGTCAACAAAAAGGCAACAACGCATAAACGCATACACATCAAAGTCATGTTGTCAAATACGGATAGCACACTCTGCGGCAACACTAACGATATCAAATTCCGAACGTAATTGAGTGCTTATCCATGTCAGGATAGAGAGTATCTATGCGTATTTTTTCAACACACCTACATATACATTTTTTTTTTCTGTGGGCAAGCTAACATATACCTAATACACGAAGCCCGGCACACCAGCGAATGCGAAATTGATTATAATTACCTACTTTTATTATCTTTATGAATGTTAAATCTGTCAGAAAACACTTAATTTTGTGCACCGGTAGCTCATTTGCATGTCAAATTTTGTGACGACACAAATATGTGGATAGTTTATCTCTAGCAGACGTCCATATTGCAATAAAGTGGATCGTAAAAAGATTTGATTGGATAGACATTTTCTTTTTGTTTTATATTATCAGTCGGGATGGACGTTAAGCTAAATAAATAACGTGGGTTTTCCATTTTGTCTACTTTGACTAGACATGTGTGTGCCTGGAAAAAAGGGGGAAAAACAGTTAGCCTAAGCCTTTATGCTTGTGGCGCGATGTTCGGAAGAAGAATCCGGCATTATTCTTTGGGAGTTTTGAGCTTGGTCCCAAAGTTTAGGGGATTTATGCGTGCAATTTTTTTTCCAATAGAAGTTTTTGAGAAATAAAGCGGTAAATCTTAAAATATGGGTTTCGTAAACATAATCTGCCTATCATAATCAGCATAATCATAATCAAATTTTTTCTTGAGAGTGGTTCCACCAACCAAATGGTCTATACCTACCAACCTCCTCTGAACTGCTGGGGAAGTATCATTTGAGGTACCTACCTACTTCCTTCTTTTCCGATCAATGGCTGAATATTCACAGAATAGATGAGTAATATCGTCTGCGACTTAAATTAGCCTCTTTTGGTTAATTTTAATTTTATATCATGATTAAAATTAAAACCTGAAGCATGAAGAATAAAAACTTTGAAAGGGAGAATTTTGGGGTTTTTGATTACGTACTAGGAGATCTACAAAAGATTCACTTTAAAAGTTGTGTACAATTCACTAGGCAGTACCTACATAGGTATACGCAATTCGAGTGAATAATAGCTGGCGATTTTAAAATCTGTCCACAGCTATTTCACTTTGTGTCCGTGGCATAACATTTTTGAAATTTCGGCGTGAAAATTGAAATTTATTTGAATTTCAGATGTTTCTGCTCGTGCTTAATTGTATCTCCCATATAGGGATGCCAGACGTTCCCCTTTAGGGGGGACAGTCCCCCCTTTTCATACAAAAATGCTGTTTGTCCCCCCTAACGCAAACTACTGTCCCCCTTAATAAGTCAAAATTCAATAAAAGAAAACATTCTGTTGAAAATTTCGTTGTTTTTGTTTTTCATTAATTTTTTTTAGTTGAATACTTATTTATTTTCTTTTGTTTCTCTTGAATAAAGTGTGAATGTAGGTTTTGTACATAACAATTTTGATGCTTTTTCCTAATATGTAGAAATAAAATAAAATATCTACCTACATATATATGTAGGTACCTAACGAGACTATTTTTATTTCATATTTTTTTGACTCTGGTGTTCAATAATAAAAAAAAATATATGTCCCCCTTTTTGGACACTTGTCCCCCCTAGAAAACTCACGTTGTCCCCCTTTTCGTATTTTTTAATCTGGCATCCCTACTCCCATACGAAAATTTCTACTAAGATACAATTCAGCGATGAAAATCAAATTTTCTCAATCTTACTGAAAACTGAAAAGAAATAGTACTGAAACGTACAAAATAGTACACAATTTTTGTTTAAAGCCACACAACCAAACGCAAACATTAAAACCAAATATTTCATTGAAGCAAAAAGAAAAAGTTCATATTTCATTGAATCTAATATTCTAATGTCGTTTTCGGTTCAGATTTACATGTATTTTCACTAAACTAATGCATATGACATACAGCTGGTGGTTACGTATTGTTTATCGTTGGGAGGATGGCCTTTTTACCCGACTGGACACTGGGATGGTTATGTGTTTCACGCGTATCTTATTTAAGTTCCTACGGTGTCATAGTATTCGTGTTCTTCCCCGGAATTTCATAGGATAAAAAGATAAAAATAAAAAAAGTTAATTTAAAAAAACAAAAAATCCGACTGACTGTAAAAAAAGAAGAATTAAAAAGATATGAACAAGGCGCATTTAAGTACAGTCGAACCCGCATAATATCACATCAAACGGGCAACAAAATAATGTGACTTTAAGCGGGCTGTGACTTTAAGCGGGTTGTGACTTTTATACATTCAGGCATTTATAATAAACACGGAAGTCCAGCATATGCATATGTATGTATCAATCTCACTGTGAGAAAGTCACAAACAGTAAAAGTCACATAAATATATTAAGAAAATCGACAAAAGAAAATGTACATACACACCCCATTTTTGCATTGAAGACGACTTCCATACATATTACAAAAAAGACAACTGGCTTCGCATTTGTGTGATATTATACGAGTTGTGCTATTAAGCGATGTGACATTATCCGGGTTCGACTGTACCTATAACTAACTATTTGGCATTCGGATTCCATTTAACAGCTACATGAATTTTGCTGTCAAAAATAGAATTCATATACCTAAACAAAATTAAATGTGAATGGATGAACAGTTTTTGGTGCCGAAGATGGATGAGAACAAGTTAGGCGATCTAAAAAACCATACTCAACATTTACGTTTTTTACATTTATTGTTACAAATTCATTTACAAATTGTTTGTTATTGAAATAGTGCAACCCAGCGGCCATTAATACACGTTCACAGACAGGATAAAAAAGATTGCGGGGAAAATCGAAAGCTGACCGTCTAGTTTCGCTAGTCTGTGGGATTGAGTATATTTAGAAAATGGTTGTTTTGTTATCCTGTTATTTTCTCCAAAATTTATTGGGGTTCAGAAACTTATTTGAGACATACACCGGCGAGGAATTGACTGCCCCGGATTTTCCTGTACAATTTTACGGCCCGCGGCAATATTCTCGGCCAATCCGGCATTCCTTTGGCGGTCGAGTGTTGCCTGATTGTTTCCGCACCTCTTGTGTCGAATTTGGCCACTGAACTTTGAATGGCACCGCGTCTGCCGTGAAATGTTGAGTCCATTTTTCACTGACGAACACTATTTTTTTTTGATAATTTTGATGTGCTGCATAATCGTGTAACTTACCATGGAAACTTGGCAGTGACTGAATAATAAACACCAGAAAACCCTTTATTTAAGTATACTGAAACTAGCGTGCGCTTATAAATAAATAAATTCAATACAATAAAAAAATTTTTTTTTGACAATTCTCACGAGCGAATAATAATTTAATACTGTGCGATACAAAAAATAAACCTCGATATATGTATAAGTATATATACCGCTTTTATTTGACAGCATCGTCTCACATTTCACACAAGGGTGTATGTACAGTACCTATAACGGAAAACACATCCTTGAAAAGAATAACGTTACCTTAGTCCCTATGGACGGGTAATTGAAAACACTTGCACGTTTCTAAGAAAATACCACCCAAATGAGCATCGAACATGGAATAATCAAAATCAGCAGCACCAAATGGAAGTGGTTTCCAATATTTCTCATGATTCATTAATTGGATTTTGTCCCCGAGTTATAAGACCAATTAAATTTGAACTTCAATTAGGTGTACTCACTGTTCAAGTTTTACGATTCCTGGTAATGACAATATATAATTTACATTAATGATGTATTATAAATATTTATTCCAGTGTAACTCGCTACGATAGCTGCCACCAATAGGACCCCCACGTCCCACGCCATTTCCTGTTAAAGGTTAAGCAGCAAATTGGTGAACGCAATTATTACTGTGTTCACATGAGATAGCGCAAGATATATTTTGTCAGTTCTAATACTTTTTGCTGTCAGACATATAACATTTAAATATATATGGCAGTGAAAGCGCACACATCAGGCAATTTACGATTTCATGCAAAAAATTGACAATGTCCTCTAAGGCAAGTTTGAAAAATGTATGTATGTAAATATAAATCGAGGTACCAGGACTGTAACGCTGACATTAGTAGTAGTACCTACCTATCTAGCGGTGTTTGTGATTTATGCGAACTCGTAAAGTACTATGAATTATTCACGAGTCATGGATAAACTTTACCAAAGTTGCATCGTTAAGTCAAAAGAATTTATATTAAAAATTTGTGTTTTCGCACAGATATCGATGTAGATGGAAATCTTTAATAAGAAAACACATTTCACCGATGTGCATTCATGAATTTATGGAAATATGCAGATTGGTATCTCTATGGATGTCACACAGGCACAGTGCGTGGGGTGAGCTGACTAGGAAGTGCCAGCGCTTAATGGTTGAATCTTAGGTCATCCTTAATACGAAATCCTAAAATGTGGTTAAAAAAATTTATTTCAGCCTAAGCAAATATATATTAGGGGGTGGTGGTAAGGGTGTCACAAAAATTCACAGCTACACTAATAATCATAATTTAGTGTACAGGCTATAGATTTTACGAGCTCACAATGGCGACATATTCCATATTAAATTACAAATAGTGACCTACAAAATATTTAGTGTGAAGGTTAAGAAACGATTCTTACTAAGACACAATGATTTTATTTTAAAGGCGGTACAATTTGGAAGATTGATGTGCATTGAACTGATCCTATAGGTTTCACGTATACGGTGTGAAAAGAGGGTCCGATTGTAGACAACTGAGCTGGGCACCTCCTTCAGCAAACAAAGTTTATTTTATACTTAGTTTAGGTTCGTTCGTGTACTTTCAGCATAGGAAAAAGGAAAAATGTCAAACATCAAAAATCGAGAGAGAAGTCTCTCAATTTCAAGAGAAGAACATGACCGGCTTTCTTACAAAAAGTTTAGGAAATGTCATTTTGACATTGTCGGTAAATGCAGCATCTACAAAATAAGTTGGAATTGAATTTTGTATAAGCTAAATAGCTATTAAACTTACCATTTTGAATTCGCTATGTTCTAGGAGAACATTTTATTACATAAATAGAGCTTTACTTGTCAAGCTTTTGAGCTGTCACTTAGTTGTCAGTTTTCATTTTTCAGTTAGTCGGAATTCGGCGAGTAGAAAATTACGAAAAAGTTAAAAGAGGGGAAATGCATTACTCTCTCATTTTTTTCAATTTTCTCAGTACGTGATCGTTTATGATCAAATCTACTTTTGGCTATACGAGGGTTGCTACTTAAGTTTTGAAATAGAAAAGAAAAATAAATGTTTATAATCGAAAACGGCTTTTCCATGAAAATCAATGGATCCGTTTGAAGCACTTTTTCTACTCTGATTGAGGTACCTCCAAAACATGTGACTTGAAAGCATGAACCACTTCTTCAGGCTTCGAAAAACTTTCACCTCGCATTTTATGTTTGATCTGCGGGAATAAGTCAGGTGCTAAGTCAGGATTGGATGGTGGATGACCAATCAAATAGATGGAGAATGATTTGTCTTCTGCGATTGGTTTCCCTTATTCTAACTCTAACTCTTGCAAAACAAATGGTGCTGCACCATTCTGAATTGACCGTTCTACGTTGCTGTAATTGCACGGTGGCGACATGTACAATTATTCTAAAAAAACAGGAAACCAATTGCTTCGAAGTGCTTCGTGCGCGAACAACTTCTACATCTACCCCTACATCCGTTTTTTGATTTTTTCGAGTTCATATGCATAGATCCATTATTCTTTATCTGTCAACATTTTATGAACGTCTTTTGAAGCACCGCGCTTGCATTTTTAAAACATTTCTTGACATCAATCGACAGAGCTGCTTTTTGGGCGATTGTCAAATTATGAAGTGTCCAACGCTAGCTAATCTCTTTGACGGCCAAATTTCATGCAATATTGAATGATGCCCACGCATGCCTCAATCTCACGGTATTGTTGGTTTAATCCACGACGAAACTCATCGAAAATCAACGAAAATCTGAGTACGATTACCATTAAAAATGTCAAACTTTGGGATGACAATGTCAAATTTGACATATTCACACTGGTGCTGCCATATCTCATGACTTAAGTAGCAACCCCTGTACTGCCCCTATTTTCGTAAAGACCCTAACTACCTTTTCACACTTCCGAGGAAAATGTTAATTTTTTTATTATTTGAGGCATACCTTTTGTACTTAGGGCTTCAAGAAATTGAGATTGAATTTGAAGAAGTAGCTTTTGAAATAAATGCAATAGAAAAGGGGACAAAGCAGTAACTCCAAATATGTATTAAACCCAAAACCGAAAATTATATAGATAGGGCCTTTACGAAAATAGGGGCAGTGTAGCAGCCACGAAGTTAGCAATTAGTGTTCCGAAATAAAAGAGAGGTGGCGCATTGAATAGGGCTATCGTAGGCATAGCTTTACAGTTTGCTAAATACACTCGTAGAAGAGCGTTAAGCGTGCACCTTTTTAAGTAGAGCCATAGTTTCTTGCAGATTTAATTAGGCTCTTGAGCGGTCTCCATTGGGATACCATGTCCTACAGATGCACCCACTATTTCAGTTAATACCAAAAACTAGTACATAATTGTCTATCGCAAGAAGAAAAGTGGATTGTCGACAGAATATCTCCTTGGCGCCCTTTGAAACAGTAACAACTTTCGGCCGAATCTCTATAAAGATTTCCAAATCCATTCCCAGTTGACGCAGTCAAAGGCCTACTCAAAGCTCAATATCGACAACTACGAAACCGCGATTGATGCCTCTTAAGCATGGTTTCGATTCTGTTCTTAGTCCGCCAGATATCTCCTTCCTTTTAGTCCACGGTGTATTTTTAGTTTTCCCAAATACTGAATTACACCACGGCACGTCGAGTCCAGGTGTCGTTCTCATCAGCCATCTGCTCGTTTTCACAGAAATCATTGTCCCTGTCATCAATCAGAGAAAGCGACTCACAGATACAGTGCTTGTTCAATGAATGTTTTTATCCATATATATGTATAACTAACTTGACCATGTTCGATTTTCGTCTGCAGCTCAATTTCTTGTTGAAACAGAAAGCTGATTGATTGGTTGATATATTGGCGGAAGTGTTCGCTTCTTTAAGTATTTTTTTGCTATACTCATATTGATTATTTGAGTAAACGCTTCCGAAAAGAAGACTTGGCTTTTGACGACATAGCCTATAGTCAGTGTTGCCAGTTTGACTGTTTTCCAGTAAAATTTTACTGAATTTTTTCGGTTTTGACTAAAAAAAATCAAATCCAGCAGACTGTTTTTTTGACTGGATTCTTTCGCCTTTAAATGGAAATAGAGCCGACTTTTATTGTTTTTTTGACTCTACAAAAAAATTTAAATAAATTTCACCTCCAATGTAAACCTAGTGTAAGTGAGCATATGCGCAGTGCAATGATCACACCCATTCTGTAATATTTTTGACTATCTGAATTGACAGAAACAAACAAGCCACTAACACAGGCCGCAAGCCGCTAAAAGTCAAATTAAATCTAGTATTTCTTTTGCTGTGTTGTTTTGAATTATGGCTGCTGTTTGTTACAGATTTTAAAAGCAAAAAATAATCAATGAAAAGGTAGGCAAGAAAAAATTATTTTTTTTTTTTTTTTTATATTTACCTAACAATAAAAACAATGCAAATTTATAGGTGCTTCAATTTGATCAGAGAAAAAAATAGCTCTTTTCATTTTCGACTGTTTTTATGACTTAATTTTTTTTTATAATATACTATTTGATTTGGAGACAAAAATCCAGTCAAACAGTCAAATTTGACTGGGTTTTAACATTTTGAACCTGTAGCACTGCCTCTATAGTTATCACAAAGTCTAAGGAAATATTAAAAAAAATATTTTCTTCAAATCTGTCCAGTGGTTTTTACGCCAACTGGTGACAAACTTAAAACCCAATATCGCTGTGCTATATATATAGGTAGATGCTACAGATGACTACACATTTATTCACAAGGCATGAACTTGTTTGATTGCTTTCTGCCTTTAGTTACACATGCTCCAATTTCGAAAGCAAAATCTCTTGTTTGGGGCAATTTCCATATGGTTTCATTTCAAACAGTGCTTTAACCAATTGCGGGTAATATTTATCCGACCACTTTCTTAAATCGTTTCATACGATATCCACTTTTCCAAAGCATTGGTTAGGATAGGTACAAATGTTGCACCTCGTAGTCCTTCAAGTCAATTACAGATATTTCCCACGGGCAAAGCAATTCTATTTTGTAAGGCGGCTCAGACCTCTTATATCTACCAGAGCCATCATCGGCCCATGGAAGATGAAACATTTTTTTTTCTTTGAAAGTCGCAAATTTTCGCCAGAAGCGTTTGCAAGTTATTTTCTTTACCTCTGTTGATTTTGTTAAAGGCCAGGGGAATCCTGAAATAATTTAAATTGTAGCTGTTAGCTACCCAATGCTGGCATTCCGTAAGCGTTTTTCTATGAATCTTGGAGGTATGTGAAGTGTTTTGTTTCGGAAGAAGTCAAGAATTTCTACACAAGCAGGTGTCGTGCCTGGACGACGGTCTACGCTGTGAAACGAATGACGCAGATCCGAAAATCCTACGCATACATCGAAATAGGGACATGTTGGTCTCTCTTAGGAATTTTATTCTTGACATTCTCTTAAACGTTGAGTGGGACATTTCCCATTGCGAAATGCTTTTTTATTGCCGGATAAATATTTAACGCTGGCACTGAAGTGTCATGTCGTGTCATTAAAAGCAACGCGTAACGCCGTTCACACCTGGTGTTCATATCGAATAGTGGTTGCCAATGTAATTTCGAATAGGCTTTTAAAGGGTTTTGCGTATTTTGTTTTTTAAAGACGAACATAATAACAATATATGGCAATGTATTTTGATGGGGTTAATGAATGAGCGAAGAATAGTCCGTGTATCACCTTAACTGTAAACGCACTAAGGACTGCGTTGAGTTTAAATTTAGAGTTCAAGCAGTAGCACGGAGACAATTTACTAAAAGGATAATAATTAATATACCATCAGCTCAGGTGATTCCACAAAACATGTTATTTGTATCAAGTATCAGAGAGTGGTCCTAGACCCAGGAGACGCAACAGATGTTCATAACCGAATATTTCGGAAAAGCTGAGGTACTTGTCCTTAAACTATCATGCACTGATACTGATACCGATGATAATTCTGTCTACTGACAAGCGATGTATAAAGCTACAAACCTTGTGTGTGTTCGTAATTGTAAATAATGTTTCCCAAACCATGCAACAAATATTCTTGAATACGTTTATGAACGCAAACTACAGCTGCCCAAATGCCACCGTCATCCATTGACAAAAATTAATTCATAATTGCATAATGGGTTTTTCAACAGGGACGCTACAAAAGTAGAGCGACAGGGACAGCAAACGATGCCGCTCTTTTGACATTTCTCTTCAGTAAGGTTTGCCATTTCATGATGGAAAGATGTACGAGCCAACAACGAGTCGAACTTCTTAAAATTTACTACCGAAATTCGGTAGTAAATTTCAATAGTCAGTGGCCTCAACGTTAAGAGCGCTATGTCCAATTTATGGTCGTCATAATCGTCCTAGCAGATCAACAATTGAGCGTTTAGTGGAAAAATTTGAATCCACAGGCACAGTACAAAATGTTCTTGTGCCAGTGAGACAAAGAAGTGCCCGTAGTATCAAGAATATTGCTGCCGCTGAGGCTTCAGTTGAAGAAAGCCCAAATGTGTCTCTCACACGTCGTTCTCAAGCGTTGGGCATCTCTGTGACGTCGTTGTGGCGAATTTTGTGAAAAGATCTTGGCCTACATCCTTACAAGATTAAATTTACGTAAGAACTGAAGCCGCTTGACCACCAGAAGCGTCGTATGTTCGTGAATTTGGCTGAGCAACAACTTGAAAATGATTCGGATTTTCATCGAAAAATCATCTTCAGCGATGAGGCTCATTTCTGGCTGAATGGCTTCGTCAATAAACAAAATATGCGGTATTGGTCAGGCAGCAATCCACACGTACTCCATGAGTCATCATTGCATCCCGAAAAAATTACGGTTTGGTGTGGTTTATGGGCCGGCGGCGTCATTGGGCCGTACTTCTTCCGTGATGATCAAGAACGGCACGTTACTGTGAATGGGAATCGCTACCGTTCAATGATAACCGAATATTTTTGGCCCCAATTGGATGATATGGACTGGGAGGACATGTGGTTCCAACAGGACGGCGCCACAAGCCACACAGCGAATGTCACATCAATTTATTGGAAACCAAGTTTGGAGAACGTGTTATCTCACGAAATGGTCCAGTCGCTTGGCCGCCTCGGTCGTGCGATTTGACGCCGTTAGACTATTTCCTGTGGGGCTACGTCAAGTCTATGGTCTATGCCAACAAGCCAGCGACGATTGATGAACTTCGTATGAATATCGAACGTGAAATTGCTGCAGTATCGGGCGATTTATGCTTGAAAACCGTCGAAAATTGGGTTCAGCGTCTGGACTTCTGCAAGCGTGCCCGTGGTGGCCATGCAAAACTAATCGAGTTCCATACATAATGGCATCGACCGTACTTTCACAGGAATAAAGAATTTCATTGATATCCAAAACCGTAACTTTTGTAGAGCTCTTATTGAAAAATCCTTTATAAACTAAATTCATAAATGACAGAAATAAAAACCGATTTCATTCCAAGGCGAAACGATATAGAGATTTTTTTTTTGCCGTTTAAAATCCGGCAGAAGAAGCATCCTCAACACTCTAAAAGTTTTTCTAGCTCGTCTCTTTAAATCGGTGTTCCGAAAAAAACTTTCCTGGAGTAGCGTCTTGTGTGTTTATTTTTTCTACTGATTGAAGTTGTCCTTCACGCATATTCTGGCGTTTAAATCACTGATGTGGACAGTATCGGGTCTCCCCCAATTGTCAGGCTTTTGGATGCCTAATAACCGAAGTATTTTTACGTGATTACAGATAGTTCTTCAGTGCACAACCCGTATTTTGTGGCCAAGCATGCCGTTGTTTTGACAGTATAGGCTGGACGTTTCGGTGTCAGTATCCCACTTCGGTCATGTGAGAGCTGCTGTTGGCCCAACAAGGGCTCATCATCTGAAGAATTCTCAATGACTTCAGCTCCAAGTATACCGGCGAAGGTCAATTTGGTGAATTTATTTCACGTTGTGGTCAACCGAAGATGGAAGCGACTTCAAAATCGCAATTGACCATACAGATTCAGGTCTGAAGTTCCGATTAGAATGGGTACCAAGTTTAAAAAAAAATCACAGAATTCAAAATTAAATTGTAACTTTCTCTATTCTTCTATAATGTTGGACAATATAACCAAAATGGCGGCAAAACAATGAATAATGAAAGTGATTCGGAGTTAATAGAACCTGTTTTTGATGAGTCCGAGTATGTGGATGAGTTCGTACCAGAAACGGTACTGAGAGTGAGACCACCAACTTCGGCCGATTTTCCGTTACTTGCCTCCAAGCTATATTTTTATGTGGTGGCAAATGCTAATTTCGATATGCTTGTGAAAAGTAATTTTTTTAGGAATACGTTTTTAATTGCCAGTGCAGAATGGTTGCATGAAAATAAAAACCTTTTGACCAAACCTTTATCAGTTATTTAAGACAAATGTACACATGAAATCGATCTCAATGATATCGAAAAGAGGTAAATACATAATCATGTTTGTCCTAATAGGTTTCTAATATGTAAAACATCTCCTTTAGATGGTTTTATTGACCAACAAAATCGAATTATTCGCCTTTTAACAATATATAATAACTAACTAATGTAAGAATGTGGTATTCCCGAACTACTTTACATTTCCCCACGGTTGCAGCGGTTGGCAGCATTTATTTTAGTATCTTTTGTATGTTTTTACACGGATTCTTAATTGACATAAAACCGATATTAATACAAAATGGTGAATTTGAAAAAAATTTAGAGGGCCGGGAAGAGGATGATAATTATGATAATTTCTCTAATTTCGTATACTTACTTAATGTAGAATGCAAAGTGGGGTCGTCTTCATCAAAAAAATAGTTATCGGCTTCGGCAATCGCATCTCTATTAAGCATTTCTTTCCGCGCAGTATTAAATTAAAAATCGCCAAATTAATAAATCTCCGTTGCCACAAATTAAAAGTATTGTAAAATATAATAAAACCCAGAAAATTATTATTTTAAATACAAAAAATAACGCATTTATTAAAAAAACAAACCGAAAACAATTAATTTGACACAAACTTCAGCTAATATTATTAATAAAACAAAAGGAAAACAAGAACAACGTAAAAATCAGAAGATCAGTCTTGTATGTACTCAATGTACATCATCTATTTCACCGTGATCACCATCTTCATAAATCTTGGCATTAAAAAAGCATTTCAGCAGAAGTCTCAAAATTATTGCAGCAAATTTCTTTAGAATTTGAATGAAAGTTGCATTTAAAGAATCGATTTGCATCCTCGACCTACTTTTTGTTTTTATCTCATTCATATATTCAAATTCCCCTAGCTCCACGAACTCTGGTTCTCTAAAGCATTTTTCGGCTTCTGAACCTTAATTTTGGGGATGTGCAATTTACGTCGATTAATTCAATTTACAATTTGAAAATCCGAAATCGATAAATTCTTTGCGAAGCCGATACCTTTTCGGTTTTTTGTTGTTGTAATTAGTGGGAAATATAAATATATTAAGATTTTAATTCGAAAATGAAAAATCGCCAAAAATCGCACGTTTTTGGTTATGTCGCCACACTGATTTTTGTGTCGCCAAATGAGACTTGAAATCGATTACGTTTTCGTAATCTTTTCGACAAAATAAATAACAATCTTAATTTTTATATTTTCTGGTCTTCCGATCCCGTCCTGTTTCTGAACTATGCAGTTTTGCTTTTTTATATTACCGCTCTAGACTTGCGCCTCGCTAAAATAATATCATTATTTCATTTGTTATATGAGCCCACACCTTTTATTTTGTTTTCATTTTTTTGTTTTCCCCAATAGCGGCATTAACTCTTCGTCAAGGGACAGACGCAGTTTGGTGAGCCGTGGGTGTTTTGGTCATCGTTTTTCGACTGTGAGAGAGACCGATATTTCTTCGAAGTCTTCTTCCTGGCTTTTTATTACCTCCAGGGTATTTTGGTCTCTATATTGTGGATCTTAAAGTAAAGCTCGAAATTATTATTATTTCATATTTTCTAATGTCTTCTTACCATTTTCTATCCGATGAAATGTTCGAGGAGAACACTCAATATTGAATTTTCCGCCTGTAGATACCGTTTTAATACGAAATAAATAAATACAAATGCACTGATATGTTTCAGAAAGGACAACAAATTTCAAATAAGCTGTTAATTTATTGTAAGGTGACTTTTTCAATTCTTACACTAAGAAATTTGTTGAGTAAAAATTCGTAAGATTCTCAGTGGAGGGGTAATTTCTTGCTCTCTCGATGACGCTCTCTTTTACGAATTCTTCGAGTTAATTAACGGCATCGAGTAAAACTTCGTAAGATTTAGAAGTAGAGGAACAGACCTATTCTGGATTTAATTGCTCAAAAGTTTTTTTTTTTTAGTTTTCAAAAAATCTATATAAACTACTTACTTGATTTTGCTTGTGAAGTCTGCCACAAGTATTCGACACGCTTAAGATGTCGAATACTCAACAAGGTTGTTGACACACCATCCCAGAACACTATACAATACAACAACTACGTATCCTCCTCATACCTAATGCATCATAATACACACATATCCGCAGTCTGTGTGTTTCGTAATACGATACTCCCAACGAATGACAAGGTCTGTCCCAATTAGCCAAGCCCTTTGCGAATTTAAGTGCAATCATTAACCAAATTTGCTCAGCTAAACCTATAAGGATGGTTATAGAAATAAATGGTATATAGGGTTACATTCGGTGTTCATCAATCGGGACTCTTAAGCGTGAATCAAATTTATTACTGCCCCTATTTGTATTACATATTTGATGATGCATCATATTACGTCCTTTGGTTTAATGTGCAAGATGTAATAAAAACCTTATTTTTTCAATTCTATTTTCAGCTTGTTGGCGGAAATGGACACGAGTACCATTTTAAACATAGAACTCTACCACATGCGCGGTCACGGCGAAGTATTCCTCATACCCGCCTCCTGAAGAGTCATCCTTTGGTAAAAAGAAGAAAACTAAACTAATTACCGAGTTTGTGTTTCATTATTTCAGATTTAATTTTGTTTTTGTCTTGTGTTATGTGCGCTGTCAACTTCCACACAGTTAAGTGGTGTAGGTATAAATCGCTGGCATCAAAGGAACATTGCTTACTTGCTCATTGTTTATATCATATATTAAAAATCGTCTTTGTCTAATCTACTTTCTGGTGTCGCAGTCCTGAAAGCAGATTTATATCCCAAATTTTACCAGTTTAACTAGTGAATTTACGTGGGGATACAAAAATAATTTGCCGTTTTGATCTGTTATTCAAAGAACATGAACAATTATACATTTGACAAACGCATCTGTTTAAATTTTAGCTATTTAGTACTACCCACCACTTATTCTTTTAGGGGTGAAAATTCTTAGATGATTTTTTTTTGCAAAATTCAGCTTTCATAGTTCTGTTTTTCAAAGCCCAGCTTTTGAATTTTTTTTTTAATAACAGTCGTAGGAACGAAAACATTTTGACAGAAATGCAATTCTCTCTTCAAGGCGATTCGAATAATTCATAATGACTAAGGACTTACCGTTGTCAGTTTTAACTCTGTGATTGCTTATTATGATAGTGTGTATAAATGAGATCAGTTGATTCCCATCGCTGGCTAGGTCAGACCTATTTGTTGTTAAAGGGCGATTTTTTGACTGGCAAAATATTTTGACGAAATCATTTCGCAAGGTTCCTTTGGGGAAACATTTTTTCTCTCAAATACCAATTCCCGTCTTTCTGTTAGAAAATAAGTGGAGAATTTATTTTATCGAGCGAAACTGTAAATTTCGAAATCAATGAGCACAAAAGAACAAATTCTGTGCAAAATTTGCCTCGCGCAGGTATAAAACGAAGGGTATACCAAAGAAGATACATATTTTGCGGGAGTCTATTTAAAATCCACGTTGAATTCCCAAAATTCGTGAGTTTGAAATAAAAAAAATCACAGAAAAAGCCGACTTACGAGAATTGCCAACTATAAACATAACTTCGGACAAATACAGTGGACGTCCAGTAAAACGAATGATATAATGTTTGATGTCATACATTATATCGAGCGCGTTCGTTATATCGAATGAATTGTTCATACTTTAAAAAAAAAAAAAAAACATTAAAAATGTGTTATTTAACAGTTTTTATTTAATGCTAAATTGAATAGATGATGGTCCTGCCATTTAAATACTTCCAAGGTTTTTACTTACTTACTTACTTAAGGTGGCGCTACAGTCCGGGGTGGACCTGGGCCTCAACCAACAAGCGTCTCCAGCCAGCACGATCTTTGGCCAGCTGTCTCCAGTTTCGCACGCTAAGTTGGTTAAGGTCCCTTTCCACTTGCACGCGCCACCTGAGTCGCGGTCTTCCTCTACTGCGCCGTCCCTCGGGTGTGGATTCGAAGATCTTCCGGACCGGAGCATTGACGTCCATTCGCTCTACATGACCCAGCCACCTCAGCCGTTGGACCTTCACTCTTCTGGCTAGGTCGATGTCGCTGTTCAGTACAGTTCGTCGTTGTATCTCCTCCTCCATTCATCGTCTATGCAGACGGGACCGAAAATTACTCGAAGAATTTTTCTCGCGAAGTAACCAAGAGTAGCCTCATCCGCTTTTGATAGAGTCCATGCCTCTGCACGATAAAGTAGGACTGGGATGATCAAGGTCTTATAAAGTGTCACTTTAGTTGTTCGAGAGAGGGCTTTGCTACTCAATTGCTTTCTTAGCCCAAAGAAACAGCGATTGGCAAGAGTTATTCTTCGTTTAATCTCAGCGCTGGTGTCATTGTCTGAAGTCATAGCGGAGTCCATGGTTTTTAATCCAATTTATTTCAACGTTCGTTATATCGGATAGCAAATCGTAGACACCATTCGTTATATAGATATACTAATGTAAATCTAAAAAGCTTTCGTTATATCAAAAATTCGCAATATCGGATATTCGTTATAATGGACGTCCACTGTATATCGAAAAATTGGGACGGAGAAAAAATCACCATTAGGCGATTAATTTAATTTTCTAGCTGAGATAACAAGTTTTACACACAAAATCCGGTTTATGAAAAAGAAAACAAAAATTATGTTTCTGTACTGTTACTCTATTTTTCAGTTTTTGTTGAATATACAAAATTATTGATCAAGTCTGCGGCTGAGGAATCGTCAGGGCAAAGAAACATTGGGAAAGACAAAGATTTGTCCCAAATGTACCGTGTTGGCAACCGGGACGAGGGTACAATTCAGAGGCGCCTACTGTATTTGATGTTGGTGCCTGCATAAATTCTGTAAGAAAAATACTGTATTTAACTCCTGGAAAAACAATCAAGAGGCTACAATTGGACCAAGAGTATACAAATAAAGCATTGAGCTTCTGCAAACAAGTTGTATAGACCAAGTTTTTCTGGATAGAATTTGTTCGGATAGCGAAAATAACTCGTCAAAAATACGCATCAGTCGTTCCAGTATTACAGTACCGCATTCGAAAATAGTATATACAATCCCAGAGTATAGGGTAGAGTTGCCAATTGCCGGCCCCTTAACGCGATTTTCCTACAAAACTTGTCATTGAGGCTTGAATTGTTAAGTTTTTGATATGTTTTTTTTTTTAAATTGTTGATTTGATATTTCTTAAGGCCGGAATAAGGCAACTCTACACTATATCTGTTTCAGTTCTTACTGGAATTCAAGCAATTAACCTTCCGATCTTGTCAAAATACTTGGCAGATGACTACAAGTTTTTTTTCAAACTTTTTGAAATTCTAAAAAAAAGATAATAAAAAGAAAAAAACCTTCCAAAAAGTGTTGAGATGTTTATTAAATTAATTTTTTAAATATCTATTCCGTCTTATTATTATTTCTAGGTATTATTTTTTCATTTTCTTTTATTATGTATGAGTTTAGTTTTCAAGTGTACTGATAGTTGATTTACATTTGTAGTCTGTAGGACTCTCTATCCTGTGACGCATTTTGAGGAATAATTCCGGTAAGTTCTTCGAAACCTTTGCCTATCCATAGAACAGGTCTAGGCTTCGGATCGCCAGCGTCTGTTAGTGTGGATGTGGTAGTTCTCCTTCCGGTATGTTGCGAAATTGGTTAAGTGAATATTTTGAAGCTCTGTGCGAAATACTCATAATCAAGTTTAATGTCCAGGCTAAAATTTACGAACTCTCAATGGCGGAATTTTCCATATAAAATTACCCATTGTTACCTTCGAAATATTTAGCGGGAAGGTTTAAAAGGATTATTGGTTAGGCCCTATTAATATGGTAGCAATATAATCAAGGCCGGGTTTAACCTCTATTTTCTGGAAAATGAGAAGTTGCTTCTGGCTTAATTTTGAGGGCGGTAGTCTTGCACTAAACTCCCAAATTGACTGTGACTTAAGGGAGGTCGATAAAGTAGAATGTGGCATTAACGGCCTCCAATGAAGCCGCGACACCAAATGACAGTATGGGCCTTATACAATCACAGTGTACAACCAAATAACTGACGATTCTATGCAAATTTTTGCTTTTGAGCTATCCCTTATCCCCCTAACTCGCTCGAAATCAGGCATTGAAAAGTTGCGCTGTTTTTTCAAACCTGCTTATATAACAAACGATAATAGCACAAGCCGCTTTTGATCATTGCAAGTTAAAACCAGGTATACCGAAATGAATGACATTTTTCAGGAGTCTATAAACAAAATAAGTGATATCTTTTGTGGGCTCACCGTATACCACAGCCCCTACACACTCCCAAACCACAATTGAAATAGTTTAAAGGTATTCCAATAGAAATAGCAAACCGCAAAAATTCCAATCGGAAGCTCTTTCTATTTTCAATTCTACCCTAGGGACTATGATTTCAAATTGACTAGACAGAGAACTGAATTCAGATGGTGTGTGTCAGTGCGTGCCCTTAGTTAAGTACATACAGTGGTGGGTGGCTTCGATTTGCATATTCCAATAACCATCGGAAAACGGTGCCAATCTAGCTAGCATCGCCATAAATTGGCGCAACCTCATAACACTGGCCTTAGAAATCGAGTTTGTCAGTCAGCTTCACGGTGAGGGTATTAAGCCAAAGCGACAGCATACGTGGGTGGTATACGAGAACACGCAGTACTTGTATAGGTACATGGCTGTTGCTTTATACTGCCTGTGACATTGAGTCTGTTCCTTGTATTTTCTTTCGAGGCACATTGTCGCTCGCCTCCCTCCCCCACGCCCCAGGTATTTGAAATTTTAAAACAGGTATTGAAAAGGTATTCAGTATTCTTGTGAAATGTACTTTTCAGTGCGGGTGGTGGTGGAGCTTAACCTATTCAGGTTAGGTCGGTCGGCTTTGCCCCCAAAAAAAAAGACAACAACCAAGGAGGGCTTGTGTGGGTGTATGGGGTGCTTTGCACTGCGTATAACGGCTAACCTATAACAACGGCTATGCAAATGTTGTTGTAATGAATTTTTCTGAATTTCGTTTTCACAAGCGCCGGCCGCTGCCGCGTCGTTGGTGGAGCAATGGCACCATATGGCTGAGTAGGTGAGGGTTGCTAAACATGCCAAATGGGAGCGTGAACCAAAAATCACAACGAATAGGCATTCTAATTTCACGTTCACAAATTCCACTCTGTAGGTGTGTGTGCTCTAGATATACAGTGTATTCGTTTTCCTAATTGAGGTCAAATTGCTGCAACAGTGTACATTACTGTGCCACCGATAGGTAGATATTGTTAATTGTGAGGTTAAGTTTTACAATTACTGAAAATCACGTGTATCAGTGAGATTTGAATTATTGATTAAATTTTCTGAACTTTGAAAGTGGGCGAGAAATGGTGTGGGTTGCCCACATTACCATATACCTATGTGTGTTAGACAAATCCGATTGGGAGTAATGAAAATAAATCGAACACATGTGAAGGCGAACTACGAGTAATTGTGAACATTAGTAGCGCGAGCGAAGCCATTTTATAAGGCAAACATCATCAGGCGACTAAGCCAATGATGACATTTTCTCCTTAAACAAGTATCGACGAGAGTGCTTGTTGGATATACAGGTAGCTGCAGTTTATTTGTGTTTACAATATGTAAAGGGTCGTTCATTAGCGACTTGGCAACTTCAAACTTTCAGTGTGAACTCACCCTTAAACCGATTACTGAGCTTTCAATGTCAAAATATTCGGTAAAATTAACATTTTCATCATGATAAAGTACATGAAGGAACAACTTTTAAGAATAAATAAAATTTACTACCGAAATTCCGAGTGATCGGTGGTCGCGACTTTAGGAGCGTTAGCGCCAATTTTCGGCCGTAATTCTCGTCCAATAGACCAGCAATTCATAGTTTAGTGAAAAAATTTGAGTTAGAAAATTCGCTGGTTGATGTTGCCGCGCCAGTGATACAACGTGTGGTGAATATTGCTGCCGTAGAGGCGTCCGTCGCAAACGTGCCAAATCGGTCAATTTCACGGCAAGAATTGGGCCTCTCCCAGGCCACATTATGGTTAAGATCCAAATTATTTACAGCGCTCCAAATTACATTGAACTTGGTGTTCCACAAGGTTCAACTTTGGGTGCTATTTTGTTCCTCATATTTGTCAACTCATTGTTTGTTCAACCTTTTAAAGGTAAAGTTACAGCGTTTGCTGATGATACTGCTCTTTCATATTCAAATACAAGTTTGCTGAAGTGATATCTGTGAAGATTTGCCGATTTATTATCACTCTCCAAGTTGTACACAATTTTGCTTTTCCAACCTCAATGATAATTTCATAACATTCAACAATTCTAAATCCTGTTGCAATGTTTCTTTTAGGGTGGAGTGTGTCGACAATTTTAAATATTTAGGTATAGTGTAAGATAACAAGCTCTGTTGGAATAATCATACACTTTATCTTAAACAATACCTTAATAAAGTGGTAAGACAACTGTATCGTCTTAGTCTATATTGTCCACAATCAGTCGTAGAACTCGTATATAATGGTATTTCAAAATCTAAGCTGCAATATGGTATCTCTTGTTGGGGTGTTGCATATTTTAATAAAACGGAGTCACTATTGATAAAACAAAAACATGCAATACGGATTAAATGCAGAGTAAATCGAAGAACTCCAGGTCTTTTTTTGTTCAGAAACCTTGAAATTCTTCCGCTGAGGCATCTTTACTGCTACAATGTCTTAAAAATATTTTTCAAAAACTCGGGTTTTTACTTTGTAAGAAACGTAGATAACTATAATTTGCGGGTTAGTACTAGAAGTTTGGTAACTATTCCTACAATTTATAAGGCATACGTTAAAAGATTTTACTATGCCACCGCACCCCGTTTGTTTAATTCACTTCCAGATATTATTAGGTCTGAGAGGGATAAAAATGTATTTTTAAAAGTTGTTAAGAAATGGTTGTTGTCTTTGGACTATTCAGCCATAAATAGTTTTTTTTTTATGAATATTGTTTATTGAATGTCTGGTGTATTTTTTATTCTTTTATTTTTTTCATTGACTTTTAAAATAATTGTATTAGTTTTTTTGTTTGCTATTGTTTTCTTTTATGTTATTCCCCATCAACAATTTGTGTAAATTTATTAGAACGATTGCTTGTACATTCAACACGTGTCACTCTGACAGTAGATTGTACGTTAAATAAATAAATATAAATATATAATTATGGCGAATTTTGCGTAAGGATCTTGGCCTACGGCCTTACAAGATCAAGCTGACTCAAGAACTAAAGCCACTTGATCATATGAAGTTCATACGTTCTCGAATTGATCTCTGGAAGTGATAAAAAAAAATTAAGAATTTCATCGCAAAATCATCTGTGTGATTTTTTTAGGGGCTACATTATATCATTGGTCTATGCCAACAACCCGGCGACGTTAGAGGTGCTCAGAGCCAATATGGAACTAGAAATAGCGGCCGTATTAGTTTAAATGTGCGGCAGGGTCATCGAAAATAGGGTTTAACGTATCGACTGCTGCATACGTTCCCGTGGTGGACATATGAATGAAGTCGAATTCCATTCATAAACGTTTTGATATTAATTCAAGCCAATATAACTTTTTTTGAGATATCTCAGGTAGTTTGCATTTTATTTAAAAAAATAAGTTGTCAAGTCCTTAATGAAACACGCTTCGTTAATTACCGATTAATTTCCATACACCTTATCCAAGATCTTTGACATTTAACTTCGTTAGCCTACTTTATTCAGGTTACTTAATGAGGCTGCATGCAAACACCGCTCATGATTAAGTATCTCATTAATCCGCGAACACAATCTAATATAAAACAACGACCAACTGTGAAATCTGAAACGAAAAAGAACTGATTTTCTTCGCGTGCCATAAAAACAGTTCATCGCCTACGTCGTAACCTCTAACAAACCACCTAACATTACACATACAGAAGTATCCTTTTTGTACGAAATTGAGTTTCCGCAAAACAACATAATTTTATCAGCAGGATAACGAAACCTTTGTGTATACGCCTTCCAAAAATTAACTGCCTGTCCATAGTCGTGAACATGACATGACATCTCCTCAATTGGACTAATTTCTTTACTTGTTGTATGTTGCTATCAGTGGCGTGGCGTGAACATTTTTAAATGGGAAGTCGGAGCAAAATCAATTCAAGCCACCTTACCTACCTCAACAACTACCTGTAATTATTCACACAAGAGACAATAAGAAAAGAAGAAGTAAAAGAAAATCGAATAACTCGAAGAAAAGCGCGTTATTTTGTTCATATCATAACCAAACAAACACATACGACATACCCAAAACACAACCCAGTGGCCATGGCCAGTACCAGTAACAAGCTCTGGCTCTGGGAAGAAAAAAAGAGATACAAACAAATGTTCACTCAGTACTCAGCAGTCAAAATGAACTTTGTGAGAACCGCGAATAACTCGAAGAAAAGCGGGTTATTTTCTACAATGGGTGTTGAACAAAGAGGTGTCAGAGTCAGACAAAGTACTCAGGGAAGAAAAAAAGAGATAACAAGCAAATTTTCTCTCAAAATGAACTATAAAGTGAGAACTTTAATAACCCGACTTATTTTGGGTTACCTTCGCTTTGTCGCCACGAGACGATGACGACGTTGTATGAAAATGGATGCACACACGATTTTTATATGAGTGCTTTTGTGTGTGTTCCATTTGGTGAGTATTCACATTCATTTGGTAGTGTTTTCATGTATATTCGGTTTTTGGTAGATAGATAGTGTTGCCTGGTGGAGATTTCAAAAGGTAACTCGGTAGGAATCGAGTTATATGGACGCCACGCCACTGGTTGCTATACAGAATTTTTTATATAACTTTCAGATTCACAGCGCTATCCAGCAGCCGGGCTTTATACGAGTGAAACGTGGATTACGTCCTGCCATTCCAGCGATACACGGACTCCCATATGCCTCTACAAATGGCGTACCCAGCACGCAGGGGGTCGAGCCAACGGATCCATACTTTCCATTACAATGGTATTTGAAAAATACCGGACAAAATGGCGGCAAAGTGCGTCTTGACCTGAATGTACAAGCAGCATGGGACCAGGGTATTACGGGCAAGAATGTCACCACTGCCATTATGGACGATGGTAAGAACAGCAAAAATATCCTTTTAGATACATAATTACGTATGCCAATAGTGTACACATTCTCGTGCATAGTAGAAATAACTGGATAAATAATTGCATCCGCGTTTTTTTTTTTTTTTTTAGGTGTGGACTATATGCATCCTGATTTGAAGTACAATTACGTAAGTAAATCATTTGTCAGAGTCCTTATAATCTCAGTGGACTAAAAATGGAAGAAAACTTTCTTCGGAGAAAAAAAAGTTTCAAGTGAACTTTATCTGCAAAATCCTCTGAGGTGCATTCAAAGTTAAGTAGTCACCTATGTGCTAGTATCTCGGAGTGCCATGATTAAGTCTTTTCCAAGATAAAATAGGTTGCCTTGACAAATTAGTCAGAAGACACTTGTTGGGATGTTGAGGGGATGATGCAATAGCACCAGAAGGATGAAACTAACTGACTCGGAAGGGAATTGGGGGTGGAAGCGATAAAAAACGATTCATTATCTTGACATTTGATATTGTTTTCGCAGATGAATGTTTTTGAAAAATACCTTATAAGTTTTTACAATGGCACCGAAAGGGTTGCCTCGGGTGGAAGTACATGTTTTCGGAATTTGTTATTGGACGAGACGTTAACGGACTGTAAATATTGGTTGGCCACATACCAAGTTTGCTTTTTCGACGAAAGAATATGCAACAAGCATAGGTGTGTTTTTGTTGGAGAGGCCTTGTAACATATGACACACCATATTGGTTCGAATAAAGAAGTGTGGGTTATTTTTATAAAATGCTTGCCTCGTGCCTGTGTAATTTTTTTGTAGTCAGGAACCATTAATTGGCGTCAAGCTCTGGAAGATGTATGTGCGGTAGTGAAGTTATTTATTGTTGTGTTCTTTTCGGGGTACAGCGAGTTTGATTTACAACTACACAAGACAAGAGCAGGTGCTGTGGGTCTCAGCGTTTCTACGAACTAAAGGCGGCAATCTGTAAAAGGGACTAATTACCAGTATATACTTGAAGGTTTGTAGTTTGACACCTACATATTTTTCTTAGTCCCCCTTTCTTTGACGTCAATCTAACGTTGCACATCGTAACTGTCAGTAATAATTAGAAATCTTTCCATATATGTATCAATAGAGCGGTCTCTGGTTCACTGCCTCCCCATTTAAGGCGACGTCTTCCTTTACAGCATTATCCATTTCGTTGGAGTCAGGGTGCTGGCATATATCTAATTTTCATATTCTAGCCAACTTAGGCGGCTGATACCCCGTTATTTGTAAGCTCAATGCCACTGTACAGCTCGTATAATTCGCCATTGAATAAACTTCTCCAAATCGCGCCAGTGCAATCAGGACCGAATATTAGTCGAAGAATTTTGAGTTTTAAACGACACAAATTTGGACCTCTGTTTTTTATTTTGTATTCCTTAAAAAAAATATTCTAAAAAGCACACTTTCTCATTTCATCACAAAAATTAGCAATAACCAAGTTCACATATTATGTCGTTTTCCATTGGGCAAAAAGAAGCGTCCGTTCCATTGGTACAAAAAAATACTCTTCTGGTGATTCTGAAAAGAGAATTCCGCTTCTCGATTTGAAGTCCAGCATCCACTAGAGAAGAACTTACACAAGTGTAATTTATGCATTTTATACAAGTCAGCTGACAGCAGCCGTAGATTATTTTTTGGCATTTCACCAATACTTTTGTGGATTCAATCAGAAGCAGTTTTCTAGTTCCATTGGATTACAGAATGAGTGGATCCCCGAGCGAAACCAATGGAAAACGACAATATTGAAAGCCACACTGTGTATCGAAGCAAAATGGAAACGGCTGAAACTATTCCGATCTAAATAAAACTATATTAAATTTTGGTTGGGAAAAAAAGCTTTGTTCATAAAAAACCCAAATTTATTTTATCTGTCACACTATATCTGCGGGTTAATACAAGAACGAATTTAAGTCGTACGCGCAGTAGTACGAATAACCTAAGTGTTATAATATTATATGGGTGTAAAGGGAATATGTATATGGATATGTTATGTATGTTGGATGTATTTATAGGAAATACACTCGTAGGCATCGCATACGATACACACTGAATTCATTCATTCTTTTTTTTGTCTTGTACCTGTCACTTTAAATTTATGTTGCCTTTTAGCTTTTTTAATTTTTTTTTTAAAGTTTTCTCTGAAGACTAGTGGCCTCAGAATGGCCCTCAATATTTTTTTCTTTGTGGTAATGCTGCCTCTGACTCGATGAGCTACAAAAAGTGGCACGTTTAATCGTAGCTTAATGTTGCATTACAGGGACAGAGAGATCCGTTTGTCCGCAGTCAATGCTAATAAAGGCGTCAGAATGAGACAACAAATCAGACGCCTAAAGTGTCATGGATGCTCTACCCATAATTATAGATACGTAAAACGGAAACAAACACAAGTTCCGGCGAACAGCATCTCTACAATCACTTGAAAACATTTCTATTTCTGATTTAAAACATGTGAAATAAAAGTGGTAACTAGGTTCAAAAATTAAACTCAAAATCATCAATCAGTTATACGAAATAAATAAATAATTGTCCGTTCATCACTTCCGGAAGGCATTTTGTTTTATAGGAAAGCGAAATTTCGTAAGCCATCGCTATAAAATTATCAACATGCACAGTTTTCCCATAATTCCTAACACGTAAACAAGATGGCCGACCAAAAAACGTGTCACGTTTTTTTGCGTGCTAGGTAATGCTGTCCCTTTCAGTCACACGGCTATTTTTTTTTTTTTTTTATATTAAGCAGGATATGACTAATCTTATAATGTAGTATGAAATACACAGCGCAGGCATTAGGGAAATAGGGACAGATTAGACAGGAGATACCGATGCACATTGGTCTTAAATGCCTGCAAACTGTAACAAGAAGGAAAAACAGAGCTTGGTAAAGCATTCCACATTCGTGTTGAACGGCTTATGAATGAGTCTCTATATTTCGTAGTACGACCGAAAATAGGCTTAAGGGTGAACAGATGTGCATTCCTAGCATGACGAGTATTGCGGTGGAATTGTTGAGGTGGAGAAATGCAGCTGGCAATTTCATTTGAGCACTGTTTGTTAAAATAACGATAGAACAATGAGAGACACGTAACATTTCTACGATGTTCAAGCGAATTTATAGAAAGTCCATTATTCGAATCTCCGATTAGTTTAAGCGCACGATTTTGAACTCTGTCTAGTAAGTGCAATGTGGTCTTTGGCGCACCAGACCAGATATGGGAGTTATACTCAAATTTTGGGCGGATGTATGTTTTATATATTATAGCCAGATCAGAAGGGGTAAAATATTTCTTGCACCGATTGAGGAAACCTAGACACTTCGCAGCGTTTTTAGCGACTTCATGTATGTGGTCATTCCAACGAAGGTTGTTATGAACACACATACCGAGAATGGATAGTCTTTTAGTTTCGGTAATGCAAGTGCCATTCATGGATAATGGCTGTAGATTCAGATTTCGCTTTAGAGACAGCAGACAGCATTGTGTTTCAGAAGTATTAAATTCCACTCTATTAGCTGAACCCCATTTTATAATGCTGTCAAGGTCGGAATTTAATGAGCTTAGCATACGTTGCCGTTCCAGTTCTACTGTCATCAGCGAAGGAGTGAATTGGATTAAAAGTTGTAGACAAAAGATCATTTATGAAAATGAGAAAGAGAGTCAGAGACAAAACAGAGCCTTGGGGAACACCAGCATTTATATGGTGAATATCAGACTTGAAACCGTCCAAAACAACTTGAATTGAACGACCAGAAAGGTAGTTTCTAATCCTTTGAATAAGAGATGCATCGATCCCATAAGTACGCATTTTCGACAAAACAGCATGATGCCAAACTCAGTCAAATGCCTTTGAAATATCAAGCGCAACAATCTTCGTTTCACCGGAGGGATGGAGAGATTGGTTCCACTTCTCGGTGAGATAAGCCATCAAATCACCAGTGGATCTATTTAGTATTTAGCATCCCTTTAATCTTCCGTGTTAGGAATGTGTGACCGTGTAAATGCGGCAAAGGATGTCGCTAGAGTGTAGTCCTATTCTCGTAGCGATTTTTCTATTATTTCGACCACTAATTTTTAGGTACATTAGAAAAGTTTACCATAGTACTACCGAACACCACTACAAAACTGTGACCAGTTCTTTTATTTTAATATTAGATAGAAAAACGAGAGAAAAACACAATAAAAGAACTATAATTCTCAGAAGTGCCAAATGCAGTGCAGTTGCTATAATTCAGTGTTAACGAAAGATGTTCATAAAACAGAGCTTATGTTTCTGTTTACTTTCCAATTGAATGAATAAATTGCGAAAGATAAACACTTTCCACAGAAAGTTCCATTTAATTAGTAGCAAAATCGACGCCTAAATTGATGAAACAATATCTCTCTTCAAACAATCGGTACATTAAAGTTTGAAATTTCAAACAATGACTTCGAAAGACTCTTTTCACCTATTGTGTATGCAATTCAAGACTGCTTCAGTCACGGATGAAATCCTTCTAGTTGAGTATTCTTTCGTCGGATGGTCCTTGACTTTTGCATTTCCAATATTCTTTCTCAATTCTTGGTTGCCAGATGGCAAACGGAAATCGAATAAGAAACTTTTCACCCTTTGCCATTTATAAGTCAACACTCATTTCCTTTTGAGGAATCGAATATTTTCCTTTTCCCAAGAAGTATGTACCAAATCACTGACGAGCAATGAAACCCTATAATCTCGTCGATTGGGTGTGAATCTAACAATAAAATGTTCAACCTACGTGATTTTGACCAGGATGTGGATGTCATTAATAAATTGACCGTCAGGAGAACCCCCAAATCGATGACATCTCATGTCAACACCATTCCAAATAACGGCCAACATTCAGATAAAAATAAAAACAAGGAGCTGCATTCAGAAGAATCATTATTGGGAGGCGGTTTCTGAGGCAAAGTAGTTTATTGTTCGATTAAAAAAATCAGTACATTGTGGTTGGAAAACCAATTACGGTCGATGTATAGAGTTGGGTGTTATTCTAGTGCCAGGACTGCTACACACCTAGCTATCTACGAAACGTATTATTTTCCACGGAAGACGAATAATGAATATCCCTGATTCAATTGCTAAAATCGATTTCTCCATCGAACGGAACGACCATTTCCAATTACTTTTCTGTACAATTAAAGTCCCAGAGGACATTCGAAATGAACTTTGTATTTGGTTTCAACCTTAATTGATTGCAAGTGTATATGTGTTCGATAAATCTGGGGTATGTATATGCGCCGATAAAGAAGAGCCACATGTTACACTAATGTAGATTTTATTTTGTTAATTAAATGTGGTAGCAAGCGTAATTTTCGTATTAGCATTTACATCGTGCTGTCCCATATTACATGGAATTATACGATTGGGCTACAAAGGTTTTTCTTTGGTTTGCGTCAGCGACAGGCAATTCGAATGAAAGACTTAAATAATTCAAGCAAACTTAAGTCAATGCTCAATAAAACAAGTCAAAGTGACTTGCTCCAATCAGCCTGGAGATTTTCAAGTATTTGTGTGATAAATTTCTGTATTCCTCAACATCAACTAATCTAAGCCATTTGCGGATCTCTCCTTTGAAAGGTTGGTTGTTTCCCGTCTTCTGACGAGGGAAAAGAAAACGGGAAGTCCTTTGTAAGGACTTTCTTTGTGCTTGTGGATCTGACAGCATCAGGTTAAAATCCGTAAGGATTTTGAGAAAGTAGGGCTCAGCATGGAACTTTTATTTCACCTCAATAATTCAGAAGATATAGAAAGATATGTATTTCAAAATTTTATCTAAGCACTCCATCGCTGTGAACCGAATTTGAAGATTATTCTAAAAATTAGCTAAAAACACAAAAAAAAAATTCAAGAAAAAAATAAATGAAATGAAAACCACTTTCTCATTTCAGAAAACGAATGAAAGCATGCAAAAACTAAAATTTGCTTCGTGGAACTCCTTTCGTTTTTGTGTTCCTATTAGCTAACGTTTAAGAACCATATACGTGTATCATAATTTATTGGTAGGTAACATGTATTAGTATGTACCTATCATCTTCTAACTCTGAGGTTATTATTTTATTTTAATTGTAGAGTCTTATGCTGAAAAAGAAAAGAAATTCAGCATAAATAGAGAAAAAAACCGAATGAAGCAAAATAAAGGCACAACCGCAGTCAATTCAATTTGTTTTATATTAACTTCTTAATTTTTAGACTTGTTTTACCAACATTACCTAAAAATGTCTACAATTGAACGAAAGTTACACCCAGCTTTTTAGTTCAAAGTTGACTTAAGATTTCTGTCATTATTTTTTACAGTCATCAATATTTAAATAAATAAATTAAAAAACGAAACAAAAATTATATAAAAAATACCTACTTGCATATCTTTTATTGTAGAAAAAGGGGGATTGTATTGTATTATTTTCTTTATTATAGTATCATAGATGCAATAGTAGCGAAAAAGAGGGCTTTCCTCTCAAAAAGAGAATGAATGATCACCGTATGTATATATACCTAGTTGCCGCTTTTATTCAGCAGTAAATATTTCACTTTCTGACTGCTGCACTTTTACAACTGAGCTATGGTATTTCGTTCTTTCTCTGCGTGAAGCAGTGTTGTTAGCACTCTCTCTTCATTTATTCCACGAAACGTGGTAATTTTTCCCATTTTTCCCTTTTCACCATACTCAAATTCCCACGATACTTTTTTGCGTCAAAATCCAATTTTTAAAAGTAAAATTTGTTACATTTAGTATAAAAACCGCAGTTTGTAACACTGATATGATTAGTTTTTGGTACTAGAATATTTTGATAAAACACGATTTACATGATCTGTGTTTTATGGACATTCAGTGTATTTCACCAAAAATTCATAGTTTGAATGTTTTTTGTCAGATTTCTGAAATACCCACGATTTGGTGCTTTATCCCTTTATCCCACGGAAGGCTTTTCGATCGTCGAAATTTCCACAAAAAGGGATAAATCCCACGATATAACAACACTGGCGTGAAGGTCTTCAGTCGCCACCCCTTGTATTTTAAAATATCAATTCGTTTGTCGCTTTCTTTTGAGCTTACTATATTATAAGCGTCTTCCTAAACCCCCGCAATTTTTGTATAGTCCATGTTGTGTTGTGAACTAATGACTGACGGTCATTGCAATAGATCGGAGCTGATCTGTTGCATCTATTCAGTTAGCTTCAGTTAAGGCTCGTTCGTAATTCATTAGCTCATTCGCATTACTGTCAAAATAGGCATTTGAAAGCCAATTCCGTTAAGTGGGTGACGGATTCTTTTTGAACGACGAAAAATAGTCTTTTTGCAATTATTTGTTCCGAGAACTACGAGCAGACAAAAAAATTGAAATTAAAATAAATATTCAAATAACAATACGCGCTAAATGATAAAGCTGGAAATTGGCCCTCCTAGTATTGGATTTTATATTTCGATTTATTACTTTTTTTTTTTGTACAAAATGCAAATAATTTGATACATCAATCAACAAATGCTAATAACTAGGTGTACCCACCCGAGAGTTTGCCCGCGGCTTACCTTTCGTATTAAGTCCCGCACACATTTCGCAAAGTGCTATAATTGGACAATGTGCATTAATAAACTAAATTTTACAGCTTCCACTCTGAGAAATAGCGCTCGAAATTTTTTCTTTTTGTATGGGAGGTGCTGCGCCCCTTTTTCATTACTGCCGCGTTGTGTAGAAATCTTCCAGCAGGTAATATTCATTCATTTACCAAATTTTAAGGTTAAAGCTGGCATAAATGTCTAAAATTTGGTGTTTTAAATAAAACTGTCCCATGTTTTCCTGCTTGCTCTGGGATATTTGCAAACATTCTCGGGAGTGGCGTCTGAATTTGTAAGATGTAATCGAACTTGAGACCTCGCTTCCCAGTCCACTAACCAATGAGACCAAAATCTTTTTGGACTACATTTCATTCTTAACGTGTGCAGTATAGTCAATAATTTTTCTTTCGACTTATTTGATTTAACAATCGAATTTGTCGCCCGCGATATCCGAATTCAAAATGTCCTCTTGCATTAGTGTTCTGTAATCCGCCATTTCCATGTAGTGATATAATGGCTTTAAACTTTGAAGATTTATAGACAGTGCTCCTTAACAACGGTACTGTGAATTTGTTGACAGCCGCAATAGGTGCCCAAGTTTGTGGGCTCATTGGGGCGGAATATACAAAAACGACTAATGTTGTCTTTCTTTGAGTTATTTATTTGTTTTTGAACGAGAATTGCTCGGTCTATCGTCGCTGTTGGTTGTATTCGAAGATAAGTTATTCGTTTTTCATGGATGGACTAATGCTTTTATCCTGTTTCAAAAAATAGGCGCAAATTCTCATGCGAATTACCTATTCATGGACATGTGCTATAGTCGATCATGAACACGTGAAATACTGAAACAATTTAAATTGAGGACCAATCTGTCACAATAGATGCATGAGATAAAAATCGTCCCTCCTGTCACAGCATGGTAACCGAATACGCAACTTTCAGTAGAATTGCTCTTTCTGCCAGGTTTACACACAGACTCGTTGTCTCCACGAAAGCAAATAATGCCCACGTGTGAATGTAGTTTATCTCTCAGTCTCAGCTGAAGTGAGTGGGTGTAGTATAATTCGCCTTATGCTCTCAGAAGCAGCTTTCAATGCAGACGCTACGCCATGCCATCCAATGTTGTATCGACAGAATAGCAAATGATAACAACTATGACATAACCAATAAGTACCTTATGCAGCTAACGTACATACGTACTTTTGTATAGGAGAGTACGAGAGTGTACCTGCCATGATTTGTTTTGTACATCTCTATCGAAGTATTTTTATAATCCCTTAATATAATTTGTGCGGGGTGACACAATTATTATAATCCATAATCTGCTTCCAGAATGCTGAGGCGAGCTATGATTTCAGCAGTAATGATCCATTCCCTTATCCCCGATACACGGATGACTGGTTCAATAGGTAAGCACATGACAGGGGTCTTCCCACTCCAAACTAAATCTACCATCATTACTTCAGCCATGGAACTCGATGTGCCGGTGAGGTTGCTGCGGCGCGTGACAATGGAATATGCGGAGTTGGGGTGGCTTACGACAGCAAAATTGCCGGTAAGCAAATCGTAACAGAAGCCCGAAATGTCATTTATTATTATTTTATTTGGCATGCACAGGCATACGAATGCTGGACCAGCCTTACATGACAGACCTGATTGAGGCCAATTCCATGGGCCACGAACCTCATAAAATCCACATATACAGTGCGTCGTGGGGGCCAACGGATGATGGAAAGACCGTCGACGGACCTCGCAATGCCACTATGCGTGCCATCGTCCAGGGTGTTAATGAGGTACTTACAGAATATGGAACATCCTATTTTATTGGCGGCCTTTATTGCTATTTCATATGTGCTAAGAACTTTGTCAAGTGTTGGATTATTTTGATTGAGCAAACACTCGGTCTCTCTTGTTTGTGTATTAATAGGGCCGCAATGGCTTGGGCAACATCTACGTATGGGCATCGGGAGACGGTGGCGAGGAGGACGACTGTAATTGCGATGGATACGCAGCATCGATGTGGACTATTTCTATTAATAGTGCAATTAATGATGGACAGAACGCCCATTACGATGAGAGCTGTAGTTCGACGTTGGCGAGTACTTTCAGTAATGGTGCGAAGGACCCGAATACTGGAGTGGCCACCACCGATCTCTATGGTAAGTGTACGACAACGCATTCGGGAACAAGTGCCGCCGCACCAGAGGCAGCTGGAGTGTTTGCCCTAGCACTTGAGGCAAAGTAAGTATTTTGATTGACGTGTGTAATGGTTTGTTGTCAATTGGCGTACACTTCTTACAGCCCCAGCTTAACATGGCGTGATATTCAGCACTTGACTGTGCTTACGTCAAAGAGGAATTCCCTGTTTGATGCGAAGAATCGTTTCCACTGGACCATGAACGGAGTAGGCTTGGAGTTTAACCATCTTTTCGGTTTCGGGGTTTTGGATGCTGGTGCGATGGTCACATTGGCGAAACAGTGGAGGACAGTGCCACCCCGATACCACTGTGAGGCTGGCGCAATAACCGAACCGCAGTAATTGAATGCAATTTTTCTTTGACCAACTGCTATAGTTTATGATTTTTACAGCCAAATTGCAGCAGGAAAATCATTGTTCCTGGAAATCAACACAGACGCTTGCAAAGGTACAGATACTGAGGTGAATTATCTGGAGCACGTGCAGGCTGTCGTAACGGCGAACGCATCAAGGCGTGGCGATCTGGAGCTGTTCCTAACATCGCCCATGGGAACCAGGTGAACGAAGATTTTGAGACAATACATTGAACTGTCGCAAATATATTATTTCTTTGGATTTTGTGGTTTATTTCAGCAGATCGATGATTTTATCTCGACGAGCAAACGACGATGACCACCGGGATGGTTTCACCAAGTGGCCATTCATGACAACCCACACGTGGGGTGAATACCCCCACGGTGTATGGAAGTTTGAGGTGAGAATTGAGATTATTTTTTGCTTGCAGCTGAGTAGGCTAATTTCGCGAGCGTCTATAACTACAAAACTGAGTTAATAAGTCCTTTTGCTGGGACATGTTATCGAATTCCTTTACCCAGAAAACACTGAAAGCATACGCCAATACATGCGAAGTTCTGAGACTCGTTCCATGTTTTTCAAACAACGAATTTTATTCTTATTGAACATTAAATTATAAGTCTTCAGAAGAAACAAAACAAAAAAAATATCAACGTACTTACATATTTTTTAAATATTTACGATACCTACCTACAAATAAAAATTACACGAGGAATCTAACTACAGTGGGTGTATTTTATTGACATCTGAAGTCCATCATAGACAAGATATAAATCCTTCATCGTACATCTGTATTAGCCCAAGTTCCCATGTATCTACTTATCTCCACGCTCACATCTCACATTTCGTCTGATGCGTGGGAAAGTGGTGCGAAACATCTAAAACTTCGATGTACTGTATATCGGCTTATTGTGCACGAATGACCAAAATTCCAAAGCAAACATCGAAAAATAGAGAAAATGCTAGAAAAGCATTTGTCATTTTTCTTTAAAAAAAAATGCTTTCACGTCTCTGAAAATGCTAGATCTTAAATTAGAAATGCCTTCAAATCTATCGACTGTGTAACAAACGAAGACGAAGCAACCAGCTATCCAACTGAATTTTTGAATTCATTGGATGTGCCTGGCTTGCCACCGCACAATTTACAATTGAAGGTTGGTTCAGTCGTCATCATGCTTCGCAATCTCAATCAACCAAAATTATGCAACGGAACGCGTTTAGCGATCACAAAACTAATGAGCAATGTGATTCACGCGATACTACCAAAAGGAAAGTTCAAAGGTGAGGAAGTTCTCATTCCAAGAATTCCAATGGTCCCAACCGATATGCCATTCGAGTTTAAGAGAATCCAATTTCCAATTGAGTGTTTGGGGCCTGAATCTGGAAAATGAATGTTTTTCACACGTTCAACTGTATGTCGCATGTTCCCGTGTCGGAAAACCATTCCCTTTGATTGTTTTCGCACTTGACAACAAAACGAAAAATATCGTTTATCACAGAGTGCTTCAATGAGAGGAAATACAACTCAAAACCGACCCGACCTCAACCCATCCAGCAACTATTTCAAAAAAAGCATCAAACATAATTCAAATAAATTAATATTTGGTTTTATTCTATTTTCAAAAAATATTGGACGGGACGAAATCCGTTGGGTCAGCTAGTGTTTCATAAATAGTGATATTGAAAAATAAAAACAAGAATTTCGCCCACGAAAAGCATCGCAAATTTTTTTTTTTATTTTACCAGAATTGTTAAATTTTGTTTTTTTTTAATGCCTGGCGAAGCGGGCTGTGTTGAGCTAGTTTTTATACTAGTACCTACTTCTGCTAACGATTTTTCTTTACTTCACTAAAAAAGCAGACCTAAAAGTTACAAGTCAATGTGACGCGGACCATCCCGGAAACCTTGCCTACAGTTGGGGCTTTTCTTGCGACCTCGTTACTGGAACTCGAGTCTGGCTTGCGGTCTATGATTTACTCGTCAACTTAAATAAAGTTTTGATCGTTTCAAATAATTTGGCGATATCATATCGAAACGAATTTTATAAAGAACCCTTAGCAAGAAATTTTCCGTTCTCGCTTTCAGGAAAAGTAGAATTGCGATAGATTCCGGAAATTCTTTATTGGTTAACGTTTTTATACGACTCGGTTTGATTTTATTTCTGATTTGTTTAAGAAAGGTGACGTAAATTGTGAGATGGTGAATAGGTGCATCAACAGTAACACTTTCCATACGTTAAAGTTTAAGTTTATTTTGTGCTCCTTTCGAAAAATACAACAAACCGTCATGATTGTCGACTTGTAGTCATAGGTTCTCCAGTTTTCATTTTAATCAAGCCAATTGAGAACTCCTGTCCCCGTTCAACACTCATTAGGAAGTCAAAGTGTTCATCTCTTGTATCAAAGTGAATCCTTCTCCGAAGACGCTCTACGAAATAGTTAGGGTACTGTATTGAATTGTAGTTTAGTTGGCAATGGCGGCCATCATGTTTCTGGAGTACAAATTTCGAAACTTTAAATGTAACATAAATATTGGCACATAAGTTTCAATTGTATTTTTTGATTCCAGGCCCGTTTCAACTCACAACAGCCACGCTCTGGCTGGATCAAGGAATGGTCACTAGTTCTTCACGGTACAAAGGAACCACCTTACAGATCCCTGTCACCAGCTTCTCCGCATTCGAAATTGGCCATAGTGAAGAAGGCGCACGAGGAAAAGAAAATGCATTAAAACGGAAAACAAACTGAGCAGACAATTAAATTTATGGTGTAGGCTGTGGTTTCTTAGATTGAAAATCATTCTTTTATTTTCAGTATAAATTTTATTAGATTTCTATAACTAAAACTTTAACTTTATTTGTTTTCGATTTAAATAGAAACAGAGAAACCAAGATCGGGGCTAAAATCTCCCCTCAAAAATTATGTTAAAAGAGAAAACAAACAAAAATATATATAAATATTACCAACGGAAAATTGACTCAGGGTGTTGTTAGATTGAATGTTATACAGACGTTGGTAAGCTATAGGAATGGTAGAACAAAAAATGCAGGGTAACTAAAAAAAAAAAAACAATGGATACGAGTAATCGATGGTAGCAAATTTATTATTATTTCTTTTAGTATAATTCAAAGATATTCTTACCATAATATAAGATTTTAACAAAATTAACGCTATCACCATCTGATGAAGAATTTACAAGAACGACCTACAAACACAAATTGAGAAGTTTGACTAATTAAGAGTGCATGTATTAAATTGATTGGTCAGATGGGCTAAAACGTCCTCAAAGTAACCAGTTTTATTTTTATTAAAAAAAAGAGAATCATGTAAATAATACCTACATAAAAAGGAACAGTAGAGAATTTTAGAATTCATCAAACGTTTATAGAGTTTTATTTGAAACCAGCCGATCAGGTCAATACCCTCACCATGCGAAGATATTGTCCTGAAACAGAAGATAGAATTTTTCAAACGAACTTTGAACAGAATTCCCTTGATCCAGCTCCTGTTTATTTAGCCATAGCACCCCCACAAAAATTAGCATGCAATTTCTTATTAGCAATGTTCGCAAAAGTACACTTTTAAAATAGAAATTTAACAGGGCAAACCACAAAAGTAAAGCTAAACCTTTGTTGTTCGTTTCCGATTAGTGAAAGCATTTAAAAGTCAACAATGACGAACCTTAGAATTTGATAACTCTCACTTTGAATTTGAAAGGATGACCAAGACATCAGTAAATTATTTATGCTTCGATCTCCCGATTCGAATCATTCTTCATGAAGGCTGCGCAGCCGATAGTAATAAAGTGGAGGAGGAGAGACAAAACGCACCCCTGACGAAGGCTAACGCTCGCGGTGAAGGATATTGACTAAGCGCCGTCTATCCGAACACAGCTTGAACCGTTTGTGTAACAGATTGAATGGCAGTCAGGAGAGAGCCACCAATTCCGTTCTCCTGCAGTGCACTCCAGACATTACCTTGAGGAACTTGGTGGTATGCCTGCTCAAACTCTACAAAACATACATAAACGAGCAGGTGCATCATATACTCCCAAACCTTCTCAAGTGACTTGTGCTTCTGCTCGAATGCAAGCCGCAGTTCACACTCCCCGACTTTAACTCAACAGCTCTGCAACGCGTTTTCGAGATCTTAATAAGGGCTTCAGCGATATAAAGCTATAGTTGGATTAATCAAGAGTTTGCCATCGCTTGGTGTCTTGTAGCGTTCATAGGCCACTTTTCTGACACAAATGCGCCGAAGCAGATTTGACACTGATTGAATGGCTAAAGCGACCTCCTCTATCGTGAGACTTATTTCCGCCCTGCTCAAACCGATAGATTTTCATTTACTCAGCTAAAGTCAACAACGCCGATGGCGTGAATGTATTTAAGGATATTTTTGTCTGGAACAACATTTCTGATAATGGACATGATATTTGCAGTAAAAGTTCAAGGCCAACGTTCTCCCAGTCAATCTATCATTGCATTCACATTAAGGTGGATGTTACTGTCATCCATGTCTTCAAGTCTTCAAGTGTGCTTCAAGCTCAGTCGTCAGTGTGCTGGACTACTAAGCGATGGGTCTCAGGTTCGATCCCCGGAAAAATTACATCCTAAAATTATTTTTACTGCGTTCCCTCTCGCGAATGTCTGACAAACATCCAAGGGCAGGTATAACTGGAGAAAGAGTTTCATTTATTCAGGGATCAGGATTAATAATGAAAAGAAACTTATCTGGCACAGAGTCTTTAATATATTCCCCGATTGTCTTTGTTATTTTTTGATTGTTGAGAAATTTGAAATCTTTAAAATGCTGCAAGCCAACTTTTTTATGGACATTTCACCCATATAATTCATGTATGAGAATTATAAAGGAGGAGCGCGGTATTATACAAAAAAACAAAGATCAATGGCCTAAAACTATATTAATAATCACTTTAATATTTTTTTTATATACAATAAGTTGGCTTCGTTCAGATGTTCTTTAGAGCGGTTATTTTTATGCATGGTTTTTGTACAGCTGTCTTAGAGAACGTTTATCAAACAAAAAAAGTGCCGTAGATTGGATTTCGTGGCAGCAGAACTAGTTTTTGCGAAAAGTGCAGTAGATCTACTGCTATTGCAGCAAAGTGGTGTACCGCTGATGGTGATATTGGTGACGTGTGAAATGTTCGATAGATGAGATGGCTCAATACCAGTTGTCTCATAGTTAAGTTGTATGGGCATGAGATGGCTATGGATGTCCATCTACCAATTGAATTTTTAATTGAAAAAACAGTATCCGAAATTTGTCTTGGGGTTGATGAATACACAGCATTTGGCTATTGTGCTTTATTTGTTTCGATATACCTAGTTCAGAAATTATTAGATTAATAAATTTTCCCTTCCAGCCATTTCGATCACTTGTGCTGCTAGAGTACAAAAGGTGTTTGACAAGCCAATAGATATTTAGAGGTCAATGAAACGCAGCCATTTTCAGCCCCAACGTTATCGATAGAGATGATTAAATGAAAATCGATGGGCCAACTCTGATCAAATATTGGTCACACTGACTGCGGATTGCCAGCTATAGTAAAAAATTAAACTCTGCATAGAAACATTTATGTTTGATAATATACAAGTACTCAATAAAATTTTCGAAGCGTTTGTGATGAGTTTTCATATGCAATAACAAAAGGCATGAGAGCAACAAATAAAGTCAACTTGCATTTATGATCATGCTAGTGGTAATTTTGCCATTATAAGTTCTGTTTGTGCAATTTACTAAGACCTTTCAAAGTCTTTTTTTTCGAGAGTAGAAACTGCAATCATTTAATCAGTGATTCTAAAGAAGCTGTTCCAGTGCTCCATAAAATTGTCAAAAGTACACGGAGTAAACGGGAATTAACTAGTTCAAAATTTGGAGCATTTGACCTTTGATTACTACGATAGAGTAGTAATTTGATAAAAGTGAAGAGAGCTAAATATTGTTCTGGATTCGATGCAAGAGCTAGATTGGTCGGTAAAGTCAATTTTCCTACGTCAGCCTCATATACGAACTGTCAACTTAGCATTCAGTCACGAAGTTTTTGACTAGATTCGTCGGCTACCCCTCCATAAACGTCAACTAAAAAAAATAGTTTGGCTGGTCTGAATGGGAACTAGTCTACCAGTCGGCTGTCAGTTTTAATTTGACGAATGCAAGGAACCTACTTTTTTGTGCCGATTCCTAACAGCAGAGTTGAGAGGCTTTAGCAGAATAGTTATATATATCTACTCTCGAATGATTGTCGGACTTTCGAAATGTGTCCATAGTTAGCTCAGGTAGTTCTATTTATGTTGAATGTTTAGTTAAAAGATTTTCTTGCCAAAAGACCATAGTGGGACTATAAAGATGTAAATTATCACAACATGTTTATGTTGCAAACAATTTTGGACAAACAAAGTAAGTCTATTACTATGACAACCACACGATTCCATCTGAAATCTATCATTCTCTGTTCTCTCATTTATTCAGAGCACAGAAAACATCTGTTTTCTTAAATTGTCATAGTTTGAAATTCCCTAGACTCTGTTGCTGATATTCGGGCTAGCTGCATGTACTTTTAGCAAAAAGAAAATAAAGATACATATTTCTCTTTCGTTGGAATCACTCATTATCCAATTTAAGTTTCCATTCTGAGAAAAATAAGTTCTTAATGCAGCAGCACTTAATCGGGTAATGAATACCACATTAAAGCAAAGAGCTAAGCTTTACTTCCACCATTGTCTCCCCATCGCATGTAGAAGCTTTAATGATCCAATAAAATGTTCTGAATATATGCTTTGAAGACATTGGTTTTGAGCATTAATTACTATGAACATTCAACTCGAAAGCTTAGCACGTGCACGTTTTGATTCTTCATGCGACATGTGTTGTAAATAAAGTAACCTTTTTATTTGACTTGCTTTAAAGGTGTTCTTACATTGATCTTTCATTTCTCTTCAATTTAATTTTTCTGATATTCCGGAGAAATTAATTGTTGGTTCCGATTAACGATAGCGAGTGTTAATGCAAAAACACATCGATGTACTGATGATACTCCAATTATTACAAAAGATAAATATACCCAAGAATTAACTTAAGCATTCGATTTGGAAAATGGAGCTAGCTTAACATTGGCATCTTCATATGATCAGTTGCATTTATCTTAGTATTTATGAGAGCGAGTAACCTGATCAGGACATATGCAGTATTGTTATTAAAAATCATAGATCGACTTTATATCTAAGTAAAATGCAGTCTGAGTAAAAATATAGTATGATTGACGAAATTTATGGGTGGCATCAGGTCTTCAGTGTCAGTAGCATGTACTATAATCGAAAGCGGTAATTGTATTTCTGTTTTAGAGCTATCCTGTAAGTATAATTTTCTCTGACCTTCGGGCTGTGATCTCAGAGAGCATACAACGCGGTAAGATGAACGTGGCGCGGTGGAAGAAAACCTTAAGATCGAACCTGCGACCCCTCGCTCAGTTTTTCCTTTGATTTAATTTTCGACTACTTTCAAAAAACCCATTTTAATAAATAGTAGAATCAAGGGAAATAGTAAACACATATTAAATTGTGTATTTAAAACATAATACAAAAGATCACAAGGAAGCAAGCGCACAGAAAATGTATGTGTATATGCTATGTGTAATAGTTCTATGATTTTAATTTTAATTTAAGCCTTTTAGAGTAAAATAAACTGGGTTACTCATAATTGCGTAGTTATCTACATATATAAACTATATTTTAATGAGTATTTCAAAAGTTTTGTTTCCAAGAAAAGATAAGTTTCATAAAAAATAATCATCGTAAAGGTAAAATAATAAAATTTTACTTATAATAAAGAAATCTGTAAAATAAAACAGAAATAAAGAAATATATAATATAATTATATCATGTTTGTTTTTAAATTTATAAATGCATAAAGATTTATTACTACTTCACATAATAGTCGCAAATTCAAATATATTTATATGTATGCAGCATTGGTAGATGCTGGCTGAAAATCTTTACACATTCGTATAAGGTAGCCATGTATGTTGTACACGTACATAGCTGCAAAAGGAATTATCTATAAATTCTGTATTTAAAATCTTTCATTAATGCTCTTTAAGCACCTTTATGGCAAACATAACCTATATACAACTACATAGAAAAATAAAAGACAAAATACATTATATTACTGCAATTCTATAGCTTACAACAACTATACATACCTATACATAATTATAGTTAAATATAAACAACAATCTTTAAATGCATACAAATTTTATTTTATTTGTTATATTATAATTTACTATAGAATATTTCGGAAAAGAATGTTTATAGTGTAGAAAATGTATTGAACTTAAATTAAGCAATGGATCATTATGCACTTTCCCATTGACTGCTTTCCTTTCACTTTTAGGTTCCGTTAAAAAAAAATAAAACAATTGAGAGCAAGACGTAGTTTCACTTTTTTTCTTTCGGGGGCCAACATAAAATAAAGAAAAATCAATATTTTACAAATAAACGAGAAAAGAAAGCATGTAATAAAAATATAATTTCAAAACGAAAAATATAAATTGTAATATAAGTAAACTCAAGTATATGAAAATAAAATGAAACAAATGCAAAACTATATATATTTTGTTGATGTTGATGGATGCGATGTAAAATAAAGAATGATAAATATAATATATATATATATATGTAATATGATAAACAAATATGTATAGATAGTGGATTGAATAAAAGAATAACATATAACAATATATACATTATGTATATAATATATATCCGTTGATGTTGTAGATACAAATATATTTGCATGAATATAAAAAAAAATGGTTACTTTTATTTTCCTGATTTTGCCCGACTTAATTAGCAGCAACCTCGGTGAATCTCGAAGACTGATTTTGTTGAGCACTAAATTTTACAAGGATTTGCATTGCTTGCAAAGCAAACAGCTTATCTGGCAACATTCTTAGCTTCGTCACGTTCCGGTAAATGGTATTCGCTGCAGAGAGATGTTGGAACGTTATTTCTTTGAGCAATTGCATGAATTGGACATCATATGTGGTTCCAACAAGCCACACAGCGGGAGCAACAATTGAGTTATTGAAGTCTTAGTTCGGTGAACGTGTTATTTAGAGAGACGGACCCGTCTATTGGCCGCTGAATTCGTGTGATGTAACGCCTCTAGACTTTTTTTATGGATCTACAATAAATCATTGGTCTACCTATGCCAACAAGCCGGCGACGTTAGAGGAGCTCAGAGCCAATATTAAACTAGAAATAGCTGCCGTATCGGTCGAAATGTGCGGCCGAGGCATCGAAAATTGGGTTTAACGTATCGACCGCTCCATACGTTCCCGTGGTGGACATATGAACGAAGTCGAATTCCATTCATAAGCGTTTTGATAGTAATTCAAGCCAATCAACTTTTTTTTGAGATATCTCAAGTAGTTTGCATTTTATGTAAAAACTAAGTCGTCAAGTGACTAGCTGCCCCGGCGAACTTCGTTCCGCCCAAAAGCGTTAATGTAATAAATATATTAATTACAATCAATTCAAGATTGATGCCACAAACATACAGAGATTGTCTCTGCGACTTATTAATTATTGTCAAAGCGAAATACAAATTTTGTATCGAAGGAAAAAGGAAACGGCTGAAACTATTCCGATCGAAATAAAAATATATTAATTTTTTGTTGGGAAAAAGAGCTTTGCTCATAAAAAACCCAATTTTATGTCGTACGCGCAGTAGTACGAATAACCTAAGTGTTGACCTCCGCTAAGTGCAGTCACCTTGACGTGGTGCGGAGGTTTAAGTCGCAATGATTCAACAGGCGCTGCCGCGGCGGATCATTCTTTCCGGCCCTACTCGTGGGAATCACAATTGATCCAAATAATAAAAAAACAAAGAAGGAAGGAGGTGACGGTACGATAAGTACCGAGAGTGAGACGGTGGCCGACACAAAAATAGTGGAGCCATACGACCTCACTAAAATTCAAGAGGCACTAGAAGCCGGCTCAACAGAGGAAGAAATCTCGAAAGAGGAAGAGGAGAAGCTTTTGGTTGAACCTTCAGATGAAAAAACCGGCAATGAAAAAGCGAATAAGAAGAAGGTACCCCCAGGTCTGCTAAGGAAACGGGAATTCTTCAAGGCCAAACATATTTATGGCATTCTCGTCGCTAAAAATCAAGACTCCCCAACTGGGAAGGAGCGAGCCTCCTTGGAATGGGCCAAGGAAACTATCGCGAAAGACGCTCTTATGAGGCCTGAGTCCAAAAGAGCGTCCTCCGTTATAGGATTGACCAGCAGGTCGGGCTCAAAAAGCACATCACACGGCGCAAAATGGCCTAGGGACAATGTCGCTAAGACAGACCCCAAAGCCCACCGTAGCTCCTCAGCGAAAAAGGTGCCAAAGACGGAACACCGGGAGACCGACAATAAGCCGGGCCCGAGTGGAGTCCAGAGGAGGCCTATCGCTGAGAGGCTTGGAAACAAGGAGCTAGCCGCGCAGAGGTTGAGGTCGCCTGAGGACGCCCCCAACATTCCGAAGAAGTCAAAGCGGAACGAGGCGAGCACGGGTAGCCCCAAAAGGACACCCATGTGGGGAACCGGTACAAGCGGGAAGTACAACGAAGTGACCAGGAATCCGCTTCAGTTAGCTGTGGTCGATTCTAGGAAACCAAGTGGCCACTACTCGATGGAATGAGGCAAGGTAATCGAGAGGACACTGGGTGCGGCGATTATCTCCCACATCCGGGCGAAGACTGGTGCAGTGGCCCCCGCTTACCGGAAGATGAGATGGTCCAAAGGCATCACGTACATAGATTGTAAGGACCAGGCATCAAACGACTTTGCCAAGAAAGTGTTACACGGTGCGCAACTATGGGAGGGGGCGCTGCTGAAAGCCGTACCCATAGAGGAAGTCCCAAAAAAGGCAAAGGGAAGAGTATATATACCAGAGATAGGGGTAAAACGGGAGGAAATCCTTAGCGTTCTGCAGGCACAGAATCCTCAGATTCCTATGGGGGATTGGGAAATTGTGCCCGAGGAGCAGCCGAAGAATGGTGCAAGAGGGTACATCATCATATTTGATGAACCACCTACACCACTGAAAAAGAACTTGCAGATGCCGCTATCATTTGCAGCGAGCGAGGTTACCCTCAAGCTATTAAAGCGGCCTGCGGATAATGCAAGGGCGCCTGAGACTGTGGAGGAGGCGGCTACACCCAGGAATTTGGGTAGTCCAAGTAAACCTTCATCACAGTAAGGTAGCCTCAGGCAACCCGAGGCTGTTCCTTGAGGAGGAACAGCTGGATCTGGCCCTAATTCAGGAACCATGGATCAATAAGGATCAGGTGATGGGTTTAGGGTTGACGAAATACGACATACTTTATGTCAAAAATAAAGGTAAGGTAAGATCGTGTATTGTGGCAAAAAAAGAACTTCACGCACTAATATTGATCCATTTCAGCACAGGTGATGTTACTGCGGGAAAAATTCAAGGAGAAAGTGCAGAGCTTCAGGAACCTCTGTTCGGGTAAAGATCTTGAATCTGCTGAAGAGGTAGACGTTGCAGTCGAATCTTTAACAGATGCGATATCCAGATCTTTTGAAAAATCCTTTCCGAAAAGTGGAACTAGTGGGAAGAGACGCCCCTCCTGGTGGAGCCCCAAGATCGCGGAGCTAATAAGAAGCTCATGGTCTAGATGGAATCTCGCGAAAGAGGGACTCATCGAGTGGTCAACCTACAGGGAGAGTGTCAGAATCCTAAAAAAAGAGATCAGATTCGCAAAGAAAAACTCTTGGAGAACTTTCTGCGAATCAGTTGAATCTACAACAGAAGCATCTAGGTTGAGGAAAGTCCTCTCAAAGGCACCGACGCCGATTTCTTCGCTAAGAAGGAGCGACGGAAGCTGGACCGAATCACACATTGAGACGCTGGAAATACTAACGGAAACTCATTTCCCAGGATGCACGGATGTGTCTGACGGCTACGATGGAGGGAATGGAGGAAGTAACAATCGCCGAGATAATAGACGAGAAGAAAATAGCCTGGGCAATCAACACATTTGCCCCCTTCAAAGCACCTGGAATAGATAATATTCGACCCATAATGCTACAAAAGTCAGCGGAAGCTATTATTCCATGGCTAAAATGCATTTACACGGGCTGCTTAAGGCTATTCTACGTTCCTAGGGCATGACGAGAGGTACGTGTGATTTTCATCCCAAAAACAGGGAAGGCTAGTCACACCACAGCCAAGGACTATAGACCAATAAGTCTGTCGTCATTCATGCTAAAAACAATGGAACGATTAATTGATCTGTACGTACGGCAAGCGATCGGCGATAACTACCTATCAGAATCACAACATGCGTACATGAAAAGCAGATCTGTTGACACGGCGCTACATAGGGTAGTATCGGTAGTGGAGGAATCACTACAACACAAAGAGTACACACTGAGTGCGTTCCTAGACATCGATGGGGCCTTCAATAACATCAAAGCTGACGCTATTTTAAGCAGCTTACGAGGAGCCCATCTAAATAGTAGCCTATTTGACTGGATTGGACTCATGCTAGGTACACGGAGGATCAAGTCACAGCTAGGGGACGTGAGCACTGAACGAAGGGTCAGTAGGGGGACACCTCAAGGTGGAGTCCTCTCACCGCTCATATGGCTCCTCGTAGTTGATGAACTGCTAAAAATACTGGAAAAGGAAGGTTTCATTGTGAGCGCATACGCAGACGATGTCGTCATTCTGGTTCCAGGCAAATTCACCTCAGTTCTTAGCGAAAGACTCAGCTACGCACTATTGCTAGTTAATAACTGGGTCGAAGGTCGCGGACTTGGAGTGAATCCATCGAAGACGGAAATTCGACTGTTTACGAGAAGAAGGACGATCTCCGCCTTCAATCCCCCAAGGATGGGCGGGGTGGATCTGGAAATTTCAAAAACAGCGAGATATCTGGGAGTAATCCTTGATTCCAAACTCAGTTGGAAGGAAAACATAGAGGATCGCATTAAAAAAGCATACGTGGCAATATATGCCTGCAGAAGAGCATTCGGCAATACATGGGGATTCAGGCCGCATGTGGTGCACTGGCTGTACACAGCTGTAGTGCGGCCCATCCTAACATATGGTACATCAGTGTGGTGGAAGGCTATTGAGAAGAAATACCATTTTTAAAACCTGACCAAAGTAAATACAAAGGGCAGCATGTATCGGGATTACTGGGTCCTTACGGACCACTCCCACCGCAGCTATGGAGGTGATGCTAGACCTCACCCCTCTGGACATCTACTGCAGAAGCAATCAAAACCGCGATCGAGCTGAGGGAAGCTGGACTGTGGTCATCGAAATCTTATGGTCACGCCTCCTTTTGAAAGGAGATTCAATACTAGAATTCCCAACAGAAGCGAGTGGGAGAATAACGCAGTTACGGATGAAGAGAAGCTAGCCCTCTACACCGACGGCTCCAAGATGGACATCGGTACAGGCGCGGGCATCTTCAGCGAAGCACTGGACCTGCGAGAATCATTCCGAATCAGCGATGATTGCAGTGTCTTTCAAGCAGAAATATCCGCTATTACCCAAGCGGCGAAAGACCTAAGGACACGTCACATTGTCGGTAAACAAATCACTATTTACTCTGACAGCCAAGCGGCTATAAAAGCCATGGAGTCAGTCGTGGTGAAGTCAAGGGCAGTAAGGCACTGCAGGAAATTACTGGATGAAATATCACAAGCCAACGCGGTGACCCTATGCTGGGTACCGGGGCATATGGATATTCCAGGTAATGAACAGGCGGATGAGCTTGCAAGAAACGGGTCGAATATACACACATCTATGGCCCTAAGATCAATAAGAACTCCGCTAAGCACGCTCGCAAGAAAGATTGACATTGAATTCTTGAATAGAAATAACCTACGATGGACTAATCTCAATACTTGCAGGCACACAAAAGAATTATGGCCAGAGGTGAGCCAAAAGAGATCAAAATATATGATCGGACTTAGCCGCAAGGATATTCGCATACTCACGGGAGTCGTTACTGGACACTGTGCGATAGGCGTACATGCGGAAAGGCTGGGTATACTGCATAATTATTTCTGCAGAAGCTGTAGGGACGTTGAAGAAATAGAATCTGTTCGCCACCTGCTGATGGTCTACGTGAAGCTATGGCTGCCGCCACAAGAGCACCCATTTACCTACCTACCTACAACCTAAGTGTTACAATATTATAATGTATGTTGCATGTATTTATAGGAAATACACTCATAGGCATCGCACATGATACAAATGTCGTACGGAATATGTAGAATCCGAGGAATGGTTACCTCTTTCTTCACAGTGCAATTTCGAGAGATGTCTGACCGCACGCAATAGCAAGGCCGTCCAATTCAACGGGAATACCGAAAAGAAAAGGACACTTTTCATATTGCGGAAAATGCAAAAAATCGGACTGACAGACGTCATTGAATGGCCCAATAGTAACGCGCCGAAGAAAATTGTATTCGAGTGCGGAAGCATAACGAAACACAGCTCGATTTACATTGAAAGTTGTGGTGCACGTGTCCTTCAGTCTTGACGTCAAATACGGTTCCTGTAATCTTAATCATCATTTGCACGAAGAGTGGCTCTCACTACACTTTTTAGAGGAGGGCAAAAGTAGACGAATGTTTGTCATTCCTTTAAATCAATATTTTCTCCTTTCCATACAAAATACAATTTTTTAGACATCCCACCCCTTACCCCTACAAAATATAATTTCTTTAGTGAAATAAGGTTGGATTGGGTTAAGTTAGGGAAGGAGGTCGGGCATCATAATTGTGATTCCCTTCATATAGGTAATTAAAGAAACCCCAAAACAATGAAAATGAAAGTTGAAGTCATTGTCATAGATTACAATTTTCTCCATCCCAAACAAAATTTAATTTTCAGAAATCCCCACAATCCACTTCTGAAAGAATGCAATTACGTTTTTCCAACACTACACGTAAAGGACTTGCGCATATGTGGATGAAAGTTCAATTGGGGTGAAGTAGGGCCATCTATCATTCAACAACATAAATAATTTCGTTCTGTTTTAAAAACGAACGACACTAAAATACTGAAATCGCGTTAAAAAAATGTTGGGTTGATGCCAAATATAAAAAAAAAAAAATGTTCGTCAAAAATAAAAGGCACCAATTTTGTGCACATGGACACTAGGGTGGGTCACTCATATATGGAGAAAAAAAATTGCCAGTTTTTTTACGGGCACAGTAACGTAAATCAATAGTATTTTATGTTTATTTAAGAGAAACTGAAGAAGGTAAATACATTTAAAAAAAATATATAGTAAAGTTATTGTATTGAAGGGTGGTTTAGTTGGGGGAAAAATCTTTTTTACTGTCAAATTTTGGCATTGCTCTTCTCGATTCTATCTGGGCCTTAATAAATCCTTCCCTGTTTGATTTATTGCTTAAAGTAGTTGAAGCTTCAGTCACAGCTTTGACTGCTCTTTCTACGACTTGTGTGTGGCAAGGAAGACGTAATAACTCCAGTTCTCCTTCTCCTTTTTGCTGAACAAACAATCGAAGATTTTCTTCAGTTAGTGATTTTAAAATAGGTGGCTCAGTAATATTTTCTTGCCAGTTCAAAAGGTCATAATATGTTGATGCATTTAAGTTTACCTTTGGCAACTGAAAAAGACGCAATTTGTTAGATGTTGCTGATCTAGCTTTCAAAATTCGACGGGCAGCTAATTCACGAATGTGCGGCCGAGAATCTATTAACATTGCAAGCAATAAGTTTTCAAAATAGCTATTTCTTTGAATTACTGGATCGATAACGGCTTTCAAATTTGTCGGTAAATATCTGGTTTTTTCGATGAGTTTAAAAAAGTGTCGCGATCCATCTTTACAGCTGGGGTGGGTTTTTATGGAAAACCATACCGGAGCGTAAACCTTGACAATATATGTTGCTAGAGTGATTAGACTTGCAGAGGAAGTCTCAGTTGAAACGTTCAGACGGAGAATCCTATTTGCACGAGTTAGCCATCGGGCATGGGACATTTTCCCTGGTGATTTGTATGCTAAATCGCTGGGAAATATACCCGTTGAAATTGCTTGAACTATTCTGTACAAGTATTTCTGGTCTGTACTAATATCTTCAGTAAGTTGGTTGGAATTGGTTGAAACTGAGTTATAGGTCTTTCTTCACAGTTGTCAAGTTCTTTACCAATTGTCCCTGAAAATGTATGTGGTCCAGACGTACTGCCATCAATGTGTTGAAATAGATGTCTAAATGGCAGTTCATTCATATGCAATAAACAGATAACCCATTGTAAGGGTCTATCCAATCTTTTTTCTAGCATCCGTATGATACCTCCACATTTCCCAACATTTACATTAGTAAACGTCACGTCCTGGGGGGTGGTTCCCTACCAGGCGTGACCACAGGTGGCGGATAGTGGAGCCTAGGTACGATCCGTTCGCGATCCTAGGATTTAGGGTTATAGCAGGGATGTGGTCATGTGGGGTTGGTACTCGTACGGACAACTATTGTTCTACTCTCTGTGAAAGCCCTATCGCGGACCAAACCGCTTGTCATCCCAACATCTAAAGCCGGATGACTTACCGAGAGAGAATACATATCTATACTGCGTTCAGATAGATTTTTCCCATGTAGCGGTTCGTCAAACGGGTTTTGGGAAAGGTGATGACCCCAAGGCAAGGAACGACGCGCCGAGGCCTGCATGGCTGGGGGGGTGCTCAGTCGCAAGCGCAAACTCTGAATACCTGGGGACCTTCAGTTTTAATTCAATTTCCCTTACCTGCATACAGGGGGTGAGTGCAGGCGGACATCTTCTTCCCCCTTACTCGTGGGACCCAAATGTTTAAAAATACAACAACAACAAAAAATAAAGCGAAGAGTACGGACCGGCCAGGTGCTCCTAGCTCAACAAACACTGACCGAAAAACGGAAGTTAGTGCGGATGACGCACTTGTACACATTTCGGACGGGGAAAGCGTTGGAGTGATTGACGCTAATCTAGAGAAACTTCTTCTAGATTCTAGCGACACCTGCTCCATCGCTAGCTCATCGTTCTCTTTCAGCTCCACCAGCTCTAGGCACGCCAAAAACTGCAAACTAACAGTAAAGAGACTGGGGACAAAGAAGTGGGAGGAACTGTCCGAAAATGATAGGAAAAGACTCCACAACGCGCGGGCCTACCTCCAGGGGCGGTCGGTATCGGGGGATACTCCAAAAGAGTTTGAGTGAGGATGGAACTCAGGTAGACGACAGCAAAGTGGCGATGGGTGATCCGAAGGAGACAAGCCTCTGCTTTTCTTTGGAGGAAAAGTCATCGTTACCCGCAAAGTCAGGCGATAGCAGCCCTGAAGACAAGGGTAATTCTACTACAGGCAGCTTTGCGACAGTAGTTAGGACAGGTAGAGTGGATCGGGATGCGCCCTGTCCAGTCTCTACACAAAAGACTAGGGACGAGACAAGAATGCCAATACGGAATCGTAGACGTAATGCCATTCGTCTGATTCGGCGGCTTGGTAAGCGTGATCCGAAGTCCTTCACGGACAAGGAAAGAGCTGCTCTGGATAGAGCCCGCAACACGCTCAAGCTCGCAAGGTCCACTAGGGATGACGTAAACAAACGGGGACAAAAGGAGAGAAGACCTCTTACGTCGAGGGCGGGAAGCCGCTTGCTCCCCACCTCAGGCGATGAGAGACTTCGGCCAGCAATCGACTCGAAATCACATGATTCCGAGCCGGTTGCAAGCTCCTCCAAAAAAGTCTCAGACGTACGCGACCAACAAACGACAGACACAGTAGGTAGACGACGCTTCATAGGGACGACTAGGCGAGCTGCTGGTAGTCTGGACGGGACGAGGAGGGTAAGCCGTTTGCTGTCCACCTCAATCTCTGACAGACTCAAGCAACCACAAATCGGCGCGGAAGTAGTCCTCGGACAGGCGTCTGAGCCGACGAAGGAAAGCTCAAAGAGGGGTAGGCATGACGACACACTAACGCCACCCTCGACAAGTAGGGTCAACAAGAGGGCCAAGCTGACTGCGACCACCAAGCCCAATCTACAAGTGGCGGTAGTGGACTTCAGCAAGCCGGATCGTAGGTTGAGCAAAGACCAATGGAGACTCATAGAGTTGCGCATCCTTGATGGTGTTAACGGAACTATCGTTAACAAAGAGGGTCAGTTACCCTTCTTTGAGCAACTCTCGACCTTCAAAGGTTTTAAGCTCCTATCGTGCGATAACGAATTCACGATGAACTGGCTCAAGACTTTCGTGGAAACTACACAGGCTCCATGGGCAAATGCCGACTTACGACTTGTCGTAAAGAAGGACCTGCTAGAATTCACAAGACCTAAGGGTCGGATTTCGATTCCCGGCCCACATATCCCAAAGGAAAGAATCGAGAGAAACCTACGGCACCTAAATCCCGAACTCCATAGTGAGAACTGGGAGGTGCTCGAGGTAGGTGAACACTCCGAAGCAGGTACTGAAATTGTGGTTTTGTTAAACCAAAAATCAATGCCTTTGCTGAGGAAGTTCAACAACAAGGTCCGTACTGGAATTACCCGGTGCAAGGTTCGACCCTTTACGGAAAGAACTGAGAGAGGGAGGAAGGCGGTTGATGATCAGGTAAGACCGACATGAAAGTAGCACAAATAAATCTACACCACAGCATAGCTGCTAGCGCTAACCTCATCTATCTCTTAGGTGAAAGAAAAATAGATGTTGCCTTGGTGCAAGAGCCATGGATATCCCGTGGCAAAATATGTGGGCTAAATCATAAAGATTTAGTAACATACAGCATCAAACCGCTTAATGCGGAGAGTAAGAACAGAACATGCATAGTAGCTAGAAAACATATTAATTTACTACTTCTATCTACCTACAGCAATCTAGACCAGACCGTGGTAAGGCTTGAACGGAGGGGGCTCCCCCCACTGATTTTATCAGCCGTCTATATGCCCTACGAGTATGAAGGACCACCAGCTGCAATCACCCACGCCTTAGCCCACAAAGCGGAAGAGGAGAGATGGGACCTTGTTATGGGATGCGACGCTAATGCTCACCATTCACAATGGGGTAGCGGAGACATTAACCCACGAGGTGAGTCAGTTTTTGAATTTATTATTGAAAACAATCTTCTAGTAGCCAATAAAGGGGATGAACCAACATTTATAGTTAGAAATAGGCAGGAGGTTTTAGATTTAACGCTATTTAATAACTCCGACACCCTCACTATCGATAAATGGAGCGTTCTTAATGTGCAATCCTACTCTGACCACAGAATCATCGAATTCATTGTAGGCAACTGCAATAACCCCTCCCAACCACGCAGAGATCCAAGAAAAGCTGATTGGGCTCTTTTTAGCAGGGAGATTGAGAAAAGAAAGGATCTTTTACAATGTGGTAATCTTAATTGCCCGGACGACATCGACCTGAAAGCCGAGCAAATAGTCACTATTTTCAAAGAGGCCTTCGAAGACGTATGCCCGTTAGTAAAAAGGAAAACCAAATTATCACCTCCATGGTGGAACAGAAAACTGGCCGCAATTAGGAAGGAAACAAGGAGACTTCTTAATACGGCCAACCGGACGAAGTTGGACTCTGACTGGGATATATACAAAGCAAGTCAGAGAAACTTCAAAAACGAAATTCAAAAATCCAAACGACAATCATGGAAAAATTTCTGTGATGAAATAAGGGGTACCACGGAAACCGCGAGATTGAGGAAAATCCTTACCAGAGAACCTGTTACTCTGGGATCTCTCAAGGACCCCGAAGGCAATTGGACCGAATCTTGCTCGGATTCCTTGAATCTGCTACTGAAAACGCACTTTCCAGGTTGTACTGCTCAGCCATGCATTGAGGAATATACCTATAATACCAGGGATACAGACCTTCCTGGAGATTTGATCACAGAGGATAGAATAGATTGGGCCATCCGATCTTTCTCTCCCTTTAAATCCCCAGGGCTCGACGGTATTTTTCCTATAATGCTGCAAAGAACTGCCAACACTATAGTTCCGGTATTAAAGGGGCTTTATATTGGCTGTCTCACAAAGGGACATATTCCAAGAACATGGAGAAAAGTGAAGGTTATTTTTATACCAAAGGCTGGCAAGGCAAGTCACACTAATGCAAGTGACTTCAGACCAATAAGCCTCACTTCCTTCATATTGAAAACATTAGAACGACTGTTGGATATACACATTCGTAGTAGGTTACGCCCGGAAGACTTGTCCCCGGCCCAACATGCCTACACTAAAGGCAAAAGTGTGGAAACCGCCCTACACTGTGTTGTAAGTACAATTGAAAAAAACTCTGAATGACAAGGAGTTCACCCTTGCGGCCTTCATGGACATTGAAGGAGCGTTTAACAATGTCAGAACGGATGCCGTACGCAGGACACTAAGTAAGCATAACATTGAAGGCTTCATTATCAACTGGATTGTGAGCTTACTCGAAGGAAGACATATAATTACTGAACTTGGGGGCTCTAAGCGAGAAGCCTATGCCTCTAGGGGAACTCCCCAGGGTGGGGTTATATCACCACTACTATGGGTCATAGTTTTAAACGAGGCACTTATACAGCTTAGTAACAGTGGCATCAGAATAACGGCTTATGCCGACGATGTAGTTTTGTTGGCAACGGGTAAATTCCTTCCAACACTCAGCGAACAAATTGGTGGCGCCCTAAAAACCCTCGATATCTGGACCCGGAACTGCGGTCTTAACTTAAATCCCCAGAAAACAGAACTGGTTATCTTCACAAATAAGAGGAAAATACCACGGTTTGTTGCACCTTCTGTTGGCGGTATACCACTCAGAGTATCTGACAGTGCAAAATATCTGGGTCTTATACTGGACAAAAAACTAAATTGGAAACTAAACACACACGAAAGAATCAAAAAAGCCTCAGTAGCCTTCTACTCATGCAGCAGAATTTTTGGGAAAACCTGGGGACCATCCCCTAAAATCAAACTGTGGATGTACACGGCTATAATAAGACCTATACTGACCTATGGCTGTCTCGTATGGTGGCCGGCAACCTGCAAAACCACCTACCTAAAGGCCATTACGAAAGTACAAAGACTAGCGTGTATTGGCACCACGAGTGCCATGAGGACTGCTCCTACTGCAGGTCTTGAGGCTATTCTCAACCTGCTGCCGCTAGACATCTTTATACAATCTTCAGCTGCAATCAGCGCCTTGAGGATAAGTCAGACAGTAAGCTGGAGAACAAATGCAACGGGTCACTCCTCGATCCTAAAGAAATATTTTGGCTATGTACCCAACACGGACTACATTACGCCATACCTAGAGTTCACAAGACCTTTCTCGAGCGCCTATCCCAGTAGGGAAGAATGGAGCGAAGGACTCGTACCCAACGCACAATCCGTAGCCGTCTTTACGGACGGTTCAAAAATGGAAACCGGGGTAGGGTCTGGCGTCTTCTCTGAGTCGCTGGGCATATCAAAGTCGATTCGACTTCCCGACCATAGCAGTGTCTTCCAAGCAGAGGTCATGGCAGTGACAACAGCAGCCCGTGAGTCTGTGGTAAGGGCAATACCACCTGAAGGTATTACCTTTTTTATCGACAGCCAGGCAGCAATAAAAGCATTAACTGCGATAGAAATAAAATCAAAGCTTGTGAAATGCTGTCGCGAAGAACTTAGGGTTCTTGGCACTCAGCATAAGATATTGCTCTGCTGGGTTCCGGGACATGAAGGCATTCCAGGCAACGAGAAAGCTGACGAACTAGCAAGACAAGGTTCGGCAGCTGTATCAGAACAAGCTGACCCCTCTGTGAAAATCCCGCCTTGCGCACTCAAGCTTGAAGCAGGAAGAAAAGCCACAAGAGAGGCGAACGCTAGATGGACTGCACTAGAAACTTGTCATACCACAAAAAGGCTATGGCCAACTTTCAATGAAGCCAGAACCGAGAGTCTAATGCGAAAGGATAGAAAATCTCTTTCCACCCTCGTAGGAATTATAACGGGGCACAATACTCTACGGTACCACATGAACAAGCTACGCTTGACTGAAGAAGAACTGTGTAGGGGCTGCGGTGATGAGGAAGCTCTTGAGGACACAACCCACTTCCTATGTCACTGCCCAGGCCTCCAGCACTACAGGCACAGATTCCTAGGGAGACACTTCTTCCACGACCTAGAGGAACTTTCTGGAACACATATAGACAAGATAATGAGCTTCATCAAATCCACAGGATGGTTTGTATGCAATAGCACAGTGAGTACTTAGTCTCAGGGTTATTATGGGTAAGGGACAACCTCTTCCCCCAATGGGCATCACAATGGGTCAGTATTGACCTGAGTGTGGCACGGAGCTTTCCACGCCAACCCACGTACCTAACCTAAACGTCACATCCAATTGCAATCAAATAATCCATTGATATATTCGAATTCGAGAAAAAGTCAAATATTCCTTGTTCAATAGACTTTGCAGTGCCTGATACAGGCGAAATGTAACCTAGAAACTTCGACTCAGGTTCTTTTATCAAAGAAATATGCTCCTTAAGTACGCGTCGCCTATAATGTTTTCCATCTTTTTCAGAGTTTTCTTTCTTTCTTTCTTTTCTTTCGTTCTCGACGCAGCTTATTGTTGTCTATTACCTGTGAACTCGACGCGTGCAGAACTGCTGATGCAATAGCTGCTCCTGCCCTGTCTGATACTCCAAATCTATCGCATGTTTTTGATAGAAGAGCATAATCGACTGCAGTTGTAGTATTACTCTTTGATTCAACCCTTGGAGTCCCGGACTGATATTCAAATGGTTCTTCAAAATCTGACTGAGAACATTCGGATGCAGATGGCTACTTAACTTGTCCGAGCATATTTCGGCCATTTTTTGTTGTTTTAGCGTGCTAGTAATATGTTTGGTTGCGACAACATCTATGCCAACAATCATCATTTTTCTAGCTGTTCGTTGATCTGTTATAAAACAGTGTTCTCTTGTAGGAATTTTTTTATTTTTAAGACAAGTGCATTTAACAAAATCTCGACACTTGCAAGCCGAGATATCAAACAACACTTTACTTTCAAGACGAAACTCTTCCAATTTATTTTTAGGTATTTTAGGGTGCGACTTGAGAAGCTTTTTGCACTTTGAATGATATGTTTGTAACATTACCTTCATTCGTTTGGTTCTACTGTAGGAATAGAAGATTTCGCCCATACTTCTATTAGTTTCGCAACAACAACAGCTTCTATTTCTTTATATGTTGGCTCTTTTTTAGTTTCATTCTCATATTTTATATCCTGTGGCGGTTCCATTCATAAACTTTCATCACATCTTCATAGGTCGGCAATATGTTATCTTTTAAATCACTTAACTCACCAAATAAGGGACACTTCCAACTATTTCGAGTGCGTTCCATTGCTTTGATAGCTCAAATAAATGACTAGGGGTATTCACGATTCGGTGTAACAGGTCTAGCAAAATTGCGAAATTTTATTTTATATTATCAGATCGTGAACACTCTTTTTCTAATCCCTAGCAACAACGAAGCAAAGGTACGGACAGCAAGTAACACTGACATTTGGCGAACTGTCAAAAGGACGTGGGTACACGTTACTCCGTTGTATTTTTCTGTTGCAATAGGGTCAGGGTATAGATAAAGTGCAAAAGTGTAGCGAAATTTGAGTCAGTATATTTTGTTGTTGGAGTGCGAAAAACAGTTGCACTTTCGCAATTTCGCAATGATACTAGACCAGTTGCATCGGATCGTGAATACCCCTACTGTTCTCTATTATGCAACGCGACACTGACTGATTAAATAATGAATTGTAACTAAAAAAAAAAAACGAATGAAAATTTAAATTAATGACTCTGAAAAAGTATTACAAAATTATCACCTTTTTTGAAACTTCTTTTGCAATCCGGAGGCAATAAAACTAAAAATTATTTTATAAAACTTTGTAAATAAATTAATCACACTATTTGGCACCTTTCTAGCACTGAGCCGTTTAAAAAAACGAAAAAAAAAAATGTTTTGACCCACCCTAATGGACACTCAAATCACTTAGCGGTATGGAAAATACTTTACGACCGATTCTGATACCTACCAAATATACACAACAGGTTTCATAAAAATCGATCCAGCCATTTCGGAGGAGGAGGATTTTTTTTTTATTATTATATTTATATGATTTATATTCGATAATTGCAGTTGTAAGCACAATGAATGTACAAAGCACAATGAAATTCTAATTTTTATTTTCGTGATTAGAAGGCCATTTTTTATATCTACCTACAAACAATATTTTTCCAATTTTTTTCCGAATAGGCCATAATGGAAAGCACAGCCAATTCAAATCTAAATCCAGAATGGGGTTCTCCAGATACCAGCAGTTTTTGAAAGTACTGTTGGCGTTTGAATAAATTTGAATTTCAGTTGTAGCTTTCATTAACTTAATCTTATGCAATTTGATTTATAGAGGTTCGAGCTTTTGCTCGTTAAAAACTTTAGTGGTTTAAGTATTAGACTAGCTCGTAAAAGTTCAGTGTATCCCAAAATATACATAATTTAAATAAGTTTCTATCTTTCCCAGCTCATATTTTCTTGGCGTAACCTGTATAACAATGTTATAGCAGCTTTTTACACTGTACTATAATATTTGATTCTAAAACACACTAGTAAGTAGATATTCTATAAAGACGACATTTTAAGGAATTGCATTTGCATTGCATTTATCCTCACGCGTGATTGTTTTCAAAATAAAACGTTTTTGTTGAAATAAGTCGATAAAAACGCTTCGCTTTTACTATAGACGGGGAAGGCGGGGTGCTCATATCTCTCTTATAAGGGAGTCTTTGGAAGGGGCGGACTTGGCAATCACTGTTTCCAAGATGTGTGAGGGACAGTCTAGCTGTTGCGATTTCATTGAAAATGAAATGAAAGCCTTCCATAACTCTAAACTTAATACACAATCATATACATAAGCTATATGTAAATAGGCTACAAATTCAAACAAAACCATAAAAAAGACAAACTTTTAAAATGAAAAGGATAGGCACCTTCAGTACTATATATTCTAGTAAAAATTTAGGTATGGAGTTCTGTTAGTATTGATTTCTTAGTTGAGTAGGTACGCATTGTTTCAGTGCACCATTTCATAGTTATTTCCGTTTTAATAAGACACATAGCAAACTGAGTAGTTGCTGATTTTTCCTATAAACTTTTTTTTTTCAATTCCGAATCAAATTGAGCCCAAGCTGATGGGAGCACATAATAAATTTCACCTTCCAACAAATAGTCATTAAATCCATATTTCGAGTTCTGGGAGTAGTACTCTCATTAGGGGACTGCTGTTGAACATTTTTAAAAAGTCCAAATAAAAAAGGCATTCGCACATACATTGTATATAATCTGAGCGGCTTTTTGGAGATTCTAAAGCCAACCTAAGAACCTAAGACTGCGCAATTGACAAAATATGCAAAGTGCAAAATCAATTTTTGTTTCCAAAAATGTTGTTAACATAAAAGCATTAAAGTCATCACTAAAGCCAACTTGTGTTGGCAGCACATTTTTTCAATTTAAAATTATGCAGGACGGTGCATTTCGTCGGAGAGATCCGTCAAGTTTATTCAAGTTTTTTGGAATAAGATTTTAAATTTAAAGCTGAATCTCAAAACATGCTTTTTAAATAAGTTCAAAACCACAGTTATGTTAAGAAATACTAAATTACGTCCATATAACAACCCTGCTACAACTATTGTAAAAGCAATTCTATATCATAAAATAAATCTTGGTGAGCCAGATTCCTTCGAATGATTTGTTAGTAAAATATACAGTAAAGTATCAAGTATAAATAAAATAAAGAAACGAAACCAGTCCCTTTTACTAAAGTGTTAAATACATTCCCTCATAGCTGCTACCATGCAGTTCTCTGTTTTGTCACTTGACAAAACGGGAGCGCGAAAAAAAGCTGCTCGTGTACAGTGTGACCAATTCAATACTTGAAATCGTGCTAGGTTCGGCAGTATAGCATGTTTTTTTTTTTGTATAAAAAAGTGCTTAAAATCATGCTAAACATTTTTTTTTAAATCAAAACCTGCTAAAAACCCACGAAAAAGCAGTTTTTTAGGAAAAATATGATATACATACATACATATACATACTTCACAAAAATCTCTTTATTCATAAAAATGGATGGAGGTGTGTTCGCATGCTTAAAACTTGAAAACGACTGGACCAAATAGTATACTTCCTTCTGGGGGTTTGTTTGTATTTGCTTCGCGAAGGCTTAGGAAAAAAGAAAAGTTGGAAAATTTTCAACAGCGTATTATTTGTTCCTTCTGATGATATTTATATTGATTTTTCGAGTGAAATAGTTCATATTTTCGAAATCTATCATTGAGAATCTTATCAATTTCTCAGTGTTTATTTCGATCAGAAAAAAGTGACTTAACTGTTTTTGTTTATCGGCGAAAACCAAACCACATTTCAATTGGAATAGATCGGTAATCGATTTGTTTTGTTCTTCAAGTTGATTAATAAATTTCAATTGCATCACTTTGGCTATTTTAAAGGTAAATTATTGAAAACTTTATGTGTGATTTGTACAAAGTGATGATCATTTATAGTTTGATATTTCTTACGATGCCAAGAAGAGGTCGTGGTAACATTGGTCGGCGTTCTCAGAATGCAACGCGACCCCGAAATGTCGAAGAATTTCAAAGGGAATCGTTCGCGATAGTTAGAAGAGATCACCAAAGCATACAATGAGCAAAAACGGTTGAGGAGAAGAGATGTTCGTGCTCGGCAAAATGATGAAGCAAGATCACAACGTCCGACTATTGAACGATAACGTCGACAACAACCAATTCTTCCGGTGAACATTGAACATGCAGCCTTTCGGTATGAGCCAACCATTCAATACTGTGCGCACGCATCAGTTGAATTTGGTCAGATGTGACAGCATCGCAATGCAGTTTAATTTGAGAAAGAACTAGATTGCGTTGCGCGATCGGTGAAATGGCCAGAGTGGCTTTCACCACCAGAGCCATTGTGCAAGCTGCTTTTCGGTGAATATTCTAATTCGAATAAACCATTTCTTGCAATATATCAAGATGTACAACGTTTGTTTTCAAATGTCGTCGTTTGGTGGTGAAATTGTAAATGAAGGAAATTACAGTCCAACATCAACGATGAATGCTAATACAGCAACACTACCACACCACAAACAATAATCGATAGTCGATACATCACGATATAAGACAAACTTGACTTTATTCTATTTTCGATAATTCATAATTTGGCTAAAACAAAATCCTGCTATTATTTCCTGCTACAGCCTAAAATCCTGGTAAAAAATGCATTATTCGGCAAAAAAGATGCTAAAAATAAAATAATCCTGCTAAATTTAGCAAGGAAAAATGGCTAAATTGGTCACACAGCTCGTGTAACATTGGTCTAAGATTTTATTTTCGTTTATCGACTGCTTTGATTTCGAAGAGTAATTCAATTTGTATAACTCCATTTACATACCAATATAATTTCTGTTAGCCCTAAGTGTTATTAGGTGTCGCATTTTGAAATTAATTTCATTCGTTCGTAATCAATTTACATAATTTAGATAGAAGTATATTCAAATAAATAAGAAGAGAGAAATTATGCCTCGAAAGCGTATTTCGTAAATTAATGCTGAACTAATATAGTGCATGTAGTATGGTATATATTAAAATTCAAATGCCTTTATTGATGGGGCCACCAGATTGTAAATTAAATGTTGGTAGGCCGAATTTAAACTGTTTCATAAGTTCATTTGCATACCCGGTTGGTGTGCGCTCATTTAATGTTGAAAGGCATCAACATCACTTATCGTTAAGTCATGTCAACTGTATAAGTTTTCTTATATTTATGCATACATCAAGTCTCGGATGCTGTAATTATACAGGGATCTTGAGTGTTAACCGCCTAATGGGCTGATATACTGAGTTCTTACTTTTTATGTTTATGATCAGTACACTGTTTTCTACATGTTATACGTTGATCGCGTATTTGAACTATTTGACAGATTGTGCGTTCTAGAAATGGTATTATCATTTGGCTTCCAAGGTTGTGCGACGTGCCCCTTCTGGTTTCTTGCTTCCGAGGCTAAATGTAATGTGATTCCAAGCTATTTTTAAATTCTAGTTTTTGTACAAGAATCTAAAACTATAAGGACCGTCAACGAGTGCTCATAGCAGAGTTAGATTTGTACTCACGTAAGCCGACTCTCATCGAACAAATATGTCTATATAAATGTTGGCTTGCAGCTTTTCGGCGAAAGTTTCATAATTATAATATTTGTTGTGCCAATGCCCCAGTTATAGCCATACGTAAAACGCAACCAAAGAATTCGAAACGGGAAATAAATAGATTTTTCATACGAAAAACCGATCATAGCAAATTGGAAAAAATCTGTCAGAAAAGATGGCTGTCACTTTGGTGTTATTTACAAATCTTAATTTTATGGTTCGTGTGTGCTTTCTTTTAAATTGTTTTGTAATGCTGGCCTTAAACAATAAAAATAAATTATTTATTTCCCTTAGTTTCTGAACCTTGGGGTTCAAAGATAGGCAGGAAGAAAATTTAAATTTTCGAAGTTCTTCTACATATAGGTAAAAAGTGAACCCATGCTTTATCGTTGTTCAGAAATTAGGGGATTGAGGGCGAAATAAAAAGGCGTGTATACACCAAATCATAAACTAAGTATTAAATAGAACGCAATCATTTCGCAGCAGCAGCGGACTGTAAAAGGAGAGCGAAATTGTTCGCTTATGATTTCGTTGTGTGACTTTTGCATGCGATTTTTCGTTCCAAAACAGTTCCGTAATAGGCTTAACTCACAAATACGATGCGAAGTGCTGGGAACCCAGCTTTGTTCAAGAAAACAAAATCATTCCTACATTTTTTTAATAAGTTTATTAAAGCCCGTATAACACTACATTTTTTTTGCAATTTTTCTGCTTTTAAAATGAAACTAGAGCAGTACGAAAAATTAGAACGAAAATTCGAAAATCCGATAGCGAATTAATCTACGAACATAAAAAAAAAAGTATTAAAACGCATTAAAATCACATGCGTCACAGCTGCTGGCAGGTTTTTTTTTTGACATTTCAAGATTTGAAAATAAATTCGATTAAAAATTTGCGGTTGCTTTGCAAACAATTGCTACCCCTTTCGTAATACACATTTAGTCTCTTTTACACACCGCTGACTATTCAACATTATAAAAATGAGGAAAAATTTCAAAATTTTTTTGAAAAAAGCAGAATAATCGCCAGTATAATAGCGATTAATGGAGAGCGTATTGTGCAGAAGTCAGCATAGCTAAGCCGTATCGGACACAAAATGGACCATCAACTCCAAAATAAATTTGAAAAAGAAAATGTCATACACATGCGTAACTGGCCATAACCATTCAAAAGTCAGCATTTTGTGCGAAAGCTGCCTTTTATGGCATGACTTCGCATGGATAAGGGCCTAGGGGGAAAGCGTACCCCATCACAAGACGCGTGGCTTTGTCCAAAATCCAGAAAATGAGTACGTAATCCTCAATATACTATTTACACATTGCAAGACAACACAACAAGAGAGAACAGACTAAGAGGGAGAAAGACATACCACGAATCGTGCATGCCAGCTAATACGAATTACTGGTGTCTTTGGAGCAAAGGCAATTTACCATTATAACGACACTTTGGAGACACCTTCAAAAAAAAAGTTTCGCTGAAGTACTTGAAGCCATCTATAAACACAGCAACAATCAAGTCTTCATTAATTCTGTATCGTAAACCCAAAAGTATGACGATACCCACATCTCATCTATATATAGGTACAATTTAAGTAATATCAAAATCATCTCCTCATTTCTCCAAGTCTTACTTACCGTCCTCAATTCTGCTGTGAAACGAAAGTTATTTTCCATCGCGAATATGAGCGTCACTGCATTGACAGTTCATAAATTCTTTTTTTTTTGGCGATCAGACCAACGGAAAAATTCACAATTCATCAGGACGCACGTTATGCCTGTGAATCCGATTTGAAAATTGTTAAAGTAAATTATAAATGAATTCACATAAAAAATAAAAATAACTTAGGCTGCATCACACCCATCACACTTCTCTGGATCTGAATACCTGAAAATTCGAAACATTTTTTTCAGGAATTAATTCCAATTTTTTTTTAGTAAATAAAAAAGTAATAGCTATTTATTCATATATTCATACATACATTATATAAAGCAAATAAATCGAAATTAGGTTCTTTGTACACAGGACCATAAACAGGATAGCCTGAAGCGAGGCTTGTTTTAACACATTCGAGGCTTAAAAAAAAACCCTTCAACCACCAACAAAGAACTTCAATAGAATGTCAGAAGAGAGCGGGCGTTTGAAGTTCTCCCTCGTTAACTATTCCTGCAAATTTGGTGTTCGTATAAGTGGATGCGCATCGTTCGGGATCCGCAAAACCAGCGCTTTTAAAGAAGACTGTTCTGTGTCCATTAAATTCCAATCCAAAGCTACAGAATAAACTTGTTGATGAAGACAAGGATTGACGAATCTGCCAAATGTGATCCATACCCGCAGTCAGCGAGAGAGCGATTAAGTGACGTCGCTCTTAAAAAATAAAACATAACAAATCGTTCGTATTGCGTTGCCCACGTAAGGCTTGAGGGATTAGCGACTTTGTTATAGTCAGGGCGACATCAATTAATCGGTCAGTCGCTAGTCGCTCATAAATAGTTATATCACACGTTAAGCGACATATCGAAAGCTTTTCAGCTATGGAAACCATTAATGCATAAAAAATGAAGAGGTAGGTATTTAGACATAAAGTTGTCTATTTTAAAAATTTATGAATTATACAAGCCTTATTGAGCGGAAAAGGAAATAAAAACAATTGTTAGCCAAAAGTTGCTAGAGAAGCTATTTCTGTGAATACTACAACTATTGCTTCTTTAAGCCATAAAAAGATCAGTCTGCCATTTGACCATGCAGACGATAAGGAAAGCTTAAGGTCCATGTACTATGCCCATTGTATCGTAGCTCAGGGAAGTTAAAGACCAAGAAATACAAACCGTCACACGCTCTGATTTAGAAATATCACACCGTCAGATAATAAAACAACGCAACTTTGAGTGGAAAAATGTTATAAAAAAACACATTTATTTAGTAACCTGCTCCTGCTCACCCAACCTGCATGGTTGGTTCCTGTTGAAAGACTGACTCTCGTCATACAAATCGAAGAACCTTCTCGGTCCTTCGTTAAGTTCATATATTTTCACAATATATCGACAGCAAAGTTGCAATACTCATGCAGTTCGATACACCCATAAACAAAGAAAGATGAATGTAATTCTGAATAAACGACAGACAAGGCACTAACACCATGAAATAGATTATATGAATTGGTTTGGCGCAAAATTTTGAGCAAAATAATATTTCAGGGGCCAGTTTCCCCAAAGTGGAATCTGAAAAAAGCCAACAATTTAATACGTTTTCAGAAAGCGGTTATAATTTTGGTGGAAACAAAAGACGAAAAATCAGAAGAGACAGAATCGACCAAATCCATAAAGCAACTAAAGATATACAAAGTGAAAATAACAATAATATTCCCACAGTAAAATATTGTTTATGGTGCATTTACACCATCCCGCACGCGCATTTTTGCACGAGACGGGACAGAGAAATCCGTTTGTCCTAAATCCTAAATCCTAAAGTGTCATGTGCTCATGATGTTTTACCCATAATTATAGATAAGAAAAACGGAAAAAACACAAGTTCCGGCGAACAACATCTCTACAATCCACTTCAAAACATTTATATTTCTGATTTAAAACATGTGAACTAAGAGTGGTATTTAGTTTCAGTAAATTAAACCGACAATTCATCAATCAGTTCTACGAAATAACCAAATAATTGTCCGTTCATCACTTCCGGAAGGCATTTTGTTTTATAGGAAAGCGAAATTTCGTAAGCCATCGCTATAAAAATATCAACATGTATAGCTTTCCCATAATTCCTACCACGCAAACAAGATGGCTGTGTAATGCTGTCCCTTTCAGTCACACGGCTATTTATTTTTTGCATCCTTTTAATCTTCCGTGTTAGGAATGTGTGACCGTGTAAATGCGGAATTAAGCTCCCTTTCGTACAGAAATAAAGGAATATTATTATTATTATTATTATTATAATAAGCTTTATTTACCCTTTTGAAAAAATTAAAATTCTTACAATAATTCATATAGTTAATTTACAATATTTTGGTTGTTTAAGTATTTAAAAGTTAACATAGGTATCCATTTATATCATAAATAGAATATTTGATTTATTTAATTCAAATTTTAGTTTTTAAAAATTTAGGAATTTATTATAGACGGGCATAAGCCTCCCCCAGGTGTCGCCATTGTTGTTTATTATGTGCTACGTGTCTCCAATTGCTAAGGTAATTTTGAATGTCGTCTCGCCATCTTAATTGTGGTCTACCAACTTTTCTACGTCCTTCATATGGTGTACAATTTGTTGTTCTTATTGTCCATCTATTGTCGTTCATTCTAATGACGTGTCCTGCCCAGCTCCATTTAAGTTCGTTTGCTCTTTTGATAACATCAGTCCACTTTGTTTGTTCCCTAATGTTTGCGTTCGTAATCCTTTGTAGTCTCGAGATTTTAAGTGTTGACCGTTCCATCGCTCTTTGACATACTTGCAGTTTTTTAGCCGCTCTTGTGTTTAGGGTCCATGTTTGTGCACCGTATGTCATGACTGGAAGTATTGCAGCGTCGAACAAGTATTTTTTTGAATCCGGCGTTATATTAGAATTGAGAATCGGTTTCAGATTCCAATATTGTTTCCAACTATTCGTTATTCGTCTTGCAATTTCTTTGTCAGTTCGTTGAGTAAAGGATATTAATTGGCCTAAGTATATAAATTCGTCTACATATTCAAGGTTCTCAGTTTCAAGTTGGATTTGGAATGGTTGTGCGTTAGTCATTAGTTTTGTCTTTTCTTTGTTGATATGTAGTCCAACTTTTGAGCATTCTCGGCGTAGGTCTTCAATCATTGTTCTTAGTTCAGTGTCTGATGTGCCTATTAGTGTAATGTCATCGGCAAATTTTAAATTATTTAGTTTTTCTCCATCTATGTTGATCCCCATCTCACTCCAGTTTAAGTGTTTGAAACATCCCTCCAATACAGCTGCAAATAGAGCTGGAGAAAGTGGGTCTCCCTGACGAACTCCTCTCATCAATTGGAAAGGGCGACCGATCCTTTCGAGCCTTATTGTTGCAGTGTTGTTGTTGTACAGCTTTCTAATTATGTGAATGTATTTTGGATGTATGCCTTGTTCGTTAAGTGACTTGAAGATCATGGTGTGCTCGATGGTGTCAAATGCTTTCGTGAAATCGACAAATCCCAGATATAGTTTTTGCTGGTATTCTGAGCATTTTTCGATGAATTGGTTCAGAACTTGTAAGTGGTCAGTTGTCGAGAACCCGGATCTAAAGCCTGCTTGCTCACGAGGCTGGTTATCTTCCATTGTGTTATTTATCCTTCTCAACAGACATTTGGCAAAAACTTTGTAAATTGTTGATATGATACTTATTGGTCTGTAGTTGTTAATGTTGTCTCTGTCTCCTTTCTTGTGAATAAGTATCATTGTAGATTTTGTCCATTGAAGTGGCATGTCCTCAGTTGAAAGAACTTCGTTGAATATTTCTTTCAGTATTGGTGTTATAGCTTGTTTCCCAATCTTTAGCATTTCTGCTTTAATTTCGTCATTTCCCGCGCATTTTTCATTTTTTAACTCGTCTATAGATTTGTCTATTTCTTCATCTAGGAAGGTTGGAATGTTGTCATAGTTATCAGCTAGTGCTATTTCGTATTCAGTTGTTCTATTTGACAGCGAGGTTGTGTACAGCTCTTTGAAAAAGTTCGTTGCTGTTTCGATTATAGTTTTTCTGTTTCGAATGTCTTTTTCTTCTCTTCTAATGGCAGTCATTCAATCTTTGCCATCAGCTAGGCTTTGTTTCACTTTCTTTATAGATTTGGTGTCTTCTATAATTTGCTTAACTAGTGCGTCATTATATTTCCTTAAGTCAGTACGAATCGAGTGCTTGGCTTCAATTTTCAGTTCCTTCCATTTTTGTTTTTCTCTTTCGTTAAGTGTGCCTTTCGTTTGTAATTTATTTCTTTTCTTAATGATTTGTTTAGTTTCATCCGAGAGTTTGTCGGTTTTTTTTCTTATTCTATTTACAAGGAATGCGTTGGAAGCTTTAATTATAGATTCTTCTAACAAATTGTATTTTTCTTGCAATGTACTCATGTTCCTTAATGTTTCAGCTTTGCAATTTTCAGTAATTTCGTTCATATATAAATTAATAGATTCTTCATTATGTATTTTGGGGATAAGTTTACTTTGTGGTTTGTTTCTGCCTAATGTGTTATGATTCAGTCTGATTTTTGCTCTAATCATTCTATGGTCGCTATTGAAGGAGAAGTTATTGAGGACAGATACATCTTGGATGGATTTTCTTTTGTTCGATAGTATGAAGTAGATTTCGTTCTTGACAATTCCATTTGGCGCTAACCAGGTCCATTTTCTGTATACTGGTTTTTTGAACAGGGTATTTCCCACAGACTGTCCATGTTGCCATAGCCACTGAATAAGTCGTTCGCCTCTTGCATTTCTACATCCATAGCCGAATTTACCCATGATTAGTTCTTCGTTTTCCATTGGCATACCAATTTTTGCATTGAAGTCTCCTATGACGAACATTGTTTCTGTTCTAAAGTCTTCATATGCAGTGTCTAAGTCGAGGTAGAATTTCTCAATTTCTTCGTCTTCCGCTGCTTCTGTGGGGGCATAAACTTGAATTATTGACAACTTCGATGTAGCTGTTTTTAATTGTACTGCTATTATTCTTTCGTTGAATGGTTTAATTTTAATAATATTGTTTTTCCACTTTCTGTTGATAAGAAAGCCTATGCCATATTTGCCCTTACTTTCTCCTTTATAGCAAAAGATGTTTCCATCGTTTTGTTCAATAATCCTTTCGCCCAATATTCGTGTTTCTGCTAGTCCTACTATGTCCCACTTAATGTCTTTGAGCGCGTTATTAAGTTCGGAATATATAGGAATATAACAATTCATAAATAAATTTTTTATTTTGTCTTTGCCTTTTCAACTTGCCATTATATTCATAAATTTCAATCGATATAAAAATGCGTTAAAAGAATTTTGACTATTTTGAGCTTTCAGTTATCTTTTTGCTCCATCCAGAGGTTGAGAAACAATAAGTTAAAAACCAGATCTTAGTTGAGCAAACGCGAGATTAATGCTTAACTGAAAATATTCCGTTAGTGGGAGTAAACGCAAGCATTAAAGAATGCAGAATCTGACCCCTGATGTGGCCTATGGGCGAGTAAGCCATACGGTGCGTAGCGATTGATAGAAAGAATGAGACGTATACCGTGTTCGTCATTCGTGCTATCCACCGTTAACAATGGCCAAAATGATTAATTCGCAAAAAAGTGCCTGAGAGATTAAAAAGGAGCCTAATACAAATAAACAAAAATAATAAACTAAACTGCAGATCATAAACAAAAAGACTATCCAAAATCCAAGTGGATATTCAAAGAGGGAAGGACAATAGAATAGAGAGGAAACGGAATAATCCGCATTGGAAAGAGGCAAAACCATACTTAAGGCACCAAGCGACAAAGAACAGAAACAGGAACAGAAACAGAATCCCATACATTTGCAACAGAATTAGGAACAGAACATAATTTTTTCAGCAACAGAATTTAGCGACAGAAAAATGTCTATTTGACGACAGAACGTAAAGGCACCAAGTGACAAAGAACAGAAACTGAAACAGAACAGTTCTGTAGTAAATTCTGGTTCTGTTTATGTTGCTCGCTCAGTTACACACACAGAAACAGAAACAGACCCATAAAAACATGTCGCTGCCGCAAAATATTGGGTGACGGTCATTATACATTATTTGGTGATTTCTCACGAAATCTATTATACTCTCCTCTTCGTTTACTAAAAACTTTTTTTTCCATTTTTCGTTTGTTATTCATACGTGGTCATCACAATATACAATAGTACGATGCGAAACAAACAGCCAGATGACAGATGCAGAAAAATGCAAACAAAAAAAACCTCTCCCCCACTATAAATTGGCATTTCTGTTGCTAGCAGCAACAGACACAATCAATGTATGAATTTTTTGTTCACCATAATGATGACACATTCTCTTTTAGACAGGTCTTATCGTTAGATATACGATTTTTCGGTTCCCTCCAGAATGAGCCCATTGTATTTATTAATCCCACTGGAAGGAACAACTTATTTTATATGTGAAATTATTAACTGACTATTCAATTTTATACGCGGATGAATTTATATAATTAATTAATTTAAAAGAGTGGTTGGTGTTCAAATTATAAGAACTTTGAAAAGAAACAATACGAAAGCATTATGTGCTATCTATCGGATAAATTGCGATACTTACTTGTATGGCCATTAACTATTCTTGTTTTTTAAATTAAAAAAAGTTATAATATAATTCTACGTGCAGTACTAAAATGTAGAAAAAAAAGTATTAAGGTTTAGAAATAATATATAATAATAAAAATATTTCATGCCGAATTATAGTAGATAGCCTTGATAGATTAATACGTGACTAAAATGTTGGATTTTGCAAATTGATTGGTAAATTGTAAATAATTTAAATTTATGCATCCTGCTTGTGTTCAACTTAACAAGAAAACTTTTTTCATTACTATGTTAATAAAAATGGAATTTGAATTGTTATTTGTAACTATATTAACCATGCTTGATAAAACACAGTGTCAAAGTGTTAGAAACATATTAATTATATATTCACTGCAAGCAAATTAACTGTCAACCGTCAAAATTCAAATTTTCCTACTGAACATGTCCAAACCAGTTTTCCAGGACATTTGAAATTTTTATGAATTTCGGTGGTAAATTCACCAATTTTCCGCCATCTTCCGGGTGAATTCACGAACTCACTTATACTGGTATTGAAATGTATGCGTGGCTTTATGAATTTTTCGGGAAAACAGCTGTAGCTGTATATCTCTGTATTCCATTATCTTTGATACACTCACGTACTCATCAAAAATTACAGAAAAAGAGAAAATTAGCAAAATAATGAGTAACGAGCAGTTCCTCTCTTGGCTCGAAACAGCTCAGGGAATTTCAACCGGCAAGTACTGATAAAAATGTCAAATGCGCAAAATTGATAGGAAACAAATTCAAAATCCGTTTTAAAAATCGAAAATTGTATAAAAAATTAAATATCTGAAAATAAAGAAAATTCGGTGGTGGTCGACTGTTCTCCTAGAACGTTTCATATGTTGCAAAAAGGGAAGTTATTAATTTTTTCCGTGATATGGATAAGATTTCAAAGATGTAAGTGGCTCAAAGTAGCGCAAAGTGTATCCACGTACTTTGGAGTATATTTTTAGCTTTTTGAAAGAGTTTCGCTCAATTTTTCGAATTTGACAGATTTTGAGTGCTTGGCTCGTGAAAGTACGCGAATGGACCTATTATGTTTTATTTCTCGACATTTTGGGCGAAGTGAATGATTTTATCCTTGGGTGATAGGACCCAATGCTATTTTAAGCAAAAAATGACTTTACGAATAAAATCGATGTCACGTGTTAATCTTAAGAGATCAGTATCTGTTAAGAAGGCAACGTTTTTAGAGAGAGTATTAAAATTTTGCGGTTTCGAACAAAAGTCTACACTCCTATCATATATATTTATTAAATATATTTTTAAACACAAATTCCAAGATGTGGTAACAAATTAGCGGAATACTTGGCTTATTAACATAAGTTCTCGGCGGTAAGTTAACTACAAATTTTTAAACATCAAATTCATATGAATTTTGCCATCGTTTGCATTAATGGCGTTTTAATTAACATAATTCATGGGCAGGTTAATTTGGGAACAACACTTATATTTTCATGACTGCTCAATTATTCGCGGATAGTGGATGAATGCAAATTGCTGGCGCCAACAAATTATACGAATTTAACCGATACACCAAAAATATAAAAAATGTTAAAGTAGAGCCAAGTTATCCTGAATATACGGTGACCATTTTTTCAATCATATAATCATATATGATCAATCATTAATTAAAAATATTGTCGAAAATGGTTAAAGCACATTGATATTATGAAAATTTCTAGGTTTGATAAAAGGAATTGACTTGGCGCGATTCTGATAATCATACATATTTAGTGTCCTAGGATAGATTTTGCGAACTCACAATTTTCTTTAAAAAATTACCAGTTGTGTAAGGTTTTTATTAACGTGTCGAAAGCTCAAGACTTTTTGCCTAAGCCAGCCGCTTATAACGAATCCACATCCAAATAGACGCTGCTCCTGTCTGTAGCAATCACCATAGTAGATGTCATAGTTTTTCATTCTTATTTTGCCCAGCCCATCCCACCGCACTTTCTGGATGGCGGTAATATCTGCATTGTTGCTGTCTATGGCTTCTGCTAATTATGTTCGGCTGCACGCTGTATGCTCAGGGTTCGAACGTTAAACGAGCATATCCGAAAATCAGTGCCTTTTTTTCGTTTTGCTGGGTCGTAAATCCGTCCGTTGCCTCGTACCCAGTGTTCTTTTTTCGTGGTTGTGTAGGTAGCCCCACGTACAATCCCCGACCTGGAGGACCAGGCACTAAGTTGACCCTAGGACAGCGGGTCGTCTACATTCTCTGTTGTCAGTAACACACTTCTGGGATATGAGTGCTGCCGTTGGCCTATCCATTCATCCCCCCAACGTTTCTATTTCAGCACCCGAGATAGTGGTGAAAAATCCTTGCTGACCTTCGCTCCAAATATATGTTAGAGCAGCTCATTCAAGGTATCTGACATATTTTCTGTTGGCAACATCGTTGATTCCATCTAGTGAATTCATCCGCCGTACGTCCCCGCTCATGTAAGACCTCTGAGACTCGTTATAACAAGTCAGCCACGAAAATTAATAAGATCTTATAGTACCCCAAGTTCTTACTTAAAGAAGGTTCCATGCTTAAAAAGGTAGGTTAACTTGGCAAGCTTTTCGTTTAAGTATAACTTAATTATACAATACACAAACTGTACCCGGCGGCCCTGCCCGCGCCGTACCTTTCGTATTAAAACCTAGTTCCTATTCTGATCGCGCTGAGTTTTATCTCACATACAAATATTTCTACAAAGATAAAATATAGCGAGGCAGTTTAGCAAAGCAGTATGTTCGGACGTTAAATTCGTAACTTCTTATAGATCGGCCCGATGACAAGACTCCACTTCGTAGCTCGCGAAATAAATGTTGGGTACTTTGAATCGAAGATACATTTGACATACAAAACGAAGGAAAATGTTTGTGTTGTTTTCACTTTGGAGGAAACCACTGAGAACATTTGCGTTATAAATAAAAGAGAGGAGCGACCAGAAATATGGAATTTGCAGGAAAAATACCGCTGCACATACGGATTTACGAGAAGGCAAGTTTCGTCTTCTACTTCCTACTACAGAAATTATTTCAACTGCGCAGTGCAATGATAATATCTTTTTCTATTGTTCTTGTATCCATTATTTTGGAGATATTGAAATGGTGCGATATCTTTTAAGTCTGAAATTCGAAAACTCTAATTACGCGCGTATGTAATTTAATTTACGTTTTGCAAAATGCAAAAAATTAGAAATTTTACAATATTAGCTCTCATAAGTGGGGGCAGTGGCTCAGTGGTTAGCGTGCTCGACTACTGAGTGAGGGGTCTTAGGTTCAATCCCCGGATAAATACATATTACATCTTAAGGTTTTTTTCCACTGCGCCCCACATCACGAACGTCTGAGAAACATTCGATAGTAGGTATAACTGTCATGAATGAGCTTCTCAGTAAGCCGCTTGGATTCGGCCTAAAATTGTAGATCCCTTCCATTCCTCCCAAAAATGGAAAACTCACACAAAACGAATAGCTATGAGGACTGAGGAGCTAGGCCTAGAGTACAAAAACCTGTTGTAGCTCTCACTGAAAATAAATAAATAGAGTAAGTGCGGCAAATATGGCTCATTTGGCTAATATGGCCTACCACTGTATTTCCCAAACCTGAACATACAGCGAAATAAAAAAATTGTCATTGCGAACACGTTCAAACCGGTTTAGTCTCTGTCTTTCGTGTCGAGTGTGGCGCAACGGGTGTGGAAGATATACGGTGCATTTTGTTTTCTTTACTTTCGTTGTAATTTTTTGGTAAGTTTTCGTAAGTGTTTTTACATTAAATTATGTCTTAAATTGGTAACTTTTTTCTAAAATTAAATAATGTTAAATAATTTCTTAATATGTGTGATATTATAATTTAAGAAAAAGTTTATGAACTGTGTTGAAAATTAAAATGTGTGAAAAAATCACAGTGCGTTTAATATGGCCTACCACATGTGTTGGTAATATGGCCTAGTAGGCCATATTTGACACGTTTTCTCAATTTTACTATTATTTTTTTTATTTGTTATTTTGAAGGCTGAAATGCCTTAGCAAAGTCCAAAACCACGGAAGACTTGGTGGAAGGAGGACATGATGGAAGCCATATCGGCAATGAATAACAAAATAATGGGATCTTTGAAGGCGTCCAAAACATATAATGTTCCGAGAACCACGCTGAGGCGATTGGTGGCAAAAAAAGAAGCACCATTGGAAGAAGTGGTAAGTGCCAAATTAGGAAGAAAGACAGTCTTCTTCATCAGAAAGTCATGACAGTAATTTCATTCCAGACGATGGTTCCGACCTAAGTCCCGATAGAAGTAATCAGGCAGATGCTAAATGCATCTATTGCTCGAGCTTATTCTCTGAAGATAAAGGAGGCGAAGCTTGGGTACAATGTGTTGTGTGTATAATGTGGGCACATGAAGACTGCTCAGGCAATGAAAAGCAATATTTTATATGTGCATTTTGCTGTTGTTAAAAAGTTAAAATTCTTCGAAAAAACATTGCGTTACCATGGGCTATATTTAACACCAGGTGGGCCATATTAGCCGCAAGTTTTTCAAACGTGAATTACGAAGTTCCTTTAAGTTTTTGTTTTTAACTTTTTTTTATGTTTGTTTTTTTTAATTAAAGTTTCTTAAGACTGAAATAAAAATGATTTGCAAGACTGTTTAAAAAAAATATAAATGAATTAGACTTAAATATATGGTTTTATTTAAAAAAATGTTAAGGGCGGGCCATATTTACCGCACTTACTCTAGTTGGCACAAGAGGTCCGTAGTATGGAGAAAAAACGTTTTTTTCTTGTACCGAAAGTGCCACGCCCCTTCGTCTGATTTTGATCAACTTCACAGGAACACTTCCGTGCAGTGTTCCTAGACTTTGAAGACTGTTTTCCCTTCTTCATCAGCACAAGTAGTAATTATCCAATAAATTCGAAAAAAAAGTTCCGCCATTGGAATTTATTTGCAAAAAAAAATGCGTTTAATTTTACTTTAAAACAATTTGAGTTTCACAGAGATTTTTGTTTGGTTCCCCTTCTTTTCCAACTTGTCTCCTTACACATTACAAAATCGCCAAAATTGACACTTTTCCCCTCAATCTGGGATCACTGCTTCCGCCCCATTACCAAAGAGCGAAGAATACCTGCAAATTTGAGCTCCTTCGGTTTGGTGGTTTCAGAGTCCATAGCTTAGAATAGATTAGATTGTTTGGGAGAGGTGAAAGCAAGCTACCTTATCACTGCGGCCTCAAGTGGGCTTATTGTGATTTCCTCCGTTTAGATCACTTGGACGGACTTGGTGATCTTTGAGTGGGCCATCAGATATGTTCTCCGCCTCAAGGCATGGTTTTGCTAGATGGTATTGACGTAACCTGATAAGACATTTACAGTGACACAGACTGTGTTCTGCTGATTCTTCATCGTCGTTGCATAGTCTGCAAGTGTTATTTTGTGTAATTCCCATAGTCATGACTCATGAGGTGTTTTTTGCTTGTCTGTTACGTTCAATGTTGGTCCAGTTATGATTGGCCTTGTTTTTCAGCTAAGTTTTGATTTAAAACTTTGATGTAACACTCTTATAACCACTCAAAATAAGTACTCCAATAAAGATTTCAATTAATAATCTATATTAGCCAGGAGATTATGTTGCTGGACATATAAATTAGTATTAGTATATTTTGTTATTTTGTTATTTGTTCAAATAAAGTTACAACAAAAAAGAGCGAGAACGGGTCCAAAGGAGCGGAAGATTAATCCAACCCGCAAGCTCGCAGCTAAAGTCTGTTACTGTTTCCCCAAAATATTATTTCTTCCATGAAAAATTCATAGTTCGTGTTTATTTTTTTGGGACAAAACAAGAAATTGTGATGTCATCTTCTTCAACAAAGCCTTCCGTATGTAAGACAACTTCTGCCACAAGCTGGTTACGAGGCAAATTGTCTTCATAAACTACATCTTCCTCACCTGAATCTTTATCTGTTATATACCCCTCCAGCAATGGCGGTAAAATTCGTATTTCTGAATCGAAATCGTCGTCATCGCTTTTGTCTATGCAGCTTACGATCTAATTAACGGTCAGCGTAAAAAAACAAAAGGACATGTATAATCCCAATGTACCATATGAGGTACAGTCAAACCCGCTTAAGTAAAACGACAAAAAAACATTAACTTCAGTTTCAAATAACCGGGTTTTTCAGTTAAGCGAACCCCGGATAACTGAAAAAAAAGATTCAGTTAAACGGACCTCGGATAACTGAAAAATAGTTTCAGTAAAGCGGGCCCTGGAAAAATTTTGCATCAAAACGAATTGGTAATAATAATGAATAAATTTATAATAATTAAGTAAGTTAACGAAACAAAATTAATGCATTTATTTATAAGCAAAACAATAACAAAAAAAAATGAAAATAATCACATTTCTCTATTTACTAACAAAATTTGAAGACTATCAATTTCTGAGGACCTGAACTTAAAAGTAAAACAACCCGGTTGACAAGACAAACTTACTAAGTGCGTTAAGAGCACAATGGGGGATAATGGGGTTTTAATCAATTATGTTGAACCAAAATTCTATTTTAGTAGTTATCGATTTTAAATCGTAGATTATAATAAAACTATATTTCTTTTTTATAGTTGAGCTTGTATCTTCGTGTTAAATGCAAAAGTCTTCGTAAAAATGCAAAATGAAAGATTTAATGAATTTTACCTGCCGGGATCACAAACATAGAGGCACATTTTCGTCGTCCTCTATATCGCTTTCATTATTAGATGGCTCTGGTAAGCGTTCCGGATGTACAAAATTAATAGGGGGCAAACTTTTGAACCACGGGATAACTTTTTCTGGAACTAGACCTGCATCGTTAAGTTTTACAAGGTCAGTCTTTTGTGCTTGTGAAAAAGGTAAAATATTACAGTATGCTGATTTTAGTTCAACTATTGTTCTTCGGTGACCTCTTCCAGATACATTTTTTTTTTGTAGTCAGATGTATGATCGTATATATAATATAAAATTCCAGGGAATTATTTTTCGAATTTGAAACACTTTATTTTAAGCCATGACACTTTTTCCCCACACTCGTCTTTGTTCCAGTTTTTGACAGTGGTAACTGCTTATAGAAATCTGCGAACTTTAAGAGATGAACTTGATATTCACCCTTCTTTTTATCTGTTTTGAAAGATCTAGCAGATTGAAAAATCCGTAACCAGTCAGACATTGTGTAAGCGCCTTTATTTTTTTTGCCGACTCTATTGCGGAATGCATGGAGTCACATTCCATGTGCGAATGTCCTGACTCTAAATGTTTTAGCTCCAATCTGTTGAGATGGCTTAAATATTTTACAGCATACATTAACACGGCTTCTACTTGCTGAACAGTGAAACATCTGTCACGGTCAAAGGCAATGTTTTTAGGAAACGAAACAAAATTGAGCCATTGATCTCATTGCTCCCTCGCTTACCATTCAATTCATTCCAAGTGTAACAATGAGCGTTTTCTCCGCTTCCTACGTAGATAGTCAAATTATATACGCATATCTTTCTGGAATAATAAAACAATGAGACACTCGAATACGGCAACTGGAGGACACTTTGCAAATCGAAAGTATTTACAAGTAATGAACGCAGGATCATTTTTGCATCTCAGTTTATCATTTTCCTTGGCTTCATTACACTGGTTTTTTTCATTAAATGCATTGAATACTCTCCTTCCAGCTCTTTTTTATTTATAGCTTGATCATATTTAGCGTCCTTTTTTGGTTTAAAAAACGAATAGTTATAATTATCGCAGAATATCAGCTATAAGTTTTTTCGCTGAAAATTTCAGTAATATTGCGTTCTTTGCAGAAATCATTACGGTAAAGATTATACATCTTCCAAGAGTTTTTATATGAGTTTTTACTGAAGCGACCACTAATTCGCTAGTTTTGTTGCCAGGCGCCTTTCGTTATCAGTAAATGATCCAAAATGTGAACCGCTGATGGCTGTATTAATAGGCAAATTTGAAATACACAACGTCTTTTAAAAAAAATGTCAACTCTATGACGTGTCCAGTGCTAATTTCTAAGAAGTATTTTTTAGAAACATGGCGTGCTTTATCACTGCTGGTATCTACTTTTCTGCGTTTCGGTAGCTCTGTTTGGACAAATTTTAATATGAAATCTTTCTTTCTGCCATAGTCAGAAAATCCCCAATACAATTTACAAATTTTTTGTCTGTCCTCTTCTGTAATATTGCTTGTACACTTAAACTTACATTTGGATTAATCAGCAGGTTTTAGAGCTTTTGCAGGATGGCTTTTTTTTTTGTAGTACAAGGCATGTCGCAAGAATTTACATCTGATGAATGAATAAAAGAGATGGATATCTTTCGTACTTCTATCCTCCCAAAACCCATTTGTTTACATTGTCGCTTTTGTCATTTCAACCCCCGTCTGTGAATACGTGTGAGCTACAAAAAAACATGTTTCTAATTGGCGGCCGCCAATAGTCTTGCCTTTATGGGCATCGCGGTGATCAATTGTTTTGTGTTTCGTATTGAACTTGTTTGGTTTTTGTGGAGGTTTTGATTTAATGAAATTCTTGCATTAAAGTCCAATTCATGAACTCACATATGCTAGAAAAGAAATGAGCATATGTGCGTGACTTCATGAATTTTTCGGGAAAACAGCTTGTAAGTTATATATCTCTGTATTCCATTATCTTTGGTCAGAGGTAAAGTGGAATGTGGAAGGTGATAAATGCAAAAAATGCATGCATTCAACGTCTGCTCGATACTTTTTCCCTTTTTTCGATTCATGTAGGAGTGTTTACATTTCCATTTGTTTCATTTAAGAGAAGTTTTTTCCATGAAAATTTATGCAGCCTTATTTATTAGAATTATCTATACGCGCCTAAACACCTGTATAGATATGCAGTGTATAAGTATTTATACAGCCTTTATAGAGCCTTACACAAATTCTTTTTTATAAAACATTTTTCCATGCATACAAGTTATACAGGGCTTGCGTCAGAAAAGGTATTGAAAATGAGATATCTAATACATTTATCTGTCCGAAAAGATAAAAAAAACTAAGCAGCTTGTTAGAAAGGCAAAATTGAAATACAAAGAGGAAAAAGAATTAAAGATAAATTAAAATAAAATAAGACAAAATGACATTTCGATACTATTTCATCTCTATACAAGCTCTATACAACGTCGAATAATTTTTATAAATAAGGTTTATGCGCTTAGAGGCATTTTTAAGGGTGCATAACTTTATACACTCTTTATAATACGTTTATAAATAAGGCTGATAATGTTTTAAATGAATTGTGTTTCAGATATCCGAGCTTTTCACTTAAGCGGGTTCGAATAAAGCGGAGTTATTTGTATGAAATTTTTTGAAAAATACAGGGGGATTAATTATAAAGTCTAAATAAGCGGGTTTTTCAACTAAACGGGTTTCAGTTAAGCGGGTTTGAACGTACATCAAATGAGTTCGGGAATACCACATTTTTTCATTACTGAACGCCATTGGTTAGTTATTATAAATTGTTAAATAGGCGAATAATTTGATTTGTTTGGTTAGTAAAACTATCTAAAGTTGATGTTCTATATACTAGAAACATATTAGAACAAACATGGTTGTGTATTTTCCGCTTTTGGATATCATTAACTTCGATTTCGTGTGTACATTTTTCTTAAATAATGAAGAAAATTTGCTCAAAATGTTTTCATTTTCCCTCAACCAATCTACATTGTTAATTATTTTTCATGAACATGTTAAGCAAATGTGCACTTATTCCCAAAAAAAAATATTATCCACACGTAACGAACAATTTCAAATTAAACGGATAAAATTCTATGAACTCTGCCAGCAACTTTGCCCACAGCGGAAGTGTCTCATATCTCCTGGGAGTGTGTTGGTGAGCAGAATTTTTGAAGTTTCGTGACATTTGTCAATACGATTTTCTATGTAAGAATACTAGCGCACCAAACGTGAACACTCCATAAAAATATAGCTTGTAGGCTAAGTAACGGGAAATCGGCCGGAGTTGGTGGTCTCAGTATTGTCTCTGGTTCTAGCTATAGAGAAAACATTTATTTAAATACATTGATTATAAATAACTTGGATAACTTTTCCTCGACAATGTTTTGGAAAAATACGCACACTTCACTTCTACTTTACACCTAATTGAACGGAAATATGTTTAAATTAACACATAAATATCTAAGCCTACTTATATTTAAACTGGAGAATTCAAAGTAATCGATGAAATGCTTTTCTTCTGAGCTTACATTTTTTTAAATTAGCTGTACCATACGCCGCGGTTTACTGGTCTTAGGACTACACAAAGAGATGATTTATAGCTTAAATGAATCAGGGATGAAATATGTATAGCAATTTTTTTTGTCCTGAATCCGATAAGCCGTTGTGGAGCTAGAACAGTTCATTTTGTAAAATATAAATGAAAACCGCATCGCAAACCTTTTATTAGTTCTCAGTGGGAATAACTGTTTTTGGGACTCCCTTCCCGTGTTGGTGATGATGGTGCTCCGTTGTTAACCATGTCGATTTTTTTTTTTTTTCGGAAGTTGTTACTATCCTATGGAGCACTCAGACAAAACTACTGGTCCATTGTACTGTCAAACAGACATCTTACTTTTTTGTACTTAGTTTTCCCGTCTTTCGAAGAAAGAGGAGAAGGAGCTTCAGTGATGAAGAGCTAAGATGTTCGGCACTCACCACATCAGCCCCAAAGATCCGCCACCTGGTGCGAGCAAAGGCAGGACAGCTACATAGGAAGTGTTCCGCAGTATCGTCGTCCTCTCCGCAAGCAGGACAGATGGTGGTGTCGCTCAAGCCCAATTCATTTAAGTGATTGGCAAAAGCTTGGTGGCCCGAAAGGACGCCCATATACAAGCAGTCTGCAGTCGATTCTCTTAAGAGACAGAAGGAAAGACGCGGACCTTTTACAGATGTCCGGACGCAGTCGTTTGGTCTGTACACCCAGCACAGTCACGCCACCGACACTCGTGTTCACGAGAAACACAAGTATCAATGGAAGACCTAACCACAGATGCAGGTAGACCCAACGCAGGTTCAGGTCCTGAGAAAGTTTCTTCTGAACCCAGCCTCAAAAGCTCATCAGCGATCTCATTTCCCTGGATACCAGTGTGACCTGGGACCTAAACAAGATTCACTGTGTTAAGCCTTCCGACCAAGTTTAGAGAAAGCTTGAGTTCGCCATCACTGCAAACGCATATGCTTCTAGACCTCCACCTGTTTGTCACAATATAGCGCATAGCCATAAGGATAGCGAAAATCTCCGCTTGAAAGACAGACGTATGGTTACCTAAGGGGTATAGTGTAGTCGACCTTAATACACCTTTTATTTAAATAGGAGTATATAAGAATCGGGCGATCAGACACTAGGTTTTGTTGGGTCCCCTTTCGACTCTCGGAATGTAGTTGTGGTTCCTGATACAGATTCGTTTCTCTTTACGTTCTATGGCTGTAATTGGCCGGGTCATGAGCCTTTGCTGGCGCCGCTCCATCTGTACAGCTTATATACTTACTAGAAGCTTATAAGATGATCGCTCGCCAAATGTAAATATTTCCCCAGCTTTCTTTTAGCCGCTAGATCTTTTCTCGAAAATCTATAACTTTTGAGATCCCAATAAAAATTTTCCATAATATGCAAAATATATGCCTAAATATTTTTTTATGAACAAAATAGCTATGGTTTTCGTGTTGCCCATTTAATCAAATAACCGTTGGATATCTTGTTGCACACGTCCAAATTACGAGTACGATGCCATATAGATTTCCATCTAAATCGTTTTAGGCGATTTTCAGCGATTTATTCATTGTGTACCTACTGTAATGAAATGCAAATATATTCTGAGCTTACATTTTCAAAACATTTTTGAAACCACGCTGACCTGCTCCCGGCCGCATAAAGTAGGTACATACCATGATTAATAATCTATTTCTACACTTCTCATTCAGCCATTATTATAACCCTCATTAGGTATATATTAATATTAATCTTAATCCAGATGCATATTTTGAACCGATGGGTCTGTTGACTTCTGGGATTCCCTCAAGTCATCGATTGTATGACGACAGATTAGCAGTGAATGACTGGCATATCGTCGCCTGAAGAGTTGACGATCAAATTAGAAACCAGTTTTGCACCTTAATTCAGATGTCACATTTAGGTGCTGAAAGTTATGCGTATTGGAAAACAGCAACCAGATTTAAGATGTTTCAGGTATCTGGTGGTTGACATGGGTGACCAAGCTGAATGAAAACAGAAAGAAAGACCCATGACGTAGAGGAGGGCGTTTTGCTACTTATTTTGTTGTGGATCGTCTGAAAAGTGACCTCGACTTGGTCGTCATTAATCTACATAACTAATGTGCGACTGCGACATATTTTGTAATCGTTAGTTCAACATTTCGTAACGTAAAACGCGTAATGAAACATTATTGGTGTTTCAATAAAACAATTTTTATGCATATTTGACAATGACATTGTCAACGCTGGTCGACTTGGTATAAAAATGATGGCAGCCGGATCAACTGATATCATTCTCTCTCCAAACTTTCAACTGTATTAACCAAAATGCGTGGATTTGTGGTAAGTTGCATTTAGCCGAACTCAAAGGATATGGATATACAAGGCGACTCTTTGCTTTAGGTACTTTGCCTTGTTGCCGTAGTTGCTGCCGAGGGGCTGGGATACAATTACCAACCGGCCACTAGAATTGGTCTTGGCAGCGGCGGAGGTATTGGTGGCGGCCTGGGTGGTGGACATGGAGGTGGATTGACTGCCATTAATAGTCTCGGTGGAGGTTATGTTACCGGTGGCGGAATTGGAAGTGGCATTGGCAACAATGGACTCGGCGGTGGACTTGGCGGTGGATTTGGAGGAGGCCTTGGTGGCGGAAATGGAGGCAGCCTAATATCCAATGGCGGATTCAGTTCAGGTCATGTTATCAACTCACATGCTCCAGTTGTCACAGAATACAACAAAGAGTTCTACTTCCACTCGGCGCCCGAAGAAGAATTCCGTGACGGTGGTGCTAGTCAAAGGATTGCATCGACTTTGAAGAAGAACTTGCGTGTCGTCTTCATTAAGGCTCCAGAAAATAATGGTCTCAGCAATGCTGCTCTCCAGATCGCCAGACAAGCTACTGAAGATAAGACTGCTATCTATGTTCTTACCAAGGAGAATGACGTTTCGCAGTTGTCCCATCAATTGCAACAGATTCAAGAAAACAAGTCACAAAAACCGGAAGTCCGCTTCATCAAATACAGGACCCCTGAAGATGCTATCAACGCTCAACGTACCATCCAGGCTCAGTATGATGCTCTAGGTGGAAGTTCCAAGATCTTGAATGAGGGTGTGGCTCCAGTTTTAAACTACGCTTCCAGCAGTCCAGTACAAAGCTATCAACGATCGGTATCGGCACATTTGCCTGTCGTTAGTATTGCATCTGGTAATATCGCAGCTCCAGTGACGTCCTATATTCCACCAAAGAACAACTACCTTCCTCCAGTGCATTTTAAATAGGTTCCAAGTGAAGACTTGAAAGAGAGTGCCAGTATCTAGTTTTATTAGTTAGTTTTAAACAAAATATAAATTAAAATCTTTGCCAATGAAATTCAATGTTTTGTTATAAGAACTGGAAACATATGAGACCCAGATGATGGGTAAACTTTGCAAGATGAGCACGTGCACGAGGTAAAGACGAAAGTTTCAAATAATCGTTCTTCCATCTCCTGCAAAGTACATACCCATAAACCTTCCACTGTGGCATTAAATTCTCACTTGCAATACAGTCGTTTTGGTAGTCTATGCGAAATTGACGTAAATCGGGCGTGTCTTTCTCAAAGCCTGGAACAGATGATGAAAGAACGTCCAGTACTTTACAAGTCCTCTTATTTTCAATCCAAACACTGGCAGGGAACGCTTGAGGATATACTGAACAATATAGCGCAGCGTTGAGAAAACAGAACTTTTGCCGATGCCGCTAAAATCAGTGAAGGATCAGTGGCAGCTCAGACGCAGGAAACCATAGGAAGTGGCATACGCAAAATCCGAAAAACCTGCGAGAGCTTATGGTCTGTAACCTTTCCAAAACAGGATCAGAAGATCTTGAGTACAGCATTTCATCCACTGTTAGGAAAATGTTCGGAAGGACGAGCTTAACAGAGCCATTTCTACTTCTACCGTCAAGAGTAAACTGTAAACCCGTCAACAGTTTGATGTCAGAAAAGGTCATATCAATTGCATGAAGCTTTTGAAAATCTGCTCTATAACAAAAACATGACCGACAGACAACGCACATCGTGCCAAACCGCAGGTCGCAGTCATGGAACTTTGAGAATAGAATCAACAAGCTTTGTAAATTTACACTGAGGCGGGACTTTTCGACACAGTAGAAAACCGGCTTTGAAATGAAGTGGAATTCTGGAAATTTTGGAATTTTGGTCTATTATTATTCAAAGCCGAATTCAGAGAAAATGGTAGAAGAGTTTGCAGAGCCAATTGTTCTTGTTAGAAAGTCAAGTGAACTTTTCCGTAATCAATTTTTGTTGGTTGTAACTTGATATGCAGTCATCTCATTAGTTTATTAACTTTGAGGGATACATATCGTTAAAATGGTTAATTTGGCGCTGAATCTGGGCTTGTGTATGAAATTTGCGAAGGTTTTAGGAAGGCAAGCGAACTTTTATATATGATGTACTCGAAACAAAACAAAACTAAAATTAAATTAAACTCGAAACAAAACAAAATTAAAAGTAAATCAAAATCTGGATTGTGTAAGACATATATACGTGATATGTGAATGCCGGCAATGCAAGTGCAGTTGTTGAGTTTAATAGTAAAAATTATGTGAGAATTTGAAGTGTCAGTGTTCTACACAACGACGCAAGAAGACATTCACGGTAAATTAAAGTTACTAGGTAAAATAAAAAAAATAGTGTGTAAAGGTTTCACTTAAAAAAGTGGTTTTTGCGAAGCTTTCAACGAAGTTTGTAGGAGAGGAGAAAGCAGTGCTTTTGTTTGTTAGAGTTCTCTAAAACTCCCACATCTGCTTCAAAATAAGGTAGTCCTACATAGTATGTATGTGCAATTTTTAAAAACAGGAGAATGATGCATAATTTTGGTAGGTCTCAGTTCAAATAATGTATAGTGAGCCATTTTACAGAATTACTGTTTCGAAACGGGATTTGCGTACTCCTTTTTTATGTCTCCGACAATTATTTCTAAAGAAATACAAAAGTTACCGGATTTCAAAAAATATAAGAAAATATTGAAAAAATTCTGGGTTAATCTAATTATTTCAGCACTTAGAATTTGGCGTTATTTCATGGTCGTAATAATCTAATTTAACTTTCGCACCAAATACTTTGCAGGTCCCAATGGGGCCGTAAAATTTGTGCACGCACTGTTTCAAGTTGTCTCCCGTCGTAAGCTTTATGAGGATATTCAAATTAACTGAACCCTACAATACCCAGCTGTCTGTGCTCCGAAATCTGAAAAAGGTTGTTTTTTTTGTACCAAACGAACATAAAAAGTGCTCTGAGAGCGCTCAACCGAAAACCACATTAGTATCTTTTTACGATTCGTTTTGTAGTACGTGCCACGTTTCATTGTTTTCATTTACAGAGACAAAAAGACACATAGATTATTAGAATTATTTATTATTTCGTGTTTTACTGGTGAAAGATTTATCTGTTTTTTCCAGTGATTCGGAAAAAATCTTTTATTTAGAACATCTAACAAACTTTTTGTTCCATTGACTTTGAGTTTTAACTTTTGAGAATTTTAGTTTTTGTTGTTTTAAATCAGTAATACCTAAATATGTAATTTGGTTAGATTTTTATTGACTTGTAATGGGTGTTCACTATGTATAGTAGAAATTGGTTCCGTTTCGTTGCCTAAATGTGTTTGATGTGTGAATTTGGAAAACATCGATAGCATCGATATTATCGATAGTTTTTTAATGAAACTATCGATACTATCGAAGCTGCCAACTATCGATGTTTAAGCAACCCTATCTATACCTAATAAACTAAGAAAACGACCAACCGAACGAGAAAGTTTCGTTCGACCTTTCCCCCTCTTTGCTTAGAGGCTAAATGATCAAACGCTTTAGCAAACCCACAACTATCGAATGTATAATTAGCTCAGAATAACAAGAATGCCTCTCTTCTAGTTCAAAATTAAAATCCTTGGACTAGTTTTAAAGCTTCTTTCATTCATTTAATATCGGAAGCAATTAAAAACCTAGTAAAGGAATCACTTCCTGAATATTTTGCATATTATTCGTTCTTAATTATTCAAAACCGATTTGAATGCCAGCATTTAATTGTTGGCAGTTACAATTGAATTTTTTAATTACAATTACCCCTGAAATAGAGATAAAGTTATACAGCTCAGAAATAATCACTTTGTTCAACTAAAATGGAACGATAATTAAAAATCAGTAACCACAGGGACACTCGTAAATTGAAATACCAGTGATGGAGAGAATCTTATCGGTAGTTAATTTTGTGTGCATATTTTGGTTTTGTGTCAAATTTCGTCGCTAATTTATCTATTAGATTTAGCTTCCTTTTCAACGGCGCAGTGTTTGCGCAGTCGGTGTCGGACGGCCGTGGAATCGGCGACGGAATTCGCGCTGCGCCAACACTAGAGACGAATTGTTACGCAAAAAAATAGACACGATTATTCCGCGTTCTTGGGCTTGTTCACTTGTATTCTACATCTGTCTAGTCCACAAATGTGAAAACAGATTTGACATTGGCGGCCATTTGCAAAATAAAGAGCATCTTCCAATAGGGTGATCTCTTTTGGCCCACCTTGTACAACAGATTGTTCATTCTTGCAGTTGTAGTCCAGGTCATTGTCCAATTCGTGGTCGCCGTACACATTAACAGAAACTTTTCAATTTCATCGTCATCCATATTCTTTATGCTGTTTATTTTGAATTTCACCTGAAACCAAACCAAACCAAATATTTAACCGAATAACAAAAATAACAAAACGCAACCACAAAAAGCTAAAGTTACACAAATGTCGTGCTTTGTCGAGTTTCACACACGTAATGCAGTTGCATGTCTGCACTGCACTCACCAACAGCTTGACCAAAAGGAAAACGAGTAGGCAACAATTTGATGAGCAAGGGACTTGGTAGTTGGTACTGTAGCAAGCAACCCTTTCCTATTAATAAAACCTCTTATACAACCAGCTAGTTATTGGAGGTTTCAATTCCAAAAGTTTAATAAAAAGGGGAGCACTGCTCCATATTCCATTCCAATAAGAAGTCGAGCCCAACTGCTATTAAGCTGTAATTAGTTGTTTATTATCTAAACTACCATTGGAGCAAGTTCGAAGTTCCGTTAATGGTAACTAAGAGCTCAGGGCAATTTTTGAGAAAATATTACGATTATTTACGAAAATCTATATAGTTCTATGGTCCTACATGGATCTGTTGATCTATTGAGCTGGAAGCATTACATACGCTATCTCCCGCAAATGTTTGTTAACAGATCTCGGTTCTTAGGGATCTGTTTGGTGAATCGTAAGAATAGCGAATGTTTTTAAAAGGTAGAGAATTGATTAGCAACCAGTGAGCATTTCAAGTCTAACGATGTCAGTGAAAGGGGATTAAGCTGAGGCATGCTGACAGAGCACGATGGCGCTCTTGAGCGCATAGTAGAAGCTCCGATAACCATATAAGTGTAGTTACTAGTACCAGGTAGCTAGGTAAATTACTGATTTTACCCCAGTTGCCACAGCTTTACTTAAGCTACCATTTGACATGCTGAAGTCACACAAATTCCGCCTTTCGGTGGTCACTCGTGTGTCTTTCGTGAGAGTGCGCAGCGACAGCCCCCGTCATCAGACACCAGACGCTTGACAGGCGATCACACGTAGTGACAAATTTAGGATAAATGGTTATGTCTTGATGAGGTCGGTATGTCAAAATTTGAAAATGAAAAGTGTCAAACTCAAAATTCGTAAGTGAAATGTTTTTGACTTAAGCAATTCAGCTGGCCATATTAAAAATAAAATGCAAAAGCAATACTATTTATTAGTAAAAAGAATATGGAAAACAGTTTCGTTTAAGACAAGTTAAAGATAAGATTAAGATTAAGTTAAATTTTATTTAAAGTAGAGACGTAATTCACCGAAATATTATTTTGAGGGTCCAGACATTTTTTTCGCTTCATTATCTCCTCAATGCTTGGTGTCAACGATGTTGTATTGATTTTTAAAATGCACATCCACTTTAAGTGGATGTGCAAGGAATATACCTAAATGAACAGGCTGGAATATTTTGAGATTATGTAGGTAAGAAGTGAACTTGCATAGGTCTAGTGAGATTTTTTATTTTGCGATATTCTGAGTTAGATGCTCCTTGAAGTTGCAACATTGCAAGTGATGTGAGTTAATTGCAAATCTATCAGTTCCATTTGCAAGTAAGTCGGTGCTTTACCAAGCACCTAATCAAAAAGCATACTTCTTATTTGATGGAGTACAAGAGCTTGAGTAGGAGGAACCGGTCTCATCGCGACAGAATGAAGTACACTGTTCAATCAAATAAATTTTGTTATTGTGTATGACTCGCTATTCGATTTATCCCAACCGCAATTATAAAAGACATGTGTTTGATATTTATCCACAAAGTTACCAACCTAAATAACTTCATTCTTTTTGATGCAAATACGAATATAAAGAATAAGTCGACCCGTCCATAATTACTGACTCCAGAAACTGAACAGCAACAGCACACCACCGTTTACTTGGATCTGGAAAAGGCGTTAATGCCTTCTCGCAAGGCCATGTTTAACCCAAATTGCTTAGTCGCCGGCTAGCAAACCTCCTTTGAAATTTAAACAGTTAATTTTCTTTTCTTTTATGAACGTGAGACGTGGTATTGCCTCGCAAGGAGAAGGGTCACCATTCCATTGCAAAACCCATTTATATGCAAATGAGGCCTTATATTTTACTAAGCGAACAAATTTCCGGTACGTGCAATATTTTTCTTACTACACACAAGCGAGCTCATAAATTCCGTACACAGTTTTTCATATACACATAGAGCGGAGTCAGTTGTCGCGCTGACCAGGAATACACCTGATACTGACCCACCAAAGAACATTAAAAAAAAAAAAACAACTTCAATTTGGAAAATGTTACCACTTTTTCTTTTTCACCGCAGTGGCCCGGGGTAAATGGCAAACGACAAACGGTCGAAAGAATACGATTCACAAATGCTATCTGCTTGGACACACTAGTTGCATGTCGTTGAAACCTGGAAAAGGTCTGTATAGTCTATGTCCCGGGGGACAACATTTGCTGTGGTATACCCGACATACACACCCGCAAAGTCGATTCTATGGAAGACAATTTGTTTAACGAAGTTTTCTTCTATTCTAGGATGTAAGTAACGGAAATTGCAGATACAACATCCGTCAAGCAAGGCGAGTAATTTCATTTCGTTAAAACGGAACGCTATATGTGAAGAAGGTCAGGCAAAACTGTCGCCGTTGTAGAATAAGGACGACATGAAGCAAATACGAATTGGGAGTGGAAATCCATCTGCTGCCTGATAGTGATATGAAACACACAAACGCTGTCCACATCGGATGTAAATAGAAAATATGATTAGGGTAAGCGGAACTCACTCTGACACGAAGGACTGTTAGACTTTCGGATCTATATGACGAGCTGGTGTCACGAATATCTGACTATAACAGTAATGCCTATCTAGGGATACATTGTCCTGTTGGGAAAAATGAACAGCATATTCATGGCCACTATGGGCAGTCGACTTTATTTCCATCATAAAATAAATATTGTGAAACCGAGCTGCTGTGACAGGGACAAACATTAATGGTCAGTCACTCGATATGCCTACGTTGCAAAAAACTACGGATAAGATTAAGGAAATAGATGTGACTTACATATAGCTACATATATTCGAGGCTCATTTTTTAAGTTGCATTGCAGTTGTTAGAGTTCAGCCACTACTAAGTAAAATACGACTTGTGTTATGTTCATATAACATTTTGTTACTGATCACAATATATACAAAAATGTGATACGTCTCAACCAATTATTGAGAGAGACCTAAAACAATTTTTTCATTCACATTAAGGTGCCTTGAGTGCGCACAAGTCTCATAAAGTAAACTTGACTGGTTCTCCGCTTACATTGAAAACCATAGAAATAAATTTTAGATTGTAGCGGTCGTGAAAGGGTTTTTGTTTCCCCAAGCTCATATTTCAGTATGTTCTCGATACGAATTAAACGTTGTGGCCAATTCATGTGCCTCGTCTGTGCAAATATATATTTTTGGTAAAGGTCACCCTATATAGCTTCCATCCCGATATAAAAAAAGGGATATAACAGATTGGACATTACAGCGTTTTGATACAAGTTAAAAATCTTGGAGTTACATTTAATATTTTTGGGGTTGTGCTTATGAAAGAGTCGGGAACATTTTCAAAATTTAATGTTTTGCATGAATAGATTTATTGAATTTAAATAATGACTGCTATTACCTAATACGTCCGAAATATAAAATTTTAATGTAGATGGAGATGGGTTTTATTATATTAAACCCTTACGTATATTGCAAAGTTATTAAATATTAAAACATTTGTATACTTTCACCTCAAATTCAATACTCCTTTTTTTATAAACCCATAGAATATTAAGATATAAAACAATCTTATTATATTATATTATTAAAATTTTATTTAAGTAACAATGGGATATATTTAAACATCATAAATATTTTATTTTAGTGAAAATAATCCTATAGAGGCTATGCTCCCCTTAGGAGGTATATTCTTCTAGAATAATGCCTTAATTATCTTATTAATTATTCAGTCAGTTACTTACTTTGTTTGTTTTGCAGTTCAATGAATGCAATGAACTGCAATCTCGAGACCGCTCTGATCTGCTTAAGTAAATCCACTAGGAACATATCTGCGCTTCACAACTTAAAGAAAAATACCAAATAAATGAAGCATCTTACAAGAATACTTTGAAATTAAAAGCGCCAACTTGTAAGAAGAATATCCTCATTATGGGTATCAATGTATCCCACTTCTCCGCACGACTTTCACTTGTTTGTATTTTTTTAAATACTAGTACTCCATTGAGTAGGACATGCTCAAACTAACTTTAAATTCTTAACCAAGCAAAAAATAATAATGCAGGTATACTCGTATTTAGTTTAGATCCTGTATTAAAACCAAATACAAATGTATTGAAGTGGACGACTTTAATAAGTGCGTATCAAAATGTAATCAGATTAGATTAATTGTAAAAAGTTTAATATAGACGGGGCTATATTGTAGAACAGAAATACTGGATTTTAGTCTTTCGAGATTAAAGTATAGAACTCGTATTAAAATGAGCATTTTAATGAAACAATAAATTACCAAGTTTGAATATAAAAATATTACAGAAAAGGTTTAATAAACTGGAAAAATTGAAAATAATTTTTTCTTATATCGCATAGACCTGTAATCACGGCCGGCTTTATAAGTTTGGAGGCTCTTGGGCAACAAAGGAGTAGAAACCCAGTACAGTCTTGTAAGCTAAGTGTAAAAAACTGGCGATTTTCGACTAAGGTGCGAACATAGTAATTTTGATTTGACTATCAAAGCACATAATTTGCTGCATAAAAAAATATGGAAACAAATTACTAACTAGTCAATAACAATCGATTTGCAGTGGCGTAGCGAGGGGGCACTTTGCTAGGGGCGGAAATTTGGAGCGGTTAACATTTTTAGATATATAAAATTTACAAAACGGATTTTTTTTTCATTCCACCGAATTTATTTACAAAGCTTACATTCTTTGTGTTGCTTAACAACAAAATCCAATGAGCGCTGCTCCCTAGTATGCAACTACATTTTATCAGAAATGACAACCCTGTAGAGCACACGCAAATTATAAATTTTTTTTTTGCTAGAATTTGTGAGTGTAGTGTGTGAGAGGAGTTTCTCAAAATTGAAGATTATTCAAAATTATTTAAGGTCCACAATGAGCACCTAGAGGCTAGAGCTATCTAATCTGCGTATCATGGCTATAGAGCAGGAAATCATGGACCATCGATACTGAAAGAATAATAGGAGATTTTACCCTGATGAAAAGTAGGAAAAGAAAAAAATAAGTACAACATATGTACCTGCATTATGTACCTACCTAATAACTTTTAAATTTTCTCGATTACGTAGTAAGAGAAAGATATTGTGTTCGTACAAAATTTAACGATTTCAATCCAATTACAATTACGTAGAACTTATTTTTAGCAAATAATATTACCAGCTTCTCCTTTTTTTCAACCATATTGAAAATGCACTGTAAAAATAATTCCAACAAAAGGCTTTCATCCTTTCATTTGAAAATAATTGTTTTAAACAAATTTTAGTAATGAAATTATTAATTTAATGCAAAATAAGTTAATGTAATTAAATTAAAAAAATTCAAATGCAAAGAAAAATGACTGAGCGGCGGCGCCTTACTAATAACAAATTTTAGTCTCGACTTTAAATTTACGCCTGCTCACAATTGCGAAATTTGTATGGAAAATATTGGTAAGGCCCTGATTGTTTAAAGTTTGCGTACGATCATTCTACACAACCAATGGAAGACATACAACCCCAGAACATATACTTACCGGTCTGAACGACTGATGAGTATTTTCGACGATTTATTAACGGCGCATCCGAATAAATTTTTTTTCGGTGACCCATGAACTCTCGTCGGTCCATAAAACTCGGTTTCAGAAGCTAACTCTTGGGCGGGCTGTGGGTGTGGTACTTTCCATACAGGATATGTCAAAAAAATCAAATTCTGCAAAACGCCTCTGAATTGCCCCCAGATAATGGGATTTTGCACAATGACTTGAAAATGTTCTTCTTAGATATAGTGAATTTTATTTAATAAATGCTAAGTGGTGATAATATAGTGTAGGCGCAGTGGCTTAGTGGTTAGTGTGTTGGACTACTAAGCGCGGGGTCCCAGGTTCGAATCCCGAAAAAACCCAAATTCCAACTTATGGTTTTTTTCCGCTGCGCCACCTCTCGCGAACGTCTGACAAACATCCGAGAGTATAACTTGTCATGAAGGAGCTTCTCAATTAGCCGTTTGGACTCGGCATAAAATTGTAGATCCCTTCCATTCGTCCCAAAAATGAAAAACTCACACAAACGAATGGTTGTGAGAAGCTAGGCCTAGGGTCCCTACAGACCTGTTGCGCCAACTATTTATTTATTTTTTTTTAAATGGTGATATAAAGTTTAATCAAGAACTGCATTTTTCCAAAATTGCTTCCAGACAAATGCTGCCAACCACAAAGAAACGACAGGGTGACAGATGACACTTAAGGCTAACTGGAAATGGAGCGCTACTTGAAAGTACGACTGATTTTCGTTGTAGAGCAACATTTTTAAAATAATGAAGGTTGGTTTCTGGCTGAGGCTATCTCATAGCGATATATTTATTTACCATAAGAGATATATCAAACTTCGGTTACGACGAAAAGGAAGCGACAAATGAACGAACATAGTGCAGCACACGAACACGATTAGCACCAAGCATGTCCCAAACAAAAATTGCTGTCAGCAGAGCACTTTTTAAGACACAATTAAGAAAAAAATGTTATATCCCTATTATAACCCTCTTTCAGAAACTCTTTAAATTCGTATTATATGTCTTCTCAAAGAGTTGGCTGATTGCTGTAAAAGCGAATTAAGCCTTGCTCAAATCCACATACAAAAACTCTACAATTTTATGATGATGAACTGCGCGAATTCGCTAAGCTCCCTGTTCGACCAAATACGAATAAAAAGAACTCGACTTTTATTTCTGTTTCACTTGACGAGCTGCATTAGGCGCTTTTCTTTTTTAGATCAGAACCGAGCTCGAAGCGAGCGTGCTCAGATTGTTCTGAGGTATTTATGAAACACACTTGAGCACATAGCTGTCATTTGTTGTAAATATATGTATATTGAATATTTATTATTTTTTTTTCTTAAATTGGTTAATTTTCAGTTCCAAAACAACAACTTTTCAACTATTTTGCTTATCCTGTTTTTTTTTTCTGTCAAATGTGACTGGATCAGCTTTTCACTCAGCCTGCTCAGTCCATTTATTCTGAGCTCATAGAGCGTGCTCTGAACGAACAAAGAAACACAAATTCTGAGCTCTGATGTATCTGAGCTAAAAAAGAAACACGAACTTTTTGTATAACAGTTCAGGCTGTGCTCTGAACTAAAAAAGAAAAACGCCTATTGTGCAGTCCTACTCTAGACTATTATACCATTGAGCAGGAGGGATATCCCAGCTCAGCAGATATAGATTGAGTTTATTGGTAGACTACATAAAGGCTAACTATGTATATAGTTAAAGACTATTGTAATAATTTTAAATTTGGTTATGATCAGAATTAAATATCTATCTATAGCCAAAATACAAGTCATGAGCACTATGGATCGAGCTAGTTACAGCTAACCGATCAAATTGTGTGCCTTGTTGGTTGGTATCTATTGGCTACTATTTATATCCTCCGTAGCGGTGCAAGTGCATACAGGTTTCTATCATAGAATCAGGACAGCCTAGGCCTGCTTCCAAAGCCAATGACAGTAGTTGCGCTAGTAGCACTCACGGTAACAGGAATGCGAAGTGGAAATTTACAACTTTCCTGTAAGTAGGTACCCCGGAAACACCTTTCTAATCTGGAAGTGTAATATCAAGGACCACGCCACAATGTTTTTCGACTCCTTCCACACACAGCATGCTATAGAAATAGGATGTTTTATGTTTGTTTACTTCGACACCATCATTTATATTTCAACCTTGGCGACAGCGGTGAACACACATACATATACGTATTCCTTCTGACATCACAAAACATTTGGAAATGGCGTGGGTTTTGGTATAAAATGGCAACAAAAATAGAGCACCACACACCCACATGATTAATGTCTTGAATGTCATGGCGTCGACATACATACCCAGTACTAGCAAGGATGGCGCATTAATGACAAAATACATTGTACAGATCTCGACTCGAGCGTAAGGACATTATTGAAGGCAAGCGAATTGAATAGAGCAGTTATTTGTGCGGGACATTCAATGCGGTGGGTGAATGGAAACCCTAATGTGGGTGTCCTCTGAAAATCGCTCTGAATTTACAATGAGCAACGAAGTCGTAAAAAAATATGTATACAGTGAAGTTTCCCACAGAGTGCGACATATCGTTAACAGAGGTTTCTTATACTTCATGTCGTCCCTCCATAAGAAAGCACATTGTCAGTGTTGTATACTGCTTCCTTTTTCTCTTCTGATGTGCACTAAAGCGCAAAATGTTGCACTGGTCCTGGGCAGTGCATTTTTAATGAGCTTCAGGAGACTGTTCATGTTCACTTTGGATTTAATTGAATTAACATTCATACACATGTACACTTACGTGCATGTTGTGAAATCTCTTCGCCTTAATGGCTTTAACTCATTAAAGACCGACCTTGATATTCGTATTGCCATGATAGTGTGGTGTGACACATGAAGGCGAGTCCTATGCATTAAAACCTGAAGTGGTGTCCTTCGACATTAAAGTGAATGGAAGCCATTTTCAGTGAATCGAATAGAAGTCGAGAACAACTTTTTGTTTTCGGTGTGTGAAGGTGAACTAAGCGGATCTCGATTTCTGGGAGAGACGTTTTCTGAGTGCTATCAAATATTCCTTAAACAATGAAAATGATTTTTTCTCAAAAGAAATCGCTAACACATGCGACTGAGGAATGGGGGCAAAGACTGAGAACAATTCGCACGTACAGTCGTATGCTATGCACTCCTAAAATGAGCATGAACCAATTGGAGAACTTAAAGACTGAAGACGAAGAGTATGCGTTGAAACAAATTGGCAATTGAAATGAACTGCATAAGCATTGGAGCAGTTATATCCTTTGACAAAGGCGTAGACAAGTTAAGTGTGTTTGATGTCAAATATATGCTGTAGTATACCAGCTCACTTTCTGTAGGTCCAAGCTATAGCATCTGGCGCTGCGATGTCTAAATGGAAATTGTTTAAAGCTAATACTAAGAAAGCCAGTCAGCTGAAATGTACTTCTGGCGATGCTGTTATTACCGGATCTTTTTGCAAATGCACTTATTATTTGCGAGGATACTTAGCAGTTGGTGCGATATCAAGAGTTGTTTCTTAATTTGATAGCAAACTCCATTTTTCTTAAAACAATCGTACAATCGATTAAGAAAAAAAAAAAATTTTTTTAAAGTTTACATTCTTGCAGTACAAAATATGTTTTTAGAATTATTGCGTCCTTAATTTTCCATTCGAATCCCGAAAGCGCCACTTTTAAAAACTGCTCAGAGGTAGGTACCTACTTCACGGAAAGAATTTTAAGATCAAATCAAGAAAAATAAGCGCACAATCACGAAAAGTTTGTCTAGTTTTAGAGCTTACCTAAGGATTTACTAATTTACGACTTTTTATTCGCAATTCTAGAAATTGCGCGAAGTGAAGATATTGACCCTCAAAAGTCGTGAATCAACACTTTTCATTGTCAATAATGCGATCAAGCGAGAAAAACATATTGCCCTAACCGATCGCAAATTGACACAAATAGTTATCAATTTGATATTACATGGATTGTAAATTGCAAAAACAATTCGTAAATTACCACTTTTCTGTTGTAAATTACAATTTCCTCCCTTAGCAAATTACAACCATTTAGCCTTGAATTGTAACTCAATAGTGTTGATTTGCGAACTAACGGGGGTAGATTCACTACTTCAGAAGTTGCAGTTTACAAATTTTCAATCGTGAATTGCAACTTATTTTTATCAGTTTGCAATTCATATTTTGCAATTTACGATTTCGAGTGGTGATTTGAGTATTAAAATGAAAATTTTTTATCGTGAAATTAGAAGTCTTTATTCTCAATTTGCAACTTAAATCTTGGGATTTACAAATCAAAATTCATAGTTGTATTTTTTTCGAATACATAATATTTATAGTCGTATTCCTCCTGATATCCAAGAAAATCATGCGGCGCGATATCGTCCGGAAACAACGGGATTTGTCTGGGTTGGTTTTTCGGTTTCTGATGAAATTTAAAATACAAACAAAATATTTAGTTGAACTTGACATTGATACGAACCTTCAAAATCCTTTTCGATTACATATTTTTGAATCCATTCCAATTGATACTTCTTTTCTAATAGCGAGATGTACATTCTAAAAAAAATACAGATTTATATGCATACTTCGGCGTTTTTGGAATTATTCAATAGGTACTTACAAAATATATTCCAGAATGCTTTATAATTAGAAGTGCACAACCTATCAATACGAAATAGTTATACTTAAACAACTTTAACTCGACTGCTTTAAGCAAAGATTAAATACCGACTGGCTGTCTCTGCACCGACGCGCAATGTGCTCAATGAAGATTTAGCTTCATGGTTGCAGCTGTCTAGCAATACCACATACATACATGCATCCATAAAAAGAAAGGATTTAAAAGGTTTTCGATAGGTACATGTGACTATGAACTGTGCATAAAAAGATTCCACACATCAGGTAGTTGATTCCATGGAAATTACAAAAAATATTTTGCAATTTACGACTTCTCTACGTCAATATACGTTTTCAGTTTGAAGTGTTAAATTATTACAAGATTTTATTGATTCATCATTCAGTGTTGGTAAATCACCAAATATTTTTCGCAATTTGAGATTGTGAAGTGGTGTTTGAGAAATTCACCTATTAGAGTGGTAAATTGCGCCAAACAATCTCGCAAATCACTACAAATAAAAAAGAAGCTCGAATTGATACTTCTAATCGTAAATTTCAACTAACAGAATTTGGTATTCTCCGCCGTTTTCAATGTCAAATTACCAATTTTTGTATCAATCCATGAAAACTTTGTGGTGAGTTGCGAGAAATATATAATTCGTAAATTGCAACTCAAAATTTTGCAATTGGTGATTTTCAATTCTTTCCGTGTTGTCTTAAAAAACCACACTTTTAACTTGGATAAAAGTTTAAAATCCAAGTTATGCTTATATCCTGAACAATACCTTATACTCTCAGTTTTTAGCTAAACAGCAGTTTTCAGACCAAGCATTGTAATATTTGTTACTAAGTATTTTGTCTGCATTTATATATAGGTACAGTAAAAGCCCTTTAATTCGGAAAACTCGTTTATTCGGAAAAAAAAAACAAATTTCCGAATAAATGCGAGTCGGTTTTAAATTTGTTTATGTAAAAATTAAATTAAATTAGCAAAAATTAAAAAACCCAATAGAAAAAGCAAATAGATCTCAAATATGTCGAAGTCGGAACAAATCATTCAAATGTATTTTGGGTTGGTCCCGGCAATTCACATTTAGATGTCGGGAAAAACCATAAGAAAAATTTTATTTAAAAAACTATAACTTGCGAAAAGCGATTTACACTTTGTCGCATTCCTTGGCTGAGATAAAGACAGCAACTTAAAATAATTGTTGGGACAAATTACTCATCCAAGACGAAATGTTGCACTAAGCCAGTGAAGTCGACATAAATTTGGCAGATTTGTCAAACATTATTCCTCAGGCACGTCAGACAGAAAACTTTACATAAGAAGACCTGGAAAACTGGGCTTATATTGATCAAAGTGGCCCAGGCCATTTAGTTTTGAATGAGGAGGAAATATCAGCGCCGTTATTGGATCAAAATTTAACGGAAATTTCTTCTGAATCTGAAGATGACGTAGAAACAGAAACATGCAAGAAAGCTCGAAGGGAAGTGCTAGAATGTTTGGACAAAACCATTAGTTACTTAGAAACAAGATTCAGTGAACCGAAAATTCAAGGTTATTACACTTCTGTTAAAATCTTAAGAACTAATCTTTTACGCGAGCAAACAACTAACATTAAACAAAGTCATATTGAAACATTTTTGAAACCAATATTCAATATCAAATTGACAGAAATATGTAGAATGTAGATAGTAACGATTAAAAAACATACATTATGTTGTATTATATATAATGTTTTTTATGTTTCGCATTTCTTGCATTTGTTGATACATTTATATATTTTTTTTTATGTTTTAAGTTACAAAAATGAATTAAATTTCCCTTAAAATGAGACATCAATACCAGGGTTTTCTTAATACAATTAAATTGTAGCACAATTCAATTAAGCATACATTATTCTTGAATAAGAAATCCATAATACCGTAAACTTTTTTGGAATCTCCTCGACTCACCCAAGCGAAATGTGTATTTGTATTTGTATTTGCAAAGCAGACGGGGGTTAAGCACATATCGTTCTTAATTTAATAACACTGCGCTTTAAAAATAAGAAAATTTGCTATCAATTGAAGGACGTGTAATTACTATAAAAGTTCTTAAATTATACATGCGAATTCCAGAAGTAAGAATAGTGTATCACCAGTTTCAGACCGACGCCACAGTGTGACAATTTGCATCTTTAGCGGGACTTAATTTAAAAATCGATTTGCATAAATGCAAGTAAAAACCCATTTTTCTTGCAGCTTAAAGATCCCACTTAGTAAATGTTAACAAATTTTTATGAAGCATGTGCAAGAAAAAATATTATTTCAAAGTTCAAGTTGTGTACAAATTTATAAGGTCAAGTGAGAGAGCAAGAGTTTGAGTCTTTTTTTTCAAGTCGTTCGCGTGATTTTAATTTAAAGTTTTATTTTATTTTACTGAATATAATCTTATTGAATAAGTTGAGTTGATTTAGGATATTAGGTGCTTTTAATTAAACAAAAATTAAGATAAATTTATGCGTTACATGCATTCATTAGAGCAAAAGTACAGTTATTCAGTGTTGTTCAAGTTGAAGACTCTATTTGTTGCAGAGACATGTATGTTAGTAACAAACAAGAGCCTATACTAATTTTTTAATTTTTTGGGATTGCGACAGAAATTACGAAAAATAGAATTAGTAATGTTTGGATTTCTAAAATCAAAGCTAAGAGCTTTGAGTCCGTTATTTATTTTGCTTTTGGCTGCTTTACTTATATTACGTTTCCTGACAATGAATTCAATTCAATTCAATGGATTTTATTTGTACAAAAGAAGTTTTAATTTACATGTATTACCTGCAAAGCAGAGTTCTTATCTGCAGATGGTTAAGCATAAATTTAATAAGTTAACTTTGAAATGATTTAAGTTGAAAATATTTTTGTTTACAATTAGGATACAATTATAATAGTGTTTTAAAAAAAAATCAAAAAAAAATCTTTAGCTTTCTAATTCACAGAATAAAGTTCAATTAAATGTTTTTTTAATTCTTTTTTTCTTTTTTTGAAATTAGGAATTACTTTTAAAAATTGTGGCAGCGAATTCACTAATTTAGGGACCGTGCATCGCAGCTCTCTATCACTATACGTGTTGTAAGCTTGTGGAACTTCAAGCATCCCTCGGACTCGTCTTCGGGTGTTTTGTGGGTGGCTAATGGGTCGGGAAAACCTTTGGTCGTTCATATAGGTAAGCAATGTTGTCATCTGGAAAAGTGCCTTCACATCTAAAACTTTGAAATTTAGACAAAAGAAAATCGAAGCTTGTGAAGGGCTGTTGCGAAAAGCTCTTGGAACACAGCACAAGGTATCACTGTGCTGGGTCCCTGGACATGAAGGCATTCCAGGAAACGAGAAAGCGGATGAACTAGCACGACAAGGTTCGGCTAATACACTAGAACAAACAGGTCCCTCTGTGCATATCCCGCTCTGTACACTAAAACTAGAAGCGGGGAAGAAGGCCATAGATGAGGCGAATGCCATTTGGATATCCATGGATACGTGCGCCAACACAAGAAAACTATGGTCATCTTTTTGCAAATCCAGAACAGAGAGAATTATGCGGAATAATCGGAAAGATCTATCTACGCTTGAGGTATCCTCACGGGACACAACACCCTGCGATACCACCGCTGCGGCGACGAGGGAGTTATAGAGGATACAACCCACTTCCTATGTCACTGTCCAGGTCTCCAGCACTCCAGGAACAAATTCCTAGGAAGATACTTCTTCCGTAACCTGAACGAGCTTTCTAGCACACCAACAGAAAAACTCATGAACTTCATCAAATCATCAGGATGGCTTGTATACAACGACACCCAACAAGGCACACAGAATAGGTCACTACGGGTAAGGGATAAACCTTTGCCCCCTACGGGTTTCACAATAGGTCCACTTTGACCTGAGTGTGACGCGGAGTATTCCTCGCCGGCCCACAAATCTAACGTAAGACTAAAGAAATCTTAGCTTGAGGTTTAACGAAAAAATTGCCAAAAGCGATCACCATCGAAATAACTTAAAAAGCGTAAATTGTTCGTAGTTGAATGAAACGTTAACACTACCACAAATAGTTTTACATGAAATTCCTTCTTCCTCTGGTGTAATAAAGGAAGGAAGTCCAAGAAAGAGCTTTGATAAATGCTGTGAAAAAAGCAAGAAGAGAAAAAAAACACACCCTTTTAGATTCGTTTACCGCTAAAGATATTGCAATTGCGAATGAACTAGACTGGTCGCCCGGAGAAAACTGATAGCTAGTTGAATAGTACCTGTCGAGCTGATATCTGGCTTAGAAAAGCAGGAAAAAGAAATACTGCTATCGGAATTAAGGAGCTCTCCCAAAAGAGATTTGTTTTGTTATTTAAGTACATTTTTATTTTTTTTATTTTTTTTTAACGTTTATAAGGAAGCTACTGTTTTTGGTTGTTTGTCATTGTCTGCAGATGAAGCGTTAATTGATAACATACTCACAGCTATCTACTCATCAGTATGAAAAAATACGCCAGAAAATAAATAAAACTGTTCCCAATTTACTGCCCTCTTATCACAAAATTAAGGAGGCTAAAACAAAGAGTCATCCCCATAGCAAAACTGTGAGCGAATCCACTGCTGAGTGTGGCTTACAAAGCTTAATAAATCACAGCTTTAAGCGTATATGTTTAGCTCAAAAAGATGTGTTTAGTTTTATTGATGATCTTAAATTTTAAAACAAATTCTTATTTCATGGAAGATAAATAGTTGCCACTTGTATTCTTCCAATCGCCCAACTTTCGAAGCTCAAGAAGCCAGGAATAAGGAAAAAAGAAAATTAATGGATCTCTTTACCAGAAAAACTTCGTGAGTCGAAACAAACACAAACCTTCTGAATTGATTGCTAATATTCTCAGACCCATTTATGGCAAGCATAAGATGCCTTAAAAAAAAAAGAAGTTTAATTGGACATGAAGTCCTGCGACTGTTGGACATACCAAACGAATAAAAAAGTGCAGATTATCGGCTCTTAAGTTTTAATTGTCAAAACATGTGTATGTATATTAATATAATTTATACCAATCCTTTCTGTGAACAATTTTTATTTCCTTGCACCGTGGAAAATGACATAAATAAGTATTAAAATTTTTAGATTAAGCTTTATGTCGCTTGACCTTACGTCACGGCACGGCACATCTTCAGATTATCTCCAACACGGTTGCAGTTATACTGCAACCCTAAATCATTCTGTTTAATTCCCCAATTTCAGGCCCTGTGTTGACCATACCGTAATTGCCATCTTCACTTGTAAAGAAAAATTTTACCAGTAGTGCCACCGAACAAAAATCACACAAAATAGTTACACGATAATAATAATGAATTATCTTTTTACCCGACTGGACACAGGGAGGGTTATGTGTTTCGCGCGTATCCTATTTACGTTCCTATGGGACTCCCTGTAGCCTAAACTGCTTGGCCGATTTTAAAGAGTGAGGTATCATAATATTCGTATTCTTCCCCAGAGTGTCATAGGCTAAAAAGATAAAAATAAAAAAAGTTAATTTAAAAAACCAAAAAACCCGACTGACTAAAAAAAAAATCTAAAATATATGAACAAGACGCAGTTGTAGGTACTTACTACAACTATCTATTTGGCTGTCGGAGGGTACTCAACACTCATAGGTACATATATCTGTTAGACTGTGTAGGTATACAATAGTCTCCGATTGTCAATTAGTTAGTTATAGGTACTTAAATGCGTCTTGTTCATATATTTTTGATTTTTTTTTTTGTTTTTTAAATTAACTTTTTTTTTACCACTATAGAAACACGAAGAAAACTTTGGTTGCCGACTAATAAAGGGTGATTTTTTAAGAGGTTTAGAACTTTTTTTTAAAAAAAAACACAAAAAATTCGAAAAAATGAATGAAATATTTATTTGAATCGATAGTTTGAACCTTGCAATTTAATGTTTAAAGATAATTTCATGCAAATGTAGACCGCGGCTGCGTCTCAGGTAGCCCATCCGCTGAGTCCAATTTTGGCATACTCTTTCACACATATCGGCCGGTATCTCACGAATGAATGCATGGATGTTGGCTTCCAGTGCGTCAATCGAAGCGGGCTTGTCCCTATACACATTAGCCTTGGCATACCCCCACAAAAAATAATCTAATGGTGTCAAATCGCACGATCTAGGCGGCCAATTGACCGGCCCGAAACGTGAAATTAACTGTTCACCAAACTCGCCTCGCAATTGCGCCATTGTTTCGCGTGTTGTGTGGCATGTGGCACCGTCTTGTTGAAACCACATATCATGCAAGTCAAGAACTTCCATTTCGGGCAAAAAAAAGTTTGTTATCATCGCTCGGTAGCGTTCACCATTGACAGTAACGCTGCGATTCGCATCATCTTTGAAGAAATATGGCCCAATAATGCCGCCGGCCCATAAACCGCACCAAACAGTGGCTTTTTCGGGATGCATTGGTAGCTGTTGCAATGCTTCTGGCTGATCTTCACTCCAAATGCGGCAATTTTGCTTATTTACGTACCCATTCAACCAAAAATGAGCCTCATCGCTGAACACAATTTTTCGATAAAAAAGCGGATCCTCGGCCAGCTTTCCAAGAGCCCATTCACCAAAAATTCGGCGTTGTGGTAGGTCGGCTGGCTTTAGTTCTTGCACCAGCTGTATCTTAAAAGGCTTTACGCCCAAATCCTTCCGTAAAATTTTCCACGTAGTGCTGTAACAAAGGCCCAACTGCTGGGAACGGCGCCGAATCGACATTTCGCGGTCTTCTGTCACACTAGCTGATACGGCCGCAATATTTTCTTCACTACGCGCAGTACGTAAACGTGTTGGAGGTTTAATGTCCAACAAAGTAAATTTGGTGCGAAATTTGGTCACAATCTTCCGAATAGACTGCTCAGAAGGTCGAGAATGCCGATCATAAAATGGAAGCAGCGCGCGATGAACATTTCGAACCGAGCACGAATTTTGATAGTAAAATTCAATAATTTGCAAGCGTTGTTCATTTTTAAGACGATCCATGGTTAAATTGCAAACCAAACTGAAGCTGTTTGACAGTGACACAAGGTACTAAACACACGTCAGCTGTCAAAACCAGTGTTGCCAAAACCAAACCAGCTAAAAAATCACCCTTTATATGCCAATCTCACGAATTTTCTTCAAAAACTTGCCCTCTAGTGAGTCATTGTTGCTTCGACCGACTTTGGTAGTCATTTTGGAAAACTTATTGGTTCCATTTCGGAGATGTATTTTTTTTTGAGCGCGAAAAAGTTCGCAGTTTCAAAATAATAATTTATTAAATCAAGCACGCTACTTAATGAAAGCGAATGCACAGACCTTTAATTTAAAAATTAGGCTTATTCGCACATCGCACTGTCCCATCAGCACAGCATCTCCAATGGCTCTTTGTCGTCTGCCCATCTTTGTGCATCAACATTCGGCGTGATGTTTTATTAGCAAAGTAGGTATGGCTAACCCCAATAAAATATTCTTTCGAAAGTTCAGCAGAGAACGGTGAAACCCTTTTAACGTCAGCGAATATTATGCCTTCGAGTGGGTTTTTCCATTCCCTTGAAGATAATATTTATTTAGTCAATGAAAAGTTCCATGGCCGATAAACACCCAACATGAAAAGAGAGAAAAAGAAACATCAACAACTTCATTGTTTTCCGGCGCGTTTTCATTTCCCTTGCAAAAGCACAAAACTTATTTAATCAACCAGACGAAAGTTTCTCAATTAACGCGGTTGCCACTTCCGAATACTTAATTAGTCATTTGATCCGCGGCAGCGTTATAGTAGCAATTGCTCGTCTGCACCGCTATTCAACCCTTTAAGGTCACATTAAATCAACTCCAGTGCTGACGTCTCAATTTGCTAGCCATCCTCCCTAATCCACATCAAAGGATACCAGAAGCACAATTGTGTCGGCATTCCTCTAACGATGACGGTGCCATCCAATTCAATATTTCCCCCTCACTTGAGTTGACAGGCAGATACAAAATTTAATTTCACACGAATAATCTTTCACCTTGATGTTGATGAGGTTTCCAATTTGAAGGTGTAATCTGTTCGAATCACCCTCTCCGAACTAATCGGATAGCAACTCAAACAGAGTGCGGAACAGAACTGGGTATGTGTACGGTTCAGTTGTGGCACTTGATTTATAGAACCCTCAACTTCCATTTGCCCTAATCGCATCTCCGAAATAGGTTCGTTCTTGAGATTCGCAATATTTATTATTTATGAAGTTTTCAATGGAGCCGGAGCCTCTGTGATAAGATGGAATGTAAGCAAAAGGACTTGGCTGCTGCAAATTGTTGCTTTGGGCGTTGCTTCCCTTTTTGCCGAAATTTTCAAACTTTACACCAAGGTCGCAAGCTTTAGTGTGGAGCGGCATCTATGGTGTATACGTATACCGTATACGGTCTACAGTATACCCGAAAGATTTGCGATTACGGCACTCGTAAATCAATGACTTTGGTGGGCAAATGCAAAGCGGTTTTGGCAGGAACACAAAACCGGTAATGATTTATTGCTTGGGAAATATTTTCGTTTCCTAAATTTTCACCTCGTGAACAGATGGGACGTGAAGTTCGTTGGCTGGTTGTTTATTGTTGTGCGTCTGGTGTAATGACATTTAAAGTGAATTGGATAAATTTCGGTTATCGCATTCGGAGCGGAAAAAGTTGGAAGCTATTTCTGGTGGGAAGGTATTAGGGGTTCTTTTTTTTTACTTGATAGGTCTTATTAGAAATGGCGGCCGCGTTTGGATGGCATCAGTTCTCATTGGACATCAGCACTCCAACATTACTTCTGGTCACGGTTTCATGTACATTTATTGCATGTGCCTTGGAAATCTGCAGCCTAAACTTCGCCCTGCTGTTTTTCCTTAATAAATGTTGGCAAATTGAAGGGGTCAATAAAAAACAAGTAAAAGTGTTATCATCGGCCAGGCCGATGCTTTGATACCCTCCACTGCATACAAGTCATGCAAAGTTTTAGGCATGTGAGGTAGTACGTAATTACATTGAACAACATACAGACAGACACATGGGCCTAATTTTGATTTTGTAATGGGGGAACAGAACTACTTGACCTTCATAGCCCATTTTTAATCCCATCTTGACGACAATAAAAATAAGTCGTCTCACAAAATTTCACTTGCCTAGGTAGATTCTTTTCGACGCTATCGTGCTTTCAACATGTGTTTTCTAGTATTGGTTTTGTATGGGAGGTACCAGAACTACTTGACCGACATAGCCCATTTTTAATACCAACCTAATGACAATAAAAATAAGTCCTTTCACCAAACTTGATTCGCCTAGGTTGATTCCTTTGGACGCATTCATATTTTCACCAGACATGTGACATGGGTCTAATATTGATTTTGTATGGGAGGTACCAGAACTACTTCACCGACATAGCCCATTTTTAATACCAACTTGACGACAATGAAAATAAGTCCTCTTACAACATTTCACTAACCTACGTAGATTTTTTTGGACGCTATCGTACTTTCAACATGTGTTTTCTAATATTGGTTTTGTATGGGAGGTGCCAGAACTACTTGACCGACATAGCCCATTTTTAATACCAACCTAACGACAATAAAAATAAGTCCTTTCACCAAACTTCATTCGCCTGGATTGATTCCTTTGGACGCTATCGTATTTTCAACAGACAGAGAGACACATGGGTCTAATATTGATTTTGTATGGGAGGTACCAGAACTACTTCACCGACATAGCCAATTTTCATTACCAACCTGACGACGATTAAAATAAGTCCTTTCACCAACTTTCATTCTTCTATGTCAATTCCTTTGGTCGCTATAGACAGACAGACAGGCGGACATGGCTAAATCGATTCAGAATGTGTTCCTGATTCAGAATATAAAGGGTGATTTTTTAGCTGGTTTGGTTTTGGCAACACTGGTTTTGACAGCTGACGTGTGTTTAGTACCTTGTGTCACTGTCAAACAGCTTCAGTTTGGTTTGCAATTTAACCATGGATCGTCTTACAAATGAACAACGCTTGCAAATTATTGAATTTTACTATCAAAATTCGTGCTCGGTTCGAAATGTTCATCGCGCGCTGCTTCCATTTTATGATCGGCATTCTCGACCTTCTGAGCAGTCTATTCGGAAGATTGTGACCAAATTTCGCACCAAATTTACTTTGTTGGACATTAAACCACCAACACGTTTACGTACTGTGCGTAGTGAAGAAAATATTGCGGCCGTATCAGCTAGTGTGACAGAAGACCGCGAAATGTCGATTCGGCGCCGTTCCCAGCAGTTAGGCCTTTGTTACAGCACTACGTGGAAAATTTTGCGGAAGGATTTGGGCGTAAAGCCTTTTAAGATACAGCTGGTGCAAGAACTAAAGCCAGCCGACCTACCACAACGCCGAATTTTTGGTGAATGGGCTCTTGGAAAGCTGGCCGAGGATCCGCTTTTTTATCGAAAAATTGTGTTCAGCGATGAGGCTCATTTTTGGTTGAATGGGTACGTAAATAAGCAAAATTGCCGCATTTGGAGTGAAGATCAGCCAGAAGCATTGCAACAGCTACCAATGCATCCCGAAAAAGCCACTGTTTGGTGCGGTTTATGGGCCGGCGGCATTATTGGGCCATATTTCTTCAAAGATGATGCGAATCGCAGCGTTACTGTCAATGGTGAACGCTACCGAGCGATGATAACAAACTTTTTTTTGCCCGAAATGGAAGTTCTTGACTTGCATGATATGTGGTTTCAACAAGACGGTGCCACATGCCACACAGCACGCGAAACAATGGCGCAATTGCGAGGCGAGTTTGGTGAACAGTTAATTTCACGTTTCGGGCCGGTCAATTGGCCGCCTAGATCGTGCGATTTGACAGCATTAGATTATTTTTTGTGGGGGTATGCCAAGGCTAATGTGTATAGGGACAAGCCCGCTTCGATTGACGCACTGGAAGCCAACATCCATGCATTCATTCGTGAGATACCGGCCGATATGTGTGAAAGAGTATGCCAAAATTGGACTCAGCGAATGGGCTACCTGAGACGCAGCCGCGGTCAACATTTGCATGAAATTATCTTTAAACATTAAATTGCAAGGTTCAAACTATCGATTCAAATAAATATTTCATTCATTTTTTCGAATTTTTTCTGTTTTTTTTTTAAAAAAAGTTCTAAACCTCTTAAAAAATCACCCTTTATTATACTTTATGAGGTCTCCGGTGACTCCTTCTTGGCGTTACAAATGTAATGACAAAGTGAATATACCTTCCTGTGGAGGGTATAAAAAGAACGAAGCAAGCTGATTTTATGCAACTCATCAACCTCCGATGTGATCCTTTAGCAGTGCCGGCTCCAGCCAAACTAGCGCCCTGTGGAAGATTTACAGAAAGCGCCCTTTTGTCATATTTGCACACATGCATAAGTCTTTTCCACATCACCCAGAACTTAGATTTTCAATGCGTTTTTTTATTCCGGTATTTTTTGTTTTGAGATCTTTGAACTAGATTCTCTTGTAAAATGTAAGGGGATGTGCAAGGAATATACCTACATGAACAGGATGGAATATTTTGAGATTATTTAGGTAAGAAGTGAACTTTCATAGGTCTAGTGGGATTTTTAATATTTTGAGTTAGATTCTCCTTGAAGTTGCAACATTGCAATTGATGTGAGTTAATGTGCAAGAAATAATTCAGCACAGGTGTGATGGATGTTCTTATGTTGGGCTTATTTGAATAAGCTTTTTGTTTAAAATGCAAATGGCAGTATTTGTTCGCGCAAGATAAAATAAATTATTCTTTCCTAGCAAAGGGCCCCCAGAACTTGGCGCCCTGTGTATTTGCACAACTTGCACGTATGGTTGGTCCGGCCCTGTCCTTGAGGGAAACACTTTTCACCTGAATCGAAACTGTGCCTTATACACGTCAATTTGAAGTTAAGCTTTAGTCAGGCAGATATAAAGGGTGATTTTTTAAGAGGTTTAGAACTTTTTTTAAAAAAAAAACACAAAAAATTCGAAAAAATGAATGAAATATTTATTTGAATCGATAGTTTGAACCTTGCAATTTAATGTTTAAAGATAATTTCATGCAAATGTTGACCGCGGCTGCGTCTCAGGTAGCCCATCCGCTGAGTCCAATTTTGGCATACTCTTTCACACATATCGGCCGGTATCTCACGAATGAATGCATGGATGTTGGCTTCCAGTGCGTCAATCGAAGCGGGCTTGTCCCTATACACATTAGCCTTGGCATACCCCCACAAAAAATAATCTAATGGTGTCAAATCGCACGATCTAAGCGGCCAATTGACCGGCCCGAAACGTGAAATTAACTGTTCACCAAACTCGCCTCGCAATTGCGCCATTGTTTCGCGTGCTGTGTGGCATGTGGCACCGTCTTGTTGAAACCACATATCATGCAAGTCAAGAACTTCCATTTCGGGCAAAAAAAAGTTTGTTATCATCGCTCGGTAGCGTTCACCATTGACAGTAACGCTGCGATTCGCATCATCTTTGAAGAAATATGGCCCAATAATGCCGCCGGCCCATAAACCGCACCAAACAGTAGCTTTTTCGGGATGCATTGGTAGCTGTTGCAATGCTTCTGGCTGATCTTCACTCCAAATGCGGCAATTTTGCTTATTTACGTACCCATTCAACCAAAAATGAGCCTCATCGCTGAACACAATTTTTCGATAAAAAAGCGGATCCTCGGCCAGCTTTCCAAGAGCCCATTCACCAAAAATTCGGCGTTGTGGTAGGTCGGCTGGCTTTAGTTCTTGCACCAGCTGTATCTTAAAAGGCTTTACGCCCAAATCCTTCCGCAAAATTTTCCACGTAGTGCTGTAACAAAGGCCTAACTGCTGGGAACGGCGCCGAATCGACATTTCGCGGTCTTCTGTCACACTAGCTGATACGGCCGCAATATTTTCTTCACTACGCACAGTACGTAAACGTGTTGGTGGTTTAATGTCCAACAAAGTAAATTTGGTGCGAAATTTGGTCACAATCTTCCGAATAGACTGCTCAGAAGGTCGAGAATGCCGATCATAAAATGGAAGCAGCGCGCGATGAACATTTCGAACCGAGCACGAATTTTGATAGTAAAATTCAATAATTTGCAAGCGTTGTTCATTTGTAAGACGATCCATGGTTAAATTGCAAACCAAACTGAAGCTGTTTGACAGTGACACAAGGTACTAAACACACGTCAGCTGTCAAAACCAGTGTTGCCAAAACCAAACCAGCTAAAAAATCACCCTTTATATATATGTGAAAATTTACATAAGTAAGCACTTTTTTAACATATTTTTTCTGATTTGTGTGGTCTTAACTAACAAGCATTTCGAGTCACAGCCTTTAGGGAATAGGAAAAGCACCATAGGCTTTTATCCGTTGCTTAACCTTTGGCAATTATTCGAGAGTACTACAGTCAGCAAAGAGCCTTTGAATTAAATTTTTGAACGTGCCTTCAAGTTGAAGAAGCTTTCTATTCGTGTCAAAAGCAAAATTCAGACGTGGCTGGGAATAAATATCTAGGCCTAGAATCCTAAGTGGGCTTGTATTAAATCATGTATTACACTTATTTTTTTTTTTAATGAGAGTTTGGGTCTACCACCCTGTAGAATGCGACCGTGTGTGGGCCTGGTATTTGTAAATCCCAAACCTCTCCCGGTCTTTAAATGCGTAATTATTTATCTAGGGATCACTTCCGCTTTGATATGTGACATGTTTGTCATGATCCTCGTTAATATGACAATTGCTTGATGGGCTATGAGTGGTGGCTCTGCAAAATAAGGCCCCAATAAAATAAGGCCCCCAAACAAAAATAGAAATAAGGCCCCAGCAAATTATACAGGAAACAACAACAAGGATTTTTAATAAAATTTGGGGTGTTATTTCCTTTTTTGGGGCCGACTCCAAAACTAATTTTCGGGGCCTTATTTCATTTTTGAAGACCTAAAACATGCTTTTAGTATATTTGCGTCTTTAAAAATAATAAGCGAAATAAAGGAAAATATACAACCGCCGAATAGAAGATATTCAATGGATGGAACTTTTAAAATAATTCCCAAAGATTGCTTTAACCAGCTCCTAGTCATCTATTAATAAAAATATTTAATTAAAAATACATATAAAATAGATTGTAAATTTATTTCTAAGAAGACAATATATTTAATAAAGAAGCAATGAAATATATATACAAAAAAAAAAAAAACAAATTGGGGTGTTATTAAATTTTTGAAATTGCGGTGTTATATCATTATGAAATAACACCCCAAATTTTTTTTTGGGCATTATTGCATTGCAGTGGGGCCTTATTTCATATTTGAAATTGGGGCCTTTTTTCATTTTCTCTTTTGGGGCCTTATTTCATTGAGGCTTATTTCCTGCAGCCAATATTAATTGGCCGACAAATTCATGGAGTTTGCCGTCTTCGATTTTTTTCCTTGGGACTAAGTTTTATCAAAACCCCATTCAACCTAACCTAACCTAAGTCTTATCAGTTGTATATGCCAATAAACTAGCAACAATTATTGTCCATCTTGAGGACTCGACATATGTGCTCGAGTCATACAACGGACACCTCGCATGAAACCGGCGTTGTCAATCATACCCGTTGGCGCTATTTGAACGATATTATTTTTAAAATAACTGCGACATCTTTAAAATGAAATAAAAAGCCGTAGCTCAAAAACAATTACTTTTACTTAATGAATTGACTTTTGGGCTTAAGACATTTAAGATGACGTGCGTGATAGAATGTGCAACAAAGAGAGACCGTATACTTCAAACTGCGAAGACAAACCGAGTGGTTTGGTAACATTGATTCACATAGTAAGTAGGTACCTACTTAAGAATACTTCCAAGTCACTTTGTGTTCTCCAATGACAATTTTCTTGAAAGCAAAAGTTTTACAACAATCACAAAGAAGATGCCTTCTCTTCGTTCTTGTGAAGTTCCCGCAAGTTCTTTTCGCAGTAAATAAAAAAAATGAAATAAGATCATCAGACATCAGCGGTTTCCCTTTATAAGAGCATGAACTTAAACTGATGGTGCAACGTCGAATACATTTTCATTTTATCTCCACAAAGCTACGGGCTCCTTCGACTGTAATGGTCTTGCGTTAGAGACGCTGCTTTGACAATCCTTTCTGCTGAAACCATAAAACAAAAGTCAAATCAAAGGGAAGGTGACGGCATCGAGGTCGCAACTTAATTGCATTTACACGATACCTTGACATGTAACAAGTCGCAATAGCGCAACCCCACCTTATCGTGCCTCGGACCTGCCGTCCGTCTGGCAGTATTTACCTCATCATTCCAATTCATTTAATTAAAAAATACTTGCTCTACTTGTGTATACGTGAATGTAAACAGTTACACTATGAAAGGCTCTGAAAAGGTGGTTACTTCATTAGTTCCACTTTTTCCTATCTCTACCCCTGCAGAAAACCACCACAGCTTTAATGTAAGTATAGTTGTATATACCGTGTAATTTAACCGATAAAAACGCAATACCATCAGGGCTGCTTTGATAAGGATTTATAGCTCATTTTGTCTAATTAAACTTTGGTCCTTCTTTCACTAAAGTTTATGTTTAAACCCCGATGCGCCGCCGCTGCGAACAACGAAGAACACCCCAAGGGCAATTTCCTGGAAGTGTTCTGCTTTATTACATCCTCTGTGATAGTCTCTAAGCGAGAGATGACTTACATTAAACGAATGGGAATTTAATTGCTTTCCATATGATTAAATATCCACCCGCCACAATTGGTAATGCATTGCAAAAGAGATATTGAAAGGAATTTGGAAAAAAATAGTTTGACCATCACCACTAATCCTTTGTACGAGATGTGCGCCTTGTGTGTCGTATGTGGCCTTGTGTGCAATGAAATGAAATGAAAGGCCAAATGGAAACTGAAAAGTTCCGCCAATTCTAGTTTGCCCACAGCGGTCAATTCACTTCAATTGCACGCAAGCTTGTGTGTGACAGAAAATAATAGAACTACATTGATTAAAGTAGCCAGACCAATTGGCTTGACTGTCCGACGGAACCAATAGTCCTTCCCTTTGTGGTACACTGCTCTCTACCGTGCGGTATTATCATGACCAACTCCATGAGATTCCAATCTTTTAATAAGTTTCACTTCTGAATCCATTGACATTTTAGATCCTCCATCCCGTTCTGTTGTTGTTGTAGCTAGGTACAGAATTGGGATGGCAAGCTTTCGAGTTCGGCGTTGTATGGGCTTGCCGTTTCCTTCTGAAATTACATACTATGGAGATTGGGGAAACAATTGCCGGATATGAAAATTATTCATTATTCTGAACGATGATTAATGAGTGCTTTGCATGCGCTTCAGCGTTTGATATGTATGCATAGATGAAAGGTTTTTGAGGCGAGCTGGCGTTTGCTTTGTACCTAAAATCGATTTTTAAACTCAATCCGGCAGCGAAATGTGAAAGCCAATCTCATCTCAATTTGGCAAAAGTTTTTGACAAACGAATTCCGCAAAACTGGTTACATGTTGAATAGTAACTATGCTTGCTTGCCTTCGCTTCAGCTGTTTTGAAGCTTACATTTGAAACAGTTGTATTGCAGACTTTTCGGAATGTGAATAATGTATAAAGTCTCCATTATGAAGGTCAGTCCGGTGTTATACAAAAATAAAATCGTATTACAGATAGGGGGTTCAGGATGATATACGGTTTGGTAACATCGTCAGCAAACCGTATAAGGACTATCGTTTTGTTCTGCGCATGAGGAATTGCAGGTTAGGGTGGAGCGAAAAATATTTTTTTCTTATTTCTCCATATACATATGCAGAATGGGTGCTATTTAGATTCCCAATAACGGGAAAAAAATGTGAGATCAATTGAAATATTTTTAGAGGGTGCACAACATATTTGAAGTTCTTAAAAATAGCAATAATAGAAAAAGTGTTGCATTTGTCAGACATAAATACATACTTCCATACACTTTATCATTCACACATTGAGAATGCAAAAACATTATATATACAAAATTAATAATCATATTAAGTATTAATTTTAATATTAAACTAAATATTTTTTCTGTGGCATTCTTTTAAATATTAACGATGCCCTAAAAATATATTCTGTTTCTCGAAAATTCAATTTACTTCTTTATACTAGGTAATTTAATTTCTTTTCACTCAATATTTGTATATGTAAGAGAGAGGTTGTGTTGATATCAAGTCAAAATTAAAAAAAATACGTCACACTACAATAAAATAAAATATATTATTGTAAGATGGCTACTACAAGGCAAAGGGTGCAAGATTTAATTTTTGGAAATACGGGACCATTTAAAGAATCGTGTTTGCCAACTTTCAAAGAAGTTATGAAGGAGTTCTTAAATACTGTCTGTATTCTTAAAAGTACAACAAAAAAAGAACCAACTGTTTCTCAAGTGTCTGAAAAAGTGGCTCAAAATTTGGTCAAGGTATGGAAAAAGGCTTCCCTTCCTACTATTTCTCATTCCTCTGTTGTAAGGAAAATTCGGCAATACCATGAGAAATATAAAAAACATCTTAAAAACTACAAAATAAACGAAAAACGGAACAAATTAGACAGCTTCAAAATACAGTTGGAGCTGTTTTTGAAAAAATCCGAGACGCTATTTGACATATGCTCTTGCCAGTGTGAACTATTTCAAGCGTGCTCGTGTGATCAAGCAAATAAAGTCCCAATTATGGAGCGAGCTTTTTTAATGGATCAAAGAACAACTAGAAAGTTATGTATCGGAAATATTGACTGGAATGCTACTCGGAAAATGGAGAAAAACTCTAAAAGAAAACAAGACAGAGCTGAGAAAGTTGAAAAAAAAAGACAATCAAAAAGTACGGATCCTTGTATTAAACCAACTTTTGTCGAAACTCGAATCAATACTTCTGAATCTGAGACAACTGACAAAAGCAGTGACTTTGAAGACTCTCCTCCTAAAAAGATAAAAACAGAGCTCGTTACAAACCAAATGCGACTTAAATTACCTAATTTGGGACTTGCTTGTGATCGAACAGGGGTCTCAGATAGAAATGCCGCTATAATTGCAAGTAGTGTTTTGACAGACGTTGGTATAATAACCCCGGAGGATCAATCGAAGGTCATAGATAGATCCAAAATAAGGCGCTTAAGGTATGGAGTCAGGCAAAAGTTACAAGAAAATAATTTACTTAAAGGTACCCAGCTTGAAAGCCTTTATTTTGGTGGCCGTAAAGATCGTACTAAAATCTTATCAAAGCAAGGTGAGCAATCATATCACAAATTATCTGTCGAAGAGCATATTTCTCTTGTTCAAGAACCCGGTGCACGCTATGTGGGACATGTTTCCCCTAGTGATGGAAAATCAAAAAGCATGTGCGAGTCCATAATCAGTTTCTTACATCAAAACAAGATATCCCTGAATCACCTTTTTGCAGTTGGATGCGACGGAACGGCTGCAAATACTGGTTCAAAGGGGGGTGTTATAAGATTGATGGAAGAAGCTGTGGGCAAACCTCTACAATGGAATATATGTTTGCTTCATTGTAATGAGCTGCCTCTTCGACATCTTCTACAAAATTTAGACGGTCAAACAACAGGTCCATATGGCTTTTCCGGTCCAATCGGCAAAATGTTGGAGTGTTGTGAAAAGTCGGATATTGCAGAATTTGTACCAATTGAAGAAATACTTCATGTTTTACCGGATATTACAAATACCAATGATCTAAGCTGTGACCAAAAGTACTTGCATAATATATGCCAAGCCGTAGGTTCTGGAAACTGTCCCGTGTCTTTATTACAAAGAAATCCCGGCAAGTTATCACATGCTCGTTGGCTGACTGCGGCAAACAGAATTATGAGACTTTATATTGGAACTAAGAATCCATCAGACAATTTGGTCGTTCTAGCAAATTTCATTGGTCGCGTTTATGCTCCGTTATGGTTTCTTATCAAAAGTCATCCTTCTTGCAAAGATGGTGCGCGTCACTTATGGAAAATGATTTCATTGTCTCGATATCTGGACTCGAAATTCAAAAAGATCATAGACCCTGTCATCCAACGAAATTCATTTTATGCCCATCCGGAAAACCTACTTTTAGCTATGATGACAGACCCAAGAAAATCGATTCGTGAGCTGGCACTTCGGCGAGTGATGAAAGCTCGAGCGGAAAAAAGCGAAATAAATATTCGTAGGTTTACAGTGCCAAAACTCAACTTTAAAGCCAACGATTATGTAGATTTAGTCAACTGGCAGGGCGTACAAATAACTGAGCCCCCTGTAACGAAGTTCCTTGGCGATGAAAATATCTCGAACATTGTTAAAAGTGGCGATTGCAGTATTATTGCTTTTCCTCGGTTCCCATGTCATACGCAAAGTGTGGAACGTTGTGTTAAGCTAGTAACCGAAGCTTCTAGCGAAGTATTTGGATTCCAAAATAGGGATGGGTTGATAAGAGCTAGAATCGCATCTCGACAAAAAATGCCTGAATTTCATTCAAAAAAGAGTTTTTGTATAGAATAAAGTATACAACTACACCCTAATGGAAGGTTGGTTGGGTAGGGTGGGGGTGGAACTCAATAGCAGCAACCTCCACGTGGTGAGTTCTGGGTGGTTTTGTAACAGAAATCAGCAAAAAGCTGCAAAACATATAATTTCCCCCATTGCATATCGTTTTGATTTTGATATCCCTATACAATTTTTCAAGGCTGGTGTGAACCCTCAGGATATTTTTTGATCATGTCGAAATTTGTTGACCGCCTTTTTGAAGGTTAATGGCACCTATCCCCACTATGTATAATAGGAAAATAAAAAAAAATATTTTTTTTTTTTTATTTCACTCCACCCTATTGCAGGTGGCAAGTTAATAAACCATTTTTAACTTTCTCCATTACGTAGTAAGAGAAAGATATTGTATTCGTACAAAATGTCGAACTCGAGATGTTTATCAATTCTGACATTACGATGATAGAGGAACTCAAAAAAGTGTCGGTCTATATGTCCCGTGGCCTACCGGACTTGGAGTTTGGGGGCTTACAGTTCGGGGTCGGTTTTGTTTTTGCATGGTAACCTCAATATTAATGGTACTTCCCATTCAAAATGTTCATACCAGCTTGATTTGTTCGAAAACGGCTCTAACGATTTCATCCAAAATTGACATTTAAGCTTATGTATGTGAAGTTAACATAACTGCGTACTCAGTTTTCCGCTAAAAAAAAAAAAAATCGAATAACGATACTTTTGAATTTTGGACATATCTTGAAAACTATCCATATGGTCATTTCTAACTTAATGGAGAACTTAGATATTCTCTGTATTATCGTAAAATGGATATTTGAAAAAAGTAATTTTTTGAAAATTTAGTTTTCCTTGGCTTACCTATAAACGGCAAAAACGATTTTAGCCAAAATGCAAACTTAGAGTAAAATTGATATTTTCAAAATTATTGCGTCCTTAATTTTCAATTCGAATCATATCATATCATATTCATTTCTCGAAAACCCCATTTTCGATTTCGATAAAACTTTAAATACCAAGTAATGTTTACATCCCAAACATAAGCTTGCACTCGCTTTTCAGCTAAATATTTAAACAATAGTATTTTTCAAACTAAACATTGCAATATTTGGTAATGTTTTGTCTGCTAAATTTTACAAAAATGCTCCTACGATTTTGATCGAAATACATATTTAAGGTAATATAAGTATTCTTAATAAGTTTTTCCCAAAAAATCGAAAATCGGCGTGCTATAAATAGTTCTCATAAATGAGTACCCAAATCTTGATCTGTGTTCACATTTTAACGTTATATTATAAAATGTCCCACTTGCAATGAAAGTAAAATAAAAGCTACGCAAAACTTATTTTTAGCTTATATTTAATAGTATTGAAAATGCACCCTAAACATAAATCCAACAACTTGAGATTTATAAAGGGTGATTTTTTAGCTGGTTTGGTTTTGGCAACACTGGTTTTGACAGCTGACGTGTGTTTAGTACCTTGTGTCACTGTCAAACAGCTTCAGTTTGGTTTGCAATTTAACCATGGATCGTCTTACAAATGAACAACGCTTGCAAATTATTGAATTTTACTATCAAAATTCGTGCTCGGTTCGAAATGTTCATCGCGCGCTGCTTCCATTTTATGATCGGCATTCTCGACCTTCTGAGCAGTCTATTCGGAAGATTGTGACCAAATTTCGCACCAAATTTACTTTGTTGGACATTAAACCACCAACACGTTTACGTACTGTGCGTAGTGAAGAAAATATTGCGGCCGTATCAGCTAGTGTGACAGAAGACCGCGAAATGTCGATTCGGCGCCGTTCCCAGCAGTTAGGCCTTTGTTACAGCACTACGTGGAAAATTTTGCGGAAGGATTTGGGCGTAAAGCCTTTTAAGATACAGCTGGTGCAAGAACTAAAGCCAGCCGACCTACCACAACGCCGAATTTTTGGTGAATGGGCTCTTGGAAAGCTGGCCGAGGATCCGCTTTTTTATCGAAAAATTGTGTTCAGCGATGAGGCTCATTTTTGGTTGAATGGGTACGTAAATAAGCAAAATTGCCGCATTTGGAGTGAAGATCAGCCAGAAGCATTGCAACAGCTTCCAATGCATCCCGAAAAAGCCACTGTTTGGTGCGGTTTATGGGCCGGCGGCATTATTGGGCCATATTTCTTCAAAGATGATGCGAATCGCAGCGTTACTGTCAATGGTGAACGCTACCGAGCGATGATAACAAACTTTTTTTTGCCCGAAATGGAAGTTCTTGACTTGCATGATATGTGGTTTCAACAAGACGGTGCCACATGCCACACAGCACGCGAAACAATGGCGCAATTGCGAGGCGAGTTTGGTGAACAGTTAATTTCACGTTTCGGGCCGGTCAATTGGCCGCCTAGATCGTGCGATTTGACACCATTAGATTATTTTTTGTGGGGGTATGCCAAGGCTAATGTGTATAGGGACAAGCCCGCTTCGATTGACGCACTGGAAGCCAACATCCATGCATTCATTCGTGAGATACCGGCCGATATGTGTGAAAGAGTATGCCAAAATTGGACTCAGCGGATGGGCTACCTGAGACGCAGCCGCGGTCAACATTTGCATGAAATTATCTTTAAACATTAAATTGCAAGGTTCAAACTATCGATTCAAATAAATATTTCATTCATTTTTTCGAATTTTTTGTGTTTTTTTTTTAAAAAAAGTTCTAAACCTCTTAAAAAATCACCCTTTACAATCAGGCAACTCCCAATTCATTTGCACCAAAAATGTTGATGAACTAGAAAGTTACGTTCGACCCAGTCGTGCACTTCATTTTCACTTCAGTTGAATATTTTATTAAATTCATTTATGTTGTACGGATAATGCTTTCTGTGGCCGTATGCCTTACATTATTTTCGACTTACATCTAACCTCCTGCTTTGCCTCCTATTAATCTAGGAGCGTGTATGACTAAATGAATATATTACTTTCGATTCGAAAAGCTTGAAAACTTCATTTGGTAAAAGAAATTTGTAAGTAGAGATATAGGACTCGGACGCATAGGGAATCTGATATCAGAAATGTAAAAGTGTAGCGCGATTTCAATAATTTGTCCATGAATGGAAATTTTATGAAGAAATTGTAAGTCAATTGCTCGCTTTTTTTAAATACGTTGAAAGAGGTCGGGTTTCTGGTTACATAAATGGTAAAAGAAGACAAAAAAAAAACAGCCGTGAGTCCATTAGTACCATTTAAAATTTGTATGCGAGAATTCTGTTTGGAAAATTCACTTAAAGCTACAAACTTCAACTGTATGTAAACACTTACTTCCTCCTAACTTACTTATGGAGGCTTTATATAAATGTAAAAACTAATTTCATATGTTACATTAGAGCTTTGCATATAGTGAAGCGATCGGCGGGAAATGAGTTATTGCTATCTTAAGAAACCAACATTCAACGAATCTGGGAAAAAAACTACAAAAACACTTTTAGCACACATGTCAATAAAATGCTTCTAAAAAACACTTTCAGCTTATAAATAAATTAGGTGACACGAAATGTCTTGCTTACAACTTCGGTCAGGCAAGTTGGAAGTTGGTTGCAAGTCTTAACAAAACTCTAAAATGTATTGAGTAGTTCAGATTTAGCACTGACGAATTAGACTAAGGGATAGGGTGTTGAACAACTGCCGAAATGGGACCCAGGCTTGATTCTCAGTGCAACCCAACCCATGTAAGTATAATGTAAATTATAACGTGTGCGCAAATATAAACTGTATGAAAATTACAAAAAGATGAGAGAAACAAATAAAAAAATAGAAAATTAAAAAATACAATTAAAGACATTAAGATTTTTAATATTTTCATTTTGGAGCTTCTATTTATAATGCTTAGATAATCGTTTCGGTAAGGCTTTGTAGCAAACCCGAAGTAATAACCTACTGCTGATAAATACAAGTTAATACCCGTATTAAAGTGCACCAGAGGTATTTCGATTAGGCCTCATGCAGTCAATATTAGAAAAAAAATAGGCAATAGCCCCGATGGCCGCTTAACGAAGTCAAATTTTTACTTATACTGTGACATCAGTGGACGTTATGGGGGATGCCAAGCTTGGCTGCGCGAGTTCCTAAAGGGCAATGGTCCACATTTATTGCCGTTTATCTTGCGACATCTGGACGCATTCTGGCAAGGAACTTATTTGTTCTGGTTGTATAACAAGTTAGGCAAATCTGTTCTGTGCTGTTCTGTGCTTACCAGGCTAGTATAAAAGTCGGAATAAATTAAAACTTGTTTGAACAGAAATATACTCGTACCTACCCACTTCTGTTTCACCGCAATACATTTTGAACTAGTGACCGTTTGTTGACAGGGTATGCCATTGACCCATGTCTTTGTAAAATGATCAATAAGCATCGAAGGCCGGTTTGTCCTGGGCGGTTTTTTCAAATCAGTGATGATAAATTTGTCCTTTGAAGGTGGCCCTAGGTGTACCTACATACGATAAAAATCGAACTAGAATGTTCTTTCTCAGAATTGACCTCGAAGGGCGTTTAATTTGATTTGTTTTTTCTTATTTCCTGTGGGGCTACATAGTGTTAATCTATTGATGCCTTGGGCATAGGCAAGATATACTAAGAGATTTATAGTTATACCTGCCAAGTTAAATATTAACAAAATGGTTGACTGCAGAAAACAACACGAGCCTGACCATAGGCGCGAAATCATTTTGAAATTTATAGTTCATAAATTTGATCTTTCGAACAAAAGCACAAGAGCTTTTTTAATATTTGCAATTGAAGGTGCCAGCGTAAGAACCGGATAACTCGACTTTTTCAAAATGTTGGGGAAACTGAAAAATATTTTGACAAAACAAAATGGTATTTCTCATAAAAGCAATATAAACGTATTTTATAGTACAAACACATTTTAAAAATTCATATACTTAAGTACAAAAAAAAAAACATTTTTAAGTTTTGGAGTTGTCTTATTTTTGCACTGTTTGGTAAAAAATTAGTCAAAATCTTCCAACTCGGAGTCAACAGCTTCTCGAACGAATTCTTAAGACAATCACTATAAAAGGCTATATCGGCTTGAGGAACATATTTTTGCGCAAACACGATCAAGTCGTCGTACTTTTTAGAGTTTAATGGAAGACTGTTTGAGTATAGCAGATCAGGCCGGAAAGAACCACCTCACAAATTTGATTTTGTTTCGATATCTATAGTAAGATATCGATGCATGCAGATATGTGTACCGCTACCTTCATGACAGGACAGGTCTTAGTGTGTGCACTTCGAATGCTTTTGGCCGTATTCTCCACGACTCAGCTATGTACAGAGGTATCTGCATGAGTACAATCATTACGCACATACACTCAGAAAAAATAAATATTTTTACTGAGCAAACAACGGACAACTCCGGGAGTTGTCTCCGTATCAATGTATATTCTAACTCCAAAAGTGTATTACCCATACACTAGGTCAAACTCTCAAGAAGGTACGATGCATTGAAATTTGTAGCCAGTCAAATACACCGCCGGTTAGCTTATATAAAAAAGGTTAATCAAACCATATGTAGTATGTTATTAAGCTCATAAGATAAAATCAGGTCTGAATAATGATGGGTAAGAAAACAACTTTCCACAAAGACGGTGTCTTAGAGCCCATTAATGACCAGAGCAGAACAAAAATAAAAAGCTACAGGTATATCGTATATAGGAAACTGCCGGAGCCACCGATATCTTAAGATGCTCCGCACTCCGATGCTTCAAAAACGTATTAGATTTATGGTTTTGTAGGAATTAAATACTAAAAGAAATTGCTTTCCATCAGTGCACCTGTACGAATACATTTGGATGCATATGAGGACTATCCTCCGTAAAAGTAATCTAACTCATGAAAGTTGCCACAAATTATAATCATGCCACTTTTGGGCAAACTTTATCGATTCGCTTGTCGAAGAAGTTCAAAAGCAAAGGTAGGCGTACATCGTGTAGTTTAGAATTAGTTTCCTAATATTTCAGAAACCTACACTCACTTGTTGCAAAAGTGGAACAGAAGGAGTGGAGGGAGTTTTCTTAAAGTTTCCATAAAAATATTTTTTTTCCTGTTTAGCTTGTACTCTCTTCTAAAATAATGTTCAAAGGTAACTCATAATGAGGGGGAGGGAAAAAAAGCTCAATGGTTTCCTGAACTCACGCCTTTATCTTGGTTGATTTTATGTCAGCATTTTAGGGTTAGCGTTAGACTCAGGTAAAAGTTTGCCTCAGTCAGACTTTTCCTGTTTTCGCCTTTCCTTTTCCTTTTTTTTTGTTCTTTTTTTTGTTCTTTTTTTATTTGTTCGTCTCTGTTGAGCGTATAAAGTTTCGCTACTTAGAAAGAAAGTTTCAAATTCCAAAAGTACTAGCAGCTACATATATACTCAGTGGATATATACATCCATATCTACTGCATACCAGGGCCTTTGGTATGAAATTTCGTTCGGCAGCACCGAGTCCGAGGTGTTGTTGCTCTGGCTTGGGTGTGCTGGGAGCAGTGGAGCTGTTCCCTCAGCAGGAGGGATTTTATTTATTACCATTAAAATTATTTTACCTTCAGTAAGGGATACAAAACGGTAGTAATAAATTTGTTAAAGGAGAGCATTGAAACATGAATGCAGTTTGAAGAATGGTAGTGGGATTGTATTCACCCACGCGAACCCTCCTATTGAAGGATGTAAGGGTGTTGGAATATATAGAGCGGCCAGACTCTTGTAACGTTAATTAGGCGAAGTGAGAAATATATTCCTCACCCAGTTGCGGACTGTGTGGTAGGTGTCAATACTAACTCGATATACCTAGGGGAAGCAGATGGAGTATGTATTATTCTGTCATGTGGCTTGGCATATGTGAGTCTAGAATCCTTCGCTGAAGGTCATTTATAGTGCCATGAGCTTCTTTGAGCTAGTTGAATTATTGCGGGAAAATAAAGCGATCCCCCTTTTTGGTAAGCATTTCGTTTGGGTATTTTTTTTAAATGTTAATTTATATTCTGTACAGGTATAGACGGTGGAAAGGGAAAAAATATAAAAAAACTCATTTTGCATAATTTAAAATGTAAAATGGAAGAGAACTACATGAATTACCAAGAATCTTCGGAGTAGGTATTTTGGAGCCGTGCAGATAGGTGGACCTTACATGTGTCAATAATGAACAATTATTGTTGACCACACACTGAACGCGGCTATGGAAATCGAATCTTCAAGAGGTTAGAAACTAATTAACCAAGCTATTTTTCATATGTGGCTATAATACTTGAATACTCTTAAGAGTCCTTACCCCTTGTTCGCCTGTGAGGCATAAACTAAATAGGGCAAAAAGAAGCGTCCAGACCAGAATTGAAAAAAAATACCCTTCCATTGGCACAAATAATAGTCTTCTGGTGATTCTGAGAAGATAATTTCGCTTCTGGATTTGAAGTCAGTATCCACTTATGAAGAATATAGCGCAATTCATGTATTTTATTTCGTTGGATTTTAGAATGGTGGATGCTCGAGTAAAACCATTGTAAAATATAGAGACTATAGTACCTACTATCATCAACAAGAAAATTTTCTTGGGCGGCTCCCTCGTCAGATGGCGTTGCTGTCTTGCTTAGCTTCTTGTAGAGCCAAAATAGAGAGGAATAATCACACTTGCGATTAGTGAACCGAAACAGTTGGTTGGGGATGGTAGGGTAGGTAGGTAGCAAATAAAGGGATACCCTCCACTGCATCCAAGTCATGCAAAATGTAAGGCATGTGAGGTAGTACGTAATAACATTGAACAGGTATAGGTACAGGTCAACAAATAATAAAAATCAGCTTTTCAGTAATCTAATTAAAATTATACCTGTTGTTACCTGTTCAAGGGAGATTTCTAGAAAGTGATTCTATTGTAAAAATAGTATAGGTGTGACATACTTAATAACAAAGTGGTTTAATCGTCTTCGGAGAAGTAGCAGAAATACTTGACCGACATAGTACATTTTTAATACCAAGCTGACAATGATAAAAACAAGTCCTTTCACCAAATTTCATTCGCCTCTGTCAATTCCTTTGGGCGCTATCGTGCTTTCAACAGACAGACAAACTTGGCTAAATCGATTCAGAATAAGATCCTGATTCAGAATATATATGCTTTATGAGGTCTCCGGTGACTCCTTTTTGGCGTTACAAATGTAATGACAAAGTGAATATTACCATCCTGTGGAGGGTAAAAAAAAGTTTGAATAAAAACGTTCGCATTGGGTTTACGTTGTTACAACCGGTATATATGCTATTCAGAATAAAATTCGGTACTTATTTTAGATATACTATTTAAAACACCAGCAATATAGGATTGATCAAGATAGTAATCCTTTTTGCTTTTGGATTACGGAATCATAACACCTGGGAGTGGGAGACGAACATTTACATCATGGAAACTTTGGTCCACTTCTTAAAATAACAAGTTCGCTTGGTGTTTTTGAAATTTATTTAAATATTTTAAAATGCCTCCATATGATACTAGCTAGATCTGTTCTCGTTTGATGGAAGCGAAAATGAAGACAATATGAAAGAAAAAGAATTGGATAAATAAACCACTTCAATGTCAGGAAGCTGCATTACGGAGATCGCCAGTCTTTCGGATACTCCGTTGATAAGTAAGCTATTGTACCTTAACTCAGAAGTACATGCTTCGTCGAATCGACGATGTTCGTTCACATTTTGCCGTTTTTCTTTCGTATCTTGGTTTGTTTTGTCCTCGTTTATTATTATTATATCATTTACGTCCATAACATGATTCAAACAAAACAAAAGCCCCTCAATCGTGCTTGTTTTATGAAAAAATTGAATTTTGCTCTTGTCGAAAATCACTTAACCGATAGACTGAAAATATCAACTTTCACTACGCATCGGTGCGAAATAATATGAAAAAAGCAATGCCAACTTTAAGAGAGTACTGAAGAAATAATTTCTGAAAGAAAACTAAAGATTTGGGCAGTGCAAAATGTAATATTAGCTTGTGTGGGCAGCACAAAATAGATCTTTGTGCCCCTTGTATTTAATTTAACCTCATTATCATGAAAACTTGCTCTTTTTTAGTTTATTATAATACTTCTTAGATGCACTTTTAATGAACTATATGTCCCAAATTTTTTTTTTCAATTTTAATATGGAGTATTTTGTAATGCATACCAAATGAAATAAAACTAAAAAAAAAATACATTTTTAAGTAAGTTATAGAAAAAATGTATGGTTTTGTATTTTTTTGTTATGTATAAACTTAATAAGTGAAAAAAAATCAACTTCCAAATTTACATAGGTCATACTCCTTTCTCTCTCCTCTTTGTCATAATCACTAATAGAACCAAAATTTGGGGTTGTAAAGTGCACGAAATACATATAATTTGTCCAGAGGCACCGATAGATCGACGATTTGGTTTTCTTAATTATTCATTAAAATGCATTCAATTATATTCCTGCCAATCTAAGCACAACTTACAACCACAGGTTTTGAATTAGGCTGCTGTAATTTTATCATCCGTAGACAAATTATAATGCTATCAATAAAAGCCAATGACTCCATATAGTCCATGCTATAAAACTTAATTACACCTACATCCATGGAGGAGGAGGTACTTAAAATTTGCGATTTTCACTTCTTGTCGACACCACACAAAAGAGCCGGACAACGAATGTGCTACTATCTAGATAAATTATACCAATTAATTTAACCACAAAGAAATCTACTTAATTGGCTCCCCATTTGTATTAATTGAATAGGATTCCCAATATTATCCGATGCCAGGCTACAATCGAAAAAGGCACCCCAAGGACTCGTTGCTTCGTTTTGGGAGCTATTTTTTGGGAGTGTAAAATAAATGCGTAATCTTAAAGAAAGTAGTCCTGCCCTGTCTTACCCTTCGAAAGGAATCCAAAAAGGGCTAATGGCTAACAATTATTTTTAATTTCCCTCACTTTAAGGCGGATACCTCTCATCGCCATGCAACAAATTGTGCGATTTAAATTGTTCGCAAGGAGATAATTCTGTTAAGAGGTGATAGTGTATAATATCTTCCCCAGGTTTTGCTGTTCAATTCAAAGTTAAACAGACTCCGGAAGTAGCCTCTGCCCCTTGGATCCTTGCGGGAGTAATGGAATGGACGTAGAGAGGCAGTTGAGAATGTCCCTCAGTAAGGATGGGTTTTGTTTGTTTAATGCTTAGTCCAACTGAAATTAAATCATCTTCCTACAAGGACACCAATTTGTTAGCTCAATTGATTCTGTGATCAACGGTTGTTTCTTTGTATACAAGCCATACAACCAGTGGCAGTTCCAGCATATCTTAGGTTCTGAGTAGGCGGCCATTTAAGGGAAAGAATTGAACTACGTAGCAAACGCTTGTTGTTGGACTGTTAACATTACTCTACCTGCGGTCTTTGTGGTGCAATTTTTTCGGTTGGAAGTCCCCTTATCCAATAGATTGATTTACCGAATCAACGTTAAAAGCTACAACTATGGGATTGCTTGTGCATGTTGTAGAATAGTTTCCCGATAATTAGGTATCTAAAAGATGAAGCATTGGAAAGGAAGGGTCAGAACAGAATACGTTTATGGTTTATAATCGAATAATCGAAAGTTTTCCTAGGCATTGAGACAGCTTGCACCATTAGTAAAAAAAGTTAACTAAAAAATTAAGTATACTTACAGCTACTTTCAGTTCCACTCATAAAAGCCACCTAGTCAACCGGTCGCTTTACTATTCGGTGAGTAAGGGACTTTACGAAGCAGTTTTTTCTTTTAATAAAAACGTTTATTCCACAAACTAGTAATTTGATATTTCAGTACAAAAAATCATACTAAGTGAGAACTGCTCCAAGATTATAAAAAAAAATTATCATTAGTTCCTTACGCCTATTATCCTGCTCGCGCAGGACGTAGTGGGATTTGTCCTGAAAGTTCAAATGAAATGGAATGGGAATGGAATGATTTAATTTGTGTTAAAAATCGTAAAAATAAAAGTCTTTGAGAACATTTTTATATTTAAAAGCTATTTCACCACAAATATCGGTACATATGAACATATTTCTGGCTAAATGTGTCTACGCTCTCAAACATCAGTGTTGATTCAAATCCTTGGAGCAGTCAAATCGGTTTTAAACCACTACTTACATGAAAAGCATTGCTCATATTTGATCATAGGTAATGTCGCAGTTTATGTCTCGAATTTGAAACTGCGTTTAGAATAAATATATTTGTAGCGAGAAAGTTAAAAACAGAAATAACCACAGAATTATGATCCTTCCTACGATGTAGGTATATTCCTTATACTTTATACATCCTTTTGACATTTGCAGGAAATTTAATGAAATACACCACAATATGCACGACACGATATGAATTATTCATTCATCAGCCTTTAGTTTATTTGAATCACAATTGCGACATACCTATAAAAGAAACTGCAGACAGTGGGTGCTTCCACCTACAAGCAGTAAATATATAGGTGCACTATAGGCACCTGTATATTTACAAATTGATGGGGTGAAATTTGTTATGATGGTGTGTATGGAAATTTCGTCTGTTTATATTTTACTTTTTTTTATTGAAGAGGACGAGTATGAACAAATATTGGTGATATCAAATTGGCTGGTATGCTTGATGAGAGTTTTCAGGTTGAGAAGCTTTTAACTTTTTTGCACTGAAGTTTGTTTTTGTATCAACAGTTGGTTTTTGGCACTTTCAAATAGAATAAATATTATGTTGGTAGGTATAGGTGAATGTCAATTTGAGGCAAAACTAAAGATTCTTGAACAAAATTTAGGGGAGAGAAAATGGGCACGAAAAGAAATTTCGATTTCGTGATAACAATTTAATAGGAAATTCCCTAAGTGGAGGTTATAATTCAGTGAAATTAAACTGTAACACGAAATTTTTGAAGTGCGATGCGCTTCAAAAGTAACCATTTTTTCTGATTTGCTGTCCTTTCAGTTTCGACAATCCACCACAAGCCAATTTGTAGCTGTTTTACATTGAACCGGATACCGAATTAATCTCCAACAATTTTACATTTAAAACGACCAATACTGGAGCTAGATTTTTGATGTCGTTTCATGTCAAAGGGGTATTGACTGTAATATTTCTTCTAGGCAAGCACAAATTATCAGACCTCATTTGTTCAAGAAATGCCGTACTCGAAAATAAATACATTTTCATTTACAGATGCATTTACATCAATCGGAAATTTGTTTGCTTCACCAATTGAATGCAACGGGTAAGAGTCAATTTCAGTTCAATTCAATTCAGTTTGGTAAATTCAACTTAATTTCTTTTACCATTAATAATAACATAAATTCTACAGAGTAAGACCTTGCATCCTCTGGGACAAATGAAGAATTCTGCCCCCTATATTACAACTAGCCCCGCCATGAAATTTTCCACACAGAATACTACGAATTAAAAACCTGGATTCATACTTTTATACATACACAAAAATAACCAAAAGATAAACAACCGGCACTGTATTACTTGAGTGTGAAAAGCAATAGGTACCAAAAATACAAAAAGAAAATCTAAAAGTTCAAATCATCCAATAAGGTACGGCTTAAACTGACAATGAATACAAATCTTATGTAGGCACGTCGTTTGCTTTCACGCGACCCTTAAATTTTTAAATGTTACAACTCAATCCTATAACGTACAACACCGACTTTCCCTACCTATGATCCAGGAGAAATTAGAGATGGCACGGGCCGTGTTGCGGCATCAGGGCCCGACGCGACGCCGGCGCATCACCCGGTCCAGCGAAGAGCGATAAAATATTACGGTAAAATAAAAGCAAGGCATTTTGTCTCTAGCGTCTCCAAATTGTCGGACACGTAGGTTCTGACAGTTTGTGTATTTTTGTGACAATATTACACAAATTAGTAAACAAATATTTGTGCATACACGGTTTTTAATAATTTTTTTCACAGCCCAATCAAAAAGCATCACCTTCCTAAACAGTGCTCCGGAAAATCAATGTCTACTGTGCTACCGAAAAAAACTTTCATAGATTAGTACCATAAATACCCGATTGGACAATAGAACGAAAATGTGCTTCCTAGTTTGTTTTAGAGTTAACGTCTGACTAAAATAATCTTGCTGCAATAACAAAAAGAACAGAATGTCTAAGCACATCATCCTGCCGCAAATGGAAAATCAAATGTCACACAAACAATAGGAGTATGATATTCAATGGAATACCATGACTGGTACTCTCATTTCCGAAATAAGCAACAGGATGTGTCGACATACTACAATAGGAATTGAATTTTCCAAGACATCTTTTGGGTAGCATTCATATCCTTTTGCAGGATGTGAGCATCCTACTTGTGCCAGAAGGAACCTCTTCACAGATACTGCACAATCAACGTAAGTATGTAGTTACGTATGCGAACTTCATGTGGCAAAGGATGTGGCTATCAGAATGGATCAAGGATATACAGTACATGGAAAATATGTGAAATACAATCAAACAGTAACAACTCAACTAACAAAAGGAGTAGACAACATTTCGTGATCTCGTAAAAAATGTAACACCCCGAGGACCAACAGTGTGCAATTCTATTATTGACACATTTTAATACAGATTTCATTTCATGTACAGTGTTGGCGAATCAGGTTCATAGCACTCATGCTGTTCCATTGAAGTTAGTATGCACATTATATTAATTTCTTTTAATGGATTTCGAATATGTTTCGAACGGTGCCACATGAGTGCCGGAAAATGATTTGCGCTTATGCGGGAGATTTATTATTATTTAATTGATCATTTCGACAAAACTTTAATGCAGAACACAAGGACGTAATGATCTTTGGTAGTCTTTCCAACAAAAAGTACGTTTCGACCCATATACTATATAATTACTAAAATTCGGCCATCAACCTGGAATTGCGCACTGCATACAGACAGGGCCGGAATTAGAGGTCTGGAGTCCCCTACTTATTTTCCAAATAAAATGCACAATATTCAATAAATAATTTATTGTTAAACCAAGTTAATTCTTTTAACAAAAAAAAACACGTCTTAATAAAATCAAAAACAAGAATTATGCGAAATTAAATTTCAGCGCTAACAAACTTTTTTAGACGAAAAATCGTTGATGATTTCGTTGAAATTAAGTTCAAAGAGCAAATCACTTTCAATGTTCAGGAGAGAAAGCTTTGATAGACGGTTTTGTCCCATCGTAGTTCGAAGTCTATTTTTTCTATCTAAGTTTCTTTTTGAAAATGAGTGCTCTCCGGTGCAATTCGATACCATTTAAACCAAATACATTCTTAGTGCTATTTGAAGGCTTGGAAATGTAGCCCTGAAATTTTGATCTTCGAGAATTTGTTTGGGTACGGAACCTTAATATAATAGTTAGAAATAATTAAAAATAGTTAAAAATCAATATTCTTTACAAAATAGTCAACAAAGACTATTTTGATAATTACTATACAGTTTTTGCAAAATAACAATTGAGTTGTAAACATTGAATATTGCATAAGTTTTTTGCTGTTCAGTAGTAAATGAAAATACAAACAAGTACATCAACCGCATAAAAATATTTCTAAATCCTTCTTGTACAAATTTGTAATTTTCTTTGTGTAAAATAAAATGGTTTTATTTAGATCAGATGCTGTACCAAAAACTAGGAAAAAATAAGAACTTTGTACTAACTATACATAAAGTAAAGAGCTTTGTTAATCATTAAGTCAATTTTGATTTTATTTGTATCAAAATAACTATTAATAGGTTTATGTAAATATTTACAAAGTATTTTGAAAACTTTTTAGTATAGTTAAATCTAACAACGTGCATGGCTAAATATTACTTTTTTATATGTTAATATTATATACATAATGTGCTTTAATAGTAAACGTTGGCTATTAGGAAGCTGATTTTGGGAAAACTTTAATGACAATCATAGTCTCAATTACTTATTTTTAAATAGTGTTCCTGATTCCTTTTGTAAAAAAAGTTAAACTCTGAGTGTATGTGGTACGGAGGGCAACACAAATACTTATTTAAAAATTCGGATTTATGCCGTAGCACGAGGGTGTAATCTGTGATGTATATTTCAAACGTTCATTCCAATTTTTAAGGAGAATTTACGACAAAAAACACCTAATAGAATCAACATTACGTATGCTTGGCGTCCGATCTATAGACTGACATTTCTAATTTCCCTATCCAAAACACCCACTCGAAATGCCCACGAAATGTACAAAATCACCGTGGGTACATTAACTTTTATGTGGCGGGAATAATAAGAACCTGGTTTAACTGCGCCCACGGTTAAAACATTTCTTAAACTCTAACCTTTAGGGACTGCTATCACAAACCGGGAAAACGTCTAACATGTACACACTGGGGCCAAAGACAACACAATTATTTTATTAATGTTTTCAAAAGCATCCTGCGTGGTGGAACACGTTCTGAAAATAAATTGTGCAAAAGCAAACAAAAGACATAATTATGTATTAATTAAACGGTTTTCGCAATGTGCAATGTGTTGGCGGCATAAAAAGGAATGGTTTGGAAACAGAGCGAACTGTTCTATTTAAAATAATGCGCATAAAGCTGGAGAACGGATTTGTCACTTTTGCTTTACCTTTGATTATTAGGTTTTTGTTTTTTGAATGAGTGGGAGATGAAATGCCCTGTGACCTATAGAATACCTATGACTGGCAGACGCACGGAATGAAAGTTATCTTTTGAGTTTGAACATAATGGATCGACCTGAATTTTAATTGCACTTTTGGGAGCAAGGATTATAAATCGCTTTAGAAAGATTTAGAATTGGAACAACTCAATTTGAATGTTATCGTATTTACGAAAATATTTTCGACAAATGCAGCCACCTTACCGAGCCTCTATTTGACATGAAACTAAGGAGGGAAAAGTATAGACACTGGGTGACATAACTTTACACTGAAAATATCATTCATAACACTTTATAATTGAAAACGAACGAATGTTTCCGGACATACTAATCAACCGACCTCGTCCTGGCAGTGAAAGCGGGACCAATTTGTAGGGTGCGGAGAGAGAGCTATACATGTGCTGTAAACTCCGATTAATCTATGTGCATTATACATATAACTTTTTGTTGGCACCTTTCACACATGCTTTGTTTTTTTCATCAAAAAACTTGCGAATTTCGGAACTAATATGGGCAAAGTACGTATACGTTGATTATGGAAAATATCTGAAATAAAATTAATATTTATCAATAATATTTATAGTCTACTCGATTCGGTGCCTTGACATAAGACCAAGTAAAGGGTGATTTTTTAAGAGGTTTAGAACTTTTTTTAAAAAAAAAACACAAAAAAATCGAAAAAATGAATGAAATATTTATTTGAATCGATAGTTTGAACCTTGCAATTTAATGTTTAAAGATAATTTCATGCAAATGTTGACCGCGGCTGCGTCTCAGGTAGCCCATCCGCTGAGTCCAATTTTGGCATACTCTTTCACACATATCGGCCGGTATCTCACGAATGAATGCATGGATGTTGGCTTCCAGTGCGTCAATCGAAGCGGGCTTGTCCCTATACACATTAGCCTTGGCATACCCCCATCTAATGGTGTCAAATCGCACGATCTAGGCGGCCAATTGACCGGCCCGAAACGTGAAATTAACTGTTCACCAAACTCGCCTCGCAATTGCGCCATTGTTTCGCGTGCTGTGTGGCATGTGGCACCGTCTTGTTGAAACCACATATCATGCAAGTCAAGAACTTCCATTTCGGGCAAAAAAAAGTTTGTTATCATCGCTCGGTAGCGTTCACCATTGACAGTAACGCTGCGATTCGCATCATCTTTGAAGAAATATGGCCCAATAATGCCGCCGGCCCATAAACCGCACCAAACAGTGGCTTTTTCGGGATGCATTGGTAGCTGTTGCAATGCTTCTGGCTGATCTTCACTCCAAATGCGGCAATTTTCCTTATTTACGTACCCATTCAACCAAAAATGAACCTCATCGCTGAACACAATTTTTCGATAAAAAAGCGGATCCTCGGCCAGCTTTCCAAGAGCCCATTCACCAAAAATTCGGCGTTGTGGTAGGTCGGCTGGCTTTAGTTCTTGCACCAGCTGTATCTTAAAAGGCTTTACGCCCAAATCCTTCCGCAAAATTTTCCACGTAGTGCTGTAACAAAGGCCTAACTGCTGGGAACGGCGCCGAATCGACATTTCGCGGTCTTCTGTCACACTAGCTGATACGGCCGCAATATTTTCTTCACTACGCACAGTACGTAAACGTGTTGGTGGTTTAATGTCCAACAAAGTAAATTTGGTGCGAAATTTGGTCACAATCTTCCGAATAGACTGCTCAGAAGGTCGAGAATGCCGATCATAAAATGGAAGCAGCGCGCGATGAACATTTCGAACCGAGCACGAATTTTGATAGTAAAATTCAATAATTTGCAAGCGTTGTTCATTTGTAAGACGATCCATGGTTAAATTGCAAACCAAACTGAAGCTGTTTGACAGTGACACAAGGTACTAAACACACGTCAGCTGTCAAAACCAGTGTTGCCAAAACCAAACCAGCTAAAAAATCACCCTTTATAAGGCGAAATCTGAACATGACGCTTTGTAGAAGTAAAGTGTAAAAGTGAAGGGTATTTCATTGAGGACCTGACAACTTATCTATATATATAAAATACAATATTTGTATGTTTGTCCTGTTGACTATTGTGATAGCAACAGTTTTAAAACACTGCAGTATCCCATATGTTACAGATTTGAATAATCAGGAAAAAAATGGGCGTGATCGGACCAGTGGGCGTTTCAGCACCCATACAAAGTAAATATTTAATATCATATATCTACAGTTCTATAATAGCCAGAGTCTTAGAAATTTGTGCACGTTGGTTATATTATGAATAGTCATGGGAAAATTGGCCGGGATCATACCAGTGGGCGTGGCAGCTCCCATACAAACTGAATATTTAGCTCATATACAAAATCAATATTAATATTAAATATCTAGGGTGGCAAATGTAAAGGAGAAGAAGTGCTGATACCACGAATTCCAATGATTTCAACCGATTTACCCTTTGATTTCAAGCGATTACAGTTTCCAGTGCGTCTTGCTTTCGCCATAACCATCAATAAGGCTCAAGGCCAATCGCTAAGTGTTGCTGGTTTGAACTTAGAAAATTCCTGTTTTTCGCACGGCCAATTATATGTTGCTTGCTCTAGAGTTGGAACGCCAAAAAATCTTTATGTTTACACACCTACCGAAAAAACTCAAAATATTGTTTATCCGCTAGCATAAAGAAGTTAATAAATAAACAAAATTCTCTTTTTTTGCAAACACACTTATTTCATTTTATTAGCGTAGTAGCACATGCAGGGTAGGGTAAAGGCGGGGGATATGGTATACTTTTTTTGTTTCTTTAATATTTTCCTAATTATAAGACTTTTTTCAACGAAACTCAAACTCAAATGCTCTTTATTAAATTGATAACATAAATATTAAGAAACTAAGTAACACAAATATTTCTTCAATCATCAAAATAAATAATACAAAAAACATTACAAAAATTCCTATAGGGAGGGTGATATGGTATACCCTATCGGGTGAGATGGCGAATTATTGTTTTTTTAAGTTTTCATTGCCTCATTTGTAACAAGTAGGTATTTTTTATTATGTGCATGTATCATGCGGGACCACTTTTGACAAATTAAGCACTGTTACCAGTGATATTTTTTTGTGGTAACATTATAATCTTCGCCACACCTGCGCAGAGTCCTTCTTCAAAATTCTCTGGATCATCATCACCAGATTCGTCATGATACGGAACATTCAGGCTTTCCTCAGAGGATGACGAAAAAGTATCAGTATGGCGTGATCTCTTCTTCGAAATTTTATATTTCTTCAGAGTTTTTGGTAGCTTTTTATTTCTTTTCAGGTATGCTACATGTGCCATATCACCCTCACAAAAATGCGCCATATCCCCATTTTCGACTAAAATCGACCATACCCGCATAAAAAAACTAACGTGTTTGTATATTGCTCTTTATACATGCACGTGGTGAAATATTATTTCCACCGTACTTTTGGATAAGAACGGCGAGCAGTCTCCAATAACTTACCGTAAAACCGAAGCACAAAGTAGGCTGGAAAATTTTTTTCAACGTAAAAAAAACGCAACATTTTTTATTTTATTTTCTGTATGCACAGTATTAAACTCAGCATGACAAGATGTTCACTCCAGAGACAATACTGAGACCACCAACTCCGGCCGATTTCCCGTTACTTGCCTACAAGCTAAGTGCGTTAGTATTGTTACATAGAAATTCGTATTGACAAATGTCATGTAACTTCAAAAATTCCGGCTCACCAACACGCTCGCACCTTGCATATGCCACTTCCGTTGTGGCCAAAGCTGCTGACAGTGTTCATAAAATTTTGTCCGTTAAATTTGAAATTATTTATATACGTGTGGATAGTATTTTTTTTAGGAATAAGTGTACATTTGCTTAAAATATTTATGAAAAATTAACAATGTAGATTAGTTGAGGAAAAATGAAAACATTTTGAGCAAATGTTCTTCATTATTTAAAAAAAATGTACACACAAGTTAATGATATCCAAAAACGGAAAATACACAACCATGTTTAATATGTTTTCAGTATATAAAACATATATTTTAGATAATTTTACTAACCAACCAAACCAAATTATTCGCCTTTTAACAATTTATAATAACTAACCAATGGCGTTCAGTAATAAAAAAATGTGGTATTCCAATCGGTAATTATTCTTATTCTAATCGGTAATTACGTGTCACGGTGTCTCAAACGAAAGAAAATGAAGGCTATAAATGAAATAAAAGAAGAATGTTGAAAAGCTACACTTATGAGAAACGGTATTCGAAATGTTTTTAATGAAGTCTGAGCAAAGGATAGTGAAAAGTCGTTACCAAAAGCTTGCGTCGCTATTCAAAAATACTGAACCTTTTTGTAGGAGCATTATTATAGACGATAGGTTTAGTTACTCAGTATTTTTATATTGCAAATGCAATTCAAAACCTACCAAGTGGTAAATCCGAAATAATTTTTTGGGTGGCACTTTGAGTTTTGTGCCATCATGCAGCTTCTCATTGTGCACTTTCACATGACAGTCATGTAATGTCGTTTTCGATTTGGCTTTTCAGGTTTTGATCTGAGTTTTCATATTTCTGCTGCCAAATCGAAGATAAAATCCAAATTTTATTGGATCTCGTGTATATTAAGTTGGCCGGGAAAAATATTATTTTCACTTGCACTGGAAAACCATTTCATTGATTTTTACACATTTATAGTAGGTAACGCATTTCGAAACAATTTAATGTAAAAAATCGTTTCCATACGCGAAAAATTAGTTAATAAGTAATTCAGTTAAAAAGCAATCCTTCCAACGATAAACAATTCGTAACCGCCAGCTGTGTGTCATTCACATTGGTATTAGTGAAAGTATGTGTAAATCGGAGAAAAATCGAGATTTCCCAAAAGTTCCTCAGATAAAAAAAAATTGATTTTTTTTGGCAAATCGAACATGAAAAGCAATCTCGATCAAATAAAAATTGATATTTTCTCAAAAAAATGTATCTTTTTGCGCAAAACCAAGGACTCAAATAGAGTTTTTCGTCTATTTTTGGTACTTCCAATTTTTAAACCGGAAGATATATATTTCGCGTTTGATATGTAATAAAATGTAAAAGAAATGGTAAAATGTTTTTTAATGACTTTTTAATCTATTTTAAAAATCAATGGATAGGGAAGGTAAATGCTAATTTATTCCTCTTAGGGAACTTAGGTGACGCGAAATATACTCATACGAAATAATTGCTCTATATAAATAGGTAATTTAATTTATATTTTATAAGTTTTTAAATAAAATTCTTTCGAAGTTTGAAATTATTACCCTCCCAAATTCTCAAACACGAAAAAGGTTTGTTCACAAAAATAAATTTGCGCGAGTTTTCTTTTAACTGCATCTTTCACGTTTTAATTTCAATATTTGAAAGCACCTTTGTGCATTTCTGTCTTTGGCTCGCGAATGAAATGAAAATTCTTTTTAAATTTCTTGATACTCAATCGGACGAAGAGCGAGTCAAATCGAAAGAGTTCAGTATGTCCTTAGATGGAACTTTCGACATTTTTGAACCTCCAAAGAAAAAAATTAAGGACACAAAAGACCAAATTGAAATAATTTTGGCGAAGTTAGACAAAAGAATTACTCAATCAACGACCACATGTCGAATGAGAACAACAACATGTTAACTGAAGAATCCGGCAAGTTAGAGAAGTGTCAGGAAGATGAAGATACTTTGGAAAACCAGCAAATTTTCCATCGATGTGCCGATTCTTTGCATAATTTGCAATCAGTGGCTTTATTTTCCTGTAGCCGTGCAATAATTTAAAATTATGTTTAAATTGTTATGCACAGCAGTCGGAAAAATATATAGAAAATACAATGCCCCATTCTCTGTCCAATTTGTCGAGAAATTGTGAATGAAACAAAAATTAATAGTTCGCATGTTTTTTGCTAAATTCTGTTAATATACATAATTTTATTTAAAAAATCAATTGAAAACGTCAATTTTTGTCTTCATTTTGTCCATAATAATTTTAATGGTTAAAGCGTATATTAATTGGGTAAGCAAAATCAGATGCGCAGTAGAAAGTGACATAAAGCCAAATTTGGCTTATGTCGCTTTATCGAAGTGTCATTAGGCCGAATGCTGAATTTGGCCTTATGTCACTTTCACAGAGCGTCATAAGGACAAATTTTTAGATTTGGCCTTATGTCACGGCACCCATGATTCCACCACAAAAATGTCATTTGCAAACAAAAACAATTTAACACAAACTCTACACATCATCCAAAGCAAATTCTTTTGCAGCATCTACTTGGCGTAAGTTCGTATATTATTTTGCAATGTGATGCAATTCATACCGCCTTAAAATACATTGTGTTGGCGAATGTTTTTGGCATTCTGAAATTCTGCCGATGTCTTGGGCAAATCACACTAAGGTGCATTGAATTTAGTTTCTCGCGATCTTTCTTGATACACCAATGTAATCGTGATTTATGATTCTGAGTTGCTCGAGAAGCTAAGCACTTCGAATCCGAGGTTATATTTTTCATGTAACACACACGCATTTAAATTGCGTGTTCATTATAAATGTGCCTTCAATAAATGAGCCAAATAGGACACCTCAAGAAAAAAACAATCTAACATTTTGCCCTCGAATGAGTTAAAATGTTGTTCATTCGGTTTTTCCAGTATATGTATATAGATGTATATAAATACTCTCTAATAACACATAAGCCATCCAAGCTTATGGTTGAAAACCGAAAATTACTAAGTGTCATAATTTCAGATTGTACATAAGTCAATTACCAACTTTGGTTAACCCTATAATTAACTGCTCGGCTCCCACTGGGGATTTGCAACAAAACTCCATTACATCATCAATCAATATCAGATATACTTCGTACTCTCATTGCATTATGACACATCAGCTAACAAATTGAATAACAATTGGGGTTGGACAATAGCTGGTGATGGGGAGGGTGTCGAAGTTTATACATGACATACTTGTGGCTACCCTTTTGTGAAGTCATCTCGCTGCTTGGGTCTTGTGTATGGCTGAGGATATTTTATCAATCAATTCCCGAGTCTTTTTACGACACCTGCTACTCTAGTATATGTTGTACAAATTGATTTTTCCTCTTCCCCACAACCATGGCGATGATTCGCAATTTCTTATGGAAAATGAAAAAGTTCATTTCCTCATGTGATGATAAGTAAATCTTTGAAATAAAAATGTTGTAAAACTTCGAAAGGAAAAAAAAAGGGAGATTTATTGTGTTCATTTTATTTTATGATGTATTCATCAACTTTAAAGGACTTGCATAATATTACCTAATAAAATAAATTTATGAGGCTTATCGCAATCTGATTACTGATTACTAGGCACTCTGATTCAAACAGTAAAATACTTACTTGCTAACCTATAAATTAAAAATTTTTAAATTGAGACGCAGTTGCCTGACAACGACTAATTAAAGTTTGTAGTCCCTAAAGGTCAGCATCAGCTAAAAGCAATAATGAAGAAAGGATAAGTAAAGCCAACAGCAACAGCCAACACGAGAGACTTGCGAGCTTTTTTAAAGCCTCAAAAGATTCTAAAGAGCTCAGTACTTCTCAGACAACTGCCTGCAGTAAATAACCCAATCTAGCTGAGATCTTTTTCTATTTGTGCACGTTTGAATTTTTATAATTATTTTTTTTAATTTGTAACCTAGACAAATACAAATTCAAAAGTCTTAGGCCCGGTTTGTTCAACCTTGGTTATATTTAATCATCGGTTATTCCAGCTGGTAATCATCGAATGTGTTTGTTCAGCAGAATATTAGCCAGAGAATCTACGGTTTGGTTAGTTAACCCAAGAAATAGATAGCCAGCCGATTTTGCGCGGTCAACGAGACTTAACCATTGATTTTCAAGAATTTCGTTTATTCTAGATTTTGTAACGACTTCGTAGGTATTAGTTTTGACGTATCTGCTATACAACAACTTTTTGTAGAATATTGCGAGCAATCTTGTGCGGAAAAAATACAAATAATAAAATAAATAAACTTATATATAACGCAAGATGGAGCGAAGGCTCTGACCAATAAAATCTATTCGGTTAAGTTAACGTATTCAACTGACAGATGTATACAATACATTGCACGCCATTCTATGGAAGGTGAGGGGACAGACTGGTTCCCAACCTAAGCCGGATGAATTACGATTACTTTCAACATTTTTGTCCTTTGACAGTTTGCATAAATTGAGGAAATATTGAGAAAATTAGAAAATTATTGACGTTCGTCGATGAAATTGAGATGATGCCCAATAATGGGTTAACATTTTTTATTGGTTTTTGTACTGATTCAGTTTTGTTCTAAATTACTAGCTTATTGTCTCACACCAACAAGATTTTATTCCTCTGTTTTAAAAAATTTCCTGTATTTGATTTTGACATTTATGTACTCTACAGGGCAAATATATTCATTAATAAATTACCTAGACAAGAACACACGGAGCCAGAAATAAAAAAAATTACCATAGATTCGGCTAATGACTGAATTGACAAATAAACTGGAAAATGGAACGATTAGTCGCTAATCTATGATTTGGTGACTGAAGTGAAAAAACGGTGAACAAACACTCATTGGTTATCACTGATTTGTAATTATCGGTTAAACTAAATCGATGGTAACCTAACCAAGGATTTGACCAGCTGTGAACAGCCCGGCCCTTAGTTGACGAATTTGTGAAATGCCAAGATTTTTATGAACCGAATTGTTTTTCAAATCATAAACGAACTTTTACGTTAGTTACCGAAATAAAAATTAAGAAAAGGAACCTTGTATGTGTTGAGTTTTTAAATGCCTCACGCAACGCCTTTTGAAACAAAGACCCAACAAAAGAGGAAAAAAAAAAACAAGTAAAAGTGTTAACATCGGTCTGGCCGATGCTTTGATACCCTCCACTGCATACAAGTCATGCAAAGTTGTAGGCATGTGAGGTAGTACGTAATTACATTGAACAACAGACAGAGAGACACATGGGCATGATATTGATTTTGTATGGGAGGTACCAGAACTACTTGACCGACATAGCCCATTTTTAATACCAACCTAACTACGACAAGAAGAAGTCCTTTCACCAAACTTCATTCGCCTAGGTTGATTCCTTTGGACGCTATCGTGTTTTCAACAGACAGAGAGACACATGGGTCTAATATTGATTTTGTATGGGAGGTACCAGTACTACTTGACCGACATAGCCCATTTTTAATACCAACTTGACGACAATGAAAATAAGTCCTCTCACAACATTTCACTAACGTACGTAGATTCTTTTCGACGCTATCGTACTTTCAACATGTGTTTTCTAATATTGGTTTTGTATGGGGGGTGCCAGAACTACTTGACCGACATAGCCCATTTTTAATACCAACCTAACTACGACAAGAAGAAGTCCTTTCACCAAACCTCATTCGCCTAGGTTGATTCCTTTGGACGGTATCGTATTTTCAACAGACAGAGAGACACATGGGTCTAATATTGATTTTGTATGGGAGGTACCAGTACTACTTGACCGACATAGCCCATTTTTAATACCAACTTGACGACAATGAAAATAAGTCCTCTTACAATATTTCACTAACCTACGTAGATTCTTTTGGACGCTATCGTGCTTTCAAAATGTGTTTTCTAGTATTGGTTTTGTATGGGAGGTACCAGAACTACTTGACCGACATAGCCCATTTTTAATACCAACCTAACGACAATAAAAATAAGTCCTTTCACCAAACTTGATTCGCCTAGGTTGATTCCTTTGGACGCCATCGTATTTTCACCAGACAGTGAGACACATGGGTCTAATATTGATTTTGTATGGGAGGTACCAGAACTACTTCACCGACATAGCCAATTTTCAATACCAACCTGACGACGATTAAAATAAGTCCTTTCACCAACTTTCATTCTTCTATGTCAATTCCTTTGGTCGCTATAGACAGACAGACAGACAGACAGACAGGCGGACATGGCTAAATCGATTCAGAATGTGTTCCTGATTCAGAATATATATACTTTATGAGGTCTCCGGTGTCTCCTTCTTGGCGTTACAAATGTAATGACAAAGTGAATATACCTTCCTGTGGAGGGTATAAAAACAAAATCGCAGCTTTTGTAAGACCAAAACGTCAAAATTATTAAACGCTTTCAATTAAAGTTTTATTCGAATTTTATTTGCAGTGAGATGAGATAATCGAACGAACAGATGAGTGAATCGTTTTTCTAATAAAGTTTGTCTTCTAGGATAAATGCATTGCAGTTCTACCAACTGTGGTGGCTAAACTTTAATAAAAAAATAATTAATCTTGTGTTCAAAATGTTCTTTTTTTTAGGTCTGTTAAAATAATTGGCCTGTAATGCCAACTAAGGCATAGGTAATTAAAGTGAATAATTAATAATTATGCTTTTTAGCTTTTTAGGCATAATTCCGATACTTGAGGTGAGGAATAATTTTTAAAGAAAAGGCATAATTTTTTATGAATTGTTTTTTGAGTTTGAGTTTTTGATTGAAAAATCTTGCGATGACGTCGTGGCGGTCGCTCGAAGTTTGCCCTTTAAATAAGAACTGCGTAATTTTTGTGGGTTTCGCTTGCAGGTGAAGCTTAGTTGAGCTAAACTTAAGCGAACCCATTGAGCTAAGTGGTACGCAGCTCGAGCTAAATAATCAAACTTTTGTTTCAGAATGTACTTCATGTGTCTGTCAAAATTTAGCGTGCCCATTTAATGGGTCGGCACATTTTCTCAAGCTAAATTGTGACAGATCTTTGTGTATTTGTTTTTCTGTTGCGGAAAAGTATTCAAGGATGAGCTCTTTTAATTATTACATGAACGAGATGTACCTAGAATCAGGCATAGTTGAAATAAGAGAGAATTCAAATTTTGATGGAAGTTTTTTCAAAGAACAGCTGTTTTCTGTGACACTTATCCACGGCGTACTCTATGTCAAAATTTAGCTAGGACTTTAGGAAAGAAAAGTTGGAGATCAGGTAAAATTTAGTTTACATAGCTCGAGCAGCGTACTACGCTTGCACGAATAAGTAGGGTCCCTACGGACCTGTTGTTCGAACTCTATATCCGATTACCCCGAATCGATCCTTCCTTTTTAACTAATTTTGTTTGCGTCGCTTTGATAAAATTCAAAATTCGCGCGAATCTTAATTTTTGCTTTGGGACCATTTTTATTGGGGTAAAATTTTACGTAACAGATTGAGAACAAAATTATTTGCGAAGAAAATTAAGCACATCTTCAAATGCAGAGTATTTTTAAAGCCCTCATTAGCACTGACTTGCAAGATGTAAACAAATATTCGCATTTCTTTGGTGCAAATATTATAACCATACCTACAATCGCAATAACTCCACTCACAATGTAAGAACATCTGATTGATCACTCACAAGTTGCATCTTCAGTATGCTGTGTCTTTTAAAATTAATATGGATTGTTGTATTGCTCAACAACATCATTAGTTGTACTGCTTACCAGTCAAGTGGGTGTACTACTATGCTAAGTGAAATTGAGAGAATGTCATGGCGTCGCAAACGTTCATTATTGCTTCCCAAAAGTGGAAGCGTAAAACTTACAATTGGTTTAGGGAAAGCTTTGATAGCGAGTAGTCCAAAAGGTCTTAGTCAGGCATGGGAAATCAGTAGCTATTATGCTGGACCAACTACTTTGAAAGATTGGCTAAATTCTGAACCTCAGAAACCAATGATGAAACCAAGTGACACATCTAATGCGACTATGGTGAGTCAAATATTGGGCCGCATTAAAACAAGTTCTAGTCTCGACTTTAAATTTACGGAAACTCACAACTGCGAAATTTGTATGGAAAATATACCCACTGTGATTTGTGAACTACTAAAATTTAAAGTCGAAACTAAAAGTGTTTATTGTTAAGGCCCATTGTGTTTTATTGAATTTTAAGTTTGGCTCTTTAAATTTCTCAGATGAAAGGCAACTTTCAAATAAACACAAAAAGGTACCAAAACTTGCTGAACCCATACTACACCCATTTGAATAAGGCTTCGAAATCTTATCATACTGTGATATTTCAGCCAAAGCATCAGGAACCTTACAAACCCCTTTCGGCAAAGAATGCGAGACAACAATTTATCGACAGGCGTCATACTGCTGTCCAACGTTCGCATAGTAATAGTGGAAAGATAAATCGTTCAAAACGAGAAAGTTCTTTATACGATATTCTTACCAACTTGTACGTAAAATTGAATTGCTATATTTTTTGAGTACATTAATTTACCACTAGGCTATCGTTAGATTTGGAACAGACCTTAAATGCACAATCGTAAGATCCCTCTGTAGGAGTTTGGAATTTTTGCTGCCTCCCGGGTACTCAATGATTCACGATATTGTACGGCTTATATACTTGTGAGTTGAGTTCAGTTCTTTTTTATTTGTTCATCAATCCATTAAACAATTTTTATTCTCTAGAACACCAAACATAGGTTCAACGTTGGACAATGCGCCTCCAAATACATGTGCTAAACATTGCGATCCGAAATACGAAAGCGAACGCTCATTTAATTTCTTAGATTGGATTTTGAATCCAGCTATAGTAACTTAGCTTCTAACTATAAGTGTATGCTAAAATGCAGAATCTTATTAAATTAATTGTAATTTATGTAAGATATCAATATTCAAAATCCAATGGAACTCAATCACTATTTAATTGATCTGTTATTGATTCTGACCAAACTTACGGGGAAGACTGGATCTGCCACATTGACTTTGAAGGATTTGTTTCGCGCATCATACGCATAGCTATCACCGATTTAATCGCTCTTCCATTTGAGGGTTTTTGTCAAAAAAAACCTTTTCACACCAAAATTTTTTTTTTTTTTCAAATGAAGAAAATATATTTTTTTTTAAATTAAGAAATAAATATTCCGCTGGAATCTTACTATGCCCCGTAGGACGTAGATCAAGAGCAGCGTGTATGCAACAGCTATCAGCTCATAGAATAAGAAGTTTGTCGCTCAAGAATAAAGAAATAATGTAGCGATTATAGCAGTTTTTTATTATCAGCGTGATCTGATCCGAATCAGATCACGAAAATAAAACAAAACGGATCATTGAAAAGTTTAATTTTGGAATTGTGGCAACAATGGCTTTCAAAAGCAAAACACATAATACAGGGTATTTCAAACTTCATATTGCCACCAGCCATATTGCAAATATTCTTCTCAACGTGACGTCACACAAGGCACATGTCATTTCACTTGCAAAGTCGGGGGTGTTACCATATTTGAATCAAATTTGCATAATTTATTTATGTTCAAATATGCAACACATGAACAATATTTTGCTGCTGCCGCTTGAGTTTATCTTGGCATATTAAGGTGTATCCAGATCACCGAAACATTTCAGAAATGTTTTTGAAATGTTTCTGAAGCAAATCGGACAGATTTTATAAATATTTATAAAAGATTTCTGAAATTTATTTATTAACCCCCGTATTAATAAACACTGCATAAAAGTTATCAACTCGTTACTCAGCAGTTACGTCAAATTTTTGTATGCTATCTGACGTCTTTGTTTATTAATACGGGGGTAAAGGTTTATGAAATGTTTCAACTTTATCCTGTTTTGGACTAGAAGAAAATAATGTGGTGAGATTATTAGCAACGACTAAAGTTTTTATTTTTGTAATTTTGGTCTCGGCAATCACGCGACACGCGATTTAATTCAAATAATCGTATTAAATGAATCACTTTCTCATTACGTATTCAAAGCTTTTCTGGGCATTTTTATTTTATTTAAAAAGAAATAATAATCGAAAAACAGCGCTCACTTTCTGCAAGGATACCTACTTGTAAAACAAAAATTATTTTCCATCATGATTGGGTAACTGTGAAACATTTCATAAATGTTTTTTTGGTGTCCAGATCCAAACCAGCAAAAAATTTTTAAACATTCCATGAAAATTGTTTTGTTTAATAAGTGTTTTAGAAATATTTACTGAACATGTAGGTATTTCAAAGTTTATCACATGTTTGGCTGGTGTGGACATACCTTTATAGAACGAGAAAAAACAACATAACTCGGAATACGGACAGCGAGTTTATTCGAATGCGAAATAAATGAATTGATTTTTTTGTGTTCCATTTTTCAGTCTGGCAACGTGATTGTGTGGCTATCGTTTACAGGCACACCAACATTTAAAAATAAAAAAAGCTACCTAGTCGGAAATAGTAGAAATAATTTTCAGATCATGATTCGTGATCTCGATGAGAAGCAGGATCATGTGCTGTTGTTGTAAATGCATGTAAATCGATGATCTATATGGATCATAGCTGATAATAAAAAACAGCTTATATAGCAATTAAGTCCCATACCCTTTGTTTGTGCGAAATTCCATTGAGGCGGACCCAGCACCGAGCTTTACCCACGTCAAATAATATGGTTACTGTTCAAAACGAAACAACATTTTTCTTGGTTGTCGGTGAGCAATTAAAAATAGAAACAGAAATGACAATTGTTTTATTTATGGACAAACAAGAGGAAATACCATATCGAAGGAGAATAATGATCCATTTAAGATGAAAAATTCCAAGTAAATCTATAAATGTAGTTTGTTTTTCAATCCATTTCAGATTTGTTATAAAGTTGCTCTTAAACAATTATCCTAAATATCAATTCCTCCAATCATACAGCGACAGCATTGCTCAGTTTGGTGCAGGAAATGGAAAGGATGCTACATTTCTTTTTGTTAACGATTTTAGAACCGTCAAGAACTCATCATTTACAATGAAAAAAAATCGCCTTTATTTCCCCTATTAAAGTTACTGTCTATCATTTGAATGATACGAGTATCTCTTATATTACAATTATAACAAAAAGATTGTGTTAAGTCCCCGTGTGTTGGAAAACTTTTGTGTTAAAATTTGAAAATTAAACAAGAAAAACTACCGGAATATCTATATTATAAATTTTCAAGTAGGTGTACCCTAATAAAATAATAATAATAGTAATAATCTATTTACCTAATACTTTAAATATTGCTGCTAATGAATATATTTTTAATTTTTGAGTTAGGACTGTATTGCCAGGAACAAAGTTTTCAGAGAGCTGAATTATTTTTAATTGTATATTGACTCATAGTATCGGCCGATTTATGCTTGAAAACCGTCGAAAATCGGGTTCAGCGTCTGGACTTCTGCAAGCGTGCCCGTGGTGGCCATGCAAAAGAAATCGAGTTCCATACATAATGTCATCGAACGTACTTTCACAGGAATAAAGAATTTCATTGATATCCAAAACCGTTTTTCTTTTATTATTACTTTTGTAGCGCTCTTATTGAAAAACCCTTTATATACATAACATATAATGTATGAAATACCAAATATATCCATCCTCAAGCCCTTGCCGAAACCTTAACCGTTCCTGAAAAATAAATAAATAAAAAAAAACATATATCCAATAAATAAATATTAAATTTTCACAACTTAACTTAACTTACAAAATTTTCTTTTTATCCTAATTAATATAACCTTTAATTGTAATTGTTGAACGAGTTCGTTTATATGTGTTTATTATGTTTAGGTTGGTTTAGTTTTTTATTGTTAGGTACCGATATTATCCAGCTATATATTATTATATTCTTGTATTCTTTTATTATTTTAAAGGATATTGAACAAATTCAATAAAACAAATTTTTTTTATTTTTTTTTATCATCTAATTTCTGAAAATTAAGTTATCTTTTTAATTCAAATTTTCTTTTGATCTAAGCAAATTTTTGTTGTCAACAATTTTAAATATTTTTTTTTTTATATAATGGAATTAGTTGTTGTTAATAATTTTGAATATTTTTTTTAAATATAAAATAATATTGACTTTGTGAATAAATATGGTTGCTTTGTTACATTATGTAACATTATATGAAGTGCCTAATTTTCCTTGATGGTGTTTGAATCCATCATTTGTATAGTACTTTCAGGATCCTTTTAGGTGTTTAGTTGTGTTAATATGCGTGAATAAATAGAAATGTAGGGGTGACTGATTGAGCGTGGACGATGACGACAGACAACAGGATGTGTTGAGCGTTATAAGTTTACGCGTAGGGGTTGTTTCGAAAATATAAAAGTAATAATCATGATACTCTGCACATTCGTGAGTAGGGTAGATAATGGGGTGGGCAGCTCAAAGGTACCATAACACACCTTTGGTACCGGTGTGGAGAGAGAAGGAAGAAGGCTAACCAACCAAGTTGATAGGTGTGGTTTGTTTTCTTCTTGACTGATTAAGTTCCAAGTATTTCATTTCGTTTAAAGATAATCCTTTCCCTATTTTCTTCCTATCCCTTTAACATTCCCATCTAAATTCAGTCATGTAAAAGTACGGTAGCCCGCAAGACCACCCACCCCACCGACGAGCTAAGCACTGGCTCAAACAAGCATGTCTGCCTTGCTTTGTCGGAAGGTGGAAGGGTAACAAATGTTTATATGTATACCGTTACAATGTGGAATATAACTATAACAACTATATCTGTTTAGCGTTAGGAAAATACAGGCGAATATAAAATTACATTTGTTGCTAACGATTAGAAAGTCAAAATGCACTAAACATTCGGTGCACTAAGTCCGATTTTTCAATAGACAAATAGCAAATTAATCGAATAGCAGCTATTCGAAGACTATAATAGCTAACAGTCCGTTTCTGAGACGGATATTATATTAATCTAGTTAATCTAGTTAAATAAGGCGAACTGTCAAATTTGAAATTTTAATTTTACAAAGTTTTTTTTTTGGGAAGTATGTCCATAGCGTATGCCTATAATATATGGAATTGTTCGACATTATTGACGATTTTATTATTAATGAAGAGGAATTATCAAATAATTACTTCAACTTCAACGCAACAAGGAGAGTAGTGACAAAGAGCCCTAACCATGTTGTACCATGGGAAAATACAAAAAGGTAAATGATAAACGTCAAGCTACGAACATGACTGTCTTCTATGCTTTAACACAACATATTGTCAATCAATCTGTCTCTCTCACACCACTTCACCTCCGAATATTTAGCTCTTCTTTTATGATTGAAAAAGTTAAAGCTAGTAGATAAAGAGTGAAATAAATTTAGTTGTTAGTTATCAAGCAGACGATTTACCTTACTATAGGAAAATCGGCCTTAAAAGTGTATTACGAAATGAGTAGCAATTGTTTTCAAAGCAACCACAAATTTTTAAACAAATTTATATTCAAATAATCTTGAAATATCAAAAAAAAAAAAAGCTGCCAGCAGCTGACAAATGTAATTTGATTACATTTTCAATGCATTTTTTGTTTGTGTCTACATTCATAAAGTTCTGTGTACACACTATTATCGGGAATGTTCGTTCTAAATTTTCGTATGCTGTAGTTTAATTTTAAAATTCTGAAAAATGCAAAAAAATGTAGTGTCATATGGACTTAACAGATTTCGGTATTTTTAGCTTTCGTTAATTTAAAGTCATAACTTGAAATTGTTAAGAGTAAGGTGATATGTATAAAGGTCGTATGAACGATCGGTATTAAAAACCCAGAAAACAAATGACCGGAATTGTATTATTTTGGGGTGGGTGGAATATTTCGCTTTCGGCAATGGGCTGTAGGTACACCAATAACAAATTGTAGTCTCGACTTTAAATTTACAAAAGCTCACAATTGCTAAATTGGTATGAAAAATATAGCTACTGTAAATTACTAAAATTTAGAATCGAAACTAAAAATGTTTATAGGTAAGATCCACAGACATAAAATAAGAACTCAAAAAAAAAAAATATGTGGATACTTTAAACGTTTTTAAATCATTTCCGAACTTTTACATTGCTTTCTTCCGGTCTGCTTCAAAATGTGAAACTTTTTTAATTTTGAGATTCCTTTTCCCATATTCTGTGTTCAATGAAAAGAATAACACTCGGGCTGCAATTGTGCGGTCAATATATACCTTCCCCGATCTCGTTTTCTAAATGATCAATTTAAATGGTATGTCGTAGTAATCTTTGTTACAAATTGTTGGCAATACATACACATTTGACTTTTGCGGCTCCCACAATAAAAACATGCATAAACTTTATATTTTCATTTGCTTTTTAATTTTTATCAGAGTACAAAGTCGGCTTTCCAAACACTATCAGGACACAGTGGGTATCGCTCCACGCAACTACCATAGTGAGCATGAGCGTCATCATAAAGCTTATGCTTGTAGCTATTGACAGGATCTTCACTTTCTGGTATTGTGAATATGGATCTCATAATCTCGCCAACAAATGTACCCGGTTCTACTTCATTGCCTTTCTGGCCAGTCTCACAGAGGGCCTTCAATACGCACTCATGGCCGTTCTTGTTGTGACTGCAAAAAAATGCAAATTAATTTAAGGCAGTTGAAACAAGGTAAAACACTTACGTCTCTAAATATCTCGCGATTTTGTGGTACAGATCCTGTCTTGTACTGCGGTGATACCGAAGATGAATATTGTCAATTTTTGTAAGGGATGGACCTGCAATACCATGGCGTTTTTGTCGACTGTGCGCGTCGACGCTTCGCTTTGCAAATACTGGAAAAATCCTGTGCTTCCTAGCGAATACTGGTTCTTTACGATTGTATGCCCTGTTTTTATAACAGTTGAATATAGCAAAGCTCTATGAAACACTTCTCATTCAATACTTACCCTTTGGGTTTCCTGTTCCACCACTGCGAGAATTTAGACACCAGACTTTGTGAGGATAAAGACTTTGGGGCAGCATACTCGTATGATTGTGATACCTTGCGTATATTGCTGTCTTTCCATTGCGTGAGAGGATTTTGGAACGTTGAATAGTAGCCCGTGTCTTGTTTTCTGTTTAGATAATTACTTTGAGCCTGCTGTGAGTAGTAAACCGGACTGGAACTGTATTGTTGGGTTTTCATTGGAGGATGAAATTTATTTCTGGTGTAGTAAGACGAAGTCTTTGGTTGGGAATATGATGGTTTTGTGCCCGAAGTAATATAAACTGGTTTCTGTTGATATTCCTGCTTTCTGTCCACATATTTAATACTTTCGATTGTATCGTTACGACTGGTTCCAAGTGTTCCATCGGTGAGTCGATCTCGCAAATTTCCTAAAATTTCACTTGGCGGCTCGCTAGGCAGCTGCCAAGCCAAGGCTGATGTTACACCGAGAATAAGGTAATTTGTGTAGTCCACAACTCCAACAATTAGATCATATACTGGAAATTTAGAAGGCATTTGTTTTTAGCATTGCCAAAAAAAATATCATATTTTATTTACAATATTTTAGTTAAAAGATTATGAAAAATTGTAATTGAAGAAATTTATTATCTATGGCTTGTATGGGGATAAATATAGTATGCCCTGCAATAAAATTATGAGGCCACATTTGATCCGCCCTCAACAACTTTGGTTACAAAGATCCACAACATTGATTTAAATTTTATGGAAACTTAAGGAAAATTGAATTTATATTATAATAACTCATCATCCCTCATCCCTCCCTATTACCTCGTCTTCTATGAGATAATCTATATTATCTAATCTATATTATAAGTGCCTACAATGGATTCTGACTCAATAGTTAAAGTTACATATCTCAAGTAGAGTGACCAATTCAATAATTCAAATCATGCTAAGTTCAGCAGTATAGAATGATCATTTTTTTGCAATAAAAAAGTGCTAAAAATCATGCTAAATATTTTTTTGAAATCAAAACCTGGTAAAAATCCAAGAAATTAACAAAGAAGCTGTTTTTTCGGAAAAATAAGATATATTTCACAAAAATATCATTAAATAAAAATCACTGCGTGACTCTTACTATAGCCGTGTTTTTTTGAGCTTCGATCTCAGCAAAGCAAAGTAAAGTAGGATTTTCAGCACGCAATTGCAACAACTACAACTGAGTCTCGAAGTGTCAAGTAGAGCGTAGTTGTTGTAATTGCATGATGAAAATCCTACTTTACTTTGCTTTGCTGAGATCGAAGCTCAAAAAAACACGGCTTATGTATTTTTAAGAAAAAAATATTTTAATAATTAAATTCAGTCTCTGTTCGTTGAATAAAAATAAATATTATTTTTATAAGCTGAATTCGTTGAACGACTGTGTTTAGTGTTCACTATAAAATGAGAAATGTAATGGCTTGTTAACATTAAGGTTCGTCTGCCTTGATTTTATTTTATTATTTTAATTCATAATTTGGCTAAACCAAAGTCCTGCTAATATTTCCTGCTACATAATTTGAAAAAGAGGCTAAAAATAAAATAGTCTCCCTAAATTAAGCAGTAAATATGGTTAATTGATCACACTGATCTGAAGTTTTCTCAAAAATTTCCGAAATTCTCCTCTAGAAATGTTAGACTTGTCTGTCCACAATTGACCATACAGAACATAATGAAAAGCAACCCTCCCTACGGCTTAAAAAGAACAAAACTTTATGCAAGTAACATCTGACATTGGATACGCGTGTAAAAAACGCTCATGATATCGAAAAATCTATTTTCGATTGGGATGAAACGTCCCTTTTTCCTCGTTGTTCAATTATCCTAACTTACCCAATTGGAAAGAACTCCCCGAAGGAAACGTTAAATAGCGTCTCTTTCGTGACAGGATTTGTGAACTCCTTTGATCTTTCTCGCTATTGTGAGCACCATCGATGTTATCCCAATTCATACCATTGCCATCGTTTTTATTTACATCGTTTTTAGCACTTGTTTCATCCGATGCAACTGAGTTTAAATAAATCATCAATGTTAATGTTACTGCAAACATCCTATAGGACTGTTTGCTATGGCACTTTAGTAAATGCATTGCCACCGACGAAATACCAAAACGCATTCACCAGTTCTTTAATGATTAAAATAAATTAAATAAATATTCACAGCACAACTTCATACAGTTTTAAGTATTCGCGATGTTTTCAACGCAAAAAAAATAATCACACCCGTCTCAGAATACTGTTGGCTCGCGTATGTAGCCCAGTGTGCGCACGTAGCCTTGTTCGAAAAACTGTTCCATCGTGATGGCTCATTATAGCGAAGATTTCTTTAGGAAGTTACTGGTGTGCTTAATTAACATAACCTAGAGAAAACAATGCTAATTGTGCGTCACTGATATTTCTTTATAGACTTTTATTGCTCTGATACATAAAGAAGAACAAGCCTATGCTCTTGAAGGTTTTGTATATTTGTTTTTATTAGAATATTGACCTAGTTTCATAAAGCATTCTTATATTCTCAGCTCCAAATAAAATTTTCGCATGAGGGATACATTTCTGAACATTTTCTGCGGTTCGCATAGGCTTCATCCCACGTCTGGCGTTTTGAGTGATGCTCTTTTGTATTCATTTCGTGGTCGGCTTTCGGCAACGTGAATATCGCTCGAAGAATTTCTGCCATCAATCCACCCGGTTCCCGCTGATGCCGCCTTTGACCAGTCTCACAGAGAGCTCTTAGTACGCATTCGGTTCCGTTTTTACCTTGACTGGGAAATCATTTTTAATATGTTTAGTATGCGTATGTTGTGCATGTTACAGTGTGTCATACTTATTGAACATCCCTTCGATTTTTGAGTATAGCGAATGCCTTGACGAGCGATGATAACTTAGATGAATCCTTTCCAACTTTTCAAGCCATGGATTGGGCTGCTCTTTGCTGCGCCGAATACTTCTCTTCCCCATTATGTGATAGACAGCATGTTTGCTTGGCTCTGGGAAATTGCTTTGACGTCGTCCAAATGGATAATCTGCGACAGAAGGTTTTGCTTCTGGTCTGCAAAGAAAAATATATGTTAGCAAAATCTTTTTTTTTAAACTGCTATAAAAGTGAAACTTCAGCTCGATAAATAGTAAGATCAGATCAGCTTAGATCACAGTTTTATTGAGAGTCGAAATCGCCACACTGCACTGTTTAAAATTATTTTTCACTTTTTTATAACCTTAGCAACTTTGACAGCACGCAAATTAAGCCTTTGTTACCTGCTGCGAAGTCTGTCGCATTTTTGTTCCTCTCCCATGTGTTAATCTGCCCGAGCTACTCATCACCGTTATTACGAACAGTTGGAGTTGGAATCTAAGCTTCGTATTGCCTAGATCCTTTAGTTCATTAAAGGGGGATTTTAAATGTCCTGACTACGGCCAAAGAAAAGCAGTTTCCAGAGGAAGTACCTACGCCCGCCTGGTAGCTCTTTTACTTTCAAGACATTGTACTGTAATGTAACCTAATCAAATGTGGATTTTCTTGACTTGTTTAAAGTTGGCTGTGGAATATGTAGGTAGACAACAAACTGACAGCATTGCCGTGCAGTGCATTTGTCAAACTGTGAAATAAACAGACCTTTCCAACAAATAAGTTCTAATACGGAACTAAACTAAAAAAAGGATTTGCATTTTTCGAAATAAAATTTATCAGATAGGTGCCGCTGAACGACTCGTATATTTCGTCGTTGAATCCTATTCTCCAAAAGAACTAAAAGCAAATGGGTCCGAAAGCCGAATATTTTACGAAGCACATTTTTACCTTTGGGGTCAATGTTTCAGGTCCGTAGAGCTGGACTGGGACTTAACGAAGGTCCTTAATGAAGTCCAGCAAAGACACAGTGATTTAATTTTGTTGTTCATTTGATTCCTGTTTAGATGTGGCTCTCAGATTAAATAGCAGAGCCTGTTAAAGGTTATTCATCAGCAATCAACATTCGCAATATTGTCAATCACTGCATACTAGTTTCCAACTGAAGTTATTGTGAGTCATTGTAGTTGTGAATTCCTTTTAATTGATATTCATGTTGAAGTTAACATTATAAACGAACTGAATTACATATTTACTAGAATTACCAATAACCGATCTCTTGTCACATATGAAATAAATATTCATTCGCCAAGTATATTTCAAACAGATCGTTTCTTTTCATAGAGCCCTAGTATTCAAAGATTATCTCAAAGCTATAGCTGCCTCCTGTGACGTTTTGTCCGATTCGTTAATGTTAAGTCCGTTAATGTTGTGACCTCTGAGACGTCTGTTGTCGCTACATTTGCAGCTATATATTTGTAAACTGATTCTGAAACTATTCAATAACATGTTGAACTTGGCTAAATATATGCGTCATAAAAAGAATGAACTGCTCTGTGACAATGGCGGGTTAAGCTCTGATAATTTAAACTATTTGGTATACCGATATAATGTGTCTTACGAATATATCATCTCGAACGCAGAAAAGACTAAAAACGAACATTCCTTCGACATTGTTCCCAGTAAATGAGTTGTTCTTCTAGTATACCGACAAAAACTAAGGTTAAACAAATTTGCAGATATTTTACTAACGGCGCTTTAAAAAAAAGAAAAAAATCGCATTTTAAGCAATAAGCAAGCTTGTGAATTGTGTTTTGTCTTTTTAAATTGAAAGATCGTATTTCTAAAGACTTTCGGAAATTGTCCAGGACGGATATAGGAAACGCATGTGGAAATATCTTGTCACTTTGTTTCTACGTTGTTCTAATAATAGGTACCTACGATTTGAAAAAGTGGGACTCGCAGAAAAGACATAAATCACATATCCCATCAATTGTTTTTCCACTACATCCCAAATTTTTCAACAACCTTTTGTCTTAAAAACTGTACATAGTTTACCTCTTAGCGTAATTTCCTTTCCAAGTGTCAGCATCAATCCGTTCATTGTTTATACTTTTAAGTTTAAATGGGCCGTTGTATCTTGTCTCACTGTTATCCTTTATATTTAGCTTTTCCTGATTTCTATCATAAACGGGTCTAGGTATGGTGTACATTTTATTATTTTTTATTTCATTCTTAGGATAAGTTGGTCCTTGTCGATTGTAGCCTTTCTTGTCCGTTGAACTTTGGTAGGCATACTCTGATGGCTGAATATATATTATGTGTGATGCGCCGTCCTTCAGGTGATGTGGCGTATCGATGTATTGGATGTTAGTAACGGAATCATTTCGGGACAATCCATATGTTCCATCATTTAATTTGTCTATTAATTCATGTTCAATTTCGCTGGGTGCTTTACTTGGTAGTTCCCATGCAAGGGCACATGTTATTCCCATGATTGCATAGTTAGTATAGTCAATAATTGGAATGATTAAGTCAAAAACTGCAAGAAGGAAAGTATGTATAAGGATACAAACAAAAAAGAATAAAACACTTTTATATTAAAATCAAAAATATATAGCAGCATTTTATACAGTTATCGAGAACACGTAAAATAAAGATACAAAAAAGCAACAATCTTATAAAACTGCAAGGCAAAATTGTATTTCCGCAAAAATCTTACGAGCTGCTGCGCAGATTTACAAAATTCTTTTTTTTAAAGTATGAAATAAATATGTGCAAGTCTTAGGCTCCTTTTTTTCATTTAGAAAAATAATGTTTTCGCGCATTTAAACGCCTATCAAAATATAAGCACAACATTTACAAGACCATAAACATACCAACTTGAAAAGAACTTCCTTCAGGAAAGAGCAGGTAACGTCGCTTCCGATAAAGTAAAGTTTCCGACCCATTCCGTTTTGTTTCGTTAGCACTTTCCATTAAACTTAAGTTTAGTTCATGATTAATGGGTTGTGTTTCACTTTTCGAGCTATCATTAAGGGCACTCAAATATTTTGATGTATACATCAGCACACCATTACCGAGAAATTCACTTTTGGTTTTATTGTAAAATGCGAAGAAAATTTGTTCATTCTCCATACCACCGAAATCGTGCTCCTTATTCACCGATGCGATATTTGAGTAAGTCAATGCAATGAAGAATGCAATTAAAGAAGCACAAACCAAAACGGTGCAGCAGTTGACAAATGTTAAATGTTTTAATTTCATTTTCACTGCAAACATGTAGGCTTTTTAAATAGATTTGCTACGTATTAAAAGTTTATCTATTAATGAAGATCAAAAGCCTTACGTCCGAACGATAGGCTGTTTTTCAAAAAATTAAATTTACAATGACTGACCAGACCAAAAGTTCAGTGATCGTACATATATTGGTACCTACCGCGCGTTAATTTGTTATTGCTCTCGAAGTAGTTGCTTATCGTCACATTAATCTTTAATGTTTGTATGTCTAATCATTTAGCATCTCTGGTCTTATTAGAATTTTTTGATTCTATTGTGCTTGAACGTAATATTTATGTACTTGTTTCTCTCTATGAATCTGGCTTTAGATACCTTGATGTGTGGATATAAAACTTTTACTTTATAGTTAAATTTTCTTTGACCACAGTCTTAATTTAACTATTTTTTTTAACATTATAGGTAAACCTAATTTGTTTTTCTCTTCCGTTTTTGAAGATACAATTCTACGGGTTAAAAATGCAATGAACAGCATTTTTTTTTTAATTTGCTGTAAAAAGTTAGTCTAGAAGTGGCAACGCCAGCATATTGTCATTAAAAAAAAAAAACAAAAAAAAAAACAGTGGAAATATGAAGTTTAATTAATTGGTATTCTTTGAAATGAATACCAATGAAAATTATGAAACCATCAGCTCCTGCGCACCCACCCGATTTTCCCCGCAAATTTCGAAAATAAAATTCTCTCTTGAATTGCCTATCTGTGAATGCATGTGTAGCAGCAAAAACAATTTCTTAATGGCAGGAGTTGTAATAAAAGAAAACAAAATCATACGAAATGTCCGGTTACTATGTGCAAGTGTGAGCGTGCGGATAATTTACTTTAACATGGCACACACTTAGTAACACGGAAAGCAGCTTGTAGGCAAATTCTCTTAAGTTGTCTGAGCTGGCGGCAGCGTTGCCAGCCACTTTTAACGAAAAAATGTCTGAGTTGAAAAAAAAGATGCCTTCTTCAATAAAATAATGCTATTTTGTCAAAAGTGGTTGGCAACGCGAGCACTGGTGTCGGAACATTGGTGTCGCGAGTTCAATGGTCTTATCCCATCTGAAAAATGCCCAACGCACCTAAAGATGTTCTAAAAAATCAGAAATATATAAATACATAGTTACCTACTGCTAACTTGAAAAGCGTTCTCAAAAGAGCTATATTGTTCATTATGGCGCATCGGGAACAACTTTAGATAAAGCATGGGCGAAGAACTGAGCCACTATGGTCAAATAACCAATATCAGCACAAACAAATTAAGATACCCATTGCAAATAGTTGAATTCACCATAAGAGTTCCTAATTTATTAGAGACGATAGAAATGCGGACACACTCTCTTAATTTAAAAATAGTGTCTGCTATAGTTCTGTTGTGGAACTATGATAAGATTTGGATCTATGACGGCTAAGCAAAAGTCATTCTTATCTATCCGAGGCATTCCGATTATTCTTAGCGCATCTTGAGGCTTAATTTCAAACAAGTACAATTTTCGATGCACTGTGTTTTAGTCATTATAAAGGAGCAAGAAGCGATGTTTTATCGAAAAGAGCAGCTATGGTGATGATAATTGCTTTCATTAATTTACTGTAAAATTTTAGTTTACCTTAAGGTAGGTAACTATGTGCAATAGGTTTCATATAAAAGGTCGACAATGGTACAATAATTGTCGAAGAAGGAATCGCACAAGATTATCCAAAAAGCTGGTATAGAGGAAACATAAACTATAATGTGTGATCTTGCGGAAGTTTCATATCATATGGCGGAGATAAAATTATATCGTAATATTTTCTGCTTAAATTTTCCAGTTGCGAACCAGCAGTTTTGTGTGTAGTATAAATAAAAAAAAGTTGCCTCAGTCTTCACAATTTTTTGCGATTTGTCGAAACTACCTGCAGCATAAGTTTGGAAAATTTGGCAATGCTAATGAAATTCCTTTAATTGTAAATGTGAGCATTAATTTAATTAATGGAAGCTTTAAATTTTCAAACTTTGCCAGCATATGCCCTCAACGTCAGATTGCAAAATCGCATGCCCCCTATTTACCTAACACAAGCAGTTTATGTACTTGTGGTACTCATTAAAAAAAGAAATAAATGAATAAGCGTTCAATATCTGCACATGAGTTCGTTGCAGAGCAAACTCAAAACTTTTTTGGTCTTTTATATGAATATTAAGACAAATTCAAACCACGTATTTTGCTTACATCGTACTGAATTTCACAATTCGCGAGACCCTTAGCGATTGTTTCTCAAAAGACAACTACACAAATTTAAAGAAATAATTCCGTATCTACTCACTTTGATCAAGAAAAAAAAAAGTTTTTGATTCTCACAATTGATTAATCATTATTTATGTATTAGTTCATACGCGACATCAAAAGTTTTCTCAGACTTTTTTAGTATATTAATTATAAAATGAGGAGATTGAAACTTATATCATTCGAAAGGTACTGTGCCGTATATTTGCACAAACAAATAATTGTGGGTATATATCGCCATTAAGGCTGGTAAAATTAAGATTTCCCCATACAAATCGCATATAAATTGATTGAAAGCATTTCGGTGACATTGAATTCGTCGCCGCCAAATAACCATATTAAAGATTTTAAATATAAATCATCTTAATAGGTAACGCTTAAAGTAAGCAACTGTACAATTTTCATTCAGCGGTCTATATCTGCGAGGTGTTGACTTGGGTTGCTTAAACATCGATAGTCTATCGATAGTATCGATAGTAAAAAACTATCGAATACATCGATAGTCTTAATAAAACTATCGATACTATTCCTTGAAATTTATTCCCACCTAATGTCCTTGTTATAACAACTATAAATCAAAGCAACAGTCCCTATTGACTAGAAATGTTATCAATTTAAAGCGAGAGCTTTTCAAATACTCACACGTTCATGCGGAAGGAGATATTTTTTCGGAGTTACTAAGCTTTCCTTGGTTAACAAGCTGATGTATCAAACAGCTTTGTGGTTGGTTTATGTGGTTTTCGATTGGGCTTCTTCAGATTTCAGATTTCGTGAGTCTAGTATAATCGAACATAAAAACGTCACTTGCTCTTTTTTTTGTTGGTATATGTGCGATTGGAATATGTGTAGCCTTCGACACTTTTCTAAGCGTTTTCCATTCACTGTTAAATTTTATATGAAAACATTCAAAATGCTCGCCCAGATTGATTTCATTGTACATTTGTACAATTAATAACAATTTGTACATTGACAAAAAATAGATCAACCCGATGCAATTCGTTTCTTTTCAGTCGAACAATTTCACGAAAACGTAAACAAACTCCACTAGTTGTCAAACTCAAACGTACTTGTATTGGTAAATCTGAAGCAAATCTGAGAAAAAATCCAGATTCGCAAAAGTGCTCTGAAATCTGAAAAAGATTGCTTTTTTGTATCAAACGAACATAAAAAGTGCTCTGAGAGAAAACCACATTAGTAGGTATCTTTTTACGATTCGTTCTGTAGTACGTGCCACGTTTCATTGCTTTCATTTATAGAGATAAAAAGACACATAGATTATTATGATTATTTATTATCTCTTGTTTTACTGGTGAAAGATTTATTTGTTTTTTTTTCAGTGATTCGGAAAAAATCTTTTGTATGCCAATTAAGTAGTAAGCTTGTTAGATTTATTCCGTTGACTTTGAGTTTTAACTTTTGAGAATTTTTGTTTTTCTTGTTTTAAACAAATAATACCTAAATATGTAATTTGGTTGGATATTTATTGACTTGTAATGGGTGTTTACTAAATATAATAGAAATTGGTTCCGTTACGTTGCATAAATGTGTCTGATGTGTGAATTTGGAAAATATCGATAGTATCGATACTATCGATAGTTTTTTAATGAAACTATCGATACTATCGAAACTGCCAACTATCGATGTTTAAGCAACCCTAGTGTTGACCAACCACTTTCGTTTCAATGATGTTACTATGGAAACAAACATTTGTCGACATTTTTTGCTCTAAATTTTCGACCACAAGCGCGACTAATTATTACAGTTCGGTACAAATATAAATTCAATGTTTGTAAGGAGCATTTCCTCTATTCGCTCGAAACACCTAAACAAATTGCAACCGGCATGTACTGATAAATACGTCAAATGCTCAAAGTTGACAAGAAACAAATTCAAAATCCTTCTTAAGAATCAATTGCACTCAAAAATAAAATCTGTGAAAATAAGGAAAATTCGGCGGTGGCGAATGTTCCCAGATCGTTTCATATGTTGCATTAAGGTAAGTTATATATTTATTTGTGATATGGATTACGTGTTAAAGATGTAAGTGGCTCAAAGAATGAAGCTCGAAATCTATGTACGTACTTTGGAGTATATTTTTTAGCCCACTGAGAGAGTTTCGCGCAATTTTTTAAGTTTGACAAATTCTAAGTGCTTGGCTGTACGCGGGAAAGTACGCGAACAGACCAATTTATTACCGTTTCGGAGAAAATTTTAATTTAATTAAAAAAAAAGGAAAGTGGGAAATTTGATTTGTGACCAATGTCGTTAATATTTTATTTCCTTCACTTCTAAAAAATGTCAGTGACAGTATTTCCAAACAAATAAAATATATGTATTATAACTATATAACTACGTGTACGAGTAAGGACTTTCACGGGAAAATGTTTGCCAATTTGAACCATGCTCAAGCGAATTTTTTGTTAATTTTTTTGAAACGATTACAGAAGAATTCGGAAAAGGTTATCGAATTATAAGAATGCACACAAGAAAATAGCCTCACAATATCTTGTGAGTTGTGACTTGAGATGCATCATAATCGGCATTTTATTTTTTTATTTTACCAACATGATCTAAATAGATCATTGATTTCCATGGTTTCCAAAAACAGTTGGATCTTGAACTATTGTTGTAAACCATGAAAATCGTTGATCTATATGGATCATGTAAAATAAAAAAAAAAAACGCCTCATACCTCTGTTCAATAAAACTTTAATTAGATGCAACTCGCAAGTATCGGACTGTAAGTTTTCGCTTCTATTCGAAGGTTTCGTGTATAATTTCATGCCCCCCCAAACTGCTGTCAACATAAATAGAAGTTTCGTATTCTTATTATTAAAACAAATTTTTTGAGAGGTTTCCCATATCAACTGGATATAATATATGCTTTTTATATAACAACGACCATTATAACTGTTGATCATATATAGTGCCAAACCATGTATTCACCTTGTGGATTAGGACCGATAAAGAGATACGAAGACGTGCGACTTTTTTAGTTCGCTTATATCAGTTTCGAACGTTGAAGTGATCCGTCTTGCATAGCATATCTTTTGTGCCGCTACATATGCCACAGAAATTTGTGACCTATATGTTGTTCGTTGTTCTTCATGCGTTCGCCTGTATCGGCTAATATATATCCAAATACTAATAGATACACTAACCAGGAAACAAACAAAAGTGGCTAACGGTTAAACCAAGCACCAAGCCATAACGTGAGCATGACTTACAATTTACATTTGTTGCTAATTTCATTAGTGAGCACAAACAGTCTGGTGTTGTAGGTACTGGTTGATTGACCGACTCTACATTGTTACGTTATCACGACTTTGAATACATTAGTTGTCCCAGTTTCTCGGGACCAGCTTGACTTTTTGGGTCTCATGTCAGAGCTTCGATAACTGTGAAAGTATAAGTAACGTTTCCTGCAACTTATTGAAACATTGGGGATATGAACTTTTGGGTTTCTGGCTGAAACCATTTGTCTTTTTTTGTTAGCTGATATTGGTCTGTAACCAATTTCATTGATGTTGGCGGTGGTGTAATTGGTAATTGGTAATACAGGTCATCCTATAGTTCCTACCCATACATACTGATCTAAGAACCTCTTCTGAGAGCTACTGAACCTCTTTAAAGATTTACTGTACCTACTGTCCTAACCTCTATGCTTAGTGGTAGGTAGGTAATGGGCCTCAGGTTCAATTAGGTGAAATATAAAAATACCAAAGAAAGGTTTTGTTATACCTCGCAACAAGGTCTGATGAAAAATGGATCCTTAATATCTCTGAGAATGTTTTGTCAATTTTCAATAATACCTATAGGATTCGGCATTACATTTTTCCTCTCAATTTGATCCAATAACAGGATCAAAATCAAAAACAACCAATTTAGGAGAAAATTGGCATAAGAGTTTATATGGACTAGTTGCGCATTTAGTTCCTTTCTTTTACCTCTTCAGGTAGGTAACGTAACATTTTTTTTTGTAGAGGTTTGTTTTTTGGGTTGGCAAAACTTTTTCCAAACGCAACCAATTTAACAGCTGATTTTGGTTTATTTTTACAGTTTAAGCAAGAGCTTTAAGGCTAAACGTTCAAACGTTTTCATATGCACGACCGGTTTACTTTTGCAACTTCGAGCCTTCAGGTTAATTCTACAGGGTGGCGAGAAATTAATTGCCCAATTTTATTTTTGAATAACTTTTTATTAAATAAAAAACATGATTTTGAGTGATGGACATTTTTATTTGGACTTTTACAGTGGACCGCCAGTCTTGAATCTTGATACACATTTGTGCCCGTTTTATCGCATTTTCCATGACTTTCCGCAAGATTTCCGGTTATAACTGTTCGTATTCCTGTCGAATATTCTCCTTAAGGGCTGCAATTGTTTGAGGCTTATTGGCATCAGCCCGCAACTTCAAGTAGCCCCAAAGAAAGAAGTCTGGGATGGTTAAATAGGGAGATCTTGCTGGCCATGCTAAATAGCCATATCTCCCCGAAAATATTTAAGAGCCACTACATCCGCAACACAGGACTCTTAAATTTTTCCAGTCTAATTCTTGAGTTGGTAGTTACATTTCCTTAATTTTCATTGAAAATAAAATAAAATCCGTCTTTTGAATTTAGATCGTTGGGTTAAATTATTGTGAACAATTAATTAACTTTTGTAGTACATCGTGGAAATATTAAACTAATAGCTCAAGAGCGCCGATAAAAGATCCATTGTTAAAATAGATAATTTGAGGTTTTCTCTATCTGCTTCTTTTTATCTTCGTGCGTCATTCACTTTTAGTTTGTCCAGATTTATTTTTAGATTCGAAGGCTTCACAAGTTTCTTATCTGTTTTTTTATGGCGAAAACAATATCAAATACTTGTCCTCAAAATCGTGCATTGCGTGCTTTAAAGTTAAAATAAATACGGACGTTTTTGAAAGTCAAATCGAATCAAAGTACACCTTGGAAGAACTTGATCTACAGTAATGCGGTTACACTCTTGAAAGTGTTGCGTTCAAAACGCTCCAAAAAAAAATAAAAGTGTTGTCGTCTCCCACCTTCCCACTTTCCGACCCATCCTTTCTTTTGACCCTTTCGTCCTTCCACTATTCTTTTGAGGAAGTAGCATAGCCGATCTTGCTGGGTGTATTAAAATACCCAACGATCGTGCTCGCCATGTCCCTCGGGAGGATAGCAAAACAGGTACCCCAACAGCCCAATTGGATGGGCAGGGACGGACGGTCCTAAGAGAGAGAGAGAGAGAGAGAGAGAGAGAGAGAGAGAGAGAGAGAGAGCTTGATTGAAAGACCCGAGGCAGGGTGCATCACGGGCGAGACACATACAAACTCAACAAAGTCGCCCTCAAACATACGAAACACAACAGAGCCACATCCTACAAAACATATATCCACAAACGCAAGACAACATCAACAGAGGATACGAAATGTCCACCTCAACGTCAGCAGCCAGTGGCTAAGGGCCCCAACATAAAGAATTTATGTGTAAGAAATGACACACTATCGGCTCATCCCCAAACCCCAAAATCGGCGCGAAAACCCACGTAACTAGAATAGGGAAAGAAAAGAAAAAGTACGAACTAGTTTTTACTTGCAACCTCTGTCACCAAGATGCTGTTTTCCATAAATAGGAACAAGGTCTCATGATCCCTAAGCAATGTAAGTCCCTATAGCTCGCCTGCTAAAGATCCTTTTGTTTGGTAGTGGGGAACAAGATAGGACCGCTAGGGGAATAATGTCGCGAACGAGTTCTAACACGGATGTTATTCAAGCGCCAGAATATTTTAAAGTTGCTCAATTGAGTAACATCGTCAAAAAAATAATTTATGCACTGAATGCAATGTGTGAAGAGTGGGTGTGAGTGCGTTCAGTGAAAAGTCGGAGATTAGGGAATATCCCTAACACTCGGGCGAATTCACCAAAGAGCGCAACCAGCATGACTGAGAGCAAGAACGGGAGTCCGCACGAACCTCCGCCAAAGAAAACGGAGTGTCGCAGTCGCGGACAAGAATATAGTCCCGTTTTGCTGAGTGTAAGACAGTATGTATGAGAAAAAAAAAAGGGAAAAAAGGTCACTTGTTGGTTAACTGCGAGATCGGCTAGACGCTCGAGTAACATTCGTATAGCGAACAGTTTTTTGAAAATTTTTGTTGAGAAACATAAAACCTGAATTACTTTGCATAGTAAAATTAGTAAATTTAGTAGATTTAGAAAGTAAAGATTATCATACAAGAAGGTGAATAGAGGAGGCGAGCAAGGAGGAGTACAGGCGGCAGGACGGGCACAAAATTACCTACCAGGACAGGTCTTTGGGGACAAAGGAAGCAAGCTAAGTAGAGTGTTTTTTGTTCATGTATATTTGTGGAATAATTTAGAGAACCGCGTTAGTTAGGACTGTAAAGTGTTAATTGTATTACGTTGGTTTTCGTTTCGGTAAAAATCCCGGAAAAGCGGGACGCGCGACCCGTTCATCCAACAGTAAAAAAATTTCGGGAGGTAGCGATAGTGAGTCATTTCATCGGCGACTATTTTTTGTCTTACCACCCAACCAATTCGCTAAATAAAACGCCATTTCTCCTCACGGAGTTTTATAACGAAGGGAAGACCTATTCTTTTAATTTTTCACTCGTCCAAAATTCGCTCTTAATTTCGTCATCGGGAAGTTGTTCGGTAAGGTTTCACAATTCCTTCAAAAAGATTGTGTGGCGCCCACTGTAGTCCAATTAAAAATTGGATATACCATCTCCAAGGAAAAGGTTAAGTACGAGATACGTTTCAGAACACATCAATTTAATTTAATTGTTAAAGCCCTGAACCCACCCCAGCTGTGCGACCGAGGTGGTAGCATCCAACCGGCTACCTGTTGCACTTTTCCCCCACCATATACCACCGGCGAATTGCATCGACAATTTGACATTTCTCTACCCATACCCATTAGCGACTTTCAACCCATCGGCGCAGCGGCAGCTGCAATTTTTCTCGTGTTTTGTTTTCTTTGACGCAAACGTAGAATCGTTTCCTTATACCCGAAAAAGTGTAACAAAAGGGAGTTGAAAAAATCAACCAGGCATTTCTTTGTAAGGACTTTTCCCTGATGCCGACCTGCTGATAAAAAAATCTTCATCATCTCTTGCGACCTCGGCATCAACCGTTGTATCCTTTTTTTCATCACTTCTCTACCTTTGGTTATAGTCTAGTTGTGAGTTTTGATTATTATGACCAGGAGTTAAGAGCTTTGCTCGTTCATTTATCAGAGTTACGAGGTTTTCAAGGAACTTTGACTGCATGAGAGTTACGCGATATAAAAAAAATTACTCTTTAGCTTTAAATTTATCCACAACAGTGCAAAAAAAAAAAAACGAAGAACTGCATTATACCTACGGTAACCATTCGTCCTCTTTTTGAGAGGACAGTCCTCTTTTTCCCTACTATGACCTCTCAGATTTTTTGCTAAAAGAAAACAACACATTCTCTTCTTTTTCTAAAATGTTGTCTTTTTTCCCTAAGGACCATCTTCCTACCATAAGAAATATGCGAGATTGCGAGTAGGTACCTTCTCAAGTCTTACAAAGCTACAAAAATCTACAAATTTTGATAGTTAATATGTGCTTTCACTATTTTCGACTGCATATTTATTTTTACTTAAAAAATGTCCTCTTTTATGTGATTGAAAAAATGGCCACCGTAATTATACGCCTAATTATCAATTTTTTTCAAATCGAAAGCGGCAGTTTTTTATTTCGACATGTCCCATTACTCTGTCAACAATTTTAAATGCTTGTACTCAGCTCATTATAGTTGATACTGCAATATTATAAGCAAACGATTTTTCTGTCCCTTCCAGATACCGGGAGTAACTTGTTCATTCTGAACGTAAAAGTAGTCACCTGTTTGAATTGGCAATGCTAATTAATTCCCCAAATACAACTGTGAAGTGAAGATGTCATTTAGAATTCTTTAGCCGATCTAACAACTCAGTGTGGGTACTCACTTATTACATCATTCCATTTTGTCTCTCCATTACATGTCAGCTGCCGTCATAGGTGTCGGTGCAGTTTAAATTGTTGTCGACAGTTAATTTCCCCGTGATAACCATGAGCCATTTTTTAATTAGGAAAATTATTATCTTCTACATTGTACACACTTTCTTAATAGTTGATGGCAGCAGTAATGTGACTTTGGTAAAACTTCAACGTGGAAAAAGGTATTTGGATTTCCTGAAATCCAGTCGGTTGTCTGTAAGTAAGAAGACTATTAAAAAAAAATTAAATTATCTTATTGAGGCAGAATATTTTGATTTTAGTTTCGCGCAAACGGAAGAAATAACATTTTGGATGTGAATACGCTGTTTGCTTATGCATATGGATTTCGGGCAAACTACCCAATTGAAAACGATAAAAAACACAAGAGAGCCGTGAAGCGAGATATTTACAGCGTACTGGAAACTTTTATGGATAGGTATGTGTTCAGAAATATTATTCTTGTGATTTAGATATTAATTTAAAATTTTCTTTAGTAATGGTTTTGATGGGAAAGCGTGCATATTGAAATCGTTTTGTACATCACATCGAGGTATCGCAAATGGATCGGGAATCTTGTTCAAAACCTTCAAACTTATCCTCTCGTGAGTATAATTAGTTATACTTATAATTATAATGAGTATATTTTTATTTTATTTATTATCTTTGTGTGGCTATGTTTATTGAAGAGACAATGCGGGATGGGTTTATGGTCGAGCTCGCACCTGGTTAGGTTAGCGCCAAAGCATCATTGGCTTGATGAACTCTGAGCTTTTTAAAAATGGACCATTTGGTGGTCCAGCTATTTAGTTTCCTCATACCAGACTGATCTTTTCGATGTACGAACACCATGTAAACTAACAATATCTACTGCAATTATCTGCCAGAATAAAGGTATATGAAGATGGAATTTACAACTATAGCAAACATAGTAGAAAACGCAAAAATATACTTTGGGTTTTAAAAAGGGCTTCAAGAAGTATAGGAATAGAGTTCGAATTTAACTCAAGCCAGATAGAAACAAATTCTTAAAATCTAATTGTGGATGGTTAACAAAGTTTTTTTTTAATCAGCTCTTTATAGAAATTCTATTCGAAATATTTTTTTCGAAAAATATTCTGGCAGTGAATTTAGAAAGAGGTACAAACAATTTTCTCAGAAAAGTTAGTATATCTATATTCTATCTGAAATTTAAACGCAATAGCGAATAACTGAGCGCAGCTCATATCGTAAGCAAAATGTATTAATTTTAACCTAAGAAGTGAAAAGAGAAGTGGCTCAGTGTTTGAATGCCCTAATCGAAAAGACGGTTTATTCGACCAAAGTAACAACACTTGAAGTATAAAAGATCCCTTCTTTTTGGATCATACATTACTTTTTTAATTGTTCGTTTCTACGATACACAATGTTGTGAAGGCACATTCGTTGGCAATAGAAGTAGATTAACGAAATGGTTCTTGGTTAGTTTTCTGGACTACTAAGAAAGGTGGCCTCAAGTTCAACTGCTGGAAAAATGCAAATTACAACTTAATGGTTTCTCACTGTCCCACCCCTTGCAAAGGGTACGGGCTTAAGAATATAACTGTCCTGAGAGAGCTTCTTAAATCGGCTTTTCCCCAAAACTTAAACCCACACAATGGTTGGGTCCAGGCTCAATGATTTTTGATCAGAAAGCCGTGTGCCATTTGGTATTTATTAATCCTAATAGCTGACTACTGTATTGACAATTCGATTATCTAAATATACAAAAGCGTACCAAGCTTTAACATTATTCTGAAACGGTTGATTTTAAATGCGATTAATCATCCCGGAACTGACAAAACTGGTTTTCAAATACAAATTCGTGTACATTGCGGTGACAATGTGTATTTATGTTTCTGATATAACATGTCAATATTAATCAAACAATGCACAACGTCACTTCTCGTCACTATTCAATAGGTAGGTACCAACCAATTATCACATATTAAAGTAATACAGATATTTATATGCGTCACCAATAGTCACATGTCACAGCACAATGTGGATCGCTTCACTATGTGTATTTGTAGTAGAAATGGACTATTCTTCAATCAGAGCACACCTTAACAAACAGTTCTTCGTAACAGAATAATAATGAATTCAAATTTGAGATTCTTCTTGGCTTTAACAATGTTCACAATTTTAACACAATGCATAGCGAGTGATTTAAATTGCAAGTTCACATCAGACAATAGGACAGTGTTAAGTCGTCCAAAACGTTATTTGGATTTTATGAAAGCAACTCGTTTATATGTACGTAGGTATTGTGTTTTGTGGATATCGTGGCTTATTAAAAAAAAACAATTTCACTTAGTTTCGTGTTAATATAAGGGAGAATATTTTTACGTTCGGAGCACTTTGGGCCCATGGATCAGTTATTAAGGCCACTATGCCAATGTTAAATGACAACAAGTCCCTGCGACCATATCGTAGGAATACATATGAAGTTTTGCAAGAGCTGTTGGATTTGTAGGTTGAATTTTCATAATGAGATTGCATACATGAAACTTTTCGAACTCTTTCCTTCTCCAAGTCATGGAATAGATGGCCAGGCGTGTATATTAAAAGCCTTTTGTACCGCAACAAGGACCTCAGGTGGGGAAATGGCTGATGGAATTTTATTTAAACTGATGCGACATATATTCACGTGAGTAAAAGTTATAAATGTGAATTCATTTTGGATTGTTTGTACTTTTTTATTTTATGTACGCACTTTTTTATTTTGTGTTTGTTTTGAAAAAGGATGCTATATGGAAATATGTCTCTTTACCAACTGGCACCTCGTTTTTTAAATAATGCTTTTAAATTAAAGTTCATTGAGAACCTTTTCGTGTCTTAAATAACTCCCTTTTTGTTGCGCTGTTAGTCAATTTTAATTGTTAAATAATCTTCAAACACAGTGATCCAGATCACCCAAAAACATAATTGTAAGAAAAGAGCAGTTTTCATATATAGAACCAAAAAAAAAGTGGTGGAACTAGTCAGGAGTGTTACTATATCGTGAGATTTATGTGGGAATTTCAATGTCCTTAAGAAAAAGGGAAAAGCGTAACGAAATCGTGGGAATTTAAAAATCTGCAAAACAAACAAAACATTCAAACTATAAAATTTTGCTGAAAGTTGATCAACCCATTATTGTCACCAAAATAAATGTCCACCTCGTAGAAGTGCCTTAATAGTTCGTGTGTTGGAAAAAATTAAACTGCACGACTGGATCGCAAGAAACTTTCTCGTTCATATCAACAGTTTAGTTGATTGCTTTTTGCTTAGGTGTTTAGGTAAAAAAATCAGAATCGATTCTAAAATGTAGAAAAACAATCTGCACAGAAAACATAAGAATATACTTAAACATAAACTTTCACTTCTCATAGTTCGCACTGCAACAACATTTTAATAAGTTCTGGCACTTGCCATGACCCTCGTTTTGAAGTTACATATAATACTAACATAATTTGCTCAAAGGATTGATTTGTTATTGGAAATGTACAGAAAAAATACTTTTGTACCATTTGAGACTATATTGTTCGTGAAAACTTTAAGAAAAACAGTCTAATATGGTCTGGTCCAATCCAAACTACAGTATGGGTTGGCTTGTTGGGGCGGCACACAGAAAAATAAAATTATTAAAATTACAGAATTATCTGGAAAAGCAAAGGCAATGAATACAGTCTTCCTATTTTTACTTTTACCTTTAAAACATCTTTATTTCTACAAAGTCTTCAAAATAATTTTCTTAAGAATTACCAATTGAAATAAAATGTTCTCAGAATACCTGTTCTTTTATCAGAAAGGTAAAAAAGTGGCTTTTTACTTACGACCTGAATGAGATAAACAATTTATCTAAGGTAATTATATAATGACAGACACTCTCAATTTATCTCGACTAACCTCTCTACAACATTTGCTTATGAATTAAATATTTAGTTTACTCGATACATTTGGCACTAGTGTTTAATAACTATAGAATGTGTCTTACCATTCATTCCGTATGAAAAAACCTATAATTTACTTATTATTAAAAGCAGTTTATTTTTTAAATCTTGCTTTCACGATTTTTTTATTTATTTTACTTAGTCCTTTTTGTAAGTTAAGTAAATTATAATGAATAATGTATAAACTATCAATGGAATGAATAAATCTAAAATTTAAAAAAAAAACTTAAATAAAGTGCACTTTTGGCTTAAATATATTTACTACAGATCACAGTGCATCCAAAAATTATTTTAAGGCTTAAGTTCTCATTTAACAGCACGTTCTGATCACATGCTCTTACACCTTCCAGGATAAGCATGTCAGGAGTTTCTGATCTGTTAGAGCAAAATATTGTTTTTCACTGGAATAGATCGGTGATCCTGGTTTAAGGGGCCTATTGTTTTTGAATTCTTGGAGGTATGGTTCATTTTACCAAAATCTTTACACCGATATGTACGTAAAAATTTGAGTTTGTTTTTCGAATTTTCATACAAACAGGCCGATTGAATTGTATAACAGTCTGAGTAGTTTTGCGTAGTTGTTATTTTACTTTTATTGAAAGTGAGGCAAGGAAATAAGCAAAAATAATCCGTATTTGAACACAGATCGGGATTTGGGTAGTCGTTTTAAAGAAATATTTTTAATGCGGCTTTATTTGCTATACAAAAAAGTTAGGTTTGGGATCATATTTAGAATTATTTTATTATAAATACGTAATATGTATTTCGATCAAAATCGATAGAGCAGGGGTGGAATCCCGTAAAGTGATTCGACGCATTACCTACAACCTGCAGTTTTTACTAAGCCAGCCCTTTTCGTTAAAAACCCTACCTTTGTTTATTTTTATTCTGGCGAAGATGCCTTCCAACGATGCAGCCTATATTTACCATGTGTAAATGTTAGGGTTGTTTTTGTTTTAAAAAAAAAAAAACGTTAGTGGACTTCATTCGCAAAAATTGTCTCTCGGGCAGCAATGTAGACTACAGTACGATGACCCACCTTCGAGAAGGTTTAAGGTTGCATCCAGTTAAAGAAATGTGGATATGCGTAGATCTCTACTCAGCTATTCCTCAGGCAAATCAAGCAACGTCGAAATGCATCTTTTGATAAGCGCACGTTTTTTCTTTTTTAATTCGAAAAGTACAATTTTTAATGGATATACCATAATGAAAATATAGGTAGCTATTTTTCAAAAAGTTATTGTATGATAATTTAGAGGAAAACTGTGCTTCTATTAAGTTGGAAATGACATATTACCTTACCTTACAATCGTATGGACCATTTTTCAGATAAATCCGATTTTAAAAAGTACAGTTATTCAATCTATTAGCGGAAAACTGGGTATGCAGCCATGTTAACCGTACCTACATAATCTGAAATGTCGTAATGTCAGAATTGATTAAAATCTCGCGTTCGAAATTTTGTACGAATACAATATCTTTCTCTTAATACGCAATCGAGAAATATTTTTTTTTCAATATCCATGTAAATGTACACTTTATACATATGTACGGACTCTTAACCATCTCCCATCTGTCATTCCTGTTGCAACATTAAATTTGAAACTTTTTTTGAAAACTTTTAAAGAAATGTTTTCCCAGTATAATAATATTTTTGAAGATTTCGATATGTTTAAAAGCTTTGGGCTTTTATGACTAACAAAAGCATACCCGAACAATAATTCCTTTCGAAGATCTTGATGATGAAGAGCTTTACTTTTGCTAAACATTTGATAAAATCAGTTTTGTGTTTGGTGCAAGATCTGAATATTCAAAGCATATAAAAAACATCGCGGCCTTTTTTTCTTTTTCTTGCATACTCAATTAAAATTTGTTAAAAGAGAATCCCCCAAACTGTGTTTGGTTTTTTTAACTGTCAATTCTTGGGTCTGTTTGACTAAAACAGAGTTCTAAACGAGGAAATTTAAAAGGGAATTTGAAAAGTGGAAAAATAAAGAAAGAATGTTAACAGTACTACTTGTCAGCTATGGAGAAAATAGATTAAATGTACTCCAATAAAAATTCGTTGGTTCAAAATCTTTAAAATTACATACATAATGAAGATTTAAACGAAAAACCAACCAATCTTTTATTCTGTTTGTGATATTTCAGATTGAATGAGCGAGACAGGCACCACTTTTCATATTTGAAGGACGAAAACTGCGACCAAATACTCAACCATCATTGCCCTTTAAGTTTTAAAAACATTTCACCATTTACAGATATATAATTAAACGAAAAAAAAGTTGTTTTTATCAATTGTTTAATCCAATAAAATCCAAAATAAGCCTTTGAATTTACTAAGCTTAGGTTAAGGTGGCAGTCCACTGCAAGAGCAGCCGCACTTAGGCCAAGATGTGCCGCAGGATCTACTGAAATTGATTTCGAAAAATACAAGGTGGGCCAAAAAAAGTCATCCGATGTTGTTTGGCTCTAATTTTTTTTCTAAATGAAAAATGACGATTCTGTTGTTTGATTATGTTTATTTGAACCTTTAGAATTTTATTGGTCAAGTCGAGAAGATGATATCGGTCAAATGCCATACGGGCTCGTTTTATGGAATTTTTCATCACTTCGGCGAGAACTTCGGGAGACAGATTCTCGCACTCGTGTCGAATGTTGTCCTTGAGGGCTTCTAGGGTCTCGGGCTTGTTCACGTAAACACGGGACTTCAAAAAACCCCCCAAAAAAAGTCTGGAACGGCTAAATCGGGCGATTTTGCGGGCCAGTGCAATTCGCCAAAACGAGAGATGAGGCGACCAGAGAACGCCGCCTTCTGAATATCGGTTGTGGCTCGCGCAGTGTATGCCGTAGCTCCGTCCTGTTGCAACCACATGTCCTCCAGTCCTCATTCGTCCAATAGCGGCAGAAAAAACTCGGTTAACATGGTCCTAAGCGCCCAACGTCCACTGTTGTCGTTTGACCAGCGGCGTTCTCGAAAAAAATGGCCCGATGACACCTCCAGCGTGAACAGCGCACCATGCAGTAACTTTGAGCGGGTGTAATGGGTCCTCGTGCATTACTCGTAGATTTTCGGTGCCAGAAGCGATAGTTTTACTTGTTCACGTACCCGCTGAGGTGGAAATGAGCCTCATCGCACATTATGATTTGGTCGAAAAATCGTCCACTTCGTCCTCGAGATTGAGGATGGCTTGGGCGTAGGTTACACGCGTTTGGCGGTCGACAGGCAGCAGGTGATGCACGGACTGGACTTTGTACGGGAACATGCGCAAGTCTTCGACCAAAATTCGCCTTAGGGACGACCGGCTGATGGCTAATTGCAAGGCACGGCGTCTGGTCGATGTTTCCGGCGACAGCTCGACATCCTCGTCAACAGCGGCGATATTCTCGGCACAACTGACGCTCCGAGGCCGGCCACTCTTGGCAACGTCTCCTGTGGTCCCATACTCTTCAAGGTTGGTGGCCAAACGGCGCAGTGTTTGCGCAGTCGGTGTCAGACGGCCGTGGAATCGGCGACGGAATTCGCGCTGCGCCAACACTACAGACGAATTGTTACGCAAAAAAATAGACACGATTATTCCGCGTTCTTGGGGAGTGTATCGCTCCATGCCTTGTTCACTTGTATTCTACATCTGTCTAGTCCACAAATGTCAAAACAGATTTGACATTGGCGGCCATTTGCAAAAATAAGAGCATCTTCCAATAGGGTGATCTCTTTTAACCCACCAAATTGTCGTCTCCAGATTCAATGTAGTCGAATGAAAAGTACAATTTTCATAAATGTCTTACTTACTATATTGTACTCGTATATTGTACAAAAAATATATTAATTGCATAATCAAGATTTCTTACAGATCATAGCACTAAATATTATTGCATTTTAATCTATTTTGTACTCCGCATGTTTTAATCGCCTTTTGTGCGGACTTGCATGTTTTTACTGTGTCTTTATCGGGATATCCTCTAGACTTAATTCAAAAAAGGTCCGATTTTATATTCAGCGAAGCGACTTATATAAATATTTTTCGGAATGACAGTGTGGAGTTTGCTTTGTTTGCCTTACCATAGTACCGCGACTGTAGATTTGGAACATACGTGAAGTTGGCTACTGGCAGTCCATATTATTTTGTTGTCTTTCATTCTCCACTGGTTGTATAACAATGATTGTGAAAGATGGAATATGCAAGAAAATGAAATCAATTTTCCAGTACTTCTCGGTTTTCGCTCATAGTGGCGGGTTGGGGGGATATTTTTTGGAAGACGATGGCGATGAGGTATTTAATAAGTACTAGAGTTCGCTGTTCGCCCAGTGGTAGAAATTCTACCATTATAGTAACGTGGCTTATACACAAAATATTGGAAAACAAATTACATCTCTGCACAATCTCCTCAACGAAAAATCGAGCGAATAAGTTGTGTTTCAACCCCCAAAACCCCTACCTGCATTCGCCCCTGGATTAAGGTTCTCTTTCTATACGAGATTGCATTGGATGATTTACAGTCGGTAGCAGAAAAGGTAGAGTTATGCTTTGGATATTTGACAGACGATCGCAAGAGGTAGGGCCAATGGAAAAATCCTTACGTATTTTGTGCTATATTATTCCTCAATCAGTAGGCCAACTCACAATAACTACTGACTTAATTCCGTACTAAAGATTCAAGAAATCGCATTAGTAAGAAACTAGAATTGCATCTACTCATTGTATTCCTATCGATGGAGATAATTTATTTCTTTACTCACTGTAATCATTTATTCATATTAAAGCAGCAAATTAAATTAAAATGTCAGAAATTCAATATTTATGAGAACTAGTTCATAATAATATTTAGTTGTCCACTGGTAGGCTTAACTGATTTATAGGTCATTTGTAGTCCGTGGCAATCCAAAGCGGCTTATATTAATAAGTTGCTAACAAGCAAACAAAACTATAGACAGAGGTTATAACCCAATTGTATTTTGAGAAATATATGCATAGGTACTTCAAATTTCCAATTGATGTAAATTACATAAGTACACAGTAAAATAAACAGGCGCGGTTGAGTGACCGATTGTATTATTTGATAACATACATATATATTTGAAATGTGTTAATTAATCGAGCCAGTTCATTGGGGGCAATTATTTTTGATTAATGTAAACGGTGGCATGTAGCGTTTATATTTATTTTGAGAGTAAAAGGGAAGAGTGCGGTTTATACTTAAATAAATCCATAAAACTTATGCCATCAAAAGCTAGTCCCATATAAATGAGTGACATGTTAAACCACCAAATTAACGACAAAACCACAATTTATTTGCACGTATAGCTAAAATGTAAAAATATCCACGTAAATGTGGTTATGGTCAATTATTTCCAAAAAATAGAAAGGGCAGCAAAACGTTATAGCAGCAGTAGGAAACAATACCAGGGTTGCGAAAGTAGGCTACTCATAACTCATGTGAATCCGTCACAGCTTTCCACGAACGACTAGGATCATCGGTGGTAATCCCCATCAGATACAGTTAGAGAAGACACTTTGACTTAAGGCTATAAATACACGTGCCTTTACCTGACACTGTAGGTTTGAAACATGCGTTTAACCAATACAGAGTATCGAATCAGGAAGCGCTACCTTTGGAAATGTTGTGCCTTTGTTAAATTTTTAATTTTACTATATCAAGCCAAGCTCTCTATACTCCATCCTTTTTACAGGAGCCAACTCGATTTGCCGGGAATGTGACAACTTTTGTCCAATCTTTCCTGGTTCTAATAAGTTATTAAACAAAATATTTATTAACTGGTTATTATATTATTTTAAACAAAAGCATTTAAATGGGTAGTAATTTTCTTAAAATTCTCCTATAAATGACAAAAAATTGTTTTTGTAGATTGTTATATGTTAATTGTCGGTGATCGGCTTTTTCTTGAGCGATTTAATCAGAAATATTAATGCTTAATGTGGATGTTTCAACCTCACCTTCAAGCAATCTAAAATCCACCACTATCCAAAAAACGATCAAATGAAACATACCACAATTAAATAGCTATTTCTTAAAACAATTACTTGATTGCTTTGTTTAGCGGAATGTGATGGACCATGCTTCAGCTTCACCCATGTCAGGATCGCGGCCAGTGCAGAACCGAAACGACTGCTACGAGCTCCTCAGCAAATCGACCGCTTGTATGGAAAATACATGCACCTCTGACTCTGATAAGGAAATAATTGTTCAGATTAAATCTTCTATGTGTTAAGTTCTTTTTTCGAACATATATGTAAAATTTGTTTCCCTGATTATTGTTTCCCTTGTTGATGGTCGAAGATTTCTTTTCTTTGCAATCCAATATCCAATTTATCATCAGAAACAAATAAACAAAAGTTAACGTTCTTTTTACTTCATTCTATCTTCTAAGTTCCCTTCAATAATTATCACATACCATTCTAGATCAAATTAGAATAGTGGTCACATAATCCAAATTCCCAGCATTATTTGTTGACCGATTTTCATCTTTTATATTTTTGGTAGATGTTTACTATTCCTCGAAGCGATTGCATCTGAAAAGGTTGTCAGTTTATAATAACAATGAAGTTCTTTTTAATTTTAACAGTTTCCGCGTTCTTTGCACTAACCGTAACTTGTGATTCCAATTGCGAATTAAGATCAGAAAATAGTACAACAGTGCTTAGTCGTTCAAAGCGTTATTTGGATTTTATGAAAGCTACTCGGATGTTTGTATGATTTGTAAAATTTCGTGCTATCCTTTTAGTAAAAAAAAATTAACACGTTTTACTTCAGTTTCGTGTAAATATAAGGGAAAACGTTTTCACTACGGGACTACTATGGGCTCATGCATCTGGCTTTAAGGCCAACATGAATATGTTAAACGACAACAAAGGGCTCCGACCGTATCGGAGGGATACATATCAAGTATTACAGGAACTTTTTGACTTGTAAGTGATAAGGAAATATTTTGCATACCAATTTTAAATATTTTCGAACTCTTTCCTCACCTCAAAGGCATGGACTAGATGGACAGACGTGTCTGCTGAAAGCATTTTGCACGGCGACAAGAACCTCAGATGGCAGTATGGCGGATGGAATTTTATTTAAACTCCTGCGGCATGTATTCACGTAAGTAGAATTTGTAATATATTGCAAACAGCAAACATAGGTATTTGAATTTTGAATTATTGCTAATCAATAAAAGATATATTGGTCTGGCCAGGAATTTGAAGCCAAGAAAATTATATTAGTGATATAAGAGTGGGCATATTGATTGAAATTAGTTTTGAATATGTCACCATGGAAGTAGTAAGTTATTGTTTTAATTTCTAATTTCATTTAAAAAAAGTTACCTAAGCAGTTAGGACCATAAGCTCTCCACAACCATTCGTTTATGACATTTTAATTTGTTTATGTGCGAATAGAATAGACCAACAATCTTCTCCCGAATCTGAACGGCTATTTGGAGAATTTTGCGTAGGGCTGTAATATTCTCGGATCTCTTTCTCTGTCAGTCAGATAATGGCGAGAGATGGGACAGTGAAAAAAAAAACACAAGGTTGTAATTTCTGATTCTCTGAGGTTGAAACGAGAGACTTTGCGACACCACAGCTTTACAGTTTTCGAGTTCGGTGCTGCGAAATTCAGTTAGTCCATTAATCGATCCCAAATATCAGCAATTAAATTTCATCAACTTGGATTTTTTAGGTTTTAGCGGCAGGAACAATATCATGAAAACCTCATTACTTGCAGCTAGCTCTAAGTGCACTTAGTAAGTTTTACCTGTTAACTGACGATCTGTTGCTTCTATACGAATGTTAAACTTAACTCCTAAACAATAAAAGCATTGAGCTGGAAGAAGAACAAGTTAGAAGCTTAAACAAAGCAGAATATAATAGGCAGTCATGACAAGGTTCAAATTAAAAAAAAAATTATTAAAAAGTTTGGAGTCATAAAGCTGCAACTATATTTTAGATTTTGTGTGGAAATAATGTGACTTACCAATAAATATTTTTAGTTTTGAGTTTAAATTTTAGTAGTTCACAATGGTTTTATTTTCCATACAAATCTCGCAATTGAGAGCTTCCGTAAATTAAAAATAAGACTGAAATTTATTATTATTAAGGCGCAATGTCTTTTTTTTTGTCTTAGGAAATTACAAGATTTTGAAATAATTTTATTCTGTTGATAATTTTTCATTCGTATTTCAGGTTAAAAGAGAAGGACAGAAATCACTTCCCCTATCTGAAGGACGAACATTGCGATCAAATAATTCACCATCAGTGCCCACTGAGCTTTAATACTATTTCGCGATTTACAGATGACATTTGATTAACGAGCAAAATAAAGTAACGAATTAATGCTCGCTTTCGAGCGAGATGGCGCAGCGGAACCTTAAGATGTATTTTATGTATTTTTTTTTCGGGAGTCGAATCTGCTGTCCATTGAACATTATTCCAGCACCAAAACTGTCTTCAGTAGATATTGCACATATAAAACTAAATACTAAAGTCATAAATGACAGAAATAAGAACTATTTTCTCAATGATAACTCGGATGTTTAATTTAGGTATTCCAATAAAAGGCGAAATGATAAAATGAGCTTTGTGTAATCATCAAAGCAGTGTTTTATTCTTGTTCATCACTAGTTAAAATAATTATTAAATAATTTGCAAAAATTAAAATAACCTATACTTTTCATTAGGCGCAGCAGCAAAACAAAAACACAAATAAATTTTCTTTTATCTGTAATAATAATGACTTGCTTGTTTGGCAACAGAAGCAAGTTGGTGCTCTATTTCTGCTTAATCATATTTGTATTAGGTACCTCTTTTTGTTCTTTGTATCGACGAACATATATTCTTGACAATGAATTATGTTTTCGTGCACTATATTTAAATTATTAACTTAAATTTATAATGCCCATAGAAGCTGTCATCAATTGAAAGCGTCATCCGAATCTAATGCTGCGAAATCTTCAGGTATAATTCCGATCTTTCTTTCAAAAACAATGATGCCAGTTTAATGTTCTGCTCTCAAATGTATTCAGACGACCATGAATTCATCATGGCAGTGGTTTTAGGAACATAATGACTTCTGGAACTTTCGATTGACTTCGAATGTTTTGCGAACCAATCGCGTCATTAAAGTTAAGTTAAATTAAAGGGCTTGCTTTTGGCCAGCCAAGCTCTTTAGTAAAGGCACTATACCATTTCTACAGGAACTAACTCAGTCTGTTTTCGACCTCCTCTCAATTCGGAACCAAGTGAGCTAAAAACTTGAAACCTGGAGCCAGATTCTGTAAGGCGAAATGATCAAACGTTTTCGTGCGCACGAATGATTTGCCCTATGTTACACAAGCAAATTTCTTCGTTCACACGAAAACCCTGGATCATTTCACCAAATTTTAACTCTGGATCATAAGTGATTCTCAAGATATAGATCTCAAAAAGTCACGAAAACCATCTGAAATCCTAGTCCTAGAATCTTCAAGTTTGGCACAATGGCAGATCCTGTGCTGCACACACTGGGAATAGTCGAAAACAGATTTTCTATTCAGGAAGCTTTGTCTACCTCGTCTCCGCTCTGAAAATAACATCACCTTAGAAATTAAGCGAAGAATTACACAAGCATCAGTCGTCTAAGATATCTGGGACATGTAGAGCGAATGGACACCAACGCTCCGGCCCGAAGAGTCTTCATTTCCAACCCGGAGTCACAACGGAATGTAGCGCCACCTAAGTAATTAAGTAAGGCTTGATATTTGCCCACTTTTAAAACCGTGCTGTTAGATCTCATTATTTTTCGGGCTACACGTTTTTTTTCGTGTTCTATATATAATATTATATTTTTAGTATGAGTATGATAAATGCTTTCCGAGATGATCTTTTTAGTAGCTCACTTTTAATCAAGTAATAACTCGAAACTTTCTTAGGCTTGCCTGGGTGAGCGTTCCTTAAAACATGATTCTTATATGCTCGGTGGGTCTCATATTTTCGTTTAGCGCTTGCTAATCGAGGTTTAAAGCTTTCCCCCGCAGATGGGCACAAAAAACATTCGCTTTCGCTTTGCGGAAAAAGACACAGAAGAACAAATCTCTTTATGTATCTGAGCTGAGAAATAAACTCCATCATTTCTTACAGTTCTGGTTCTACCCATAACTGAAAAATAAAAACTCCTATTGTCGGTTTATTTTAGGCAGGTATACCTATTTGCAGAAATACAAAAGTATTTGAGTATACCACCTACGAACTATATTTCAATGTATGTTTTCAATTGACACTCTATCAACTATCTGAGCCACATCGTAATCAGATTCAAATCTAAATCAGATCGTGTTTACGTCGCAAGCCGAACGCACATCGGCTATAAGTAGATTTACATTTTAATGGGATAAAAATGAAATCCTTAGTGGTTTTAATATTGTTCGCCTCTTCGATATGTATTGCGAACGGTATAAATTGCAATTCAGTAGAAAGTAATGGTACAGAGCTAAGTCGAGGAAAACGCCATTTAGATTTTTTGAAATCCAGTCGAGTGTATGTACGTTGATATTAAAGTGTTTGGAGGTTCTTAACACCTCATTATAAATTATAAATACTTATGTGTACTATATCTTTATTATAGTTTCGTGTGAATATGAAAGAGTTTATGTTATCGTGGGCTCAAATTTGGGCACATTCTATTGGGTTCAAAGCCAACATGAATATATTGAATGAAAACAAAAGCATTCGACCGTATCGCAGAGATACATACGAAGTGTTACGGCAACTAATAGACTTGTAAGTAATATTGAAGACATTTCACGATAGTGCAAATTTAAACCATGTTAAACTACGTTCTTCCTCCTAGTCATGGATTCGATGGAAGTGCATGTCTATTGAAGGCTTTTTGCTCAGCTACAAGGACATCGGATGGACCCACGTCAAACGGGATGCTGTTTAAACTTTTGCGGCACATGTTTAAGTAGGTATATCATTTAAAGCCATGGAAAACGCTAAGAATTGCTATAGGTAGTAAAAGTTTTTTAAATTATATTTTTCCCGGAAAATACATCCTTCAAGTCATAGTAGTGCCTTTTGCGTATCAATCGCAGTAATTTAAAAAATCGATAAATACAAAAGGTGGTTTGCAAAGTTGAGCTTAATCTGTGGGTTAGAGCTGAGGAGCAGCAGTATAAGTATTTCTTTTCGCAATTCATGCTAAGAAAGATCTAAACAAATTGAGTCGACAGCTTCAACTCATCTCTATGCACACGGCCCAGTATCACAGAGAGATACTACCGCTCATAAATCGACGGTCAATAATTCATAAAATCCATTGCAATTGTTATAACATCTAAAACTAAAGCGCTGAAAGATTATGTCGAGCAGTACCTACCTAGCACATCAGGAACTTAAGGAACTCCTTCGATCATATAACACCCGATGGGTCTAACAAATAATCACAACATTTTCCTCAAAGATCGTAGGGCACAATAGATATGGGGAAAGTTTCGTAAGTTTTGTAAAATTACATCTGGACACTAAAAGTAGTTATTAGTGTTAGTATGTAAAGCTTATGTAGGATCTCAATGATCTTACAGACAACAGTACTACATGCTTATCTAAAAGGTTTTTCAATAGGGAAGGGTCGATGTTGAAAAAAAATAAAATAATAAATTAACCTGTGCGTGAGGTATATAAATGAAATTCTTCTTTTATTCGAAAGCACCATGTATGTCATCATATATATAAAATTTAACATTGTTTAAACGTCGGCCGCGGGTTCTTACGGTGGCACGGATCTGAGTGGTCTAATTTATAATTTTTTTTTTTTTGTTATTGAAGGGAAATTTCTCGAAAGACACAATGGGGTTAGAAACCCAGAGTAGCGTGGGACTCTAACCGCACTAAAACACCTCCTTGATCATGACCAATCCAAGAAAGATCGACAAATGATTTTAGTTAGTTAGTTGACATTTTATTTGTTGTAATAAGTAAAGTTGTTGAATCCATATTTGTACATTTTATATAACTTTTTCAATGCAAATGCTTACTACGTATTTAGTTTTCCGATTTTTCCGATAAGGTTTACGTGTTTAAAAAGTAAAAATTCAAGAAGTTGTACTTCATATAAATAATAATAAATATTTTACATGAACATTATATATTAGATTAAATATTTTACTTAATAATTAATAATTTAATTCTACAAAAGGAACAGTAGAAACTAACGATTCATATCACGAAACTAACAAGTTAAGATTAATGAAAAACTATCTCATTTAATACTATATTACTTCGAATTTATTTTAACAGTCTTCGTTTTAATTGCAATTTATAGGATATTTCCTTCTCTACAACTCATCGAAAAATGTTGCTTTGCAAGAAACTCTGCTTCCAATACTCAGACAGAAAGCTGATTTCGCTCATCTGTCCATGAGCTCTTCGTGAAACTGAATATCCTTTATGAGCTTGCATTAAAAATAGGCAACGAAAATACAAAATTGCAAAGAATTTCGAAATTTGGTGCCTTAACCTTTTTGAGAAAACTTACCTAACTTATTTTTCATCCAAATCTCGCTCGCATTCAAAAAAACTCTTTCATGCAATAAATTCCTTAAAAAGTATATCAATATTATATTTTGAATTTTAAAAAGCTCGATAGATTTGATGTAATTTTTAAAATTTGAATTATTTCGTAAATTCATCTTTGATAGATACTGAAGTTTGGAGTTAAAGAAAGTCGAAATGAATTGAGCACACTCATAGAATTCTACTTCTCTTTAAAAATGATTAACAATTGCATAAGATTTTGATACAATTGTTCTAACTAGTGAACCAAAATATTTGTGTTCTCTTTCGTTTTTTAATTAAGCCCTGATGTTGTTCATAACATAAAATAAATTAACAGCTGAAGTGTCCTGGGATTCTTTTGGAACATTTCCCCATTTGTTTAAAAATGAAGTAATAATAGAGCGAAAAGTTGTACGACGGGATAAAATTTCAGTGCGGGCCATTTTGCGGGACAAAGGCCTTATAGTGGGACAGTCCAGCACTGAGCGGGACGTCTGGCATCCCTAGATCCGCCTGAATTTGAGCGATGGCATTGGTTATGTTGGCTTGAAGGGCATCAGTTGATTGCGACTTATTGGTATAGACCTGCGACTTTAGGAAACCGCAAAAGAAAAAGTCTAGCGGGGTCAAATCGCACGATTTTGGTGGCCAATTAGCTTCACATTTGCAAGAATAACCAACTTTCAAGTCGTGTGGGCTAACGTCGTCCAATATATGAACATTTTGCGTCCTCTATTCAGGGTCATTAATTTTGCGCTCCAAAGCCAGTTGGATCATGTACGGTGTGTGTTGAGCCCAAGCCGTGACTCAAAATTGCCGAAGTTGAAGTCTGCGAGAGGCCAACTTCTTGTTCACGACGAAGAAATGACTGCTTCTGGTTCTCCTTTAAACATTCACGGACCGTTGCAATATAGTGTTACATTGACATACGGGTGTTGACGGGTGTTATTTACCGAACCGGTTGTCTCGAATTTGGCCATCAGATTTTGGAAAGTCGACTTCAAAAACCCTTTACATTGAATAACTTGCATGAATAGATATTAAGATATCAATCCGCTTTGTTCCAGTGGTATTCACAATCGTCGTGTGCTCTTATAAAGAACAATTCATATTAACCTTAACAGAACTAAGCTCCAAGGCAAAGGTTAGTACACGCGTAAAGTAGCTCGGCTTAATACTTTTCATTCTCTAGCCTATATAATTATATATGGAAAGTGTATCAGTTGGGCTAAGATTTTTCATTACTCAGTAACAAAAACTCATTGAAATCATTTTGTTTTGAGTCAGTTTATTAAAACAAAAGGAGAAAAAACAGAAATTAAGACCTACCAGGAAAATTAAAAAAGTGAATTTAAACGAACTTAAGCCACAAGTGCTGCCACTAAACTCTGACCGAATGACCGATTTTTATTGTTTTAAATTCGGTCTAAAGATAAAATAAGGATTTTTGACCAGATCCGGTCAAATATAGAATATAGTAATATATTTTAAATACATATAGAAAATAAAAATGATATTATATTAAATGTAAGTAATTTTTCCAAACAAATCTTAAATTTAATAAAACAAAATAGAAACAATTCCTTTTCAATAAATTGTTTGCATCACAACGTCTTGCAGAAAAATTAACTTTCAATCAAATTCAGTCTTCCAAAACATTGCTAAATGTAGACATGTTAATGGAAAAAAGTAAAAAAATATATACATTATTTGTAGATTGTTAAAAAAAGTTCATCAACTTCATCGCTCTCTAAATCGCTTGAATTATAGTTTTTATATACCTCGTTTTTCCATATTTATGTGTTTTATGATTTCATCAGAAAAAAGGCTATTGTAGCAACAAAAATTAGCATAAGAATTCCTATAAATCTTGCATGGCATCCTCACTTGCCACTTCACTTCAGTCTTGTTTGAATGCAGTCTTGTTTGGTGGGAGCCTTCAAATGAGACTGCCGCGAGGAGCCGCTGTTTCTAGGATTGTTCACAATAAATTGGTTTCTGAATGAAATTGTGAGCGTGTTCGTTAAGTAAGGCCAAGTATCATTCAAGCTATACAAATCTATCATTTATGTCTAGTCTTAAAAAATATTATTTTTCAGGTCAAAGAAGGATTTTCCGGTTAAAGAATTTTTTCGTTTCGGTTAAAAATCTGTTAGACCGGATTTAAAAATTTTCTCCGGTCAGAGTAAAGAGATGATCGAAATGGCAACACTGGTCACTACCGCGATTCAAAAAGAACAGGAAGCACGGATTCATATTCAGCGACTATTGCACTATTCGAATAGAATAATTTTATTCAAATCGGTTTTGCTAAAGCATAAGTATCTTTCTGCATTCCACATTATATTTCCAGTGTTTCCAGCTTTCAAAATATATGAACAGACTTTAAGTTAGCTTACTTTACTTAACTTATAAAATATACATAGATAAAGGGCTATATATGATATAAAAGAAGTAGAAATGTTTCTTGAAAAACTACAACGCAGGTTTAACATTCAAGCCGCACGGCATTTATTATTAACTAATGTATTTTTTTCAAGTTTACTTATAAATTCTTTCTATTAACTTCCAGATTGGACGAGAATGACAAAAAATATTTTTCGTATTTGAGGGATGAGAACTGTGACCAAATCCTCCATCATCACTGTCCGTTGCAGTTTAATAGTATTTCACCATTCACCGATGATATTTAAGAAAGGTACTAATAAATATTGAAACCAGAGTTTTTTTATTGTTATTTTTACATTTTTTTATTAAAAGCAACTATGCCGGTAGTTACATTTATTATGATGGCGCTACAGTCCGCGATGGACCTGGGCCTCAACCGATACGCCCCTCCTGTTAGCGGAATCTTTGGTTAACTGCATTTTGCGCACACTGCAAGTTGAGATCCCCTTCCATTTGTGAGCGCAAATTCTTCTTCTAGTTCTTTGTCCCTCTGGGTTGGAATCGAAAAGACTTTGAGTGTCACTAAGTCACATGATACAGCATCAGCTTGTCTTACTCTGAATCCTTGTTTTACATTCAAAGGTATCGGAGGGATTTATTGAGCAGCGAGCGTTTTTCATCTACATTCTCCGCGATACTAATAATCATTTTTAATGTCCAGGCTACATTTTTCGAGCTCACAATAAATATTCCATACAAAATTGCATTATGACCTAAAAAATATTTAGTGTGAAGGTTAAAAATGATTATTAGTAGGGCCCTCTGTCAAGTGTCTAGTCTGGCTCCCGGAAATTACGCCAGAGGAAATAACGCCAGATTTATTTTTTTTTGGAAAATGTTTTTGTTTTCAAACTTGGATAAAATAGCAGAATTTTGTTCGGAAAATATGCCAGAAATTAGGAAAACTAGGCCATACAGATGTGGAAAAAGCACAGAAAGTAAAATGGAAATTAGACCAGTAAAACAAATAAACTCTGGCATTATTTCCAGACTTTGTTTTGGGAAAAATACAATTTTCTGGCTTAATTTATTTGTTTTTAATTTTTAAATATTTCTCAGATTTTAACCTTACCTACCTAATAAAATAAGAAAACAATCAACGAAACTTTTGATGAACGAGAAAGTTACGTTCGACCAAGTCGTGCACTTTATTTAAAAAAAATCCATTGTACAATAACTTAGAGTTGGGGAACATATTGGGCCTCACCAACAACCAAACCGCAAACTCGATTTTAACTAATTTCGAAACTAACTATAGTTTCGACTTTTAATTTCTAGGTACCAACAATCAAAGTAATCGGAACTACATCTGACTTTATAGCAAAATTAAAGGGTGATTTTTTAAGAGGTTTAGAACTTTTTTTAAAAAAAAAACACAAAAAATTCGAAAAAATGAATGAAATATTTATTTGAATCGATAGTTTGAACCTTGCAATTTAATGTTTAAAGATAATTTCATGCAAATGTTGACCGCGGCTGCGTCTCAGGTAGCCCATCCGCTGAGTCCAATTTTGGCATACTCTTTCACACATATCGGCCGGTATCTCACGAATGAATGCATGGATGTTGGCTTCCAGTGCGTCAATCGAAGCGGGCTTGTCCCTATACACATTAGCCTTGGCATACCCCCACAAAAAATAATCTAATGGTGTCAAATCGCACGATCTAGGCGGCCAATTGACCGGCCCGAAACGTGAAATTAACTGTTCACCAAACTCGCCTCGCAATTGCGCCATTGTTTCGCATGCTGTGTGGCATGTGGGACCGTCTTGTTGAAACCACATATCATGCAAGTCAAGAACTTCCATTTCGGGCAAAAAAAAGTTTGTTATCATCGCTCGGTAGCGTTCACCATTGACAGTAACGCTGCGATTCGCATCATCTTTGAAGAAATATGGCCCAATAATGCCGCCGGCCCATAAACCGCACCAAACAGTGGCTTTTTCGGGATGCATTGGTAGCTGTTGCAATGCTTCTGGCTGATCTTCACTCCAAATGCGGCAATTTTGCTTATTTACGTACCCATTCAACCAAAAATGAGCCTCATCGCTGAACACAATTTTTCGATAAAAAAGCGGATCCTCGGCCAGCTTTCCAAGAGCCCATTCACCAAAAATTCGGCGTTGTGGTAGGTCGGCTGGCTTTAGTTCTTGCACCAGCTGTATCTTAAAAGGCTTTACGCCCAAATCCTTCCGCAAAATTTTCCACGTAGTGCTGTAACAAAGGCCTAACTGCTGGGAACGGCGCCGAATCGACATTTCGCGGTCTTCTGTCACACTAGCTGATACGGCCGCAATATTTTCTTCACTACGCACAGTACGTAAACGTGTTGGTGGTTTAATGTCCAACAAAGTAAATTTGGTGCGAAATTTGGTCACAATCTTCCGAATAGACTGCTTAGAAGGTCGAGAATGCCGATCATAAAATGGAAGCAGCGCGCGATGAACATTTCGAACCGAGCACGAATTTTGATATTAAAATTCAATAATTTGCAAGCGTTGTTCATTTGTAAGACGATCCATGGTTAAATTGCAAACCAAACTGAAGCTGTTTGACAGTGACACAAGGTACTAAACACACGTCAGCTGTCAAAACCAGTGTTGCCAAAACCAAACCAGCTAAAAAATCACCCTTTATAACAGTAAAACTCAAAAGCGTTATAATTTTTTTCTGAGCTTTCAAATATTTTGCTGAAATTGGCAGTTGCTTGTATTTTGAGTGAAATATAAAAGCAACTGTTTCCCATGCTTTGTTTTTCGACTGTATCATTGCAGCATTGTTAATTTTGCTATCAATGATATTAGCCAATGGTTTGCCACAGTCAACTAGGTAATAGTTCTCGCATTGCCTGCGTCCAATTTAAGTTGCGGCTTCTCTTTATTTGCGGTCCATTTCATATTTCATATTTATTTCATATTTATTTATTAAACAGACTGACGTTTAAACTTTAATAATGGGTTAGACTCGACTTTTTTCGGATCGAAAGTTACAGTCTCGATTATCTTAAAGTCAAAGATAACTTGATTATTGGTACACAGTTTATTTTATTTTCAACTATTGTCCTAAAGTCGAGTCTAAATTTGGTTGTTAGTAAGGCCAATTGTATTAGGGAAAATGAGACCTCAGTATATACTGATGAATCCAAAATCAGTGAGGATACGAAGTCAGTTATATACTCCAGCGAGTTGGGCCTAGATATGGCACTGAGACTTCCGGGCAGTGTTCAAGGCAGAGATTCCCGCTGTGCTCAAAGCTGCAGAGGTATACTTGAGATGAGATCGATATCTAATAGAAATATCACCATCTACAAAAAGGCCAACGTTCTGGCCAAGGAATGAGCGGGGCTCCTACTTAATACATATGACTGTGGCTAGAAGGGTTGTCTTCGAAAAAAGAAACCTCCAATAAAGAAGCCAAAAGATGGTCACAGCTAGAAGGACACTGGGTTTCAAAGGAACTGTGTCCTGTTTTATTCACTATCTCACAACCTCACTTAACCCAACCTAAAGTAGGAATGATCATATTACTTTAAGAATAAATTTTTGTACCAATCGTTTTAACCGTTTTTGAGATAAGTGCAATTTTCAAAAGTACCAATGCTCGACTATTTTTTTAGCGAAAAGCTTGGTATGCAGCAACGTTAAGTCCATAAGGTGGGCTTCAATTGCTTGAAATGGCTTGGAGCCGTTCTCGTTGTTTAATACCGTTATATGCGGGAAGTACCGTTAATAATAGGGCTAACGTGCAAAAAAATGTCCCGAACTGTACGCCCACAATCTCCAAGTCTGAAGTTTGAAACCAATCTGTTTCCGTTTAGGCTGAAGACTTCAGGAGCCGACGGAAATAATATTGTCAGACACACTGGGGACGATCAACTATATAGTTTAGTAAGTCTGACAGCTGTGTGACTAGATGTATCTCGATTGGCTGAAATCCGTCATAAGAGCAGCTGCTTTAGTTAACGCTTATGGAGGTGTAGCCGACGAATCTAGTCAAGAAATTCGTGGCTGAGTACTAAGTTGACAGTTCGCATATGTGGCTGACTTAGACAAAGTGACGTTCCCGACCAATCTAGTTTTTGCGTTCAGGTTACATCTAATCCAGACCAATCTAGTCGACTTTAGTGCCCACTTTCCTCAGTTCTTATATCATCGTAAAGTCACAATTGATTAAAATATCGTTCAAGATTTTGTACGAAGAGATCTTCACTCATCGGCAGCGGAAAACAATTAAAAATATCCTGTCTTTTAACCGCGAGTTTATTTCAAATAGGAGTTCTTTAATCTATTCCTTCCAAACATCTAACAATGGGAAAAAAGTTGCAGTTTTCTTATACTAAGGCTGAAGGGAGTTGTTGACAAGCACCTACATATTTGAATGAAAATTATCTATGAGTTCTTGTAGACGCACCTGTTTGAAGACTTTTGGATAAATGCGGATTAATACAAGGTGATGCGATTCCATTCAAAATTCAAATACCGAATTCTTCTATGGTGTTCCTACTGGCGGACTTTCGGATTAAATTATGGATTGTCGAAGCGATTGGCACATGCATTACTATTATATTGTATTCTGTATTACTACAAGGTGGCGCAAAAATAACCTTCCGATGTTTTTTGGCTGTAATTTAAAAAAAAAAAATGAAAAACTTTGATTCTTCTTGTGGATTATTTTTATTTGGTCTTTTAATTTTTTTTTACATCAGGTCGAGAATATGATGTCATGTAAATGGCCGCCGCCACAGTTGATTGTCATTTGAGCCCTTTTTATGGCATTTTCCATCACTTTGGCCAAAACTTCCGGCGATAGGTCCTCACATTCTTGGCGGATATTGTCTTTAAGAGCTGCAAGAGTCTGAGGCTTGTTGACATAAACCCGCGACTTCAAAAAGCCCCACAAAAAGAAGTCTGGAGCGGTCAAATCAGGCGATCTTGCTGGCCAGTGCAAATCGCCAAAACGGGAGATTAGGCGCCCGGGAAATGCATCCTTCAGCATACCGGTTGTGGCACGTGCAGTGTGTGCCGTTGCACCGTCCTATTGGAACCACATGTTTTCCAATCCCAATTCATCAAGTTGCGGCAAAAAGAACTCGTTGATCATTGCTCTGTAGCGCTCACCATTCACAGTAACCGTTTGGCCCGCGACGTCTTCGAAGAAAAAAGGTCCGATGACTCCTCCAGCGAAAACAGCACACCATACAGTGACTTTGAGCGGGTGTAATGGCTCTTCGTGGGTTACACGCGGATTTTCAGTGCCCCAGAAGCGTAAATTTTGCTTATTTACGTACCCGCTAAGATGGAAATGGGCCTCATCACGTTGTGCCAAAGTCACCGACCGATTATTGCTCAAATAAATAGTCACCAATATTCCGCGTTCTGGAGCAGTGTAGCGTAACATTGTTTATTAACGTGTATTTCGCATGTGTTTACTACACAAATTCTCATGCTGATACCTGAATAATTAAGCGTGTTCGACTTTTTTCGCTACAATTCATTATATTACATACAAGTTTTTGTGTTTATCTTATTACGTAAAATATGTATTAATTTTATCTGTTATTTTAATAATTTCATGAAGCACCTACTTTTGGTCATACACATTTATCTAGCATTGTTAGAGGTCTCAAATTGGTTTTACCTACAAGTATGTATCTACAACTTTAAAGCTGTAAAATGACACAACTTTATTTTGCCGTGAATGCATAGTAATCAAAATAAATAAATAACCGCACAAACTAACTCCACCATTTATGCTTTTAATAAGTTCATTCATTTAACTTTCAATTCAAATTTAAATTACAAACACACAATCCAAAACACTTCAGTTTCACTTATGCAAGCCCCGCTCGTCCAACCACCAACACAGTCATAATCCTTCAATGCGCTTCCCACTAACCTCATTGCATTGCATTTTAATATGTACATTCCAATTGGATACCCTTATCTGTGTAGACTGCTAAGCAAAGTTCATCGGTCGATATCTGAACCCAGAGGCGCCCACTGCAGCTACCAACCGAAGGAGTTTTCTTTGTGAATATAACCATCGTATACATAGTTGCAACCTTGGGACATCCTACAGTATGAGGGAAGCCGCAATTGTGCATTGAAATTATGCTCCACTCGCAACTTGCAAGTCGCAACACCAATTAGGGATCGTAAGTCCACAAGAAAATTCAAACAAAAAGTACACTCCCTGAGACAGAACTCTCCAACAAAACTCATTTTTAGTTTGTGGACCTGCGCGCTGAGTCATCCCAACGCATGCAGCTCTTGCGAGCTGCACCTACATCTCCTAACCTTTTAAACTAATCGCCTTAGCTTCGCAAAATCCTGGCGACACCTTTTTTTCAGGTCTTTAACATCGCATTGAAAGTGCCAAACAACTGCCTGTTGATTCTTAGATTAATCTTGCGCATGTCCAGCACTAATACTTGGACAACTTGATAAAACTGGAATCACCGCCCCAGGTCTAGCTTTCCCAAAACGGTTATACAATCCCCACGTGCTGGAAGGTGTAGCTCTCAAAAGCTTTTCTTTGTCGGTTTCCCCTGCAAAACAGATTGTTGATTCCAAAACTGTTGCAACTCATGGCGCAACACATGAGCTTTGCCCTTTACCTCACCCACACTTGGTTGTCAACAACCTCCGCCATCACCCACACATTGCCCTCAGATCCTGGGAGTATGTACGTATACTGGAAGGCTTGTGACATATAATCGTACTCCGATAACAGTGCTCCAGTTCCCCAATTGCTGCCCTCACGAACACACACACACAGTGTGATTCCATACCGTCGTCGCTGCGCTCTTCCAAAAACGGGCCCTTTCAGTCTAGGATAAACTTTATAGTCGGGCACAGCAAGTGCGTGTAATTCATTCGCTTCGAGTGGAGGAAAAGTGAAATATTAACTAGATTTATGTGCATTTGGCCAAACCTTCCGCAATACCACCTGCTGTCAATTCCACTACCCCTTTTTACTACAACCACCATCGCCGTCACCCCTCCGTAGTCTAGTACCTATAATAGTGAAAGGAAATAATTAAAATTGTTTGTCGATGGTGAAAAAATCTATGTCAAACGGATGTGAACGGCCCCAAGGCTTAGCCAATTAAAATTAAAGTTTACTGAAATATTCACAGTGGTGCTACAGAGAGTGTTTTCAATTGAAGTGCAAGTTAGTGGAAACACCGTCGGCAAGAGGCTCCTTCATGCGTGCACTGACATCGGATTTCGTCCTTTCAGTGATTCCGTTCGGTCGTTAAATTTAATTCCCGGGTATTTAGTGCGTTTTTCAATCTCATATCACTTGCCAGTCGTGTAATCCTTTGGTGAATTAATTGGTGCATATTTGTTTTTACAACCAAACCCCAACGAGTTGTTTATGTGTGAGAGGTTTTTTTTTGTAATGTGATTGTGCGTGCGACTTTTATTCATTGAATCGCGCGGGTATAGTGATTTAGAATATTTATTGCGATTAAGCGAAATCCCTCTGTCACGCACATTACTGCTTTGCTGTAATACAACATTGGCTGCTAATCATGGATACCACTTGGATAATTGCATTTTTTGTAGGATTACTTTATTTACAGCCAACAAGTGAGTTAATATTTAATAACTTTTTTATCTATTACTATTTTCGGGGTTACGTTCGCTACCTTATGAAATATGTCATAAGGGCGCGGCGGTGCTATTCCCAATTGATTAGAGACTTTCCCATGTAGCTGTCATGAAGCAAATTGTTCTTCAATAAATCAATAATGACTGTTCGACAATTATTACAGTACTTAGCCATCGGCGCGTGGACAGTGGACACGAACACATAGCTTACTCTTAGCCAGATTTGGGACTTCATATTTTCGAATTTGAATTATATGCGGGCATATACCTAAATCTGTGCAGGAGTCGTGGGTTTCGATTTATCATAGAGTAATTACAGGGAGAATTGTGGTCGACTGTTTCCATAACAGTGCTTTGGAGCGGAATATAGAATTAAGAAAGGAATTATGAAATGGAAACACTTAACTGACGACATATAGGTGCGAGTAAATGAAATGAGTGCAGGATTCAAGTTACACCCTTTCTCGTTGATTCTATGCGCTACTTTACTCATTTAAGCAAACTACCCACTGTGCTAAATAAATAAATTTATGGAATTATTTAGTATTCTTTCTCTGATTTACGTTATGCAGGTCACCGGATCTGCAGATAATTCTTAGTTTTAAATTCTTAAATTTGATTATTGTGTGTTAAATAGCTCTCCGTTAGGTTGAGGGCCTAATTCCTCAAATTTGTTGCAATCTTGTACAAGAGAAGTAGCTAGGAATTTATTTTCGAACTCGTTGCGAACATAGGACTTAATGAAAATGGGATGGTTTACATAATTCTGCTCGACTGTTCTATAGGGTAAAGTCACCAGTAATCGGACACTTAACGTATTTGTGAACTTTAACTTCCATATTACATTTCATATCACTATTAAAGCTATAATAGTTATAAAAGTGGTTAACAATTACAATCTTTTTTTTTTAAATATTACATTATGACTACCTATTTATATGACACAATTGCAAAAAAGTTCGATTTGGACTAGTGTCCGGGCAGCAGAACTTAGACTTCGGACAATCTTTTTCACTATCCGGACACGAAAATTTGTATGAAGTGTTGGTTTTTTCTGGTCTCTCATAATATTTGGTTTAGGTCGTTCATAATGTGCTACTGACTAATGCTTTAAGTAGTTCATAAAAATGGCCGTACTTGGTGATATCGGTACATTACCAAACCATCTGTTCTGCTTTTTACCGCTTAATATATATTTCAGTACCCGGACAGGCACATCCTCACTAAGTGATCCATATCTGAATATTGAAAATCTGGAGAAAAGCATATGTGTCGTATATTTTTAGAGTTCAGACCGTGTGTACGAATCTTAATTTAAGTTTTAGTATCCGGACACTGAAAAGTAGGTCAAACAAATTATTAGAATAAGTTAAAATAAGTTAAGTACTCTTTTAATCACTTTTATTTTTAAAATGCTCCCCACTAATTTTGTTTGATTCAAAATGACAAAAATTACCACGTTCTCGGACCTTAGCCAGTATAAGTATAATAAATTATTTAGATTATAGATTATTATTTCATTTCTGTTCATATTTGATACTTTTTATGTTTGACGCGGCTACTTTTCTCAAGTAAAGAACAAAGTCCGGACGCCAACTCTCATATAGGGTACTATGCATGCTACCAGAAAGCTGAGTTGCCATATGGTCTACAATTTGGGGCCATTTGCTTGGTCTGATTTTTATTGGCCACTTCCCATTGTGACGGTAATATAATGAAAGAGAGGGTGGAGTGAGAACCATGCTTTGAGGATTATGCCTTCTAGAGGATTCCTCGTCGCAGAGCCCCTCGAATTATAATTTTAAATATTTTTTTTTAATTTCCTAGCCTTTGCTAGAATATCCACTTTATAACACTTCATATAGTCCAGTTTTTTTTCTATGAATACATGGATCTAAGGTTGGGGTATCTATGTAGGATCAAAACAATAAAAACATCAACGCAAATTACAAATTACAAAACTTATTTTATTAAAGTATCGAAAAATAAGACTTTATTATCATTACAAAAGTTGGGAAAATAAAAAGGGAAAATGACCGTCCGATCGCGCTCGTCAACAAGAACTGAACTCTCCAAAAATGTTCTTCCATCCGCTCACTGCGTTCCAGGTCACTGCCACCGCCACTCCATTACCCGAGCCACTCCCACACGTTGAGACGATTTAGTAGCCGGTACCAAGTCATTGCCTTCATTGCCCACATCAGCAAATATCCCGCACCACACAGGCCACAGACGAACAATGCAGTTCGAATTATGGGTTTCATTTCCAAGAATTGTTGATATTACGAATATGCCCCAGTGTGCTGCGCTTTTATGCGCGAATAACTGGGTCATATTCGCAGTGTATACTGATGCAACCTGACTCAGTGGAATTTTCTTAGCAACTCGACGCTAAGGAATTTCCACTGATAACTTGCGGACGGTGACGATGACCTAGGAATAGAATTAATACAGATAAGAAAAAGGAAACTTAACTGAGAGGAATGTGCTTAGTCATTCCTACATCTATATCTGGAATTATTTTGATATTGTCCAAAATATTCAATTTCCTTTGCGCTCGTGCAACACAGGTTTCTTGGTTTCCAGCTGTTTTATTGCAGAATTTGCTGAGAACTTCTGGGTTCTAGGTTGAGACCCACAGCTTTTCTGACTTAAACTAATTAAACACAAATTAGGTTTAGCTTTCTGAAGTCCTTCGAATGCACTTCGCTATAGATTACATTTTAGCTTTAAATATGCTGGTAAGCTGAAAAATTGGCTCTAACCAGCCAAGTGCGATTTTTGCTCGGCAAAAAAAAAAGCGGGCTAAAATTAACTAAGTCTCTGTTGAAAAAAGCGAGTATTCGTTGTTAAAAACTACCGAGATTAAAAGGTTAAATGCATACAGCTAATAAACTAACATACTTTATCAGCTTTTATGAACCAAGTTTCTAGATTAATATCAACTATTTTGTTCAAGTCCAAGTCCAAGCAGTACTGGTCCTAATTAACGACGCAAATCGAGGTTTTGGTGTAATTTGTGGTTTGGAAAATGTTTGACAAATGGAGAACAACAACTTTTGTTAGCAAAACTGCTGTAATTTTAGTTACACTGAGAATATGTCGGTTGCCAACTGAAAATCAATAATTACTTGATTTTTCACAATGAAACCTATCGACAAGTTAACTTTGCTTAAAAATTAAAACAATTTTTTGGTTCTGAGCATTTCGAATCACAGTACTAATGCATTACCAGACTCATTTAAGTGATTGCTTGAATAGTTAGTATTTTCAACAAAGGGGTTGATAGCTCAGGAATGTTTGTTGTTGCTTTGTTAAGTGTTGTTGATTCATCGGGCCTTATTATTTTTTCCCTTTTTTAACGCATGCAGTAATCTTACTATAGTACAGTTTCATACGACTGACAGCATTATTAGTAGAAATCTTGTTTTAGCGTAAGGGCGTGTTTTTTGTTATACAGTCTCTTGTATAAAATGAAATTAACTTTCATGAAGTGACATTATTACTACGTTTATTTGCAAATAAAAAATGGGGTTCTAATGAGTGCGAGAATTGCTTTCTTTGCAATCTCCTCTGTACCTGACACCAACATTGCTGTTTGCCTTATTTGTTTTTCTATTCCTTGAGAATGATTTTTACATTACGGTGTTCCTGAACTATGTCATCGAAATTATATCTGACAGATGATGCAACCTAATCCTACATTACGCATTCTACAGTTGTATGGTTCCAAGTGGATGTTTGGGTCTCTGGAGGTCTGGTATCTAATGCCAAGTAGCCCACTTTTCTTTCAAACTACAGCAAAAAAATGGGAAATTTTATTCAGCTAAACGTGACAGATCATGTTTCGCAAATGGTAGCCATTTTCCACTGGTACAATTAACGAAATAATTTTAACCTACGAGTATATTTAATATCTACTTCTCACGGGAAAGGCGAACCGTCATCGTGGCAGCACTTAAATTGTTCTAGTCGTCTGAAAATATGTCACCAGTAAGCGAGTTTCAATGTTAACTACCTACTTGTCTTGTATCCAAAGGAGTCTTGTAAGAGTGATGTCCTCACGGTTGTCAAGTGTAGTGATAAATTATATGCATACGTTCTTTGTCTTGCATTCGCATTTCGAGGAATTAGTTTGATAAGTTCCTCTGAATATCTGCCGTGGTACTACCTTTAGAATTGGCACAAGTAAGCGGTTTCTGGCAGCCAGAGTATGTACCTAAGTATATCTATTTAGTGTATGTGTAGGATCCAGTGACGTTTATTCAAAGGTGCGACGCTATCTCTGCACACACTATCCAAATCTATTATTATAAACTTAAGGTCATTATGAAACAAGCACAACACAAGATCATGCAAGATCACAGCTGTGTTCAGCTGATAAATTTGAAGTAATATTCTTAAAAACGACCACCAAAGCTTAACAACAGAATTAATTTATTCCTAAATGAATCCCTACTAAGATTAAAATCGAGTATACTACTATATTTATTCGATTCCCTAAGGCATCTAGAAATTCGTTCATTGTATCCATAATTAACTCTATGATAAGGTACATAAAATAAAAGACGATATCTAAGAGCTCTCGAAGGAGCATAAAATCCAATTAATGATAATAGAAATAGAAAGGGCAATCGATATGATCATTTATTAAATCACGAATAAACATAATAGAAAAATATTGCCTCCGTTTAAAGAGAGGTAAAATACCAAGTAATTTGCACCTCGTATCGTAAGATGGCATTTCAACAAAATAGAAACCACTATTTTGTGTTTTTTCTTTAGACAGAAGTCGGCCTGTAAGGCTTCAACAGCGGCCAAGACGCCGCAGAGTGGTTTCTGCCCTTAAATTGCTGTAAGTTATTTTCCATTGAAAATATGACTCAAAGAAGTACATATGAAAGTTTGCTACTAGTTTGCTACCTACCGTTCATTTGTTTATTCTTTTCTAGGGCACTTATACATATTGCATTCTAAGGAAAAATGTCTTTTAGTTTCTCGGAACAACGATAACGGTAGGGTGTAGGTAAAGGGGTCTGAATGCTGTTGAGACACCCTATGCATCACCGAGCATTGCATACATATAGTTTGTGTGTTCTAGACCTCATAGCTTAAAGACGAGTTTGGAGCCCAGCCACACTTTTAAGAAGTATGGATTGGAAGCTGATCAAAGAGCTTAGAACTAAACACAAAAACTTTACTTTTATTGCTGCAATATATATAGAAACTTAAAAAATTCACTTAATAGCGTGAAAAACCAATCAGCCTTCAAGGCACTTGCCCACGTCGTTAAATAAATATTTGAACAATTGTTCTCATAGGTATCATGGGTAACAAAGCAGCGAATTTTTCTGAAAGAAAAGGGGCAGCAGAAAGCAGAGCCCCTTGACCATTCTGTAGAATTATAAACTCACATCTAACTAGATGAGTTCAGGAAACGGGAAAAACAAACAATGTTATCCAGGCTAAGAATCTTTTTCTAACAGGCTTCCTGACGGTGACATTTCAGATTCAGGGCAACGGAAACGGCAAAGACAACATTTTCTGCAGGTTCTGTCGAATCTTTTTATCTATTTTCATTCTTAAATCTTTTGGGGCAGTGACACATAAGACTATAGGACACATAAGACTAAGGAAAATACCAATTACTTGATAACAATTTAAGTTGGCAGAGTTGAAGTAATGTGTTAATGTCCAAATGATAACTGATTTATTTTCCTTTAATCTGGTTAATCGTCACTTAACCCTCTTGTACACCATTTTGGGTTAATGACTAAATGAAATGAAAAGGTCCTGAGTTGGTTAAATGAAGAAGTGCACTTTCAATCTGTATGTTTAGGGGAATTGTCGTGTGTGGTGTTAGATGGAAACATAGTTTTGGGATACAATATTCAAATAGAAATTGATATGTGCGGTTGACTGAAATTAACTCATAATATAACTACAACAACCCACCAAATATTATTTCCGAGACCAGTTTTTATGCAATGGCATTCTGAAAGTCGAAACAAACCTCAAAAAGATAAAATGAGGGGACTCAATAGAGCATAATGCAGCAGTACGTCTACGTAGACGTAGAGAAGCCTCCCTATTTGTATTAATCACCTGCGTTTTATACAAAAGGACTAGATTCTCTGTTACGAAATAAATAATTTAATGCAGGATTCCGAGGCTTCATTCATGACTGGTTTGCTTCTTATTTAACAAATCATAAACAAGCGGTAAAATTCAAACATGTTTTTAGTTCACAAAGTTATTTAAACGTAGGTGTTCCTCAAGGATCAGTCTTGGGCCCGATACCCACTGCTTTAAATTTATGTGAACTCGCTATTTATTCAACCTTTTAAAGGAAAAATCACGGCATTTGCTGATGATACTGCTCTTTCGTATTCTAATAAGAACCCCTTTGATATGTTCTCCGATTTTAATTACGATCTCGATATACTACGACGATGGTTCAATGCACATAAACTCATCATAAGTAAAAAAACAAAATTTATGGTATTTAATATCAGGGGTGTGGTATGCAACGAGTTGCCTTTATATTATCACTCGCCTAGCTGTTGTCGATATTGTTTGCGATATGCATATGATCACATATCATTTGACTGTCAATGAAGCTGTAGTGACGGTTGCCTTTTAAGCGCGATTTAAATACTTAGACATTATCGGCCTTACTAACAACTAAATTTAGACTCGACTTTAGGGCAATAGTCGAAATTAAAATAAACTGTGTACCAATAATCAAGTTATCTTTGACTTTAAGATAATCGAGACTGTAACTTTCGATTCGAAGAAAGTCGAGTCTAACCCATTATTAAAGTTTAGACGTCAGTCTTTATAATAAATAAATATGAAATAAATATGAAATATGATATGGACAGGAAATAAAGAGAAGCCGCGGCTTAAATTGGACGCAGGCAATGCAATAACTATTAGTTGACTGGCTGATATCATTGATAGCAAAATTAACAATGCTGCACTGCAATGATACAGTCAAAAAACCAAGCATGGGAAACAGTTGCTGTTATATTTCACTGAAAATACAACCAACTGCCAATTTTAGCAAATTATTTGAAAGCTAAAAAAAAAAAAATGATAACGCTTTTGAGTTATATACTGTTATAATTTTGCTAAAGTCAGATGTAGTTAAAGTTCCGATTACTTTGATTATTGGTACCTAGAAATTAAAAGTCGAAACTATAGTTAATTTCGAAATTAGTTAGCCTCGAGTTTACGGTTTGGTTGTTGGTAAGGCCCTATATTTGACCATAAGTTTAATTGGAGGGATCATACCTAAATCCTATTCGAAAAGGTATCTAAATGGAGTTGTAAGATAATTATACCACCTTAGCATGTACTGCAAACTACCTATTTTAAAATTAGTTTATAATGGCATATTAAAATTGAAACTGCAATATGTTATTTCTTGCTGGGGTAGCATTTATTTCAATACATTAGAGCCACTACTGATCAAACAGAAGCATGCAATAAGAATTAGGTGCAGAGTTGATCGCAGAACCCCTAGTTTTGAATTGTTCAAACGTCTCGAACTTTTTTTAAATTCCGTGTATTAAGAAGGTAGAGTTAAGTAGTACGTAAGCGAGGGCAGTTTTGTTTCCTTTTCATTTGTGATTAGGTCGCGGTAGTGTCACAACACGTTTTATTTGTTGATTGTTGGTGCATCATACTGTTCGCCTTGATCGGACAGCAGAACTTTACAAAGTTACAAGTGGTGGTCAGCAAACGCAAAACAATATCCAACCCTTTCACAATTCGCTAAGATTTATTTATCATCTCCCGGTAGCAGTGTATATAGTGTATATAGCGGCTGTTTTCAGAAGCGCAGGTATAATCTATGTGGCATCTCTTATATTTTTGTATTTCTTTAATATAATTGATACGTACTTTCGCCTCTTGTCATTTATTAAATAATAGATTGTACTAAGCTATTTCTTTCACAAAACTTAAAGCTTTGTTTAAATTGGATTACATTGTACTAAATATTTAAGTTTCTTGATATGAGATAAAGAAATAAAACGTCTCAAACTCTTTTAAATAATTTATATTTATTATTCTTTAAATTAATAGGATCAGAATGACCCTCTCTACTCTTTACATTTCTGCTTTCGGTCGTTGTTTGTGTTGCCGTGGTGTTACAGAAAGATTATTATTATTATTATTATGTTCCGGTCTAGGATGCTGTTTTGCGTGCTCTAAAGAGATTACCTAACTTTGAGGACACTGATCCCGCGATTCGTCGTCGCTTCATGTTTTTCCGGAGTCGACTGAGACCCCAGCATTTAGAACAAATCTGATTTCACAGGCACATTGCGCAGAAAGAAAGATTTATATTACAGTCCTGTCTTCGACGAAGCGAATAAAATTCGTCCACCAAAGTCAAAATATATTTGGGTATGTACCGAATTAAGCACTCCTTCATTTATAACAAAGGCATACGATTATACACCTACCACAACTTGAAGCGATTTGCCTAGAAGTAGCTTTAGAATCCATTTCTTCGAGTTTCATGATGAGGATGTGTTGTATAGCGTTAACAAATGGTGGGGCATGCAGGCGTGAGTTCAAACAGAAAGTACGGTTTCATATTATTTTCTTTAGTATATATAAGTGATTACGTGATGAAGTTCACATCACTATTTTATACGATAGCCTTTGACATCCAGGTGATTCTTGGAAATTCGATTTCTTCAACCGGCCTGAGTGATTACTCGTTGATTTCGATTTGATGCGTCTGTTTGTAAAATCAAGCAATTTTCAAGTCTCTGTTTAATGTTGTTGTTAAAGGTAAAAAAAACATAGTTTTGTATCCAAAATGGTTGTGTTTTCAAATTGTAAGCGAATCGATATTGAATTGCCTAAAAAGTGGATTCAAGCACATAGTTAGGCAATAATTCATTGTAGGTTCCCTGGCAAAACGAAAACAAGACTTCGTTCGAAACCATTGGTTTGAATTTATTATATGTTGTATATATTAATTCCTTAGTGGCAAAGAAAACATAATATACTGGCTTAGCATTACGCACACGCAATTTCTGAGAATTTTTTCCCCTAAGTGGTACGGCCGACTTGCAAAACATTTGCTTGGATTATTTTTTCTACTCAAATTCGCCGACAATGGAAAACAATTTAAAACAAAGTGACATCCAATAATATCCAATTCCACCCAATCCATTATAATTTGTTCTCTCTTTGTGGCTGTAAATCTTATTCAACCAAAACAATTGGTATAATCCTAAGGATACACGTTGTGGCATCGCCACCCGAAAGCCGAACCACTCACACATAAACTCATTGTGGTCTGTACGGAAACTTTGTCTGAAGGATAAGCCCAGTCGGAATTAGTCATAAGAGAGACAATTCAAAACACAACTTGGGAGCGACTGGCATAAATCGCATGAATAGAAATTAGGGCGAATTGAATTCGAAACGAATTTATTGTAAGAGATTTACTCGTGAATGGTCCTGCCACGACATTCCCGAAGGACGAGAGCAGAGAGTTTCCCGCTTCCATCTCCTTTGTCAGTCGGCGCTGTGCGAGGAAAATAAATTGGCTTATTAACTTCACATGTTTTGTATTTATATGCGCCCATATCCGTACCGTAATGTCAGCAGGTTTACAGTAATCCTGATCCGATGGCTATTTTATTGTCGGAAGTCAGCTTGTTTAAGGCTTTAGGGCAACTCCTGCTATTTTGAAAGCTTAATTAAAAATTAATATTTTATCTGAACTACTGAATTAAAAAAAATCTCAAAATAGAAGGATCTTAAGTGGATTTTTTTTGCTTTTGCTGAAAACAAATTTAAAATTATGTGTGCAGGTCTGTGATACTGGTTGTGCGAGCTATGTTTATATTAATACATGGGCCCGGTTAAAATCTCTGGCCACGTATTACATTTTTCTTGGTCAAGTATGTTACTCGTATTTAAAAATGTTTGCTCTCCCAGAATTTAAAAATGGACGAGACTGTCTTTTTAAGGCAAGCTAGCCGTTTTTGGCTGTTCGAAAAATTGACTAAGATTTGTCGGTTGCTTTATTCAAATTAGAATGAAATTAAATGAAATGTTAAACTTGAGTTAATTTTACTTCCGTTTGCCAAAGTGCTTTTCAATTTATTTTTAGTGTTTTGTTTGGGAAAATAACAGAATACTTTTTTTGATGGATGGCATCATTTGACACTCCCAGTCAAACCGAGATTGTTTAATCTATTCCTCTTGATTGAAATAAGAGGGTCCTTTCGAATCTATCCATAAGAGTAGATTAACCTCTGCTAGGTCTGTACCTAACAACTCAGAAAATAGGAAAGGATTTTAATTAGCTTTGCATGCCGAGACAACATACATGCAACTGAGGTATTAAAGATTAACTTGAGCAGTCGATTTTCAAACTTTCTTCCTTGGTCAAACAACCGTGACTTCATAAACCGGTTAATCAGTGTGTAAACTTTTCCATTGCATGCCTTACATACTCTTGTAACGAAACTTTTAGTTGTAGCACTTATAATCTTTGTTTGATCGCCACACACTTGTCACACAATTAATTCATGGGGTTTGTTGGTTGTATTCTCAAAACTTCATCTGGCTTTGATTCTATTATAATTGTAATGTCAGTCTTTTCTATTTGCCAAGTGAATGTAACGTACAAATACGAATATCAAGTCGTTAAAGGCAAACTTGAGCAAGGTCGTAACTTATTTCAAAACTCCTACCTTCCTCTAGGGAATTCCATGGAATTGTTTTCGAGTCGCGTGTTGGCACCGGAAAAGTATTCGTCACGAACAGTTTAATTGATTTGCCTAACCACCTACGGCAAAGTCTTGTTTATACAGCCCTTCACTCACATGCTATGTGAAACATTTTGCATAGAGTTTCTATTTCTTTATTTATTTATTTATTTATTTATATATTTTATTTATTTATATTTACTACACCGAAAGTAAGCATCGTTTTTTATTCATCAGCAATGGAATACTATGTATCTCAGAGGAGGCTTTAGAAAAGTAGCTTGTAGTTCACGGACTTTTTTTCTTAATAATTTATTACGTATCGGAAGTGCTTCTTTGTGGGATTTATAAGACACTTTAAACAAAAACATTGTGCGGTTTTATGAAACCACGAAGCAAGTGACACTTTTTTAGGCATTTAACTGAAAATGTTCGGAAAATTATTCCTGCGTTCTTAATCTCAGGACTCGACGCTGGACCCCTACTATTACTCGGCATGGCATCTGTTTTCAGTCTACTAATTTTGTCCGGCGGCTCAGAGTGTAGTTCGGCTTGTGAAGATGACTGAAGACTTAAATAAAATTAAATATATTTGATGGACCGATAAAGATTAAAATACTTCATCAAATATTCATATGAAATGAGTTGAAATAAATTCAAGCACTCAAACTTAAAATCTATTGACTGGTAACAGATCATTTAAATAGAAAAAAATATTTTAAACTAACTCACCAAGAACATTTTGCCTTTCCCTAAGCACAAAGTCCCTCAGCATGCTGTCTCTTACGTAAAATTAATTCATCTTCGGAGCAACAAATTCCATGACCAATTTCTTTCGAAGGATATAAGAAATGACTGAACAGATAAAACAACGAAGCTAAAATTTAAGCAGCAGCTTTTCACAAGCAAGGTTCATATTAAAATGAGTGTTTTACTTGAAATTCGATCGTTAATGGAGTGCGCTATTTCTTTTGTTTCATTCTATTGCCATAAGTACGGTAGACCCAAATCATGTATATAGGGGTTATAATGACGGAAAAGATTCGTTGAAATCTTGACCTTCCTACTGCTATTGGGTTTTCTCTCATTCTTGTTTTTTTAGGGCACCCGCTAAAATGGTTATGATTACTCTCATTAAGAAGTGTTAAATACATACCGCTCGCCCAGTTTGGCTCTGTGCAGCTCTGCTCGAAATATACCCTTTCAAAGACAAACGTACAAGCGAAAAACACTTCAACATTTTGGTAGTATTAAATGGAAACGAATAAAAATTTGACAGATAAAACATACCTACTTACAAACAAGCTTATTGATGTTTAATAACGTAATGGAAAAATCTTGCATCATATTTTCTGTCACAAATCCTTCCCAATGCTTACCCAATTATGTAATGGAAATCATGATTCTTTTCATTCCCGCGCCCGTCCGAATTCCAAACAAAAGTGGTAGGGACAGTAACAGGGAACATTGTCAGTACACATATTTAGTAATATTTTCCTCTTAACTATATTAGAAGCTAATACATTCTTAATGACCAAATGAAAAATCTTGTATCACGTTCGTTGATAAAAGTCCTGTTAAGTGGGACAGTCTTCAGACAGTCATGTAATGAAAATCGTTGATCAACCGCATCCGAGTTCATAGCAAATCCAATTCGCTGATGGTGGGGACATTAACAGAATTAAATTAGTAGGTAGATATCTACACAAATCAATGATTGCCTCATAACTATTATGAAATAGATTGTGGTCAATATGTTATGCTCTTCCTCCCAAAATGCATGTACAGTTCAGTTAGGTATGTCAAAATACACAGGTTCGCTTCGTAAAATACAAAATGCAATATTTTTAATATTTATAAAAAAAGCAGGACTGGATTATAGATATGATGCTGATTTCCCAAAGCGTACATCACTCATTCGCCCGCAAGCCTCCAACGATATGCAAGTATATTTACTCTGTACGCACATTACGCAACACATATTGGACACATCCGCTCGGGGATAAGGATAGGTTCATCATGGCAAAGAGTGCTATCCATCAAGTACGAAACTGACAGGCATGAAATCCATATCCCGGCAAAAATATTACTTTTGAAGCAATTTCATCCTTTGAACCTTCAACATGAGAATGGGTGTTAAAAAACGAGGAAAGACACCTGTCACACATGCGACACAGAGCTACTGACACTGTGGTTATTGCGTTTAAAATATTAAAAAATTCTCTCTGAAATATATTATATTAACATGTCGGCATTTGTACTGTCGATAACTTCTCAAAGACGAGATAGAAATGCGACAAGACTTGATCTGTCTTAACGTCTGCCATTCAACATGGTTGACGGCACTCGGTTGGCTTTGAATTCATTACACACTGCCAAAGAATTTCAAAGGCTTCTACTAGGAATTTAGAGATACGAGTAGGCGGACATTAAACTTCGTCGATAGAGAATTATAAAAGAAAATTTTAATCAATTTTGTTCCGTGATGTGAAAGGACTCATTTCTGAGCTGGCGTTTGGCGTATAGCTCTTTATTGAAACCCAAAAAGGGTATGGTGTATGATTGTACATTTATGAATAAAGTGCACCACTGGGTAGCAGGCAATGATTCGTTTATTTCAAGTCTGGCTGAGTGTGGGAGTCATATTTACAGATTTATTTCTCGTAAACGATTTACCAACCTAATCGCTGCTCAAAATAATAGCATGTAAATACTATATGAAAATCAATGTGTGATTGTTAGTTTGTAGCATATGTAGCAAAAAAAAACCAAAGAGTGTCTCTAGCTAGCACGATTTTTAGCCAGCTGTCTCCAGTTTAGCACGCTAAGTTGGTTAAGGTCCACTCTCACTTGCGTGCTTCAGCTGAGTCGTCCTCTACAAAGCCATCCTTCGAGATTCGATTCGAAGAACTTCCGAGATGGAGCATTCGTGTCCGTTCACTCTTCATGACACATCAGCCACCTCAGTCGTGGGACCAGTCGATTCAACGTCTAAGCAGACGGGACCAAAAATTACTCGAAGAATAATTTTGTCACGCGAAACAACCAATAGTCCCCTCACCGCTTTTGATAGAGTCTATGCGTCTGCCCCATAGAGCTAGACTGTGACGATTGTGGTCTTATAAACGGTCACTTTAGTTGTTCGAGAGAGGGCTTTGCTACTAAATTGCCTTATTAGCCCAAAGAAACAGTGATTGGCGACTGAGTTATTCTACGTTTAATCTCAGCGCTGATGTCATTCTCTGAGTTCATGGCGGAGCCTAGGTATACAAAGTCCCTAGCCTCAAAGTAATATTGGTCTATGGTGACCTTCTGTCCGACACGTCAGTGTTGTGTGTCCTTTTTTGGTGACAGCATATACTTTGCCTTGCCCTCATTGACTGCCAAACCCATCTTTGCCGCCTCAATACTCACGAACGCGCCATTGACTTCGAGCTGCGTCCTGCCTATTATGCCGGCGAACCCGAGTAATTGGACGGACTTTTGAAAGATTGTTCTTTGAAGAACAATATTGACAGCGCTTCGCGTTGCCTTAGTTCTTTTTTAACATCGAGGGTCTCGGTGAGTTCTTTACCGACCTTGATGGAGTAGCGTGCATTCTCTATCGTCGTCCTGCACAGGTGCACATTGCTCTGTATAGCTCGTCTCAATATAAATGCTGTATCGATTTAAGGTTCCTGGATTTTATACAAGATCTGCCGTGAATATTTGGTCGATGTTGGACTTACCTGGCCTGAAGCCACACCGATATGGACCAATCAGGCTATTAAACATCCGCTTCAGGCGTTAACACAGCAGGCGGTGTTAAGAACACTGATACATCTGTAGTTGGCAAAGTTTAGAGGGTCTCCTTTTCCACTGGAGCTAATGCTGTAAAATTTTAAAATTGATATATTTACATTGTTTGATCAAAGAACTTTGCGGAATATAGCGAGGGGTAAGGAAAACGGGGCGTGGCACCTTCAATACAAGAAAGTTATTTAAAACACTTAATCCGAAGGATAAGTCACTTCCCTAATTAGATGACGATGGGCCTTTGGGACGAGCAAAGCTGGCGGGTAAAGCTAGGCATATTTTTAATGATTTGTGTGACCTTTTTGAGAGTTATTATCAACGTGCGATTAATGTGAGCCTAAGGACCGAAATAAATATTAGGTATTTCAGACAGGAAGTTGAACCTTTGTACGCGGAAGTAAAGGCCGACTTCTTCATCTTGGTACGTGTACCCTGAGCCTAAATACTCCCAATCTTATGTTTTGTTTGAGTTTTTATTTTTGGGACGAATGGAAGGAACGTTAAGTTTGATGCCGAGTCCGAACGGGTGAATTGGCGAGCTCTTTCATGACAATTTTACTAATCTCGGATGCTTGTCAGACGTTCGCGATAGGTGACGAATGGAAAAAAGCCTTAATATATAATTTATAGCAATCTCATTTCCTCAATATTTATCTGAGGCTTATGCAACAGATAAGAGTTGTTTTGTGAGAAATAGTTGTCGTATGGCCGAAGAGTCTTTCCCGAATCTTAAATACTTGCACAAGTTCTTTATTACCTATGCAGAAGGAAAGCTTTGATTTGACTGATTTTCGAAAGTAATGCAACTCAAGTTTAAACATCTTTCGCGTGTCCGATGAAGCATCTCTGTCAGATCACATGCACATAAAATTCAGACTTAGATGCAACACCGAACAGGCGCCGGTTCGATATGATAACAAACTTACAAATTGGAGAACCTATCGCGAAAACCTAGCGATCAAATCTGACATGCTTCCAGCACCGCCACTACAAACAAATGATGCTGACGATGCACTTAGCCAGTTAAATGATACCATTCTCTCATCTTTTGCAAATAGCTGCAGGGTAAAACGCACTGTGGTAAGGAGGTGCGTACAATGGTGGAATTCAAACCTTGAAAATATTCGAAAGAGAGTGAGGAAGCTTTTTAATAAAGCCAAACGCACCGGGGAGTGGGATCAGTATCGAGCCCTCCTTACCCAATACAACGTAGAGTTGAGAAGATCCAAAAGAGTTTCTTGGCGGAGCTACTGTGAAAAGCTTGAAGAGCTTCCTGCAGTGGCTCGCCTACAAAAAGCACTCTCGAAAGATCAATCAAACTGCATGGGATTGCTAGTCAAATCTGACGGAACAATCACACGCGACCGGGAGGAAACTTTGATTACCCTACTTCAAGTTCACTTCCCTTAGTCTAAAATCATAGATGAAGGAAGAAATAACAGCTTATCCGGAAAGCTTTTCACTCCGGATAGGGTCAAATGGGCTGTCAACTCATTTAAGCCATACAAGGCACCAGGTATAGACGGTATTTTTCCAGCACTTATCCAGAAAGTAGAATAATTGACATACATAACCGCATCATCAGGAAGGACCTCAGCATCAGTAACAGCTGTAAAGGGCTGCCCGCAGGGAGGGGTACTTTCGCCCCTACTGTGGTCTTTGGTAATCGATAATCTGCTACAAATTTTGAGCAATTCAGGCTTCAATGTAGTCGGATATGCGGATGACTTGGTCATCATTATTAGGGGAAAAGTGGCAAACGAAGTGACAACACAAATGCAAAACGCCCTTAAGATAGTCTTAGATTGGTGTTCTAAGGAACATCTTTCCATAAATCCTAGTAAGGCTATCATAGTTCCCTTTACTAAGAGAAGAAATTTGAACTTACGTCAAATCTCCATCAACGATAAAACCATTGAGTACTCCGACGAAGTCAAATATCTCGGAGTGATCCTAGATAAAAGACTAAATTGGAACTCCCATATAAACAACAAAATCAAAAAAGCAACCAGTACGTTCTGGGCTTGTCGTTGCATGTATGGTAAAACATGGGGAATCTCCCCAAAGATCACACATTGGATCTATACAATGATGGTTAGACCCATCATTACTTACGCTTCCATAGTATGGTGGAACAAAGTCACACAGAAAACCGCCATTGTAAAGCTCAACAAGATACAACGTCTAGCATGCCTAGGCATTTCCGGAGCTATGCGGACCTGTCCTACGGCTGCCATAGAAGCCCTAATGGGACTAACACCACTCCACATTTATATCGAAAAAGTGGCAATACGTAGCTTAACAAATCTGCTACAATTGAAGGAAGGAAGGATGAACCTTCTCTCGGAGATTAAAGAACTTGACGTGATCTGCGCGATCACAGACCGCCTCCCAAAAACATTATGTTTTAACAGGGGATTCTCCACGGAGATCACTAATAGAGAGGCGTGGGCTAGCGGTAGCCCACCAAACTGCCAAAAAGGCATAAAGTGGTATACGGATGGTTCCAAAATGGACTCAGGGGTCGGAGCCGGCATATTTGGACCAAACCAAAATATTGCAATACCAATGGGAAAAAGCCCAAGCGTATTTCAAGCAGAGCTCCATGCCATTAAAGAATGCGCAAGCCTCATTTACAAATCAGGTATAAAAAGCGCAAACATCCACATATTCACGGATAGTCAAGCAGCTATAAATGCCCTTAGCTCACCCATCATTGACTCCAAATCAGTCTTACACTGCTTCAATACCCTCCAAACACTCTGCACCAGAAACAATACCGAAATATGGTGGTTTCCTGGACACGAAGGAATTGAAGGAAATGAAAGGACCGACGAACTGGCCAGAAAAGGTTCGGAAACACCTTTTACAGGACCTGAACCCTACTGTGCAATCCCTAAATCAGCGGCGAACCTCGCCATAAAAAGCTGGGAACACAACAAGTGTGTCTCACATTGGGAAAGCTTCCCAGGCCTAAGACAGGCCAAAAAAGTAATCAAACCCTTCAGAAAAAATGCCAGAAAGATTCTAAATCTACGTAGGCATAATGTCAAAAATCTAGTTGGCTGCCTAACAGGGCACCATGGTTTGCGATATCACCTAAATAAAATACATGTAGCCGACTCTTCGGAGTGCCGCCTATGTCTTGAAGAAGACGAAACAACTGAGCATGTTCTATGTGAATGCCCAGCCTCTGTGGTATCAGAAGGAACTTCTTTCTCAGGAAATTATAAGCCCAGAAGAAGTAAAGACATCCTCTGCTGAAATCATCATCAGCTACATTAGGAAAGTAGAAACTCTATTAACCTAAACAAACCTTTTCTGATCCTATGGCACAATAGATCTACTCAGGTGGAGGTGCCTCTTTATCGCGTTGGCAAGTCAGAAATATTGAAAAAAAAAAAAACATCTTTCTATCTCGAACTTGTCATATGTATCTATTCCCATAAACTGGGAATAAAACATAAACATCACAGCGCACTTGATGCAAACCTTATTGATATCATCACAAAACCACGTACCTCCACCTCACCGTACCAACCTTGTGTCCTACAATAATTACTTCGAAAACGTGTTGAAAATTTCAACATCCCGCGTAGAAAAACAATCGATGAAATCGCACGGATAAAACGATATACGTGAAGCCACAAAAGTCGCTGTTGAAAGGACGAACACGGATGGTATTGCGGCTCATTTCAATACTCCTGTATTTATGGGTGCATTACACTGCACTCACGTACAATGTGCAAAGCCCTATAAAATTAATCATTTGTACGTTGAACGTAAACGTTATCCATAATGTGGATGCAATCTGTGTCGCCACTCGCCAGTGGACATTTTACGAAAATCATTGTTTAATGGCGTGGAACCGACCGCGTTACAAAACCGTTTTCAGTGAAATTGCGTATGCCTGGGCTTTTTCACTGATATTTAAATATTTCGTGGGTGTGACGTGGCATCTTGCATGTTCTTGCATTTAGATCGGGTTGTTTCATTAAGCAGTGCTAAGTGTGTTGGACTACTGGGCGAAGTCTAAGTCTCAAAAAAACGGAGCGGTTGTGAGAAGCTAGGCCTAGAGTACTTACGGACCTGTTGCATCAACTATTTTTTTTTTTTATACGTTACTTTTCTCTGAATCTTAAGTGACAGGTAGAGTGTAGGTAATGTAATGTAATGTAACAACTAAAGCAGTGTAATAGTTGATATTTTGCATCTTGATATTGGTAAGATGTGAACTATGGGAACTGTGAGATATGTAGTCAACAACTCAAGATTCCTTTAGTACCATATCCCCACAAAGAGCTAAGATGAAATGAAATGGACATCTTACTTACTTACTTACATAGGTGGCGCTACAGTCCGGGGTGAACCTGGGCCTCAACCAATACGCCTCTCCAGTTAGCGCGATCTTTAGCTAACTGCCTCCAGTTGCGCACTCCAAGTTGGTTGAGGTCCCCTTCCACTTGCGCGCGCCACCTAAGGCGAGGTCTTCCTCTACTGCGTTGTCCCTCCGGGTTGGAATCGAAGACTCTTCGGGCCGGAGCGTTGGTGTCCATTCGCTCTACATGTCCCAGCCATCTTAAACGACTGATACGTACTTTTCTGACTAGGTCGATGTCGCTGTACAGCTCGTAGAGTTCGCTGTTAAATCTCCTCCTCCAGAGCCCGTCAACGCAAACGGGACCAAAAATCACACGAAGAATTTTGCGTTCGAAACGACCAAGGAGCTCTTCATCCGACTTTGATAGGGTCCATGCTTCTGCACCATAAAGCAGGACTGGGATGATGAGGGTCTTATATAGAGTCTCCTTAGTATTTCTCGACAAGGCCTTACTAATCAATTGCCTTCTTAGACCAAAGTAACAGCGGTTGGCAAGTGTGGTTCTTCGCTTGATTTCTGAGGTGATGTCATTTTCAGAGTTAATAGCGGAGCCGAGGTAGACAAAGTCCCAAACTACCTCAAAGTTAAAGCTGTCTATCGTGACGTTCTGTCCGATTCGTCGATGTTGTGTGTCCCTTCTTGTTGACAGCATATATTTTGTTTTGCCCTCATTCACCACTAAACCCATTTTTGCCGCTTCTGTACTGATACTTGCAAACGCACCAGTGACAGCTCGCTGGGTTCTGCCAATGATGTCGATGTCCACAGCGTATGCAAGTAGTTGCACAGACTTCTGGAAAATTGTGCCTCTGGTGTTGGCTTGTGAATTTCGCACAATCTTCTCAAGAATTATATTGAAAAAGTCACATGACAGCGCGTCACCTTGTCTAAATCCTTTTTTGACACCAAAGGTCTCGGTAAGATTGTTTCCGACCTTTATGGAGCAGCGAGCGTTCTCCATCGTCATTCTGCACAATCTGACAAGTTTGGCAGGGATGTCAAAACTAAACATGGCTCTGTATATCTCGTCTCTATAAATGCTGTCATATGCGGCCTTAAAATCGATAAACAGGTGGTGGGTATCGACTTGGACTTCTTGGGTTTTCTCCAGGATCTGCCGTAGTGTGAATATTTGGTCGGTTGTGGACTTACCGGGCCTAAAACCGCACTGATAGGGTCCAATCAGTTCGTTGACATATAGTTTCAGGCGATCACACAGTACGGCAGAAAGGATCTTATACGCGATGTTAAGGAGACTGATGCCTCTATAGTTGGCGCAGCTTAGAGGGTCTCCTTTCTTGTGGATCGGGCAAACAATGGAAATGGACATCAGGCCGGCAATTTTTATGATCTTGTCCCGTATAGTGCTCCTTATCATTACTTCGCACTTGGTTGAGGCGATATGAACATACTCACTACTACAAAGTTTGCTAGTTTGTAGATAGAATAGCTTTACCAAGTTTTCTCCTTGGTTGCTTAAATAGACCTAATTCCGGATATTCTTCAATAAAAGATGACTATTAATACCATCTATGAACATGTAAGAAAACCACAGTCTAAAAATCTAGCACATAGATGTCAAGTCCCAACGAACTTCAACTTGACAAGCGGGCTAGCTTCAGGCATCACGCCTCGTGTTTCGCAGTTTTTTGTGGCGACTATTGTGGCGAGCCCGAATGGATTTGTATTTATGTAATTTTGTTGCGATTTCCTTACAATTAATCAATTTGTATTATTTACTTGTTTTGTGCTTTAAGGTTTTGCTTAAGTGCAATTCATTTTTAAATTAAATGAAAAAGCGTGGAAGCTGCTTTTTCTATATTATTTTTTTTTTCAAATTCGCCATTTTGTATTCCTGTCGGTGTTATGTCAATTAAGAATACGTCTGATATGCAAAAACATAAGAAGAATAAAAAAATAAATATATTTTAACATTACTGAATGCCATTGGTTAGTTATGATAAATTGTTAAAAGGCGAATAATTTGATTTGTTTGGTTAGTAAAACTATCTAAAATATATGTTGTATATAGTAGAAACATATTAGGACAAGCATGGTTGTGTATTTTCCGCTTTTGGATATCATTAACTTCGATTTCGTGTGTAAATTTTTCTTAAATAATGAACAAAATTTGCTCAAAATGTTTTTATTTTTCCTCAACTAATCTACATTGTTAATTTTTCATGAATATTTTAAGCAAATGTACACCTATTCCTAAAAAAAATTCTATCCACGTGTAACGAATAATTTCAAATTCAACGGATAAAATTCTATGAACTCTGCCAGCAACTTTGCCCACAGCGTAAGTGGCTCATATTTTTTGGGAGTGTGTGAGCCGGAATTTTTGAAGTCTCGTGACATTTGTCAATACGAATTTCTATGCACCAAATCGTGAAGTAAAGGGAAATCGGCCGTGGTTGGTGATCCCAGTATTGTCTCCGATATTGATATGGTCTGCTTACCTACCCGATTTACTGAACGGATCTGTTGTTTCAATCACGAGACTTCCACTTTCTTAAGCTAGACACGCATGGCCCAAGTAACAATTTGACTTCGGTAAGGCGCTATCGAAGCTATTTCACCTCCCGCAATATTAACTGCATAAGGTCTAAAGGAAACGCATTTGGCGCACTTTAATGCACGTATTTACTTATTTAAGACTTCCTGAACAGCTTGGATAGACCTTACCGAAACTTTATGGAAGCTTTATAGAGGCTCCAAAATGAACAAGAAAAATATTTATTTTTTATATTACATATTTCAATTTTCCATTTTCTTATTTTTTTATTTTTTTTTATCTTCTTAATAAACACAAAGATTTTTTGCTATTTTCATGGACTTTACATTTACGTACTCGTTATAATTTACATTTTTCTTACATGCGCCGCACTGAGAATCGAACATGGGTCCTGTTGCGTAGTAGTCCAATACACTACCCCCTAGGCTAATTCGTCATAATGCTGTAGCAGTGCTAAATCTGAACTACTTGGTACATTTTAGAGTTTGGTTAATATTTGCAATAAACTTGCAGCTTACTCGACCGAAGTTGTAAGCAAGACATTTAGTGTTACCCTTATTTATTCATGGGCGAAAAGTGTTTATTTAAAATCACATTACTGACATATTTTTCAATGTGCTAGAAGTATTTTATTTCTTGTAATTTTTCCCCGATTCATTAATTATGGTTTCTTTAGACAGCTTTAATTCATTTGATATGAAATTAATTTTTACCTCTATAAAGCCTCCATATGTAAGTTTGGAGGAAGTACGAGTAAGTGCTTCTGTACAGCTTCCAATCGCAAGCGGTTGACTGCATGACAGTTCATTGCTTCTATAATGCCTTCGGTCAGAAGCTCTAAAGAAGCTTCTAGGAAGCGCTTCGAACCACAAGCTTTATCGAAGCAATTCACTTTCCACACATCTCCAGACACATTTTCAGATATCTAATATAGATCTTATCGAAGCTTAATTCCATATCCCTCTATAAAGCCTATGTATATGATTCGTAAAGGACTTACTGAAGTTATTATCGAAACAATTGCTTCGAAATATATGAACTTCGTTTAACAAAGACTATAGAAGCTCTATCGAAGCTGTTACCTACAGAAATTACAAATTTGAACCTTACCGAAGTAAAATTGTTACTTGGGAGGGGCTCTTGTACCCCTTTTCCTACGGCACTTGTTGGGTGCAGTACAGTTGTTTTTGATCTGGCCTCTGTTTGTTTATTTTTTTAATTCCCCTTTTCTGAAGCCATAATATCTATGGATTATTCTGCACCAAATGAATTTTGCAAGACTATCGTAAACTGGTAAGTCGACAAGCCGCCGACCATTTCCGTATCGACAAAATTGTTTTTATTTCTCACAGAGGGACCAATTAAATTCATATTTTTTAAATTCATATTTTTCAATAGCGCTAGTGTACTTGCAGCCTTAAGTATGGTCAACTTGTTCTCTCGTGCTTTAATCATGTATAGAACCAACCATGCACCATCCATGTGAAATCGATATTTTACACGAATCAGGCGTTGCCGCAGAAGGCTTTTACAAATTAATGTTTTATAGAAAGAGTGTTATACAGAACGCAAGCTGCTCTCAAGTGAAGCTCTTCGTTTTGACTGAAATTCTGTATTCAACAAAATCACTGTCGATTTTTCTTTTTCTATGTCCATTAGTTGAAAATTATTCACAAATTTAACATTTCCGATTCAGACAACCAAACTTGGAAATAATAAAAAAGTCAGTCATGCATACTATTAAGTGATTAAGTACAAATATTGATTATGCGCCGCACTAATAAAAAAATGTAGTCTCGACTTAAAATTAACGGAACCTCACAATTGCGAAAATTGTATTCGAAATAAAGCCACTGTGAACTACTAAAATTTAAAGTCGAAACTAAAAATGTTTATTGGTAAGGCCCTATGCCTCAATGTAATCAGTCGTTTTGAAAGAGTCAAGATTGATAATTGCGGGTTTCTCCGTCCTCTTCTGTATCTTAGTACATAAAGTAAACACAAATTCAAATACGGTTACCAGCTCGATTGTGGCAGAAGTTGACGCCAAGTCCATTTTATTTATTACCTACACCAAACAATCTTAAAGATTCGACTATTCGTATTGAAATGTAATAAATATTTCATCCAATAGCTTAAATTTATCATAAATTGCCTACATGCACCCAATGTTCTAACGAAGCGAAAACGTGACCTAAATGTCTGACAATACTATATGAACAAAAATAGCATAAACATGTATTTTTTTAAGTGCAATTTAATCGCCTTATTGTCGGCAAGAACACGTATGGGTATGCTCATAAAATATAAAAAATGCGAGCAACAACCGACGTAGGTATACATTTAGCGCGAAAATACCGTGAACTGATTTCCTTGCATGTCATTTGCAATTCTCTTTGTGAAGAGATTAAGAGAAATACCCACTTTAGTCATTTCCTTGAATACCTACTTTTTGTGGTCGTGACTGTGAAATATTAATCATGAAAGTAACAAATCGTTTATGCTAAAGAAAATTGTGTTCAGGAATATTACGAAATTTATTAAAATACTCGTATGTATTACATTGCTTATCATTAATTTAACAAGACTACGCCCTACGTAGGTAGTAGATATTTATTGTTAATAATGAAGTTTCAAAATTAATTATTCATTTCCTGTTAAATATGGATTTCGAGCCACACTCAAGTTTGTTTTAATTTACAAAAAACAGTGGAATAACAGGTAAATACCCAAAATATTAATATGTATATAATATTTCGATGGTAATAATCGTTTTAACATAGAACAAATAGAACAAACAAAGAGATCAAATTAAAACATTCCAAACACAACTAGGTATCCGATGTAGGCGCCTTATATTGGATCATACAAAGCAAGAGACAGGTCAGTCAGTATACACACGTCTTTTGACTTCAAAACTTATTTATGCTTATGAATACTAAACCGCATTGTTCTGACACGCAATGTGCATATCATAGACAAACCATACTGAGACCCCCAACTCACAATCCTCTTGCCGCTGGGCCCCTCAATTTTTTTTCAAATTCGCCATTTTGTATTCCTATCGGTGTTATGTCAAAAAAAAAATCAGTGTGACATGCAAAAACACACAAAAACTACAAAAAACAAATGCTGCCAACCGCGGCAACCGTGGGGAAATGTGAAAGTGTTCGGCAATTCCACATTTTTATATTATTGAATGCCATTGGTTAGTTATTATAAATTGTTAAAAGGCGAATAATTTGATTTGGTTGGTTAGTACAATTATCTAAAATATTTGTTTTATATACGAGAACATATTAGGACCAACATGGTTGTGTATTTACCTCTTTTCGATATCATAAAGATCGATTTATTCTGTGAATTTTTCTTTAATAACTGAAGAAAACTTGCTCAAAATGTTTTCATTTTCATGCAACCATTCTGCATTGACAATTTTTCATAAATATTTTAAATGTACACTTATTCCTAAAAAAATACTATCCACACGTATATAAATAATTTCAAATTTAACGGACAAAATTTTATGAACGCTGTCAGCAGCTTTGCCCAAAGCGGAAGTGGCATATGCAAGGTGCGAGTGTGGTGGTGAGCCGGCATTTTTGAATGTTACGTGACATTTGTCAATACGAATTTCTATGTAACAATACTAACGCACTTAGCGTTTGCCACCCCATGAAAATATAGCTTGTAGGCAAGTAACGGGAAATCGGCCGAAGTTGGTGGTCTCAGTATTGTCTCTGGTGCATATGGCAGCCTAAGGACAAGAAAATATTTCGTAAATTTCTTCTTACGCTTGTTTAAGGATGCAACAGAGCACAGTTGCGGTGAGGTATTTCTTCTTATGACTTTGTGCAGTATTCAACGATAAACAATTTAATTTAAATATGTATGTATATTTTTTTTTATTTTTCAAATTACCGCATTTTTATTTAAAACGGGACATAGTTAGAGCTTAATTTTATGACTGAAGTCATTATTAACCTTCACACCAAATATTTTGTACCTCATTTCATAAGGAAAATTTGGTCATTGTGAATTTGTAAAATCTAGCCTGGACTGGACACTAAATAAGATTATTAGTACCGCGCATTGTCAAAATACTCGTATGCTGAAATAAAAAAAATTCTTGGTGTTTAACGACAAATCTCAAAATATATTCATTTCATCCAATCAGATAACTTAAATATGTTTCAAAGCGGTTAACTTATTCATGGCTTCTCGTGGTTTGCAACGTACTAGTTCACTCATCCATGCATAGGATATAGACAGACTAACAGCAATTTTTTGTTTTCGGTTTTACTGTAGATGAGGAGATTGTCCAACAAAATTATAAAAATAGAATGCAATTTTATCTAAATTGTACGGAATTATTTATTCGAGATTTTTTTTTTCAGTATTTTTTTTATAGAAAAGAGGGAATGATTATGAAATCAATAAGTTAAACGATTAAGCGAACAGTTTTTAGGTTATCAATCTGGGAGGATCAAGTCAGCGGACTATCTGGAAATAAAGAATATAAGAAAAAACCATCAATTATTAGTTAAATGAATATTGCAATTTACGAACCGTAATAGCATACAGAACCTAGTAAAAATCGAAGAGAGTAAGAGCTTTATATTATTAACATGAAGGGATAGTGCTGCCCTTGCTCGTTAAAGTTTACAGAAACAGTATCCTACTAAATCACATACCTCAGTCTTGGAAGTATGTCCGAGTAGTTTTTATTCCGAAAGTCGGCAAAAGAGGTCACGAATCTGCGAAGGACTTCCGACCTATTACCTTAACCTCCTTCATTCTCAAAACTTTAGAACGTATACTTGACCTTCACATAAGAACAGGCCTTGAACGGTCTTTCTTATGTCACTCACAGCACGCATACCTCAAGGGCAAGTCCACGGAGACCGCTCTCCATCAAGTAGTGCGTACAGTTGAAAGGTCACTTTCCCATCATCAATACACCTTAGCTACCTTCTTAGACATAGAGGGCGCTTTTAACAACGTACACACTGAATCGATCCAGAAATCTCTCTTAGAACATGGGGTAGAGGATTTCGTTACTTCATGGATCATTTCCATGCTGAAAGCAAGGATCATTCAAGCAAAACTTGGTAACACCCTTTTAACCAAATCAGTAAGCAGAGGAACACCTCAAGGTGGGGTAATTTCGCCACTCTTATGGATTATGGTACTCAACAAAATTCTGTCAAGACTCGACAGTGAAGGTATTAAAGTCGTTGCGTATGCGGATGACGTGGTTGGTCTAGTATCAGGAATGTTTCCGAACGTGATAAGCGAAATCATGGAAGGAGCACTGGGTAAGATTAGCGGGTGGTCTTAGCGTTAACCCAAGTAAAACTGAACTGATGCTTTTCACCACCAAAACCAAAATACCAACCTTCTCACTTCCCCGCTTGAATAACCAAAATCTTACTCTAACCTCCAGTGCCAAATACCTAGGAGTCATCCTCGACCCTTAACACAACTGGAAGTCAAATATCGAACACAGAGTGAAGAAGGCAAGCATAGCTTTCTACGCCTGTAGTAAAACTTTCGGCAAGAAGTGGGGTCTTCGACCAAAGATGGTTCGTTGGATGTACACAGCTGTCGTACGTCCCATCCTCACATACGGATCTCTGGTATGGTGGCCCGCGTTAAGTAAAGCATATAACATCACGAAATTAGGTAGAGTTCAAAGGACAGCTGGTATTGGTATCACGGGAGCCATACGATCAAGTCCGACCGAAGCGCTCAATGTGATTCTTAATTTCCTGCCAGTGGATCTGTACATACAAAATATTGCAGCGTGTAGTGAAGGAATCTAAATGTTGGTCAGAAAGGCCTTATGGCCACTCCAGAATCCTAATGTCCCTAATGTCCGGAATAGGACGCTTATCTACAGACTACACAGTACCCAAACTTAACTTCCATAAAAACTTCTCTGTTAGATTCCCCTCTAGATCAGAATGGGAGGAGAACGCGGTCGTAAACGAATTCGACATTCCTATCTTCACAGATGGTTCCAAAATGAACTGTGGAGTGGGAGCGGGCATTTTCTCAGCAGAGCTAGACATCTCCAAATCCTTCCGCCTCCCCAACGCAGCCAGCGTCTTTCAAGCGGAAGTACTCGCAATCAAGGAGGCGTGTATACTGCTCCTTAACATTACTACACTCAGAAAAAAATAGGCATCTTCGTCGACAGCCAGGCCGCTATTAAGGCTGTCGGTTCACTATATCAACGTCCAAACTTGTTGTGGATTGCAGGGAGACATTGACCAGGGCTTGCCATCGGTTTGAAATCACCCTCGTCTGGGTTTCCGGTCATAGGAACATAGACGGAAATGAAAAAGCCGATGAACTTGCCAGATGTGGCTCTGCTCTGTGCGTGTCGCAGGCGGAGGAAGTCTTCCCTCCGCTGGGATACGTGAAGAGAGAAATCTCCCTGCACTTCTCCTCGAGGGCGGAGAAGAGATGGGTGAATCTGACGAGCTGTATCATTTCAAGAAAGATATGGCCAAACTACGATGATGCCAGAACTAACAACCTTTTATCTAGAACGCGTGTAGATGTCGCCCGACTAACGGCAATTAGTACGGGCCATTGGCCCTTAGGAACCCACGCGGCCAAGCTTGGCATCCCTCATAACACCCACTGCCGTAGCTGCACTGACACAAACAAGAGTGAAACAGTGTTTCATCTTCTCTGTGAGTGTCCGGCACTAGCAAAAACCAGACTCAGTGCACTAGGTCATCCCTTTTATGATGACCTTTCGGCTATCCAAAGTATCCATTTTAATAAAATTATCAAATTTCTCAACTCCACAGGCTGGTTTTGAGCTCCCTTAACTTCCTTCTCCCCCTTTTATCTTCTGGTTCCGTCAGTTTGTGGTCTCAAAGCGGCGCTTAATGCGCTACTTGTGTTTTCCCCTCGTCAGTCGACGGGAATACAGCCACTTAAACCAACCAACCAACCAAGAGCTATATTTACTCCGAAAACCTTTAAATCAAGTATGCAATATGCAATATATGACGAAGAGAGTATCTGATTTTAACACTTTATTTTGTACTTTGACCATATAAGCTGTTAGAGTTAGAATAGCTGAATTACTTTAATTTGGCACGTTTTTAAATTAAAATGTCTTAGATTAAAATAAGGAAAATCAATTTAAGGTGTGTTTTCTGGAGTCAATCTTAAAAGTACTGAAATTAGGGTCGTGGATAATAATACAAGTGTAAAATAATAAAACAAACATAAGTACATACTCAGCTGAAATTAATCGGAAAATATAAAAAGCTTAAGTCGATTTCAATCCATCCCTAGTCCCTTCCCTAATAATATAAAACAAAGTGAATATTTTTTTATCGGAATTTTTGAATTTTTTTTCTATTTATAAGGTTTTTATGAGGAGTAAGTTCGTGCATTTAAAAATATTTGGTTTTGATTGTGGAAGTCCAAGACATTCAATAATTAGATTTTGAACACAAAAAAGTGAACTTCTGCTTCGTCTATTTGAATGGAATTAATTCCAGTTTTTAGATATCTAAAACGCGCATCTTTTAAGTCCAAAATGTAGTTTCTATTTGCTATATCAGCCGAGCAATATTAACAAAACCTTTGCGAAATTCCTTTTTTTATCAATTTGTTAATTGACCAAGATTTTCAAATCGATCTCAGTGGTGGTTTCTTTTTTTAGTTTTCTTTCACGGTATATTCGTATTTTTTGAGAGAGCGGGAGGTTTTTTTTCATGTAAATACTCGGAATCGGTACTGGAGTCGAATGCATTTGGTCTACTCAACTCAAGTGCTCACGCGTTTAAGGTTTTGCGGAGTGAATTTTTTTTTGTTCAGTTGGGTAGATGTAGAATGTGTGTGTATACTACCTCCTCATACGTAAAAATTACAATATTTGCATTCCAATATCAAATCAACCACTGGCCTGGCCATAAACTAAGTATTAAATAGACCGTCAGCTCTTACAACTTAAGAGAATTTGCCTACAAGCTGTTTTCCGTGTTTCTATGTGGCAAAGTATGTGTGCCATGTTAAAGTAGATTAGCCGCACGCATACACTCGCACATAGGAACCTGACAGATGCCTGACAGTTCATTCTGTGGTAACATTGAAATAAATTCAAATAATTCAAATAATTGCCCGTTATCGGGACGTGTAAAGAAAACGGTGGGTATGGTGTGGTGAATTTGGTACCAAATTTAATTAAAACGCATAGGTATGATACGTATTAGGATTTCTTTCATTTTACCTAGATAATCTTTATAGTACGGGATGTTTACAGTTATGTTGTAAACAATGGAAATCGATAAACTATATGAATCATTGAAAAAATAAAAAAAAACGCTTATTATAATATAAAAAATATCTGACTACTAATGATTATGAATCGTATGAAATTAAAGAAAATTGTAAGCAGAAAACTTAAATGCGTGAGAAATATCAGGGTACAAATCAGTAAACATGTTTATTTCCAATTTTGCTTGTATACATTTTGAGTTTCGCTTTTTTCTGGTACATTTTAAAGAAAATAAATTTTCGTTGATTGTGTTTATTAGACTTTTTCTTTTTGTTATAAATGAACATTGTTCATATTCTCGGCTGCCGCAATTGATTTCATTAATTACCTATGTCAATTGTTCCAAATTTTCTAATAAATTTTTTTTTTTTAATAAACGGAATCTTCATGAAAAGATTATAACTAAAAACTCATACTATTTCAAATCTTAATAGTCGTAATCAATTCTTCTCTTTAAATTCTTTGCCGATTTTCTGTGGACATTCACGGTGAAATCATTTTTCTCCAAAAACAGTAAACGAAAACAAACACAATAATTATAGGAACAAAAATATCTTTTTTTATTTCACACATCATTCATTTGTTTATTTATGTTGATTACATTCGCTATTATACATTTTGTAGAATATCTACATGTTTTCGTGGTGAAATAAAACAACGAACTTAAACTCTCAGAACGCATCCACCAGCTGACAGAAACTCACCAAATACACTAACTCTCAGTCAGTGTTCTCAGCTCTCTCTCTCTTTATTTTTCACACGAAGCGTGTTAATTTTTCCCTTTTCACTAAACTCAAATTCCCTTAGTTTAGTTTATGGAAAAAACATACTTTTAAAAGTAAAATTTGTATTGTTCGGAGAGAAAATCATATTAAATTAATCTTCAGTATAATGATGATCATTTTTTGATAATAGAAATTTTTGCTTAAGCCAAATCTCTTTTTTATGTACATTTAGTGCGTTGATATTCATAGTGAAATGTAGTTTGACTGTTTTTCTGCAAGATTGATATTGATAGTCCAACAATTAAGACATTTTTTCCTCTTACGCAGGAAAGTTTTTCAAAAATTTAAATTCCCACAAAAAGGTAGAAATACCACAATGCAGGAACACTGCTGAGTGTCAGTATTTTATTGCTCCTCCCACCTTTTAGAAATTCTTTTTTTTTCTGCTTCACACGTATTCACAGATAGGAAATTTAAGAGAGAATTTTATTTTCAAAATTTGCGGGGGGAATCGGGTAGGTGCGCGGGAGCTGACGGTCTATTTAATACTTAGTTTATGGGCCTGGCCACGGCCACCATGGATGGCGATGTAGTGCGAGTGTGCTGTGCGTCTGAAAATTTTCAACAGAGAAGTGCTGTAGGCACATTTTGTGTTTCATCCATCTCAGAGTGTTTGAATTGATGTTCTCTTAATGCGTGAACCGATTTTGTTTCTGGAAACTTCAAATGAAAGGTGGCGTCAATACCAAGGTTTGTATGTATATAAGGTCTTTGTATGTGGATTGGTTATACGAGTTATAGGCATTTTAGTGAACATACATGTGTTGTCGACCTCAGAAAGCCCTCAACCACTTTAAATTAACTTTTGTGATTATGAATGGTTGGTTGCAGCTTAAAGGACAAGATAGTTTTGGACCCGATATGTGGTGGTGCTGTCCATCGCTGAAGCCACTAAACTGATTTCAAGGACATTTTGTGGATTTAGTATAATATGGTTGGTTGCGGCTTGAAAGATCTCCAAAACTGCTCAACCAATTTCAGTAAAATTTTGTGAATGGGTATGGTTAACCCGATGGTTCCGTTCTTGCTCTGCTTTGGGGTGGTGGCCGCAAATCGCAAGCATTTAAGAATATGTGATGTGGCATGTTGCATATGTGGGCGTACGTCGTACACATAAACTAAGTATTAAATAGACCGTCAGCTCCCGCGCACCTACCCGATTCCCCCCGCAAATTTTTCAAATAAAATTCTCTCTTAAATTTCATATCTGTGAATACGTGTGAAGCAGCAAAAAAAAGAATTTCTAAAAGGTGGGAGGAGAAATAAAATAATTACACTCAGCAGTGTTCCTGCATTGTGGCATCTCTACCTTTTTGTGGGAAATTAAATTTTTGAAAAACTGTCCTGCGTAAAAGGAAAAAAATGTCTTAATTGTTGGACTATCAATAATCTGTCAGAAAAACAGTCGAACTACATTTCACTATGAATATCAACGCACTAAATGTACATAAAAAAGAGATTTGCCTTAAGCAAAAATTTCTATTATCAAAAAATTATCATTATAATGTTAGCAAACTGCGATTTTTATACTGAAGATTAATTTAATATGATTTTCTCTCCGAACAATACAAATTTTACTTCTAAAAGTATGTATTTTCCATAAAAAATCTAAGGGAATTTGAGTTTAGTGAAAAGGGAAAAATTAACACGCTTCTTGTGAAAAATAAAGTGAGCGTGCTGAGAACACTGACTGAGAGTTAGTGTATTTGGTGAGTTTCTGTCAGCTGATGGATGCGTTCTGAGAGTTTAAGCTCGTTGTTTTATTTCACCACGAAAACATGTAGATATTCTACGAAATTTATAATAGCGAATGTAATCAACATAAATAAACAAATGAATGATGTGTGAAATAAAATAAGATATTTTTGTTCCTATAATTATTGTCTGTTTTCGTTTGCTGTTTTTGGCGAAAAATGATTTCACCGTGAATGTCCACAGAAAAACGGCAAAGAATTTAAAGAGAAGAATTGATTACGACTATTAAGATTTGAAATAGTATGACTTTTTAGTTATAATCTTTTCATGAAGATTCCGTTCATTAAAAAAAAAAAATGTATTAGAAAATTTGGAACAATTGACACAATTAATGAAATTACATTTGAAATCAATTGCGTCAGCCGAGAATATGAATAATGTTCATTTATAATAAAAATAAAAAGTCTAGTAGACACAATCAACGAAAATTTATTTTCTTTAAAATTTACGGAAAAGAACGAAACTCAAAATGTATTTAAGCAAAATTGGAAATAAACGTTTACTGATTTGTACCTTGATATGTCTCACGCATTTAAGTTTTGCTGCTTACAATTTATTTGCTTTTAATATATACGATTCATAAACATTAGTAATCAAATATTTTTTTATATTAATAAGCGTTTTTTTTTTATTTTTGTCAATGATTCATATAGTTTATCGATTTCGATTTTTTACAACAAAGATGAAAACATCCCGTACTATATAGATTATCTAGGTAAAATGAAAGAAATCTTAATACGTACACCTACCTAACCTATGCGTTTTAATAGAATTTGGTACTAAATTCACCACACCATACCCACCGTTTTCTTAACACGTCCCGATAACGGGCAGTTATTTGAATTATTTGAATTTATTTCAATGTTACCACAAAATGAACAGTCAGGCAACTGTCAGGTTCCTATGTGCGAGAGTATGTGTGCGGCTAATCTACTTTAACATGGCACACATACTTTGCCTCATAGAAACACGGAAAACAGCTTGTAGGCAAATTCTCTTAAGTTGTTCACAAGTCGCAACTACCGGTATTTATTGTTCTATAGCACCTATATCGAAAGTGAAGTGAAAAAAATTATCCGAACGGTGATACTTACTTCCCGGGCTTCTTCGAGCGAAGGGATGTTAATAATTTAATAAATTTTAGGCGGTACGAAGTTCGCCGGGTCAGCTAGTGATAAAATAAAATAAACGCCGGAATATGTGGAATTCCAAGGCAGCTGTTTCAATTTCTGATCTCAAATTATTTCGGTGAATTTATACTTTTTGAAGTGTTTCTTTCAGAACGCTTTAATACATCTTCGGCAAGTTCGACACCTCGAACTACCGGGTTTATTTTAAACTCATATTAATTGTGAAAAATAGGGATTTTTTTCGTAATTAAAGCTATGCGACTTTCGTGCCTTCGATTTGATGCTCTTTCAATCTCGAACAGAATGGAAGACATAGGAAAGTTCAAGAATGTGACAAAAAGAGTGGCATTAGTTTTTCTGGTGCCTATGGCTAAAATGGTCTGGTATCAAATTAAATACCTTTTTTTTTTAGTTCTGTTGTATTTTCAAATATCAACCACCGGTATGCTTTCTTTTGGCTTGACCTATTCTGATTCGGATACTTTACTGATCCTTTGGAGCTAAATTTGTGACAACTCAAGCACAAATTAAAAAGCTTGATTCAACTTAGATAAATACCCACCTATTTGGGGTTTCAGAGGTTCTTATGTTTAGTTCACAATGCCTTTTCAAAACAAAAAAACTGATGAAAGATATACTGTCAGAGTTGATATTTGTAGGAATTACACAGTACTACAAAAGCTATGGTTACGTCTTCGAAATGCTTTCAAAAATCAAGCCTTCAGAGTCAAACCTGGGACCCGTCATAAAAAATCCCAAAATGGTCTAAATAATTAATGCGTACATAAATTCAACTTGAATATAAAATAATTTGCCACCATACGTATTTGAATCGGTGTTTGCTAAAACAATACAAGTGACATTTTTATTTTTTTACAGGAGAACCAAAAAATGGCAGAAGAGTCTGGTTGTCTTAGAAGAAAATGCCGATTTCGCGATCGAATTTCTGTGTGTTTTAGGTATCGAATTATGTTGCTTTTGTTCACAACGCAGTGCCTACACATAAGCCGTGTAAAAACGTAGTAAAACTGATTTCGAAAAATCTGTTACTTATGTTGTTTTAACAATCACCGATTCATTTTAGATTTGCTATTACATTTTATTTCATTTATATTTATTTAATTGAAATAGAGTAATTTTGTACAATTAATAACCAAGTTCTTTGACTAGAACTTAAGATACAGATCACTTCTTGCAAGATATGAAAACATAAAATACGAGTAGATACGTGGAAAAATTTAATTACTTACAGTAGTACAAAATATTAATATGTGAATATGAATGTTATGTAATAAATTTGAAACCTCTTTTTAAACGGAGCATCTACTTTTGCGAAATATTTACTCATACTAACTACCGACAAAGTAATAGGTTGTTCTTTTTATTTGTATTTGCTACAGCCCAAATTCTCCGACCTAGCAAAAATGATTTCTTGAGGCCTCCAATACATAAAATAAATAATGGCCACAGTTATCCTATAAAATAAATAAGGATCACATTGTAAAATTGGTCTACCTCTATGTGGATTTGAATATTTATAAAGTTTATTAGGAAATGTTCGCGGTGCAGGTAAATAATTGTCCACTTTCAGTGGGCGATAACTTCGCATAAAAAAAGTGAAATTATTTCCCACTCGTGGTGAAGTCTATGTGAAGTTATTGCCCGTGAAGTTATTTCCCGGCCTGCTACGTTGTTTTCGTTCGTATATTGCTTCCTTTTTGTCGGTGCCGCGGCTCCAGGATAAGCATAGTTTGAAATGTGTAAAGAGGTAAGTTTACGTGGGATTCGATGTCAAGTACATGAAAAAATGTTATCAGTGCATATGTCAGTAGTCTCTGCGCGGGAATATCCAAGTTCTATTAACTAATTTTTCATTTTCTGACAACATAATAGTACTTTTGTACCTAATAGTAATGAAAAAAATGCATTTATTTAAATACTGCACTAATGGGAACATGAGAAATTTCTATGCTACCCTTAAGTGCAGTTTAATTTCTGTGAACAAATAAAACGGCACCAATTTCTTAAGAATCCAGTAGACATGGCGAACTGTATTGAAGAAGTCTTACAGGAAAGTCTTCAAAAATGATTGTTCTGCTAAACATGCACTTAAAAATTGTGCCATTTAGCTTTTTGTTACATGTTTTGCTTTACCGCATATATCGGTATAGGTAGATACCTTTACGAAAATATCGACAGTTTAAGAAAAGGAGCCACAGATACCGCACAAGCTGCTGAAATGAATATTTGTACAGCTTTTTATCACAGGAATGCTTATTCACCAAGTAGATTGGAATAAGTTTGCGAAAACAAAACCACATGAGCCCTTCTAGCTTTGTTCGCTTTTTAATCGAAAAAAAACATGCACAGTTCGGGTTGTGAACACACTTTCCGCAGTTCGAAATGTACAAAAATCAGATCTAGGGAGCTGCAAGATCAAAAGAATTTTCGTAAAATTTGCCAAAAGTTTTTTTTGGACAACAGCAATTTCTCCTAGCCAATGCAACTGCCCATATTAAAACTTTCATATTACTTTGGGGAATAATGTGATGAGCTAATAATATTTTTAGATTACTGTAACTCATATTTTTACTTTAATTTTTTAAATTGGTACATTTAATAAAATGAAAAACGCATAAAGTAAATTTTATTCATTAGTACGGAATCTCAACCATCTGACTCAAAGTTAGGCACCGACTTTAGGTTTAGAATGCCCAGTTGCCCAGTATGTATTTACAAGTCGTTTGTTATTTATGCAGGTCTAGCGTCGATGTCAATGCTGTTGTTACAAAAAAGCTCTAAAGTGCGAGCTTTTTTTTCTTTTAAATATTTTGGGAAAATTTGTACATAAAACGAACTTACCTTTGTAAAATTATACGAACACTTTATGAAGCCGGTGAAATAACGAATATCGTTCGTAGAATGTACGAATTGTTGGTAAGGGGTTTTTCAATAAGAGCGCTACAAAAGTGAAAATTGAATGAAATTCTTTATTCCTGCTGAACCCAATTTTCGACGTTTTCAAGCATAAATCGGCCGATACTGCTGCAATTTCACGTTCGATATTCGTACGAAGTTCATCAATCGTCGCTGGCTTGTTGACATAGACCATAGACTTGACGTAGCCCCACTGGAAATAGTCTAACGGCGTCAAATCGCACGACCGAGAAGGCCAAGCGACTGGACCATTTCGTGAGATAACACGTTCTCCAAACTTGGTTTCCAATAAATTGATTGTGACATTCGCTGTGTGGCTTGTGGCGCCGTCCTGTTGGAACCACATGTCCTCCAAGTCCATATCATCCAATTGGGGCCAAAAATATTCGGTTATCATTGAACGGTAGCGATTCCCATTCACAGTAACGTGCCGGTCTTGATCATCACGGAAGAAGTACGGCCCAATGACGCCGCCGGCCCATAAACCACACCAAACCGTATTTCAGGATGCAATGATGACTCATGGAGTATGTGTGGATTGCTGCCTGACCAATACCGCATATTTGGTTTATTGACGAAGCCATTCAGCCAGAAATGAGCCTCATCGCTGAAGATGATTTTTCGATGAAAATCCGAATCATTTTCAAGTTGTTGCTCAGCCCAATTTACGAACATACGACGCTTCTGGTGGTCAAGTGGCTTCAGTTCTTGCGTCAATTTAATCTTGTAACGATGTAGGCCAAGATCTTTACGACATCACAGAGATGCCCAACGCTTGAGAACGACGTGTGAGAGACACATTTGGGCTTTCTTCAACTAAAGCCTCAGCGGCAGCAATATTCTCGACACTACGGGCACTTCTTTGTCTCACTGGCACGGGAACATTGTGTACTGTGCCTGTGGACTCAAATTTTTCCACTAGACGCTCAATTGTTCATCTGCTAGGACGATTATGACGTCCATAAATTGGACGTAGCGCAAGTATGGCAAACCTTACTGAAGAGAAATGTCAAAAGAGCGGCAAGAAATTCGGTGTCGTTTGCTGTACCTGTCGCTCTACTTTTGTAGCGTCCCTTTTGAAAAACCCTTTATAAAGTACGATGTACGAATGTCGTTCTTACTTACACAAATGGCGGCAAAATGGTTATCTATACATTTTCAAATCTTTTCATACCTTATGGCTGTCATCACAGTCTGAAAGTTTTCAAATAAATAGAAGCGTGTCACACCCTCTTTATTTCTCTCTTACTGTTGAAATGTAACACACTTGTATTTGAAAAGTTGAGACTGTGATAAGTGCACAAAGATTTAATATACATGAATGAATTTTCAAGGTTTATACATTATATAATCCACTATATTTTAAACGCGCCCACTTCGAAATGACGTCACTCATTTAATCGCTTCCTACCCTTTAAGCTCTTTCTTTTGATACCCATATTAACAAGATTGACAACATATACACCAACCGTTACCTTGTGGCGGCAGCCAATACTTATTACAATATCAGATGATTATTGCATTGTCTCTAAAATTAAAGATGTTGTAATATTTTAGTAAAATCGGTTGGGAGAAAATGGTGCAGAATTCAATTGCAGGATTTTATTACAAACACCGTATCAGGTGTTGTAAAACAAGAATTAAAAACTTGGAATTAAAAAAGGATGTGAATAGGAATTGCCATAAATGAAATAAAAGTTCGGGAATTGATTATTGAAACAAAGAATAAGGGTGGGTGCGGAGGAAATTTGGTATTATAATTGTTTTTATTAATTATTAAAGGCTGTCTCTTTTAATTCCACATTCACGACAAATGTAAAAATGATATATGTTTTTCTTTTATAATTTGAATGAACAAAGTTGAATGACGGAGTCAGGCTTTCGTTTCGTTAGGCAGTCACGTTAAGCGCTTATAAATCATCCCTACTTTTGTTATGAATTTTAATATTAATATATGTATTTCGTTAATCAAATTATCGCATCAGGAGACGAATTTCCTGATAGAATAACTTCCGCAGACATATTTCCTCCTGACAACATCCATTAAAAATATGTAAAACAAAAACCGAACCGCATTTATGGAGAAAACAAAATTTTATTATATATTTTTGTATTTCAGTAAAAGATTTCTCGTTCAAAAGAGCAAAAAATACAAGGCGAGCAAGAATCTCATATATTCACGCAAGAGTGCATAATTTTATAATTTTCTTGGCTTTCGAAGTATGGAATACTTACGCCTTTTTTTATGTTAGAGAATATTTTAAATATGCTAATACAAGGTATATGCATAGCACATATATATAAAAGATCATAATATAACCGAATCGAATCTCTTCCACAGAGAAACAAATATGTGTTTCCTATTCTCCTTTAAAACAAGTCAAACTAAATATATATATCGCTGGCCAAGTTCCTTATTCACAATTTGGAAAGCACAATGTTACACGAAATCTTCTCACGCACGCAAACAAAATTATCATACAGACGAAAGGAAAGTTGGTCGTCCGTAGTTTTGTTTTTAAATTAAAATGCAATGGCACGGCACAGCACATCACAACAGAAACATAAAAATAAAAACAAAGAAAAGTCAGACAACACAAACCAACACATGAATTATATTGCAAACTGTTGTCCTGATTTTCATGTAGTTTGCTTCCTTTTCCTATCTTCCGGACGACCAAGAGACATACATAATTTTATTTACCCATTTGCTTTACAAGCACACTGATTAAGATATTTGCTAACTGGAAGTTCCTTGGGTTGCCGATGCTACTAAAGTTTTCCCTCAAGTTTGCTGAATGTCTGTAGGGTATTATGAACTCTTTAAACACTTAGCATAAAATATTCATACAAGCTCTCAGACAACAAAAGATGCAAAGAGAAAATGTTGACATAACTACAAGAAAAAACATTTCGCGATGATTTGCATGGGAAACCGTCAGAATGATAACACTTATGGCTAATTGGGAAGGCAAACATAGTTCTGTGTGGGTAAGAATCCTTTAAATATTTTATTTTCATAAGTTTCCTGTTTGCTTTCTAAGAGATAAGCTGCTGGTTATTATGTGTCATGTGTAGTTCAATCCACTCCTTAAGTAGGAAAAAAGTCTAGTTTTGTAACAGTAAGGATGAGCACACAAAGCAAAGGGCCTTACTAATAATTATTTTTAATCTTCACACTTAATATTTTGTTGGGCACAATAGGTAATTTTATATGGAAAATTTCGCAATTGTGAGTTTCTAAAATCTAGCCTGGTCACTAAAAATGATTACTTGTATAGCGCAAAGTCTTAAAGGTTATCTATTGAAGTGAAATGGACTACTCTTAGTCTTAGAAACTACATTATGAACATCTCACAATTAGGTTAATTATACTCTGTAATAGGGCATGGTGCATAATGCGGCGATCTAAATGTTGATTGTGTATTCAATATGTTTTAATACCAGTGATGTCATTTGAAGGATTTATCCCTTTTTGAGGGATTTTCTGAGAATTTTAATATGTCAAAGGGATAATGGGACATTTTAGCTATAAAAGGGATTTTCTTTCATAGTTACAAATTTCATATAATAACGATTTTCAAACGCTAGTGAAATGAAATGGTTCTCACTTCACATCAAAACAAAATCATCTGGAATTAGTTCGTTTTTTTCAACCCGATTTTTTGTTGGTTTTGTCGACAGGTAAGTTTAATAGAACTACATATTTTGATCACGAGATGTTAATCAGTTCTGACATTACGATGATAGGCGAACTCGAAGAAGTGGGTCGCAAAATGCTGTCCGTCTGTCTGTCTGTCTGTATGTCCCGAGGCTTACAGCCTAAGCGGCTGCCCGGATTTCGTTAAAACTTGTGATTTGGAGTTTGGGGCCGTTTTTTTTTGCATGGTAACCTCATTATTAATGGTACCTCCCATCAAAATGTTCACATCAGTTTGATTTGTTCGAAAACGGCTCTAACGGTAATTTGGACATAATCTCGAAAACGGTCCATACGATTATAATAAAAATTCATTTCTAAGGCAATATGCTTATTTCTAATTTAATGGCAAACTCAGTTATTGTCTGTATTATCGTAAAATTAATTTTTGAAAAATGTAGTTTTCTTTAGTTTACCTGAAAACGGCAATAACGATTTTGACATTTTGGTCAAAACTTAGAGTAAAATTCATGTTTTCAAAATTATTGCGTCCTTAATTTTTAATACGAATCACCAAAATCGTTAATTTTAAAAACTACTCATATCTCGAAAACCCCATTTTCGATTTCGATAACACCTTAAAAACCAAGTAATGCTTACTAAACATTGCAATATTTGGTACTGTTTTGTCTGCCAAATTTTACAAAAACCGCTCTAACGATTTTTACCAAAATACATATTAAGGATAATATAAGTAGGTATTCTAAATAAGATTAAGATTAGTTTTTCTCAAAAAATAAACGTTTGATGAAAGTTTCGTTCGACCCAGTCGTGCACTTTATTTATTCATGCTATTCGCTTATGGAACATCCTTCCTCTTGGTAGTAGACAACTTTGTTTTGAGGGTGGTTTCGCTGGTCCTCTCTTTGCTTATTTGGCTGGCAATAATAGAATAAATGGATCGTAGCGCTTAAGATATGTTTAGTTTTGTAATTTCAAACTCATTTTATTTTTTTATTTCTTTCATTTTCCCTTCTTTAATAAATTTATTAGTTTTCAATTGCTCATTACAACTTCTTTTTATGATTAATTTTATTAAAAACAAATTTAATTTAATCACATCTATACTTAACAGTTACTTAATTGCAATCTTTTGTATATGGTTGCTTGTATAATAAATAAATACTAAAAAAAATACTAAGAATGCTCAAAATGATTGCGGGATCTGAGGCGTTCAACGATAGGCGAAGTTTTAAAGCAAAAATATCGGTAAGCTATAAGATGGTTGACTATGGATTATTATCACCCTGTGAGGTGTGACACAAGGATGCGATTAAACGGTCTGCCGAAAATGAGGAAAACGACGAAATACCGCTGATGCTGACTCTTTCGGAGTGCAACATATGGAGCGAGGCTAGGGGATAATCTGTCGCCACTACATCTTCTTTAGCTATACTGAGAATAGACAATATATGCTGGCGGCCTACACTGGTGTAGCTGAAAGATAATTGTCACCAATCAAGATCTTTCGGACTATGCCTATTATATCATTAATGATATCGATAATAGACATTCAGTCGGTCTGAGGAAATATAAAAAACCGAGAGCTCATCATAAAGGCTAGGGAGTCCAAAAGCAGGTTATTATACATACAGCTTAACTTTAATCTAAGCCGCAAAATCTACTTCTATGACTCACTAAGCTATGATGAAATATCCTTGATCAAGGCGTGCGCTCCTCCGCTTAAATGGTAACCCTTACAATGGAAGCTTCAATCCATTCTGTACGCTCTGCGACCTAAAGCCGAAAGAAGATTGCTTTCATATCATAAGCATATGCCCTTTATTCAGACCACAGAGGCTAATTTTCTTTGGTAGACAATCATTCACTATGCAGGAAACTATCCAACTTTTAAATGAGTGTGACTGGAAAACCTTAAGTAACTATTTAAAATCAGTTTACAAGTATAGAATGTTATTAATAACAGAATACGCTTAAATCTTTATTTCTATCTTTACATTTCATTATTTATCGAAAATTAAATCTCCTAATAAGGTATACATTTATAAATATGCCAACCAGGCTGACGGTTTAACCATACTTTGTACTCTATGTGCATATTGAAATATAAGTAAATGAACAACTTACTTACTTACTTACTATAAAAAACCTTTTTATTCTGAAGAAGACGGTGATCAAAAACATCGATCAGTTAGAACATCCTGTATGAAGTTTGGTATCATCTAATAACAGAACATTCTGGACGATATCCCATCTCCAGTTTGGGAATCAAGTCACCTTCCACACTACGCTGATACTCTTTAACTGATCATTATTTAATTCAAGCATAGTACCTTGTCAAGCCTAAAAAATTTCAACATACCCATTTCACTAGCCAGTATCAAGCTTTCGTTGTTCACTGCAATCATAAAGTTAATTTTGTAGACCGATTAAAATAGAAGAGATTCGTTCAATCTCTGCCAACCAACTTTGAACAAAATTCTACCAAGTCCATCTTGTGCCATTCACCGCATTTTAACAGAAACTTGCATAATGAATAATAATTTATGGCTAAGATCAACACTGAATTGGGAAATCGAATATTTAAATTGGAACTATGCTCAACTCACTTCAGCGGCGGCTTCGGCACACTTATCCATGCTGACATCAACGCGACTAATAAACGAAAATAGAGCTCGCATTTTGCCATGCAAATCGATATTGCACATCGAAGCATCATCGGCTGCTGCTGCACGGCGCCACTAGTCGTTTTTGTTAGAGAGAAATGGGTGCGAAAATAATGTCGGTAATAAATTAGGAATTGCAAATTTTCCTCGTTTTTGGACGCAAAACTTTGATTGCACGGTAAGCACGCAAACCAAATCAACCTGAGCGAACCCGAGCGCTCTTCGCTTACCCTCCAGTTCCTCTGTATGTGGTAGTTCTTCTACACTCGTTCCATGCTCCGATAGGTGTAATTGAGAAGCGATAAATCGCGATAGAGGTTTCCCATAGCAGTGCAACCGATTCCTGTGAGGGTGTTCGAAGAGTAATTCCATTTTGTCGAAAATAATTCACAACTCCATCAACGTTTTTTAGGTCAAATTATTGCCGGCATTCCGAGAGGGGGTGGTGTAGATTTATACATAGCGACCGCTCGTGGTGAGAGTTATGAGTTTTGATTTTCCTTGGCTCTTTTTCGCACGATTTCCTCCACCCTGAAGCTATATCTATTATCAGTTGATTCGTTTCGGCTTTAAATTTAATAATTTATTGAACCCAGGTAATAGGTTATACGATTTATATAAATCTGGGCATCATTTGTCAAGAATCAACAGTCGGTCGTTGTTATTTGCTTTCCTGTCATGCGTTAAATTGTTAAATTAACTCGAGTAAGAGATTTAAATTGATTTTCTGTTGTGACACAATATAAGCTCGGGGACTTAGGATGCCTGCCATTGGGGAAACAGGTGGAATAAGTTGAGTTAAGGCTGGTAGAGAGCAGTGAGGTACCTAATCTTTCAGCTGCTTCCGTCAAGATTATAATTTTTGACTTCAATTTCCCTTGTCTGTCAAACGCTGGCGTATGGCCTTGAAGCGAAAACCCATTATCCATCAGTCAATTAAAATTTGACTTTAACTTAGCCCAACTGATAGTTTTTGGTTGTTGTTTTTTTTTGTTGTCGCAAAAAGAAAACTCATGAAAATTAAACTTGACTGAGTGACAATTGAATATTTAATGAGATTTTATGAGAATCAGAACCAAACTTGAAGCACAAACTCCCTCATTAAATCGGAACCTGCAACTGAGTCAGATACTGCTGTCTGGGGCACTATAGACGACAATAAATAGGAAAATGGAATATATAAACCCAATGTATGACTTTCCCATTGTTTTCACCAGCAGCGCAGCGATACGATGTCGAAGTCCTGTCGGACAATATAATTATACCGATAAGGACAGAATTGCAACACCAATTCTAGATCATATTTCAATTATTCGCACAAGTGGTGATTAATGGTGAATGATCGATTATTTGTGTTCGTTTTTGTTTGCTGCCCAAGCCCATCGCTGAGCACAAAACGGATAGTCATTCATTTCACAAAGTTTCTGTTTTTTGTTTCCTAGGTTTTGGCATATTGCCAAGGAATTCATTGCCAGACCAAACAACTGGTGGCGGTTGTTTTTGCGATGAAAGTTGTGTGGTTTCACCACCCTTTCGCGACTAGCAACAGTGTTGCAACAAGTAATTTAAGTTTTATGGTTAGGTTTTTGTTGGATGCTTCTGTCGTGTGAAACACTCTCAACGTCATATTTAATACTTAATGCATATAATGTTGATTGATTAAAGCGAAATATCGTGTTAAATTAATGGGAACCGTACCGAGTGCCGTCATAATTTTCCACAATTAATAATAATACTGATTAATTATTGCTTCTGGGCTCTTTTACTAATAATAAGGGTCGCGTGTCAAACGAGGTAAAATGAAAACGGAAAATAATTAGAAAACACCATTCGGCTGTAACACATTTCTCTTAATTTATGGCACCGAAACGGAAATATTCAGCGGGAGAAGTAGTTGAACGAAGACTACCCTACTTTGGAGTAGCTTGACAGGTCGACTCGACCATTCTTCTAACAATGATTTGTTAGACAGTCTGCAGGAAATTTATTGGAAAATGTCAAGCCATAGCAATAAATCATAAACATGAGAAAATGCTTGTAATTTGCTTATCCAAGTTTATCGTTTCGCATGATTAATAGGTTTTATAGAAAATCGGACAATATTCCATGTGATACGCAGTCAATGGTACCACAAGAATACTTATGGCAATTGCCCAATTCGATATTTCCAACACACCGCTTTGTCAGTATTTTTATTTTATTTTTGACAGCAGTGATTTACAGAACAGCTCATGTGATGGGCAGTCTTTCTCTAAACTTTGTCTATTTAGCAAGTTTGTCGTGAAAGTAATGGTTACAAACCTATTCAAACAGCAGAAGGAAAAGAGTTATATAAACCCGATATCTTTTTTAAATTTTAAACTATAACCAAGAGGGTATTACTAGTGCACTTACCAATTAAATTGTAAGAGGATTTGTGAGTTTTTTTTATTTATTAAAAACTTGGGTTTTTTTTACAAACATAAATTTGTGAAAATAGTTTACTTTTTATTTCAAAATTACTACTACTTGTATTTCACAGGTCACTATGCGAAAGCGAAATAATAGTATTTACAGAAATTTTTACAAATCATCGGATTGATCATTAATTGATATTAATGAAAGATCGTCTGTTCCTCCACTTACAAGTCATTTTTCAAAATACACAATGGTGTAGCGCGACTGTATTAAATTAACTAACGTACTGGCAAACATTTGCATAAATAGTGCTGCATACGAAGTTCGCAATAAACTATAAATGAGGGATACTGCAATATTGCAAATAAAAATGCAAAAAGAAAAAAATATGCTTCTGCATAACGAATTTCTGTTTGCTTTGGTTTTGCGAGATGTTGAAGTTTCCGCACCATTTTTTTTAACTTTATTTAAGAAAAAAAATTCGGTTGAACAAAAAACAAAGCATAAATAAAGAAATTATTAATTCTAATAGTTACCAAAATTATGTAAGTAAGTAAATATATTTTCTATAATAAAAAATCTATCTTACGGCAGATAGCTTTTTGATTTTTTATGTCTTACAAGACGAATAGAATGGCTTTTTGTCGATTTTCTTAAGGAATGCAAAATCACTCAATCATCCTTGATGGAAGATTTGCGTGCGATTTTTGCTTCTTTTTTTTTGAAGATGTGGTAGGTCTATCAACTTCATCAGCTTCAAAAATAGCCCTAAAAATATAGCTTTTCGCCAAGTAACAGAAAATCGGCCGAAGTTGGAGGTCTCAGTACGATTTGTCTATGCACCAAACGACAATCTCAAATAATAATAAAATAGTTACCGAACATACAGATGAAAGTTGCATGAAGCCAAGAAAAAACAAAAACAAACTAGAAAGAGGTTAATTCTGTTTTTTACGGCAGTTTTGGATATAAAAGTGCTGCCAAATTTGCATTAAATTTAAAGTGAATTAAAATTAAATTTATTAAGGTTCAAATTACACTTTGCTGTAAGTGTAAAATATTTTAGTTATTTGAAAAAAATAGGAGTACGAATGTGAAAGGAGGGAGTACGGAGGTGTTGAAAGTAGCACAGTACTCCTATGGGAGTACTTTCGGCAACACTACCGCCACTACTACGTACTACAGCGGCGCGTCCCATTAGGTATGCGTATATTTTAACTTTGACAGTACCACGTTCCACTGCTACCGCAGGCTAATTATTTTTAGGGAGTTATTTGAAAACATTCTGGTGACATTGGGCCTTACAGGTAATCATTTTTAGTTTCGAATCTAAATTTTAGTAGTTCACAGTGGCTATATTTTCCATACAAATTTCGCAATTATGAGCTTCCGTAATTTTAAAGTCGAGACTAAAATTTGTTATTAGTACGGCGCATTCAATTTGTTGCCTCCATATTGCCATAGCAACGTTTACAAATAAATATATCATCTAAGATTAGAACCTATTATCTAATTTCAATTCTTATCTGCGAGGTGTTGACCGGTGGTTTCGATGATTTAATTTTTTTTTTCCAAATTTTCATAGTGACGTTTTAAAATGTTAATTATGAATAAAACTTTTTTCAAAGAGGCGTATTATTTCGATATTATTGTTGTACGTTTTAAGTATTACATATTAGGTTAGATTTTCGACAAGAGAAACTGGTTTCTATTATTGGACAGTATAAAATTGGACAATATAAGAGTCGTAAAGCGGAATAAAATTGTAACCCCAATGCAACATAGTTTAAACTTTTTTTTCTGCCTTGACTAATGCCACAAACTTGGGGGAAAAAACTGTAAATCAGAATTTAGCGAAATTTCTGGTTAAACCGGTAATTTGTAGGACTTGAGATAAACAAATTTCCACAATTTATATAGCTTTGATCACAAAATTTGTAAAATATTTTCTTGTATTTGCTGAAACAAAAATTGGCATTACATATTTGTATTTAGTTGCAATATACAATAATAAAATTGAAATTTTTATTTGGTAAAAAAGGCCACAGGGCTCTATTTAACGAAACTACAAATTACAATGTACAATTTTTAAGGTACAGGTCTGTAATGTCTGAGCATAATATAAATACTTTTGTTTTTAATTGTTTAAGTATTTTTCAAGTATTAAATGTGAACTATTTTTGACATCACTTGTCGTTAAATTGCCAATTTAATTTTTGTGATTGTTTTTTCACAAAATATTAAAACAAAAACCAAATTTTTAATTTTCTTTGAAAAAATTACTTACTTTGGCGGCTCTACAGTACGGTGTGGTCTAGGACCTTAACCAATTAGCCTCTTTCGCTAACTGCTTCAAGTGGGTTGAGGTCCCCTTCCACTTGCGCCTGCCACTTAAGGCGAGGTTTTCCTCTATACTGCGTTGTCCCTCGCTGTCCAAGTCGAAGAAGTACACATCAGTCATCTGAGATGACTGGGTATCTCAGACGACTGATGTGTACTTTTATGACCATCAGGTCGCTTTAAATCACATCCTCTAAAACCCGTGACACAAATGAGATCGAAAATCACTCAAGAATTTCACGTTCGAAGCGACCAAGGAGACCTTGATCCGTCTTAGCACTTAAATATGAAGAAGCTCGATGAATCATTGGACTTTGATGGAAACCAAAAGAATTAGCTGATGAATCGTCAGTGAAGACGTACCAAGTTGAAAGAGGAAGGAAAGCTCAAGCCGAAGAAAAGGATGAAGAGAGTCAGAACGAGACAGAAACTGGCCCTGGCCAAACTAAAATTTAAAAAAAAACTAAAACTAAAATTACTTCGACCGAAACCACTCCAGATGAGGCTGGAACTAAAAAAAACGGATCAAATGTTCTGGGAACATGACCACACGAAACTGAGAAACATTGTAATTGGTAGTGGCGTTGTTTACAGGACATGGTAATTTCTGGTATCACTAAGGAGGATACCTACAAACTATGCCTGACATATACTCCGTTAATGTCCGGCGTTGGCTGGCAGGAGAATGAGGATCTTGGGACATCATTGGGTCGAGACCCAGTGGATGAAACAGATCTCCCATAGACAGATGCTAGCGTTTAAAACTAGGAATCGAGCTCCGGGAAAAACTATGGAGAATGGAGCAATCCACAGGGTATATCTGGATTGGATTGATAGCGGTATAGAGACGAAATGAGTCCCGACAATGGCGGTCTGATTCAATTCGAGCTCTACGGAAATAATTAAAAAAGAATGGCTGGTTAATATTGTCTTAACAGAGTGACTGATGTATAAAACCTTTTTTTCTATAGCAACTAGATTTCACTGTCTGTCTGTCTGCTTGTCTGTCTGTTCAAAGCACGATAGCGCCCAAAGGAATTGACAGGCGAATGAAATTTGGTGGAAGGACTTCTTTTTATCGTCGTCAGGTTGGTATTGAAAATGAGCTATGTCGGTCAAGTAGTTCTGGTACCTCCCATACAAAACCAATATTAGAAAACACATGTTGAAAACACGTTGAAAAGAATCTACCTAGGCAAGTGAAATTTTATGAGTGGACTAATTTTTATTGTCGTCAAGTTGGTATTACAAATGGCCTATGTCGGTCAGAAATGAAAAGTACTGCTTAACGTGAACACCTGCCGTGACGGCTTAATTTCACGATGGGCATACCCACATCAGAGTCCTTGAGAAAGACGTTGACCAGACGCCCCAGAGCCAGTACAAGTACTGGCCCTGGTGCAATTACCGTGGCTGTTAAGTTGACAACAGTCCGACCCATTGGTAAGGGGGAGGCCTACCAAGACACCTATGTCGGTCAAGTAGTTCTGGTATCTCCCATACAAAATCAATATTAGGCGCATGTGTCTCTCTGTATGTATGCAATGGAGGGTATGGAGGGGCCAGGCCGATGATAACACTTTTACTTATTTTAATTTAATTTTTTTTTAATTGTAATTTTTTTTGTATTGCAGGAAACCTTTTTCTACATGCGTCCTTTTAGCATGTGTACAGTTCTGCCGCTTCCGAAAATATATTAGAACCCACATAAAAACAGATAGATCCACACCAAACAAGTCTCAGCATGGCCTTTACTAACAAAACTTCGTTATCCAAATACAAATCCGTATAGCTACTGTTACGACTGGTGTAACTGTTTGCGTTCCAATCTTCTACGAGCTCATAAAACTGAGATGACAATACATTATAAGATAACCTCGATTTTGACTTGAAGTTTTGTCCTAGGGTAAGAAGCCGCCAACAAAATCGGTCTGAGTTAGTTTTAGTATCTCTTGGCACTGCTTTTGGACAATGACAAGGGTATCCTTTCAAAAATCGACAAGGGCGCAGACCGTTGGAATAATTCTTATCGAATTCTTGCACTCATCCACAGCATTTACCATCATGACCTTTTCATTTTATATATAAAACTATTGAAATCTGAACTTTCCGATTCTTACACATACAAACGTATATTATACGAGTCAGTAAGCTGATCCAAATTTTATAAGCGTGCACTTTCCTTTCCACATTATGTGGAAGCTATGGTAAAATCATTGCCCAAGGACAATAGAAGCCGTCGTAAACTTCTCGTTGTAAAACGACCTTCTATATTACACTTTGTGGGTTATAAAAGTTTTAAGCCCACCCATCTATAAACTCTCAAACATCATATCTGCGGTGGCCCACCGAACGACTTACGTAATTCGTTTGTTTAGCATTTGCGCCATTTTACTAGAGACGCTATGCTTAAATGCCAATTAAGTCCAAGCTGCTTCACTCTGCTTGAGTAGCGGATATCCTGGTGCATTCCAATCAAATATTGCTTTAATTATGGCTCGTCTGAAATTCCTTTGCTTTTATTAGACCCGTATATTTTGAAACGGGAAACTTTTGGATAAATTGACGTATTTGGGTCAATTTCCTTCGTCTTTGAGGGTGTAAAAAAAAGGTTGCATCATGATATCGAGCTGTCTTATAAAGTTGAAGGGCGTTGCCGATGTCACTGTTTGCGCTTTTTTCCTCATTGGTTTGGGGATGACACCAAAAAGCAAACAAAAAAGATTGGCATCCCCGTACATTTTGCTTCTCTGCGTCGTTATAAAAATAGACGTACATAATGCACGCTATTTGCGCTATTTTCACACCCTAGATTCTGTGCAGTGGGTTAGTATTATGTATACAATTTACTCGGCAACAGCGTTGACAAAACACAAGAAAAAACCTATACCTCTGTAGGTATACGCACCCTGTCCTTGCATACAGAGATAAACTAAACATCTTCTATTCCTATGGTGCTATATGCCAAGTAGGAAATAGACGATTTTTGAATACAAATAACTTTCATTACTCCGACAGAAGTTTTGAAGGATATTCCCAAAATAATATTCCAATGAAACCGTACTAATGGTACTCCAGTGATGACATAAAGATGGATTGCCGAAACCTAAAATTGCGCCTTTAAAATAACTCAGTTTCTATTCGCAACCCGTATTGAATTGGTGCGGTTGAGCTCTTCGACAACTGTATTGGGGGATCAATGTATGCCGCTGTTGACAATTTACTTCAGTCGCCTTTGAAATTATTGTATATTAGAAATAGAATATCCTTTAAATTGGCTTCTTTATTCTTCATATGTATCTATCTCTTGTGTGGAGCGCACGTTGTTGAGGGTTGGCTTTTCATTTTAAGCAAAACGGAAAATTGAAGATGGATGAAATCCTTGTACCTAGCGAAAATTCTGATTCATTTTGTACATTCAATGGGTTATTCATGAGTTGCTGTGTGTCTTTGCAGACCGCAAGAGGATTTACATAACTAATTTTTGGTGATGGCCGTTTATTGAATTTGGGATTTTAATTTTAATTTTATTCAAGTTGTACGAACTGGGAACAGTCGCTTGAATGAAAGCATGCGGATTGTGTAAATTTTGAATTAAGAAAAATATGCATTTGAGTTTTTAGTCTTAGGGGGAAATGGCATGCGATGGCTGCTGGGCGGGCGCTGTGATGGCGTAGGTATGTACTGAGAATTGATTACTATGCTATAGCGACTTTAATATTTAATTTGAGTACTCGCCATGAAATACCTATTGTTTTAAGATATGCAAACAAAAGGCAGCGGGGGAGGCTGACGCTGTGTTTATAGGTCGATGGTGTGTTTATAGGTTGCCCGTAGCTGTCTGTAAAAAAATGTTCTGGATTTGAAAAGGCCCAATTTATGATTGTCGGAGCTAGACTTTTGAAGTGCGAATTTCATCACCATGCTATTTAGTCGCGTACAAATGGCCACTCACAGTTTTGTGAATACAGTGATGTGAAGAATTATGTAGGTGAATATCGTTCATTATATCAAGTTGAATAAAAAAATATCTTCTATCGGTCCCGGCGTACTTCCCGCCCAAGGTTATATTTTTTTTGAAAAAATTCCGAGCAATACTTTATTTATTGTTTTTTTTTAAGAACATTCGCGATCGATTAATATTGATGGAATAACACACGGGATATAAGAATTTTACATTTTCATTTTTGCGATTTGGTAGTCGTCCAGAAGAATCTAGTTATCTTAAGTCTACTAGATTGGTCTGGATGAGATGTAACCTGAACGCAGAAACTAGATTGGTCGGGAACGTCACTTTTTCTACGTCAGCCACATATGAGAACTGTCAACTTAGTACACAGTTACGAATTTCTCGACTAGATTCGTCGGCTACCCCTTCATAAACGTCAACTGAAGCATCTGCTCTCACGACCGATTTCCCCCAATCAAAACCGAGATACATTTAGAGAGAGAGCGGTCAGACTTACTATACTATACTTCATACTTGATACTTGAACGTCCCCATTATCTTTCAATGCCGTCTTGACGTTGTGTTCGTGAAGAATTTCCTGTAATTCTCCAATGATCTGACTTTTCATAGCACGGTTAGTCGTACAACGCTAATCAATTTCGGTATAAGAATTGCCAACTAAATAAATTTGAAGAAATTTGTGTTCTTCATTCGCTGGCGGCAACAATGATCCGGTTCGGAATTTGACCGTGAATCTGTGGCAAGTTGAAAATGGGTTGGTCTACAGAAATACATTATTTATAAGCTTATTTGAGACGAAATTACCTTACTAGTATTGGCCCAGTTGTAGAAAATACCATTAGAGTGACCTTGGCTTATACACAACAAATTGGAAAAAAAAATACACACAGCATTGCATCTCAGCACAGTCTTCCCAACAAAAAATCAAAATCAAGCGAATGGTTCTTAACTATTTATGTATAAGATGTCGGATTTAATTCTTCTTCAAACATTTTCGCACCGAATGACATCATTTGAAAGCAACCTTTATATTTGTGGTCATTCATCAAGAAATGTCGTGATTCTGTTAAGTCGCCGTATAAAACAGGTTCTAGTTATTGAATCAATTATTGAATTCAACGGTGGTAATTTGACACAGTCCCGGTGTCACCCGACGAAATTTTATTGCATTGCAATACTGGCAAAACACTCCATGGGCCCAATTGTAGCACATGGTAGTTCGATGTATAGTGAATCGTGGAGTAATAGTCGAAAGCAGTCTGATGTTATTGGACATTCACGGCTCTTTGTCTCACTTGACGATGCTGATCGCGATTGCGCAGCTATCTTGATCAGTAGCTGCGTGTGCTTCTCGCTCCACATGAGTTTGTCCTGCTTTCGGCGCGATGCTAAGGGATTTGATTTGCACGGCTATCTTTTGATATTCTGATCGGCGGCATAATCTTTCCCGAACACTGAAAGTACAAAGTCGAAGAATTCGAGTTGTTATCATAGAAGCTAACTGAATTCGCAATTGCACTAAAGTATTAAGAACACTGAAAGTTAAACTCACCACTTAATGTTGTACTTCAATACCGGCAAAATCAAAAAAACTCTTCGGTTTAAAAGTTATTAAGATTCCATACTGGAAGGCGAAACACAAATAACTTAATAACTAATCGACCATGAAAAAATACAATCAATATTTCACAAATTACCGAAAAATCCAATTTCAAATTACCACAAATGTTATCCGTAAAGAAAATTTCCGAAGTCATCAAAATCAGGCAGAACTTTTGACAAATACGATTTCTGTGTATATTTTAAGATCAGAAATAAAGAAAGAAAATTTCCCCTAACAAAATGTATAGAAAATTGATTTTTCCAAATTTTCCTTAATAATTGTCCAATTTTCTCGCCGTAAAAAGCTTCCTTGCGGAGACACACAACAAAAAAAGGGCAAATCGGACGATCCGTTCTCGAGTTATGCACGGTATTAATTATACAACTTTATTTTTTATATACCTATAGACACACCTATTGGGGAAACGTTTCCAGTTTTATTCGAAGCGGGGGTGTCATGTTTTCATATAACTGTGCGAAAAAAGATTGTCACAGCTTTATTGATTTTTGATATTTGGGAAGTATAGCTTTAGTCAGAACAAAAATGACGGTCGGGCGACGGTCGTCATAGTGTCGATGCATATATTTTTAAATGCCCCAAAAAAAAAAATCCAAACCAGTAACACAATACATGTATTTATATTTTATATTTGCACTTCTTGAACCAAGCAAACTATGAACAGCATTAAAAAAATTACATAGCAACAACCTTATAAGAAGTATAACTTGTTTCGCTTCAATCATCAGCTACACTCGACGAAGTTGGTTTTACCGGGGAGACGCCGTGTAGAAATATTTCACTTTGTATCTATAAAAAGGCTGATCTGTATGCAATTTTAAATTTATTATTTGTTGTTGGAGAAAAATGTAAAAGATTTAATATGAAATGTACAATATTTTTGACAATTAAATTCGCTGTTATTATCTGTATCATAAATCAACATAAAATATTTTAAACTACTGCAAATGCTAACATTTAGCGTAACGCGAGAAGATAGATTATATCCTGGTTTGGTGTAGGTATACCTATAGATGCACAAAGTTTTTGAAGTTCCTAAAATGGACTATGCGAACAAATTCAAACTGTTCGCCCGCAGGGACTTCCCTTCACACTTCATGTTGATAGCCAAGTCAAAAGCAAGGCGCACAAAAAAACTGTTGGAATGTAAACGACATACCAGTGGAAATCATTGGAATGCGCTGTTTCTACACAAATTATTTTTCAATTCATTATAAATACCAGTTTTTAGCGTGATCTGTCAAACGGGGTCGGATTTGATATGTTTTACCGCCATCTAGAATGACGATTAACAAAAAGTTAATGTACCAACGTTCAGGGTTGCAGATTTATATGGAAAAAATAATTTATGACGCTACGAGCCACAAAAATTAGAGGTTTCGATAAAAATCAAAATTCGAGTGATTTGCCAACAATAGAGTTGGCCTAGCTAATTTGAATTCCCTTGAAGGCATAGGAAAAGCATTTCCGGCAAAAAAAGCCACTGACCATAAAGCGAAACGAATAATATCTGAGATCTTCTACACTCTCCATTACCAAAAAAAAAAAAAAGAATTTCCTTTAAAAAAAAAAACCGGAAGACAACACACTCACAATTCTTAAAAAGCGAGAGTTATTTTGTAAGGGACGAGTACACTATGGTACTGTGGATCATAAACTGATTTTAGGAGCGTTCTGGTACGCATTTTAGCTGTCACAAATATTTCCCGATTTTTAAGATAGCTGAAATGGAAGGATAGTGATTTTATAAGCTTCAGATCTGCACTTAGACATAGTTCCGTTGGATCTATGAATGAATATTTGAATATTTAACCTCTAAAGGTTAAAGACGGGGTTGCAACGTTTTTTTTTCTTAAAGTTGTATGGAATAAGCGAAAAAAGTCTATCGGAAAGAGCCGGTATGCCTTGAAACTTCAAATTGGATGTGAATACCCAAGAATATTGGTAGGTAAAAGAAACCCAAGAATATTGGTCACTTTAAACTATTGGTAGGTTGGAAGTTTGTTTTCCTTACTTTATTTCATTCAACTTGTCATTCATATTTAAGATTCAATAAAAGAATCTTGAAATCCAAACTATTTAAATACACTAATACTAATACTACTATAAATAAACCTGGTATGCTGCTCGCGCTCAAATTAAACCCCATATAAAAATGTTTCCAAAGATAAATTTAAGCAAAGCAGTTAAGCCAAGCAGTACGCAGTTCAAGCTAAATTTGCTAGCCGCTGTACGAAAAATCTCTACAGAATTTAAGTAGGCGTATTAATGCGAAATACATTTTTCCACAGCTGAATTTTGACAGATCAGGGAAAATATCCGTGTTTCAAACGAAAGCAAAATAACAGTATAGAGAATGGTAAGTTCAACACAGAAAAATTTGTTGTTGTTAATTTAATTTCTTTTAGAAATGGAATATTTTAACGAGGAGTACCTAGAAGAGGTTTTTGAGGAAGTACAAATAAAAAAACCAAAAAAACATTTTTACCCCCGAAGAAAAAATATTGTTGGCGGACCAGTCAAAATTAAGCGAACATTAAGCGAAGTGGTGGAGAGAAACATTGGAGAGACTCTTTATTTTAGCTTTCCTGGAGCATCATACTAGGCTTAACTGTGTAAATAATTTCTTTAATAACTAGAGCACATCATCCGCACAGATATTTTCACTTTATGATAATTGGGTTGTGAAATTTTTATTGGGCCTTAATAACAATCATTTTTAACATTTGTCTTATAAATATTTTGTAGGCCTGGATCGAGAAACTTTGCTTTAGGAAATTAGCCAGGCTAAAATTTTCAAATTGCGGGCAGCGTTGCCAACCAATTTGGATGAAAAAATGCCTTACTTGAGAAAAAAAGATGCCTTTTTCAATAAAATTATGCCTAAAATATTTTTTTTAGGTAAACTGGAACAATAATCAAAAATATAAAAATATAAACAAAAACAATTTTTGTTTCCAAAAAAACCTAAAATTATGAATCACAGGTAGGTACAAAATATTGAACAAAACAAACATAGTTTTAGTCCAGCAGATAGTCTTGGTCCTTGAAATCATGCATTAAAAAAATAAGAAGTCAGTATGTTGAATCAAAAAAAAATATTAGAAAAATATTTAAAATAAAAAAAAGATTCCTTTTCAAAAAAAAACAAGCCTTAAAGCCTTAGCTATTGAAATAATGCCTAAAAGGCATGAAAAAGCCTTAGCTGGCATCACTGATTGCTGGTTTTTTCTTTTTTTGCTTTGTTTAGAAGTTAATCATATTTTATCAAACTCTAAGCTATGTTCGAAATTTCAAGTGAGAAAGTGAGTTTGCCAAACACATAGTAAGCAGTCAAATAAAAAGTTTAAAGTAGTAGTATGCTATACATAGCATAAGAAAACACATATTCGTTCCTTATTCGGTCCATTTTATTTATTATAAACATGCAGATAACCATCTGAAACTAAGTTTACTTTTTTAAAGGACTTGCTGGCAGATAGTTAGCTCCAACATTTCCATGAGAAATAATGCCAGATCCACCTGTGCTTATCAACGATGGTCCAACAAGGCTTCCTCCTAGTCCTCCAACTAAATGTATACCACTGTTACCATGGGCAACATTGCTAGCATAATTAAGGACTGGAGCTACACCACCATCGAAAGTTTGAGACAATCCTCCTGTGTTCTCATATTGAGCTTGGATTGTTTGCTTGGCAACAGCAATATCGTGTGGAGTTCTGTATTTAATGATCCTAACCTCAGGTGCAGTCTGCACATTCTCTTGGATCTGTTGAATCTGTCCAATAACCTGTGAAGCATCGTTCTCCTTGCTGAGCACATAAATGGCAGTCTTTTGTTCAATAGCCTGTTTAGCTAATTGCACAGCAGCATTAGTGGCTGCGTTGTTTTCGGGGGCCTTGATGAAAACTACCTGCTGATTTTTCTTCAAGACATTACTCAACTGGCTTTGGATGTGTGAGGCTTGGTGCTCCTCTTCGGGCGCTGTGTAGTGGAAGAATTGCTTGCTGTACTCAACCGTTTGTGGAACAGAGTCCAATGCGCTGAGTCCAACTACTGTTGTGCCACCGATTTGTCCGCTGGTGCCATATGAAATACCATTTCCTACTAAGCCACCGGATAGTACTGCACCACCGTTTCCTACTAAGCCACCGGATAGTACTGCCCCACCGTGTCCTACTAAGCCACCGGATAGTACTGAATCACCGTGTCCTACTAAGCCACCGGATAGTACTGAATCACCGTGTCCTACTAAGCCACCGGATACTAATGAAACAGTGTTTCCAGAGTTGAGAGCGTTGCCATAAGCATTGGTTGAAATGATTTGTCCACTTGATTGTCCTACTCCATAATTGTATGGGGTGGGCAGTAAACCGGCGCTTGCTGCTGCTACTAAGGCCAAAACCTTCAAATAGAAAACATCTCGTATAAGGATCTTTAAAATGCAACCCCACCAAGTATACCAATACTTACAATAAATGCTCTCATGATTGCGTCCTACTTCGTCGTTGACTGGTGCAGAATGGTGTAGAACCCAATAAATGTACCCCAGTTATATAGTTCGGCGATTGTAATAACTGGATCAGCAAACTTGACTTGTTGCTCTTCGAAAACTTAGAGGTTTATTATATAATAGAAGAACCTATAGTTGAATTGGCTCTTGCATATTAACATTTCTCTTTTATGCAAATTGTTTGTTAAAATTGTTGTACAAAGAATGTTAAATAAACTGGAATTTTTATTGCCACCGCGAATGAACTATTGCTGATTGGATGTAGTTGTGAAAATAAAATTTTGTCATCAATATGTTATGACTAATAAGTTCAGGCGCAACAGAAAAAACCGACCACCGTGAATGCACCTTGAAAATGCTGATAATAATAATATTATGTGGCGATTATTCTACTGCTAACAAGTTATCCTGCCCCAGAAGAAAGTTATTAAGTACTTTTTTTGTATCGTGATATTTTGCAACAATTCACGTCATTTTAGATTGTAAATTGAAACTCTCATTTGTATTAAGCCGCATTAATACAAGATGTAGCCCACAAAGGCTCAAAGCTGACACTAAAACCAAATCTTGAATTTAGGATTTACTAAAAGGACTTCCAACTCTTGCAACATTTTCGATTTGGGAGCCAAATAAAGTGATATATAGAGATCTGGTCCCGTGATAATTAATTTTTCTAGTAATTTTCGCGGCACCAGGTTTAATAATTGTCTAGATACTTTCAACGAAGATCGGAGTCGTGTTGGTGAAGAAATGCGGGTTCCCAAAAAAAGAAAACGGAAAAACTTTTTAAAAAATTTTACTGACTGCAAGATTTTCTATGCTGGGTGATCGTTAAGTTTTCGTAACTTATTTTCTTCCACTGTATGCAAAAACATTTAGACTGAAGTTAAGTTTATATTTATATACATATAACAAAACTATTGCAGGCTTAATATCTGTTCGCGGATGCCGTTTTTTATATTTTAATAAAAGTTTTTTGTAATATGTATTTGCAAGGACTGCAAAAAGGTTTTAGGTTCTTTCCTTCATTTTGGGAGCGTTTTTTACCAACAAATCTTTTTTTTTTTTACTTCAATGTCCCAACCTATCCACTACTTAAAATTCCTTATCAATGAAAAAGAGAATACTTCCTTAAAAGAGCCACAACCTCTAAGAATATTTTAAGCTCTCTATCAGCTGCCTTCTTCATCTTAAAGCTGAGTTAGAGGCTCAAGTGTACCATGATCAAATTAAATTTATTTCATCAAACTAAATCCAGGCAAAAGGCTCTCGTGTATTGTTTCTCTGTTGGAGTGGAAGGAAAGTGGAGTTTGCGATGTTCATAAATTAGGAGAGTGTAGCTAACAGTGACATGACCACCACGTCTGCCATAAAATGGATGCAAATCGCGCAAAGTGCAAACTTTTGATTATAATATAGTTTTTTTCATTTGGACGCTCTGCTCAATTCTGTAACTTGTCATGGTGATTTGGCATTAGCCACTAACCTCCAGATTAGAAGGATGACACCAAAACAACATGGCCGCCACAGGATGCCAACATCAACCCGTCCAATTGTAAAGTTCTGTTGCAAAATAATTAATTTCTTAGTTTTTGTTTTGAACTGCCCGTATCTCCCCAAAAAAACTTATATACTCCTCAACGAAATCATGAAACTGCAGCCCTGCTCAAGGCGAGATCAATATTTGATATCGAGAGCTAGCCAATCTAAGCAGAGTACTCCTCTCAGCTGTAAAGATACGTTATTGCATAATTCAATTCAATTCAATATTCAATTATTTTCTTTATTTCAAAAAAAGACTCACATTTGTATTTTATAAATTTTTTCAAAAAAAAAAAAAAGTGTGTAAAACAATGACAAAAAACGTCGACTGTCGGACTTAATTTCTGTGTTTGCGTAATTAAAATAGTACTCATTTCTTTTCTTTTTTCTTTTTCGGCAAGGATTGATTGTATTCTGAGATTAATATTTTTCGATACGCTTAAGCTTTTTTTATATATGTGAGTAATTTATACCAATTTAAATCCATTTAAACTTTTTTATGATATCAAGATCCGTAAGATAATTTTTCCCAAAGCGAGTAATCTAAACTCCCTAAGAACTGGGCATTTGTCTAGAAAATGGTGTATCGTTTCTGCCTCCCTGCAATTGCACTGTATTTGGACTGTAACCATTTCCGGTCAGCCAGATCAAATCGCAGCGCGCTTTAAATATCCAGGTGATATTGCTTTGATCGATGCTTTAAATGAAATAATGTTAAGCCCTCGTATAGTCTAAATATTTGAAGATTCAAGCACTGCTCCCAGCTGCTTTTTCCAACCTCTGTTTGAGTTGATATACGAATTCCATATTTATGCGTTCCCATTCTGCTCTTGAGGCAGTTTCTTCCGTCCATTGTATACCGAATCTACTGCCGATTTCATTAATGCTTTGACCCAAAACAGTTTTTTATCAGAAAAATATGTGCTACTATCATATTGGAACACAGTTTTTGTAATATACTTGAGATGTAATTCAGTTGTAAAGGGTGTTTTTTTAGAGGTATATAACTTTCAGTTGGCACCACTATTTTAACTGGCGGCCATTTTGTCAGCTGTCAAGTGATTTATTTTTAGTTTGGTTTGGCATTTCAACATGAATAGACTGACGCCTGAACAACGCTTCCAAATTGTTAAAATAAGGTAAGCTAAGTACTCAAGTGTTAATATTCACTGAAAGCAGGCTTGGGACCAGACATCGAGGTGTCAGCGTATATATCAGATGTGCTGACCCAATGTCTGTTCCCATGCATTGTTTAATGTTTAATCCAAAACTTTGCATTGATTAAGTTTCAGCGTGAGACCAGACATAGAAGTCGCGCTTCACGCGTATTACATTTCGGCTAATGCTTGGTTTCACACTCGACGTATGTATGTAGCTGTAATATAAAGGGTGATTTTTTAGCTGGTTTGGTTTTGGCAACACTGGTTTTGACAGCTGACGTGTGTTTAGTACCTTGTGTCACTGTCAAACAGCTTCAGTTTGGTTTGCAATTTAACCATGGATCGTCTTACAAATGAACAACGCTTGCAAATTATTGAATTTTACTATCAAAATTCGTGCTCGGTTCGAAATGTTCATCGCGCGCTGCTTCCATTTTATGATCGGCATTCTCGACCTTCTGAGCAGTCTATTCGGAAGATTGTGACCAAATTTCGCACCAAATTTACTTTGTTGGACATTAAACCACCAACACGTTTACGTACTGTGCGTAGTGAAGAAAATATTGCGGCCGTATCAGCTAGTGTGACAGAAGACCGCGAAATGTCGATTCGGCGCCGTTCCCAGCAGTTAGGCCTTTGTTACAGCACTACGTGGAAAATTTTGCGGAAGGATTTGGGCGTAAAGCCTTTTAAGATACAGCTGGTGCAAGAACTAAAGCCAGCCGACCTACCACAACGCCGAATTTTTGGTGAATGGGCTCTTGGAAAGCTGGCCGAGGATCCGCTTTTTTATCGAAAAATTGTGTTCAGCGATGAGGCTCATTTTTGGTTGAATGGGTACGTAAATAAGCAAAATTGCCGCATTTGGAGTGAAGATCAGCCAGAAGCATTGCAACAGCTACCAATGCATCCCGAAAAAGCCACTGTTTGGTGCGGTTTATGGGCCGGCGGCATTATTGGGCCATATTTCTTCAAAGATGATGCGAATCGCAGCGTTACTGTCAATGGTGAACGCTACCGAGCGATGATAACAAACTTTTTTTTGCCCGAAATGGAAGTTCTTGACTTGCATGATATGTGGTTTCAACAAGACGGTGCCACATGCCACACAGCACGCGAAACAATGGCGCAATTGCGAGGCGAGTTTGGTGAACAGTTAATTTCACGTTTCGGGCCGGTCAATTGGCCGCCTAGATCGTGCGATTTGACACCATTAGATTATTTTTTGTGGGGGTATGCCAAGGCTAATGTGTATAGGGACAAGCCCGCTTCGATTGACGCACTGGAAGCCAACATCCATGCATTCATTCGTGAGATACCGGCCGATATGTGTGAAAGAGTATGCCAAAATTGGACTCAGCGGATGGGCTACCTGAGACGCAGCCGCGGTCAACATTTGCATGAAATTATCTTTAAACATTAAATTGCAAGGTTCAAACTATCGATTCAAATAAATATTTCATTCATTTTTTCGAATTTTTTGTGTTTTTTTTTTAAAACAAGTTCTAAACCTCTTAAAAAATCACCCTTTATAAACAATTGTACTTTTTGGATATAGTCTAATTCGAACCGTCGCGGAATAAAGTTGTTATGAAAATAGATTGCGTGACTTAGATTTTCTCTCCAAGACGAGTTTAGCTGAACAGTTGGCGACCGTGACAGGACTCATAGCAAAGTGAAACTTACAGTTCAGTGCAGCGTTGTTTTTTTTTGTTTAGTTTAGTTTGGTCTTTCTGAATTTGGACAAGACACATATCAAAGTGAAATTTACAGTGCAGTGCAGCGTTGTTTTTTTGTTTAGTTTAGTTTGGTCTTTCTGAGAAAGTGATAGGCAAAGAAAAAACTCATCAAAATGTCGTTGGAAACTAAAATCAGTGAGTTGACGCAATACACCAAGCAACAGGAGATTGTGGGCGAAGAAATTGTAATTCTGGCTCGCAATTACAAGAAGGATGGTGATGTAAGAAAAACACGCGCATACCTGGAGAGTCGGGTGGAAGAATTGGAGAAAAAGTGGGAACAATTCGACAAGACCGATACCATCATCAGAGATGAGTTTCCTCAGGAATTAGAGCATCCTTACTTCAAAAAGGACGTAGGGTACGTAGGGCCACAGAACAATTGCGCAACGATATTGTGCTTCGATTAAATGCCTCTAATTGGGAAGGATCGGAAGATGTTGGTGCGACGGGTGGAGCACCTCAAAAGGGCGCAATACCAAAGGGCTTGGATCGTTCAGGTGCATTATCAATGGGTGTGGATCGCTCAGTTGCACCCAAGCAGGTGGCAACGAAGAAGATACCCGAAGGCCAACCGATGTCGACACCAAGGACGATGGGCGCTAGAGAAAGGTTCCGACTTGTGATAAATATTCTACAGAAATCGTTGGATAAGTGCGTATTGGAACAACAGCAAAGACGTTCGGAGCAGTTTTGTATAATCAAAAGGAACACAATCAAACAGAACTGGGATGAGATATCCATGATTTATATGAGATTGGAGGACCAGCTAACTGTTGAAGATGTGGTCACTTATTTTGACATGCAGGAGCGTGTGGAAAAAGCGTTACTAGACCTCTACGAGGACATAAAGGTTCCGCAAGCAAATTCGGTTATCAGCAATCCAACAATGAAGCTGCCAAAAATATAACTTCCCAAATTCGATGGGGAATATTTGAATTGGCGGCAGTTCTATGACCTCTTTAAGCAACTTATACATGATCAGCCCATACCGCCCGCACAAAAGCTGTACTTCTTGCGAGCAAATGTCACAGGAGAGGCACAACAACAACAACAACAACATTTTCAAGCCACTGATGACAACTATACGAAGTCGCCCGGGAGACACTAGTTGATCGCTATGATAATTAGCGTTTACTTCTGACCGCGCAGTTGAGCAGATTGTTGGGGCAGAGTTCATCGACTGGAATATCGGCAAGCCTTCGAAAGTTGCACGACACAACGAAGGAGGCAATGCAAGCGGTAACCAATCTTGGCTTTAAGGTTGATGAATGGAACCCTTTGATCGTCCACCTTATGCTGCAGAAGATGGACAAGGAGAGCAGAACCCTTTTCGAGCAGTCGCTGGATGATCCGAGAAGCAGTCCAACCATGAAGAGCTTCTACAAGTTCGTGGAGTAACGATTTCAGACTCTGGAGTCCATCAGCAGCCGAGAGGAAAGAAAGAAGCAGTCGGTAGTGGTTGTATCGAACACAATTGATAAATTTAATTGCGCTGTGTGCAATTCTGGTAAGCATAAGATTTACGGCTGCTCTAAATTTCTCTCTCTTTCAGATGAAGAGCGAGATAAACTTGTACGCAGGTCGCAGCTGTGCAGAAACTGCCTTAGGGCGGGTCACTACTCTCAATCATGCCAGTCTCGAGGTTGCCAGAAATGTGATGGCAAACATAACACGCTGCTACATTAAGTCAAATGGCAGCGTCAAGCTGGTTACCATCCGAAGGGGAGTCAACAACGAGGACATGGCCCACGCCAGCCAGTCACTAGAGGAGATGCTGTCAACAATCAACAGCAGCAAATCACAACAGAAGGCGCTACACAGAATTCACGTAAGCCATTTAAAACTGATGTTGATAACAGTGATAGGGCAGCAGATTCGGCATCGACCAGTGCTACGGTAGCAGGATGTACAAAAAGGCGTCAGGTGAATCTTCCTACGGTAATAGTAAATGTCATTTCCTCGTGTGGTACGCGAGTGCCATGCAAGGTACTATTGGATTCTGGATCCCAGCTGCATTTTTTAACAGCAGCATTCGCACAAGAAGTGGGTGCCAAGAAACATCGGATGGATATTCCAATAAGCGGAATAGGTGCACAAGAGTGCAGGGCAGAATTTGTGACCACATTAACAGTTGAGTCAAGAAATTCATCTACAAAGCAACCATTGAAGCCGGTATCATGTAACGAATCAGCGATTATCAGCCAAGCTACGAGGTGGACATACCACATTGGAACATACCATCAAACATGAAACTAGCTGATCCCTCCTTTACAAAGACTCCTCACATTGATATGCTGCTAGGAGCGGATATCTTTTTCGAATTACTCATCCCAGGGGATTTCAAAGTGTCGAATGATCTCCCGATATTACGGAATACTAGTTTGGGTTGGATTGTGGCTGGCAGTGCTCCGGAAGCCGATGTAATTAATAAGAAAGCATGTTCGTATTCCCATATTTTGCGACCAAGCCGTCACTAAATACATTGGAAAAACTTGTGCGAAGTTTTTGGGAGATAGAAGGACATGACACTCTCGTCAACACTATGAGCGAGGAAAAGCATGAGTGCGAGGAGCATTTTAGAAACAACACAACGGATAGTGAAAATGGTCAATTCAGGGTGAAATTGCCCTTCAAAGGTGATCCAGGAACGCTTCTTGGAGAATCCCATGAGATAGCGAGAAAACGATTCCTATCACTAGAACGAAAGCTTGAAAACGACGCACAGCTAAAGGACTTGTACTCAGAATTTATAGAAGAGTATGTGTCATTGGGTCACATGAGCCCAATATCTGAAACTATGATACCTGAAGTCCACTATTTTCTTCCTCATCATTGCGTCATGAAACCTGAAAGCTCAACAACAAAAGCTCAGGGTAGTATTCGACGCGTCAGCAAGAAGCACATCTGGTCGGTCACTTAATGATATCTTAATGGTTGGTCCCACAGTTCAACCAGATTTATTCTCTATCATAGCAGATTTTCGAATACACAAATATGCATTCACTGGAGACATCAACAAGATGTATAGGTAGATCCTAGTAAGTCCTGAAGATAGGGCGTTTCAGCTAATACTATGGAGACCGGAACATGATCGGCCATTACAGACCTACCAGCTGAATACACTTACTTATGGTACAGCGTCTGCATCCTACTTGGCCACAAAATGTCTTCAGAAGTTGGCGGACGAAAATACGGCACGCCACAGTAAGGCTTCTAAAGTGATTAAAGGAAATATCTATGTGGATGACTTCCTCACTGAAGCCGAAGCAATAGAGGAAGCAAAGGAGCTGCTAGAAGTAAAAATGCTTGTGCTGAAGTCTAGAAACTTTGAACTAAAGAAGTTTTGTGCTAACAATCCATTGATTTTGGAGAAAATTCCTGAAGAGCATAAGGAAAAGTTAGTCTCTTTTCATCAATCAAAAGTTATCAAAACACTCGGATTAATTTGGGATCCGGTGTTTGATAGTTTCAAGTATAGCTTTAAAGTTGATAAGCCCGAAAAGTTAGAAATGCAGATATGCAAGAGAACTGTTCTCGCTGATCTGGCTAGATTGTTCGATCCTTTGGGATTGCTTGGACCAGTGATATCCTTCAAGAGCTATGGAAGACAAACCTATCGTGGGATGATAATCTTTCAGACGACCAATTCAAAAAATGCAATACCTATATGAATCAATTTTCAACCTTGAACGAGTTGCGAATACCACAGCATGCATTAATCCCATCAGCAAAGGTGATTGAATTTCATGCATTTTCTGACGCCAGTTTAAATACATTTGGGGTCTGCGTTTACCTTAGATCGATTGATGAAGATGGCAAGATCTTTTCGCAATTGTTTTGCTCCAAATGAAGAGTTGGGCCGCTTAAAACAACAACTATTGCACGACTGGAGCTACAAGGGTCTGTCCTTATGGTGGAATTAGTGGAAAAACTGCTAAAGGTATTATCGAAGAAAATTGATAAGTTCTGTTATTACACAGACTCGACTACGGTATTGGTGTGGATAAAATCGCCTTCTTACACCCGGGAAACATACGTGGCTAACAGAATAGCAAAAATTCAATTATCCTCAGATAGAAAGCAATGGAATTACATAAAGGGAGATCTCAATCCAGCTGATATCGTCTCCAGAGGGTTGACTCTAGCTGCGCTTACTCAGTCAACTGTGTGGTTCAACGGACCAGCATTCCTCAGCCAGGATGAGGAATCATGGACGAAAGATTCCTATACAACCTCTGATGAAGTTCCGGGAGCTCGTAAAACAGAATCGGTGTTAGCTGCTGGCTTATCTTCGGGGACGGATTTAGTAGGGTCTGTTAATCACGAAAATTTATTTTATACTCTGCAAAAAATATTTTCATTCTGCTACAGATTTTATAACAATTGCAGGGCGCCAAAACCCTTGCGAAACGTAGGGCGACTGTCTGTGGAAGAGTTACGAGAATGGAGTCGATTAATATTTATTTATACGCAAGGAACATCGTTCGCAGAGGACTATCAGCGGTTATTGGACGGCAACACGTTGCACAAAAGTTCGAGTATAGCGTCGTTGAGTCCTTACATCGATAATGAAACTAAATTAATTGGGGTTGGCGGAAGACTAAAAAACTCCCACATCTCGCCAGATGCTAGACATCAAATATTGATGCCAAAGAACCACATTGTAACTAAGCTGCTGCTACGGCAGTCGCACGAAAAGCATATGCATGCGTCGCAGAGATCATTGATTGCAATATCAAGGCAAAATTATTGGATTTTGAGCGTTGGAGAATGGCTCAATAAATAATTGGTAATTGCGTAAAATGTTTCAGATCGAGGCCAAGAACTATAGAGCAGTTAATGGGCAATCTGCCGAGCGAAAGATTCAATCCATCTCGGCCATTTTATCACACAGGAGTTGATTTTTGTGGGCCAGTAAAAACACACCATAAAATCAGAGGAAAAACCCCAACCAAATCCTATTTAGCAGTTTTTGTTTGTTTCGCCACTAGAGCGGTACATATTGAAGTTGTTGGAGATTTGACTTCAGAAGCGTTCATAAACGCACTGAAGCGATTTATAAGTCGAAGAGGTGTGTGCCACTCCATATTCTGTGACAACGCTACTAATTTCGTTGGAGCAAAAAATGAATTTATAGAGCTAAAAATACTTTCACCTCACAGCAAATGCAGTCAGCCATCGAATCCGCATGCTTGCAAGACAGTATAAATTGGAGATTCATACCACCTAGATCACCGCACTTTGGAGGAAGCGGCCTTTAAATCTGCCAAGGGAATGCTGATCTCGGAGAAGCCTCGTTGACATACGAGCAATTATTAACAGCAGTAAATCAAGTAGAGGCAGTATTGAATTCGCGGCCCTTAACACCTATCTCTTCAGATCCTAACGACCTTGAAGCTCTTACTCCTGGACATTTCTTGATAGGTGCCCCACTAACAGCACTACGGGAAAGCCGCAATCGCATAAATGAACTCTCCGAAGCAGCAAATTATCAAAGGTCGCTCTTTTTTCTACAATATTGTTCATATTTTTTGCCGTCCCAGGATCTATGGCACAGACGAACGACCAAGTCGTTGTGAAAAATTTAGATAATGCCGTCGGAGTCTATTTCGAAGATATTGGTAGAGTTCAAGTGGTAAATACTTTTTGAAGTATATATATTTACTACAACTTAACAACATATTGGCACGAGGTTGAAGAAATAAAATCGCATTTCGAATTATTTGATGGATTATGTGGAAAGGAAATGGCTCAACAAATATACTGCAGACCAATAGCGGACTCTTTAAAAAATAGAGTCGCTGTAATTGAGCACAATAATGAACTTCTTCACAGCTGGCATGCGCCAAAGTATTAGAAGGTAAGGATGGCTAGATCTCCATTTGATATTATTGGCACCTTAGCAAACAGTTTATTTGGTATTCTGGCCCAAGAAGACGCCAAGCGCATAAACGAACAAATAGTTAACGTAAAGGAAAATGAGCGTCATATGACAGAGCTTTTGCAAAAAGTCGATTCTACAGTTAACATATTAAAGCGAAATACTATAGAAATACAGAAGCAGTGTAAAGCACTTCATACATCTCTGACGAAAACCATTGACGCAATTCAATCAAAGCAGCAGTAATCTGAATTGAGACACAATTTGGCATCGCTAACTTCTTACTTGAGTTTAATTGTAACAAATTTCGAAAAGGTCCAAGAAGTGTTTTTAGATGTGGTGTTAGATTTACATCATGCGAAGATTAATCCCCAACTTATAACACCTAAACAATTCAATGAGTAGTTACAGTTGATTGGAAACAACTTACCTTCGACTTTAAGATTGCCACAGGGAACTATTGTAGATATGTACAGAATGTCCTATGTCAAAGGTCGCAGTCTAAACGAATCTCTTATATTCGAAATGCGACTACCATTAACAAACAACGAGGAATTTCAAGTGTTTAATTTGATTGAAGTGCCAATATTACATGGAAATGTTATCTACTTAGTGGAGATATCGTCACCATATCTGGCGGTTTCATTAGCCAGAGATAAGTTCTTCTCACTAACGGAAATCGACTTAGTATCGTGCAAACTGGTACCGCCTCGAAACTATTTATGCACTCAGCCACATCCGACCAACACGCAGCGAGGAAAGTTAAACGGATGTGCGATGGATCACCTAAATCATGCGCAAAACGCCTTATCGGAATGCGTATTGAAACCAACTGCTACTCAAAACCAATGGAGATCTCTAAAAAACTCTAACGGCTGGATTTTTTCCATTGTATCCAGTACAACCGGTCACCTTGTGTGCGAAGGCAACACCAGAAGTATAGCCATAAGTGGAAACGGGCTAATGGAGTTTCAGAGATCCTGCATACTAAAAATGCCAAACACCATTATCGATGGACGCATAACATATAACAACACAATTAACAACTCATTCATTCCGAGTGCTAACATCAGCAATTGGATATTTAACCTAAATGAAACAACTACGAACTCCGTACCACCCGAGGTTAATGACATTGACAATACACAGTACGACGTCCTTAAAACCAAAATCGACGAAGTCATCAAGCAAGCCAAGGCGCTACCAGCTGGACCAGCATATTCGACAATAAACGCACACGACTATCACCACTACGGACTAAGCTATCTCCTTCTGGCTGGCATGATTGGGATGACCGGTGTCTATTGCTTCCGTCGAAGAAAACCTAAGCCGGCACCTAGACAGAGAGCGTCGCGTTTTGAGGTCAACGTTTAGATATTAAGGTTTAGAGTGTTAGAAACCCTCAAAATGGGGGAGTATGTTAAGATAAGCTAAGTACTCAATATTAAAAATTTTACTTTTTGAATATAGTCTAATTCGAACCGTACTTGAGATGTAATAAAGCTGTTATGAAAATAGATTGCGTGACTTAGATTTTCTCTCCAAGACGAGTTTAGCTGAACAGTAATGTACTTGAGATGTAATTCAGTTGTAAAGGGTGTTTTTTTTTTAGAGGTATAGAACTTTAGTTGGCACCACTATTTTAACTGGCGGCCATTTTGTCAGCTGTCAAATGATTTATTTTTAGTTTGGTTTGGCATTTCAACATGAATAGACTGACGCCTGAACAACGCTTCCAAATTGTTAAAATTTATTTTGAAAATCTGGTTCTGTTCGAAATACGTGATCGCAATTTTCATAAGCGATTTTTTTTAAGCCCGTATGACACCAACTTTATTAATGTAGAAACATCAAAAAAATGCATTAAAAATGTATTCAAATCACATTTTTTAGCTGCTGGCAGCTTTTTTTTTGACATTTCAAGATTATTTGAAAATAAATTCAAATGAAATTTTTCGGTTGCTTTGCAAACAAATGCTACCCCTTTCGTAATACACTTTTAGTATCTTTTACACACCGCTGACTTTTCAACATTATAAAAATGAGGAAAAAATGTTTTGTCATACGGGCTTTAACGATGAAGCTTACTTTTGGTTGAATGGATGCGTCAATAAACAAAACTGCCGTATTTGAAGTGATCAGAATCCTCAAGTGTATGTTCAGACACCGTTACATCCACAAACACTGACTGTTTGGTGTGCTTTATGGGTTGGTGGAATAATTTGTCCGTACTTCTTTAAAAACGAGCCTGGCCAGAACGTTACAGTCAATGGTGACCGCTATAGAGCCATGATTACTGACTTTTTCGTTCATCAATTGAACAACCATGATGTGCAGGAGCTGTTTTTGTTTCAACAAGATGGCGCAAAATTTCACACTGCTCGTGCCACAATTGATTTATTGAAGGAAAAGTTTGGTAACCGAATAGTTTCGCGTTACGGACACGTGAATTGGCCTCCAAGATCGTGCGATTTTACGCCGCTTGACTATTTTCTGTGAGGATATGTGAAGTCGCTAGTCTACGCCGATAAGCCCGAAACGATTGACCACTTGGAGGACAACATTCGCAGCGTAGTTGCCGATATACGGGCACAAATGTTGGGAAAAAGTCATCAAAAATTGGACCTCCAGATAAGACTACGTCCGAGCCAGCCGTGGCGGTCATATGCCAGAAATCATGTTTAAATTATAATGCCAGAAGATTATCTTTCGAATAAAGTAAATTTCATGTCAATTTAAAAACTTCATATTTGTTTTATTCCATTTCAAAGTTCTATACCTCTAAAAAAACACCCTTTATACAAGGTGGGCCAAAAGAAGTCATCCGATGTTGTTTGGCTCTCATTTTTTTTCTAAATGAAAAACTTAGACTCTGTTTTTTGATTATGTTTACTTGAATCTTTAGAATTTTATTGGTCAAGTCGAGAAGATGATATCGGCCAAATGGGCGCCATCACAATTGATTGCCATACGGGCTCGTTTTATGGCATTTTTCATCACTTCGGCGAGAACTTCGGGCGACAGATTCTCGCACTCGTGTCGAATGTTGTCCTTGAGGGCTTCTAGGGTTTCGGGCTTGTTCACGTAAACAGTGCAAATCGCCAAAACGAGAGATGAGGCGACCCCCGAACGCCGCCTTCAGAATATCGGTTGTGGCTCGCGCAGTGTGTGCCATAGCTCCGTCCTGTTGGAACCACATGTCCTCCAGTCCTAATTCGTCCAATTGCGGCAGAAACTCGGTTAACATGGCCCTATAGCGCGCACCGTCCACTGTTGTCGTTTGACCAGCGCCGTTCTCGAAAAAAATGGCCCGATGACTCCTCCAGGGTGTAATAGCTCCTCGTGCATTATTCGCGGATTTTCGGTGCCCCAGAAGCGATAGTTTTGCTTGTTCACGTACCCGCTGAGGTGGACATGAGCCTCATCGCTCATTATGATTTTGGTCGAAAAATCGTCCACTTCGTCCTAGGGACGACCGGCTGATGGATAATTGCGAGGCACGGCGTCTGGTCGGTGTTTCCGGCGACAGCTCGACATCCTCGTCAACGGCGGCGACATTCTCGGCACAACGGGCGCTCCGGGGCCGGCCACTCTTGGCAACGTCTCGTGTGGTCCCATACTCTTCAAGGTTGGTGGTCAAACGGTGCAGTGTTTGCGCAGTCGGTGTCGGACGGCCGTGGAATCGGCGACAGATTTCGCGCTGCGCCAACACAACAGACGAATTGTTACGCAAAAAAATAGACACGATTATTCCGCGTTCTTGGGGAGTGTATCGCTCCATGGCCTGAGTGTATCGCTCCATGGCTTATTCACTTGTATTCTACATCTGTCTAGTCCACAAATGTCAAAACAGATTTGACATTGGCGGCCATTTGCAAAAATAAGAGCATCTTCCAATTGGGTGATCTCTTTTGGCCCACCTTGTATTTATATGTGACTATCTTCAACTCCTGTTTCCAACATCAGCGCGTAGCTTTGGCGTAAATTCCGGAGGCTTTTATACGTTTTTAAGAATCAGGCAGATCAAATAACTAATTTCAAACACGCTGTCATTATAAGCAGTCATTTGCAAGTCAAATGCTATGCTATACATTTCCAAATTGATTCCAGTAAGCATTTCTTTACAGTTGGGGTAGAGTTAAAAATGGAATGAGGACTATCATGCAACACTAGGCAGAGTTATGGCCTGGGAAAACAATTAGAAGTTAAAAGAAAGAATCCTAAAGCTTTCCCTGAAAATTCTAAGGAATATTTATAATATTAATGGCACCCTCACATTCAGTATATCACCCCTATCGATGTATCCGATCGGAACGGAATGTTCTCCGATATGTACGAAAAAGAAAATCGGAGAAATTCCATGCGAAATATCCGTTCCGATACAACTTTCGTAAAAATTCTCCAATAGCGCACTTTGCCGCATTGAGTTGTACCGCGTTATAGCACTTCTTTTGACAGCTGCACAGCACATATTTAATTTTTTTTTATTCCGAAACAGATACGTCAAACGCAATCTGACTTCCGAACCGAAAGACAGACCGCTCAGACAACTTAAGAGAAATTGCCTACAAGCTGTTTTCCTTGTTACTGTGTGTTAAAGTATATGCGACATGTTAAAGTAAATTAACCGCAAGCATACACTTGCTCATAGTAACCGGACAGTTCACTCAGTTTTTTTCTTTTATTAAACCTCCGGCCATTAAGTATTTTGTCTGATTCACATGTATTCAACCACCGAATGCTAACCTCATATTTTAGCGCTTTAATTTGCAGGCAATCTTCACACATACCTACTAAAAACTAATGTCTGCTGTAGGTGTACACACACACGAAGTTGGTCTGCGTTCTTCCCCAAACACATTTAAATATAGGCATGCACGGATAATTAAATAAAATTGCTGATCAACCATACAGAATCTACACAGGGTGACATAGAGAAAAAAATAGTGAATGGTTAAACGATGAAGAATGAATATCTTAAAAGAGTCGATTTATTTAATCTAAGAATTTCATCATATTATACGTATGTATAAATTTTAATTAATGTTCCACAAAAAGTATTAATTTTCATTTTAATCATTGTGTTAAAATTGCTTGCCGTTGCTGTACAACGTTGAATAAACTTTTTATTTTATTTTATTTTGTACTATTATAGTAGGGGAAAAACTCCAATTCTTTCTTATTAAGCTAAATAAACTGAAGTAGATTAAAATAGAAACAATTAATCAAGTGTAAAATAATTAAATTTGAATGTAACAATAATGGAAATTTTGGGAAAATCTATATTCTAACTTCGATTACTCACATTATATCAAATGTTATGAATTTTTATAAAAAATAATATTACATAAATATATAATCGAAATAATGATAGAAATAAAAAAAAACTTCCTAAACCCATTTGTTACACCAATTTTACTATGGTAAGAAAATATTGTCATATGGACTTAAAGATTATATTAATTTATTAAGTTTTACCTTCATAACATAAATAGACCGTCAGCTCAGACAACTTAAGAGAAATTGCCTTCAACCTGTTTTCCGTGATTCCGTGTTACTATGTGGGAAAGTATACATGTAAATTTGTTCACTTGTTCACTTTATTATGTCGCTTTTAATATAATAGTACCTACCCAAAGTTAAAGACGAAAACATATTAAAAATCTCAAAATCCGTTTCTTATTATTGTAATCAAATTTGTTGCATGTTCTCATGCTTTAGAAGCATTCAATACAATGTATCAATTAAATATTACAAATAGTAATAAATGCAAAAAAATCATTTCCTCTTGCTTGTACAATGTACATGCACCCTGTGCCGCTATTTAACGAAATTTATATGGAAGGCAAATTGCCAATTTTTGATTCTTAGATTGCCCAATTCTATTATCAATGATAAACCTAATTACAAAATTTAAATTCGAAACTTATTTGTTCTTTAAATATATTTGTGAACCACATAAATATAAGAGACAATGCTAGTGCTTTAAATTGAGTTTTACAGCCATTTCAATGATTTTGAAAGTCCATGGAAAAAAAAAATAACTTGGAAATAAAATTTGAATATTATTCAAACTCAATATTTCTTGAGTGCGTGAGTTTTTCCCGCAACAACTTATTGATATTTGTGGTAAAACTGACTTTATTTGAATGTTTTGCATTTGGTTACGAAGAAATGCAACTAATAAATTCAAATAATATTAAATGCATTACCATTTTCATGACATTATATTTGATATTGGTATAATTATTTGCGTTTGTAACACGCACGTTTCGGTTACAAGTCATAGCCAAAAATACTGCTATGTGTGCTTACCGAAATAGTAATGTAAAGAGATAAAACTAGTTCCCCACTTTGGTCACCTTTTCGTACTGCACGGGAAACAGTCCGCACTTTGATAAACTTTTCACACTTAAACGGGTTACGGAAACATTTTTGAAATGAAGTAAAAGCGCTTTAACTACAACCAACAATCTTTACTTGGATGGTTTGCTGTAAATACAGCCAAGCAGTGTTGTCCTCAAGTATCGGATATTAGCAACTCTTCCTTATTACCTTACAATTCTTATTACTTCGTCCTAGATCAGCCATTCATAATGCATATTTTCCCTTATACTCGTGTATAATAGCAATAATTGTAACCATAAGGGGAAAAAAGCCCGCATGCATATTAGCCTCATTTCACCTCATCTTGATGCTTTCAAAGTCTGCACGCATACACACCTACTGTGGATGAAATTAAGTTAACCCTCCCAAACCTAACAAACATAATTTAGCAGATCCGCATTTCAATTCCGAATTCCCAATTCCCAATCGCATTACAAAATCAATATTTGTATTATTCTAGCATGATGTCGTTTATCCTTTTTATCCCTCTTTTGCCGGCGTTTTCAAGTAGCACATTTGCTGCGTAAGGTCCCCTCCTTGTTCGCTACCCTCATAATTGGCAAATGTGTAGTCTCATATTTTTCGAGTAGGGTCTGCCATTCTGCCAAAAGTGACAAAGTTAAAAGGAAAACAACCCTCACATTCGTTACTCGCACTCACAACCTTTATAAGTAGCTATTCCGAGTAAGAGGTATAGAGGTACGCCTAAGCGTAAGCAGGCAACCCAACGAAATAAGACATATTATAAATTTTAAAGTCTGGGTGGGGTATATCTGGCTCCTATAACGGAGTATACATACCACACACTTTGTTTACATATTCGATTGTCAACAGAGTTATACTTTTTATTTCGAGAATAATTTTTGAAGGGATTTGCTTTCCAAATTTATGCAAATCGACAAATATGATTTTCATTTGAATTTCATTTTGAATCTTCTTACATGTCATTGCAGATGGACAATCTGAGTTCGAGGTGCAGCTCGTCATGCAGAAATACGCGGAAAAGGGATCCAGTGTCACGTTGCAATGCAAACATAATGTGCGGCCGGACATTCTGTTCAAGGTAAAATACACAGACATACATTACAACATTCATTATAATTGATATGCCATTCACGTGGGGCAATGCCGGCGATAAATTGCCTATCTAGGAGGGACATTATTAGTGCTTATCTAACTGGACGATAATTATTAATGGTACTTATTGCCCTGGGAATGTGGCGCAGTGCGTTTATTGAAAGCGGCGTAAGGTGTGGCTTTATTGGTTATTTTTCTTGTATCTGCCCGTAACATGAGAGTATGTAAGCCCTAAACGACACCCGAATGATAATAAATAGCTGACCTTTAGGAGTTCCAGTAGAATATTTCGATAGCAAAAGATTGCAGAACGGTCGTACTAAAATGCTCATATAGATATCGAATGTGTTCGGCGGCCATAGGGACTTTTATTTGCCTTTTTTTTTTGGTTTGCGGAAATTGTTTTTTGAGAATTTTTGCTGACACCATGGGAATTTAGAAATTTATTTGGTAAACTTTAACGGTTTCCCTATTTTGTTGGCCGTTATAGATTCATTGTGCTGACGACAGTAGAGAGGAGCACAGGTATCTACCGATTTTGCTGAAATTGAAGCGTATACGCTTCGAGAAGTTTGCTGTGTGGTTGTAAATATATAGTTGTACTTTGCCCGTATGAAGTGGTTGGTGGGTTAAAAAGGATAAAATAATGCTAGGCATTGGTAGTTACTTTTTTTTTTTTTAAATCACCGTGAATAAGGAGTGTAATAAGAAAATTATTTTATATAGTAAGCCGTTGCAATAATATTTTGTGTTAATTCTGGCAGGAAAGGCAACCCAATTTATTTTCTGCCTTACAATAGGGACGTTCAATAATCTAGTTTAGTAAGTCTTTCAACTGGCTGACTTCGTCTGTATCTCAGTTTTGATTGGCCTATACCGTTCACATGAATTGTAGCCGACAAAATTTTAGTACATAATTTCGCGGCTGATTGCTAAGTTGACAAATCGCATATGTGGCTGACATAAGAAAAACCACATTTCCGTTTTTGCGTTCAGGATACATCTAGCCCAGACCAATCTAGTCGAGTTAAACTAACTAGATTTTTGAAGTGACAAAAATATCAGCTACTACGCATATCATAAGTCAATATTTGAACGTGCCTATTGGAACCTAGCAACGACCTAGTATTTGGCTAATGACTTTTTAAATTATATGTGTAAGGACGTTTTCAAGATGTCCTAAGATTAAGATTCAGTTGCTTATGAGAGTCAGCCTTTCGGATACGGCATTTAATTTTAGATCACCCCTAAAATAGAGAACCAAAGCTATATAAGTTGGAGGCAGAGGCTCTTTGGGCCAGAGCATCATGTCCTAGCTATCTTAGATGACTCCAACTCACTTTTCTGAACCGGCTGTTCGGTTGCTCTTCTTCCAAACCGGTCATCGCAAACGAGACCGTAAATCACTTAAAGAATTTAGCCTTCGCCAATGTTCATATGGCGGAAAAATACCATATAGAAGGACTGGGATGACGAAGGTCTTATAAGAGTTTTCTTAGTACAGGGTCTTACTTTCTATGTGGGCTGTCGATGTACTTTCGTAGGTATATGGCCGCTCTCAAGTGGAGATGAAAAGGTCATTAACTATCCAGGCATTATAGTAAATTTGCTATGGGCAAACGCAATTGCCCAGAGTTTATAGACAAGCTAAAGTAGATAAAGTCCCTAACAACTTCAAAGCTACAGCTGTCTTTTATAACGTTCTGCCCGAATTACCAATATTGTGTGTCCCCTTTTGGTGACAGCATATGTAAATTTAGTTTTGTATCTTAGTCACATAGTTTTTGAAGCATGATGCTGAAGAAGTTAAATGTCGGCAGTGCACCACCTTTTTTAAATTCGTTTCGTACGCATCGAAAGTGTCAGTGAAATGTTACCCCAGACATTGAGGGTCGTTTGCAAAGGCATTCCCTCAAACTCAAATCCGACTCTTAACATAAAAATAAGATCTCATCTCATCTGTTTCTCTTCGCATACAAAAATAAGCTTAATATAATATAATATAATATAATAAAATAAGAGAATTGTTTTGCATAAAACAACAGAGTAGCGCCGACGATCATTAGTTATATCACAGAGTCCTTGATAAATTTGTTGCAACGCTTTCCTAAAGCTACGATTACGAGTGCCACTTTTCGTGGCTCATGGAAACTTTTCCACCTTAATAAGTAAGACTTATATTTTATATTCTGCTATTCATCGTAAGTAAAGTAAGTAAAAACTAATTTATTGCTTGATTATTTGTTTGTAAATAACGATTATTAATTTTTAGGGGTAAAACAACAAACAGAGACCAATTTGCAACAATTTTATCTTGTATAAATTGAAAATGAAACAACTTACGTTTCATCTGGAAGTTCCATAATTTTTTATTTTTTTTTTTATTTTCTTACGTTTCTGCGAAGTTCTTTGTTTCTCTTATTCCACTGTTTGAAAGTCAAAAAATGTCCAATACTATCCACGTCCAATACTTATCTAACTTGCCAAAAATTTTCATAACTAGAGATCAAATTGAATACAATAATTTCAATTTGCAAAAAATACAAACTTCTTATGAATTTTTTTGGAACAGCTGTTAACTTGAATGTCAAATTGGTTTGGATAATGTATTTCACCCGATGGATAGCAGAATGAAAAGGCAGAGTGAAAGTGAATCGAATGGGTGAATCGAATCTACGATTCACGTGCATAGTAGAATAGGGCTGATATTCGAAGGCTTCCTTAAGTGAAACAAATATTTGCTGTGAGAAACTGCGTAACTGCCATACCTCTGTAAGTGATACTGAAATAAATGGCCTAAAAGGCTTGGATTTTATATAAAGCAAATATTTGTATTAACAAACTATTTTTGACGTTACCATAAAATTTCCATTTTCCCTTATATTCAAATGCACCGCACACAGTGTCATAAAAGAATAACCATTTGGCTCATTCCTAAAGTCCACAGTGCATTATAATGGAAAGAAAGTACCCACATCAATATGGCCCTTTCGGCGAAAGGGCAGAACATGCGCAGAAATTTCATCTCTGATCTCGAGTAGCATCACTGTTCGCATAAAATTGCATATATAATTCTGCCGTAGTGCTTTCTTTCAACGCGAATGGGCAATAAAACTCGGCAATTTTATTCCAAATGGCTAATATGCAATTCAGTATTGACCGACATTCTCTTCGAAGGATATAATTCGGCTCCCTGTACAATCATTTCGTTTGCATTCCAACTTTATTATACGTTGATTTTTTCAATTTTACGAGAAAGCACGTGCAAATATCGGGAATAAATTAGTTCTTTTATGCGTGACGCTCTCCTCCTGTTGAATTTGCATAAAATTTCTTAGTGCTCTGGCATCGTAAAAGATGTGAACGTTCGCTATCATAAATAATTCGAGATCCCACCCATATTCTTAGTTTGCGTTACAGTTCGGGGTGGACTTGGGCGCATCGTTATTTAATGTGAATACGAGGCATTTTTCTTTATTGTGGCTTAAGTTTCAAGGATAAAATTCAAACTGTTTTATGCATTATGTGGTGAGGAGTCGTTTTTATTTATGTATTATGCATATATACTGGTGGTAAAGTCTATAGTGAACCCCTAAACGCAATTTGTTAACATACTTAAGTTATTCAAATTAATTTACTATTGACGGAAATTTACACTGAAAACTGATAGAACGTATTTAAATTGACATGAATTGTATCAACAGTAAGAAGTTGTTTTCGGTAAATTAAGAGTGGGACGCTAATCTCGTTTCATGTATATGCTTTCTAGCATAGAATGTATTTATGATATACCACAAATAAGGTGCTGTTCATTTGTAGGCATTGTATTATACTATACACTAAAAGGTAGTAAACGCAGAGTTAAATAAATGTTATCCTAGGATACTTGTGGTCACAGGAATCGCGTCTGGCAGCCTGGGGTTGGGTATTTCGAAGCGAAATTTTCGTCGGTCCGTCTCGTCAGGCGTTGCGGCAGGCTGCGTGCCATTGGTCGCGTTGCCGCCTCGCGCCGTCCCGAGCGATCACTTTTTTTTGCTTTTCTATTTGTGAATTTAAATACAATTGAACTGTTTATTATATTATGTTATAGTTACATAAACACCTGAAGGATATCTGCGACAACTTCACGACAACATGGGCATTCATAATGGTCTTCTCCATCAGCCACTGACTGGGCTTGTAATTTAATGTTGCACACGGAACATATCTTCATGTGTTTGCATGGCAACATTACAATATTTGGCTGAAGCGCTTGACAAACTACACATAAAAAAATGTTTTCAAGCCTCTGCGCTTTTTGGTTGTTTTCCTGCCTCGCCATCGTCATTATCATCCGAAAAATCGTCATCGTCCTCAACAACATACGCTTGCATCACGTCGGTTTAAACCATAATTCACGGCCGTTAAAGTTAAACTCGGCTTAAACTGTCGGCTAGGCTTAAACCAGCACTGTGTACTTTGTTGGATCGTCAGTTTAAACTTCAGTTGTGGCTAAACGGTCTTTAAACCTGCACTGTAAAGCCGGGCATCAGTGAGCTGTCCGGATGCCTCATACAGTCGTCGTGTACAAGAATCAAGAAACGCTTCCATCGTCTGTAAAAAAATTAATTTTAGTTGCATAAAATTCAATTGGCACAACAGCGGCAGACAAATAATTTCAATGATCGGAGGCGATGTTGTTTTGCGCGATCACAGTTTTTGACAAGAAGTCATTATGAGCGACGAAGCACATTTGGATAACAAAAAGCCCTTAATTGATATACTATAGACCAGAACACTACAGCTTGATACACCATTTGGGCCGGCGCGGCGGCTTCATTTGACTATAATTCATTGAAATAGAGACAATGCTGTAACAGTTACTGGGGCCGCTATCGGCACAATTTGGAGAACTTGTTTGTGCCCGAATTGGATCAATGAGGCCTTCACACAAGACGGTGCTACATCATGCACAACCTTTGACCCCGGCCGAATAACGCGAAAACAAAACATAATTTCCTTGGATTGCAGTATCAAAATTATTGCCAGCGCTTCTCATACTCGCTCTAGAAGTGAGAAACGGCATATGACATCGTATGACATACAGAACGCACTGAAAGTAGAGTGTGATGGGAATTAAATACAAACCTATAATTACAACAATTCAGACCTTTACTATGTTTCCGGTTACAGGAAATATTTTATTATATTTTCATTTCTTAATTTGGCAAACTTTTTTTTTTCCAGCCAAGGCACGTTGTTTGAATAATATTGGACTTTTGCATGGTCCTAGAATTGTTAGTTCCCCATCAAAGTACGGTAAACAGAGGGGATTCCTTCCTCAGCAGTGTAGATCCCATTCGATAAGAACGAGCTCATTCACAACACTAAAACCCACTCAAACTAATTGAGGGCAATTAAGTTTCATTAGCAAAACAATGCATAATATTATACACATCAGAAATAGCCACATACACCCCGAAAACAAACCAATTACGGTCACCGATAACTGGGAATGCATGTTTGGCTGGTTAATTAGTTCGTTACCCACGAAAAACCAAAATTACATTATGCCGAAGGACGACCAAAACAAGCCCATCAGAGGGGAGCACCCCCTTCTCACACTCGCAAGCTCCACACAAAAAGCCAATTTGAATTCCAAAATAAGCCACCGCAAATCCCCAAAGTGTGACGACGCCAAACAACACTAATACACATTACGCCCTACAAACCAATGTGATTACACTTCACCGAGAGTTGGCTCCTCTCAAGTACATGTGGCCAAAATCCAAATTGCAAAATTAGGCGTAATGATTGATTCAATCCCCATAATGGTTGAGTCATTCCGTCAGCACAAAAGAGATAGGGATTTTGCTCAAATCTGCTCGCTCATTGACCTCAGACGTGGAATAAACTTTAACTGTTTTATCAAAGTGCACACACAGAGGACATCTTCTCGAAGAAAAGAAAAACAAAGCACATTACCAGACCTTTCTATAAGTTGAGAATTCAATTTGGCATTGCCTGGACTTCTGTTATCAAGGAATAAACCCAAATTGAAGTTAGCAAAGCATTACCTAAGTAGCCTTACCCACTAAATCAATAATACGAGTCCCATTTGCGAAAGTAGGTGGATATGACGCAAGAAGTAAATCTTCCTCGAAAGGATTTTCATTCCACTTCACTCTCTAACAGACGTATGTGTTGCTAGATAGGGCGTTTGGCAAGCTACCCAAGTTAATATCTTGCTCATGTGCACACGAAATTAATTCAACAAGTTCGCAGCTACGGCGTTGTCCTTATTTAATTTACGAAAATCCCTTCAAGTTGTGAGGACGGTGTGTGGGGGAGTATCATGTGAACAGCCGCACCCCCATAACTTATTTCGAAAGGGGACACACACATTTGCTTAATTTCCGGTTGCAATTAAATGCAGCGTGCTGAAGTGGGTATTTCTACTCCTGTGAATTCACACGTTTAGTTTAACTGCTGACTCACATTTGTGCACAAGTGCTGAATAGTTTGTTTTTTAGAATTACTCGTATCCTCAAGGCCACCTACTCTTTCCGTGATACTGCTTCAGTTTCTATGTATAGTTCGGTTTGATGGGAACGGATATGTATACATATAGAATAAATCACAGTCCTACGGAGTTAAAGTACTAAATTATAGCGTTAAGGACACTGTTGCTGAATAGTAGTTTTAATAACAATAACCAAAAGGAGCTCGAGGGAATTACATTACGTAATTTTCATTAAAGCAAAGCGAAACTGATTAAGGGCTAGTTCAGGTAAACTCATTAATGTTGGTTAGTTTTATAATCGCTCAAGGAAAACGAGGTATATTGACATGGGTTGTCACGACATTAACGTAAAGTGACCGCAAACTTAGTTAAGCCGTTCCTAATGGTGCAGACTGTTGATATTGTGACAGCGCTTGTGCCAACAACACTCTCATCGTATTAAAAACAAATTAATACGTAGCAATTTGGTAAATTAGGGCAAGGAATGGATAAACTTGTAAACACATCTTTTCGAAGGCACGTTTTTTCTACCGAAAAATATTGAGTGTGCTGATCTGAAAAAACTTGGCAACTCTTGAGCGCCTTGCAGTAGGTATACCGTATACACATTTCGGTGGCGAATGAGTAATATTTTTCTGTACACTGCGATGTTTTCGATCAGGTATGCGTAACTTTTCTTGTGTGGTTTTAGGGGCAAAGAAAACTACATGTACGTAAGCAGGGAAGATGTCTACACTCTACAATATGGGGTAGATAGCGTGGGTGTTGTCGACGCGAAAGTGTCTTTTATTATAAGCGGTGCTAAGTTTGGCCAACCAATAAATTACTCCAATGTATTTGGCATGATATCCAATAAAGTTGAGTACGTACCTACAGAGTATGGCTCTCGATACGAGTATTTCCATGGTAAGCTATGCGGTACTACGGACTAAATTATTTCGTTTTAATGGACAGGCCGTAAAGCGCTTTACTACGGTACAAAGCCATGGTATTTTTTTTATTTTAATATGAAGTGTTTGTAAACAAGTTTTTACTCTCTCAAACATCACATTATGTTGCGAATAACTTCAGGAAATAGTATATATGCTCAGTTGGGTTCCAATCACGGCGAAATTTTGGGTAACTGAGAGGTGGGCGTTATATTGTCCTACGTATGTCGTAGACAAGCTGCAACAGGTATGCTTTATATTTTTTTGCGACGTGTGTGGGCTAGTTGTTGTAGAAACTTGTTGCTTGCTCAGATAATAACTAGAAAAGTGAATATATTGACAGCGTTTTTAAGTAGAACTCTTTTTTTTTTAGTTCACTTGCCATTACTTAAATAACTCTAAACAAAAAGAAAAAGAATACTTAAGGCGGCCAAATCTTCCTTAAATATTTCACATTTCAATCAGCTTTCGGTTTCATCTAGAAGCTGAGGTATAGACCAAGATCTGACAACAGCATGATGAAATTAAAATTATTGAATCAAAAATATCAGCATTACCTTTATTGAATTTAATTTAATTAAACAACTTAAAGCTATACAAAAGATAAAAGCTATTTAAAAATAAGACAGCTTATTAGATTCAGAGTGAAATTGCTAAGTACATTCAGATTCTGACAAGAGTCGAATTTACGATTTATACTAACAAACAATTTTTTTTATTATTTTGGCGATGGGTATTCAATAAAATAGATTAGATCAACTCAAAAAAAATAAAAATCAGTAATAAAAAGTTGTTGTTTACAAATTTAAAAGTGGAAAAAAATAATATAAGGAATAACTAAAAAACACAACACTTTTTAACATTTAAAAAAAAAACGGGTTTAGACTAACAGGCATTTTGTTTAACAAACGGGCGCAGTTGCAATATAACAATATAAAAACGAGAAAAATGCGACTTAAGTGTGAGTATCTATATGCTCGAGATTTTTGGTGTTGACACGTAAATCCTACGGTTATCATAATTTTTGGAGAGACTAACCGGGACATTTTAGAAAAAAAAAAACCTTAGAGTGTTACAAGAAAAAAACGTACGCAAGGTCCACGATGTAGAATTTTCTTGAAAACGTCGGGATAAAATCATAACAAGTGCTTTTTAGATTTTAGATAGATTTGATTCGAGCTTTTTTCTAATGTGTGGTTTTTATAATTCTGCGATGACATCTTATTTTTTTTTTTTTCAATTTTCAATTTAATGCCGACTTTTACAAATATTTCGGCGAATAATTTTATTGTTTCGAATCCTATTGGTGCTCCCCAAGCTCTTTATAATGACACCGTCCAATGTTATATTTTATACTTTAACGAAACGTTAATATACAACAAACACAAGCAGTTGCCAAATTACGTCACCAGGCACAATGCACGTCGATATATTTTTAAAACCTCGAAAATGTACAAATGCCTTAAAGGTAGAAATCCAAGATTTTTGAACAACTCACAAAGAGTTCGCCGGCTTACACTGCGTACAATACGGACAGCCTGTCTTTGTTTCACAAGCATAGGCTCCATTTTTATTATAAGTTAAGTGTCTAGACTTAGGAAAATCGCATATAATACAAACCTAACACAAAAAAAAAAAGGAATGCCAACAATTTTCGTTGGTTAAAATGAGCCCAAATATCAAAATCTTTGATTAAAGAACGAAATTGTTGGCAATTATGTAATAAAACACTTATGGAGAGTATTATTATTCTTATGCTGAATACCTGATTCTTGAGTTCTTGCTAAGAAAAATAATATTTGAGCCGAGAACTTTTAACTTACAATTTTTTAAAAATCTCAAAATTCTTCGCCTAAAAATTTATTTTTTCTGAGTGTAGCCTTTATTAATAAACAATTAAGAGGCAGTAAATGGATCCTGCGCTCTGTAAGTTCATCTCAATACTCTGAAATTCACACCGACATCAATCAGTTGTTAATTTACCTATATGGTATATTTCCTCATTGTTTTATGTTACGA